>OU612060.1:83803001-84523001 GCA_914767635.1 Melanostoma mellinum
AGCAGCAACAGCAACAGCAACAACAACAAAAACAGCAAATTCAACAACAACAACAACAAAATCAACGGGCGAATTCCTAAACGCAAGTCTTGCTGAGCAAGTGAAATGCTAAGCAAAAATAATCACAAATAAAATTTGCAATGCAATTAAAAGTATGCAAGTGTTTTTTGATAGCTGCACAAATTCACTTGCAATTACGGAAAAAAAGCAATGTGATATGTTTTGGGACATTCTGCTTCGAAGGGATTTTTTCGTCGGCATTTATGTGTGCTTTGCATAATTTGTGCAAGACTTGCGTTTAGGAATTCGCCTAACCACCACAACAACAACAACAACAGCAGCAGAATCAAAAAGAACCACAACAACAACAACAACAACAACAAAAACAGCAACAACTTCAACTACGTAAGCATAAACAACAACATCAATCTCTCTTTGTGCCGGATGCTAGAGTGCTACGTTCAGGAAGAAGCACTATTAATCATCTAAGTTCTAGTAGTTCTTCCCAAAGTCATGAAAACTCTAGTATAGTGAATGCTTATGATCCATTGAAATCCCCAATAGCTTCCATTGCGGATGAGGGGAGTTCTAACCCAGTAGCATTTTCTTTTACTGAAAACAATCTAGTTATGGAAGAACTCGTCGCTATACCCCCAGCTAAGAGCATATTTTTTCCCCGTCTTTCTCCTGCTACTTCACAGGATGCAGTATATAACTATATAATAAATAAACTGCCGTTTATTAATTTGACAGCTCTCAGCATAAGAAAATTTAATGTGACTCCCGAAAAAGATTATTCGTCTTTTGAAATCAAAGTCGGGAGAGACTCTGAAACATATAAGTTAATATGCAACCCATCTCTTTGGCCTTTGCACACAGTTGTGCATGATTTTTTTCGAGGCAAGAAACGTAGATCCAACGTTAGCTGAGGCGGAATTGCCTTTGCTCTCAACACATACGCGTTTGCCTCGTTCGAATAATCTTTCAGCGTTACCATCATCGTCATCGTCTTCATCTGTTGCTGAACCTATAATGAATAGGTCTAATAAGTGTCGTAAGTCATCGCTTAAAGTATACTTTCACAATGCGAGTGGTATTCGTACGAAAATATCTATACTGTTCAACAATTCAAGTCACCTTGATTATGATATAATCGTTATCGTCGAAACATGGATTTACCCAGGTACATCATCGTCCGAACTTTTTGATTCTCGTCATTTTGTTATATAGCGAGGTGACAGATGTAGATCTTTCTCTGAACGTGGAGGTGGAATCCTAATCGCTGTTAGTACAAAGCTTTGATGTACGGAATTTACCCTACCTAACTTGGAGGCTGAACAATTATGTATTTCTATAAAATTATTCTCTTCACATGATGCTTTCTTATATTGTATTGCTAGCTACATTCCATCAGGAAGTATTTTTGAAACATATGAAAAACACTTTTTAAATATTGATGCTATTAATAACACTTGTTCTGAATTCGATAATGTTTGCTGTTTTGGTGATTATAACTTAAAAAAAAAACTATTAAAATAATTCATTATTTCTAACAGATGGTTTGTTTGAAATAAAATACAATAAAAACTTATGACAACTGCAGTGCTAGAAAAAGCTCCCTATTCTTACTGAATCTACTATTATCACACGAACATTTGATGATCTGACATATTAAACGAAAAGAATATTGAAAAAGTGGAATGCGAAAATGAAAACAAAATTTTTACAAAAAGTTTTAAAGATTACAAAACGCTTTTAAAATCTAAAAAGTTAGCCAGACGTGGCCCTAGTGGTGGAAGCTGTACTCAAAGTGGTAGTAGTGAGATTTTGTGTAAAGTCAATGGTGAAAGCTGTAGCTGTACTCAAAGTAGTAGAGCTTGTAGGCAGTTTCAATGTGTATGTGCCTGTCCACACGTGTTATGCCCATAACGTTATATCGGTCGTTTCTAGGCAAGAGGGGTGAGGAAGAAAGAGGCTGGATGCGCAAAATGAAAACTGAATTATCTGCGCAAGCAGTACACTTTGCGTGTCCAGACGTGTTATGCTCATAACGTTATGCTTATTTCAATACAATTTCCAACAACAAAATGGAGAATTTTTGTGAGGAATTATAACAGCGTCTGGACACTAGGTGTTATGGGCATAACGTTATGGGCATACCACGTCTGGACAGGGACTATGTGAAGTTTGCCATCAAATTAATTTCTTATCTCTGCTTTTTAGCTTGATTATTACCACAGAGCAGATAAAACAGAGTATCCACTTCCACCCCCTTCAACCCGAATCACCCGCAAAAAATTTTTCAACACGAATTCAGCATGGAGTAGTGGTGAGATTCCAACCATCAATAAATAAATAAAAAACAAGATGACACTCATTTTTGACATTTGCAAAATATTGCAAAATATTTTTAAGTTTTATTTCTTGTAAGTATTTGTTATAGCCTTAAAGTAAAATGAATTAAACTACTAATTGGCAGCACTTTCTTTTTGACAATATAAATTTAGTTATCGATAAATTATCGAATTGTAAATGAATATGGAGTAATTTCCTCCTTCTTCTGTGCTTGACCACCAACGTGTACACACCTAACAAGAAATAAAAAGATTAGTAATAATACCCACGTTTGTTTCTATTTTATTACCATATATACATATACAACAATTGGCGACGAGGATTCGTATAAAAAAAAATTGATTAAAACGTACAATGACTGAAAATACATCGGGTGGTGTCGTGGCTGGTGGTGGTGCTGCTGGTGCTGTGGCTGCACCTACATACGGAGGTGGTGCTGCTGGTGCTGTGGCTGCACCTACATACGGAGGTGGTGCTGCTGGTGCTGTGGCTGCACCTACATACGTCGGCGGAGTACCGCCTAATTTCTCGATTGAATTTTTTGACGAGACGAAAAGCAAATTTGAACGCTGGTTACAACGACTTGAAGGAGCGTTTACAATCTACAATGTGAGAGGTCCAGTGATGAGATTAAATTACTTGCTGCATTACATTGGACCAAATACATTCGACCTGCTGTGTGACGGAATATCTCCAGAGGCACCTGAAACGAAGACATATGACGAGATAGTCCACGTTCTTAAGGAACATTACAATCCACAGCCTTTAGAAGTTGCTGAATATTACAAATTTCACCATCGTGAGCAGGTCGAGGGGGAATCCGTTCGGGAATACGTAGCCAAACTGCGTAAAATGGCTATACATTGCAATTTTGGATCATATCTGACAACTGCCCTGCGCAACCAACTCGTTTGTGGCATTCGAGATAAACGCATAAAGGACCGATTGTTGGAGACGAAAGACCTAACGTTCGAGAGAGCGGTTCAAATTTCGACGAGCCTCGAAATGACTCAACAAAACTCGACTCAACTAAACGAGACAGCAATTCACAGTGCTTCAATAAATTCTCTGAGTTCACATAATAAGAAACGGCATTTTAAGAACCAGAACAACCAGTCGGCGAAGAACAACGATCAACACTCATCAGAGAAGTCACACGTGTCAAGTTTAAATAAAGGCCACGGCCAAAAACAAATACATTGCTTCCGTTGCGACGGCCCCCATCTCGCGAACAAGTGCTCTCACATAAGTACCATTTGCAACTTTTGCAAAATTCGCGGTCATCTCTCTAAAGTGTGTTTTAAGAAACAAAAAATGAATAAAAAAAACAGAACAGTTAACCACTTGGAAGATGATTGCGAATCGTGCACTGAAGAACCAATTGTTTATATTAACACATTATGTGAGAGCAATGATTGTAAAGACAAATTGTGGATTAATGTTTTTATTGAAAATAGATTAATTAAAATGGAAATTGATAGCGGGGCTGGCGTATCGGTAATGAGTTACAATGAATTTTGTAAGAATTTTAGGCATATTCCAATTAAAAGTACAAGTATTAAGTTAAATACGTATAATAACTCTCCTCTTAATGTTTTAGGTGTTGCTGAAGTTGTTGCTGCTCCGCAGAATATGAACATTGAAAAGAATTTACGGATTTACATTGTCAAGTCAAATAAACATGCACTTTTTGGGAGAGAGTGGTTGCATGCATTTAAAGGTTTACCGTTGACGCAGATGTTTCATGAAGTACGTGAGACAAAAGTCGAAAATTGCTTTCAGGTAAATGAAAAATATACAAATGTTCAAATTAGCTCCGAGATGTCTCAGTCGTCCCCTGAACTCTCAAAATTATTAAACAAATATAGTGTTATATTTGGGGAAGAAGTGGGTGAAATTAAGGGACAACCAGTTTCAATAGAATTAAAGGCAAATACTAAACCAATTTTTTTTAAGCATAGACCTGTACCGTTTGCGCTTCGTGACTCTATCGCGGAAGAAATTTATAATTTAGTTGATCAAGGTGTTCTAATTCGCGTTGACCACAGTGATTGGGCAACTCCAATCGTACCGATCGTAAAGGCAAATGGAAAAATTCGCATTTGCGGAGATTTTAAAATCACCTTAAATAAAAATATGGTCGCGATTGAACATCCTCTTCCCACAATAGATGAGCTGTTTCATGCAATGAATGGAGGGGACAAATTTTCGAAGGTTGACCTTCGCCGCGCTTATTTGCAGTGGAAAGTGAGAGAAGAGGATCAGGAAAAATTAACTTTATCTACATTTTTAGGACTGTTTAAATGTACGCGTCTGTGCTATGGTCTTAGTTGTGCACCTGCAAAATGGCAAAAGAAAATAGAGGAAATACTTACTGGAATCGAAGGGGTAGGAGTTTTTATTGATGACATTTGTGTTACAGGGCCGGATAATAATACACATCTTGCAAGGTTAGAAACAGTGTTTTCGCGTTTGTTGTCATTCGGATTACGAGTAAATTCTGAAAAATCTTATTATTTTCAAGACTCGATTGAGTACTGCGGTTTTAAGATTGATAAAAACGGAATACATAAGACGGAAAGCAAAACCGAAGCAATTGTTAAAGCCTCTCGCCCTACAAATGTTTCCGAGGTCCGATCCTTACTAGGTTTAGTAAATTATTATGGACGTTTTTTTCAAAATCTTTCAGATATCCTTGAACCATTGCATAAATTAATTAGGAAAAATATAAAATTTAAATGGACAGCAGAATGTGAAAGTGCTTTTGCGGCAATAAAAAAAGAGATAATGTCCGAAAATTTTCTAGTGCACTATGCAAAAGATAAACCTTTGTGTTTAGCGACAGATGCTTCGCCTGTGGGTGTAGGGGCAGTTTTGTCACACATATACCCAGATGGCTCTGATAGACCTATTCAGTTTGCTTCACAAACCCTATCAAACTCGCAGCGTAAATGGTCTCAAATTGACAAAGAGGCTTACGCGATCATATACGGTGTTAAGAAATTCTATCAATTTCTGTACGGAAGACATTTTATTTTATATACAGATCATAAGCCATTAGTTCAAATTTTTTCGCCTGATAAAAGCTTGCCGCATATGTCTGCTACGCGGATGCAACACTACGCAATTTATCTGCAAGCGTTTAACTATACAATTAAGTACAAGCGTTCAGAAAATAATGGCAACGCGGATGCCTTGTCAAGACTGCCGATTCCGACCAATAATTCTTTTAAACTGGAAGAATCAGATCTATTCGAAATACATCAAATAGAAACACTACCAATTACGGCAAAACATATCGCCGAGGAAAGTTGTAGAGATTCGTCTCTATGTAAATTATTGGAAGGGATTAAAACGGGGACTCACCTTCAAGCTCAAGTCCGATTTGGCGTTGACCAAAATGAGTTTTCTATACAAAGTGGTTGTATAATGCGAGGTTCACGAGTTGTGATTCCAACAAAATTTCAAAAACAGGTGCTAGAAGATTTACATTCATCCCATTTTGGTGTGACCAGAATGAAAGAATTGGCACGTAGTTTCTGCTGGTGGCCAAAAATTGATTACCAAATTGAAGAGTTTGCAAAAAACTGTTCAACCTGTTGCAAAAATCAAAAAAATCCACCTAAGGCAGAGACTCACCATTGGTGCTATCCATCAAAACCTTGGGACCGGGTCCATTTGGACTTTGCAGGCCCTTTTATGGGAGTGTATTTTTTAATTTTAATCGATGCCTTCTCAAAATGGCCTGAAGTACATATTTTGAAAAGTATAACGACGGATACAACCCTCCCAATTTTAAGAAAAGTATTTGCTACTTTTGGATTACCAAAAGTTATCTGTACTGATAATGGGAGTCAGTTTACAAATACAAAATTTAAACAGTTTTGCGATTTAAATAATATTGTGCATAAACGAACTGCACCATACCACCCTGCCACAAATGGGCAGGCGGAGCGTTATGTACAAACACTGAAAAACAAATTGCGTTGTCTTAGAAATAGAAACGAAGATATAGAGATTAAATTGAATAATATTCTGTTCCAATACAGAATCATGCCGCATCCCGTTACAAAAAAATCGCCATCTGAAGTTTTATTTAATTATCCTGTCCGAAACAAATTTTCATTATTATTGCCAGAAAAAGTAAATAATTTAAAGGGATGTAATGAAGATAAGTATAGTAGACAATTGTCAAAGGGGGATAGGGTGGCGGTTAGAAATTACATTGGGAAGGAAAAATGGAACTTTGGGAAAATCAATGAAAAGAAAGGTTTATTGCATTATAATATAGAACTAGATAATGGTAAGGAAGCGTTCAGGCACGTCGACCAAATCAAAAATGCAGGCAACCACGTCTCGGAGATTGATCCTCAGTTCCCAATCGAAAGTTCGGAGGAGTATCAGCAACTTCCGGTAACGGTAACTAAAGAGATTGATCAAGATATAAAAGAAAAACAATCAGACTCTGTTCCAAACGATTTCGAAAAAAATCAATTACTGGTACCACGAAAAAGTACTAGAATTCGAAAACCTGTGGACAGGCTGACATATTAATAAACTAAGTTAATCAGATGAATTTAAAATTGTTTTGCCTTAAGTAGGTATACTAAATAGTAAAAAAAAAACAAAAAAAAAATATTTATATAATTGTATCTAAACATAAAACAGCAATATGAAATCCTGATGTAGATAATAAGTGAATCTCTGTATTATAATTTTAAGTTTATTTTCTCATTTATTCATACGTATAAAATCTTTAGTATAGAAATGAATTTTTGTTGAGAAGGGAAAATTGTTATAGCCTTAAAGTAAAATGAATTAAACTACTAATTGGCAGCACTTTCTTTTTGACAATATAAATTTAGTTATCGATAAATTATCGAATTGTAAATGAATATGGAGTAATTTCCTCCTTCTTCTGTGCTTGACCACCAACGTGTACACACCTAACAAGAAATAAAAAGATTAGTAATAATACCCACGTTTGTTTCTATTTTATTACCATATATACATATACAACAGTATTTCAAACTTATTTCGGAAATTGTCGGTGTTTACATCATTCCTATATTGTTTTACGAAAGTCAAAACAGTTCTTTTTCCTTTTTTCGTGCAGATAAATTGAAACATGAACAATTTCGATTGGTTTTTGTTATTCTGAGAAAGCGTCGGTGTTCGACCTGGATCCAACTACAATGACCAGAACTGACAGCCTTGTTCCACAGTTCAGCTATGTAAACCGGGGTTTACATCACATGGTTGGACAACTACCAAGCCATTCCATTGACAACACGGTATTCAGCAAATAGAAATAAACAACAGTTTGGCCTTAGGTGAAGATTCTCCCATATCGTTAGATTCGAATATCTCGGGAAATCCTGCTGCTGATTCTAGCCCAAAAGAGGATGTTAAAGTGCAGGCAAAAAAGGCAAACATCGAAATACTTGAAAATGTTATCATAAAATCAGTCCGAAAATTCTAAATCGCCAGTATTGACCAGTATTGACAATAAAAGTAAACGTTCATTTGAATTTTAAATGTGGCTTTTATCTTTTCTTTAGCCGCGTTTTATTATCACAATGATCCAATCCGGATCAGATCTTGATAATAAAACAGCTTTGGATCATCATATTTCCAGTTGGAAGTTGTGAGAGACTCGCTCTTTCAACTGACTTTTCAAAAGAGTAGCAGAGTTGCCCTACGAACTTTTTTTTCAATGATTAATTTTTTGTTCTTTTTTTTTTAGGGAAATATGATACTCATGCACTTTGTCAAATACATATTTTTTTGCACTAATTCTTATTAATTTCACGAATATATGTTTTGTTTTGTAAAACTTTCTCATTATGTCATGTATCATACAAAAATGAAAAAATGTGAAGTTTCTCGCTATCTATCTAAAATATATTTCATTTCACACAGATAAAAATGTTCATGTGGCGATACTGTTGTTATTGGAAATATTGGAAATGATACCAACGTTTTCAATGGAAAGTCTCCTCTTGTGTGAAATAGAAGAACTAATTTTTAGATCACAAAAATAGATCCAACTAAAAAGCAGGATTTCGCTTTGTTTTTGTAACGCTAATAAACCCATGATCTGATCCGGATCAGATCAATAATAAAATGCTGCTTTTGTTCCACTTTAACCAAAATATCTACATTTCATTTGATTTAATCTCTAAGATATGTGTTTTGTGTTCGTGAAGCGTTGTTATTTCCAAACAAAAAAATTATTCACCGAAAGCACTTCAGTGTCAGTTTCACGTTTCAAGAATTTTTGTTTTTCGCTTCAAGCATACATTAAACCATGTAGATAATTTTTGAAAAACTTGTCATAATTAATGTCTTTAAGCCTTCATTTGTCTCTGTAGCACAATTACAAACCAATTGCCAACAGTTTAAGTTTCCACTTTTGTTTGTGTTAAGAAAAAGTGGAAACTTAAACTGCTGACAATTGGTTAATAATTGTGCTACAGAGACAAATGAAAGCTTTCTGAGTTCAGCATTACGTGGACAATATTCTGGCATTTAAAGATATTCATTGTGACAAGTTTTTCAAAAATTGTCTACATGGTTTGATGTCGACTTTCAATCAGATAAATTTATCTGAAAAAACAAAAACATTTGGTGATGAATGGCTTCACTTTCGGTTACGAACTATACATTTTCGGAGTTTCTATTGTACTAGCTATAAAGTTGCATCATGACATTTTCGATGCGAGCTATGTTTCAAAAAAGTTTAGTTCAAAAACTAGCATTTTCTACTAAAGAATGATACGGCTTTGTGATAAATATAATTAATAATCAGAAAATATACTTTTCGTGGCTGTTTGTCTATTAATATAGATTAAACCCCCAAAAATGTACCAAGAGTTTCTGAAAAAATCAGAAATTGAAATTTTGTTCTACCTTTTTGGGTTCTATATGTGTATGAGTAGACATATAGCCATAAGTTATATATTTCCTGGTCAGAAATTATATTTACCACAAAGCTGTATCATTACATTTTCAATCAAAACAAAATTTGAAAAAATTCCCGATCAAAAGTGATTTCACTTGCCATTTAATAAGGTGACATAGTAAAAATCACTTTTGATATTCATGAACACCAATGGTTGGATAACATCCAATCATCATTGGAAGCAATTACTGTATAGTTACAAAATATAAAATCAAAACTTTGTTTACAAAAAAACAAATTTTTTCGGAATTCTCATGTATTTTGAAAACACAGAAAGCAAGTATGTAAACGATAAACTTGAGTTAAATGTAATGGTGTTGCGTTCGCTTTACTGCGGTTTGCTCAGTTCTTCAATCCAACCTTCGATGAGAGAACAAATTTCGTGCCGTTTTAAACAGAAGTGTGTGCGAATGGATGGGCGTTGTACTATGCGGGTAGGCTCTGACTGCTGCCACCTTGGCGGCGCCCAGATGCTGTAACTTATAGTACACGTCAATTGTGCTTACTATACCTCCAAGCGGTATCCACTGGGACCTGGGATGCTCCGTCCAGAGCTGACCTGCTAAACTAGTAAGTGCGAGTGTTGACAAGGGAATCCGGAACAAAAGATTTGTGATCGGTCAACACTAGAATTGCTGTTTTGACGAGTCAAGTCAACATAATTTAAATTCAAAATGAACTATTGTGAACCACTCTTATTGGTTCCAAAATTCAAATTTCGCGCCCTACCGGCCATATTTTCTGAAATTAAAAGAATGTAAATGAAAAAGGAGATCGAAATAAATGAAATTACATTCCATTGTTAAACTACATTGAATTACGACGTGTTTTCTCTTTGACTTATTGATTAATTTGTTCACCCGAGCATTTTTTTTAGAATTTTCCAAGTTTTCAATAAACTAATTTGAAACTAGAACTTCAATTCGTGAAAACGATCACGATTTTTCATGGCGCCCGAGCAGGGACAAATTAAAATAAATAAATAAACTAAATCTAATAGTTAGAGAAACGTATTAAACGTTAATACACATATATATATATATATATATACGCTCCGCGAAACATATATACGCTCCGCGAAACTTAGTATTCGTGTCAGTGACTATAAATCGATATTAATTAACAATTGATTAAATATTTGTTACGCCGCGTAAATTGTGTTTTCAATTCAGTGGATTCAGAATTGCAAAATTATCAAAGACAGTTGAGTGTTGAGTAAGAACTTAAAACTATTGGACCAACGTCGCCGTCACTGCAGCCACCAATCCTGATTGGACTATCAAAAGAATACCAGTCCAATGCACAAACACTGCATTTGTAAAGAGTGCCAGAGTGAAGTGGAGTCTCAAGAAACTGAGGTATTAACAAAAATTGAAAGTGAATAGATTAATTGCCAACTGTTGTGGCATTTTACATAAAAACGAACACTTTCAATTTTTGTACAATTCTTTGCATATTAATCAAGTATTCACAAACCACAAATATATTGGTGAAACAAAGTGCATGTTTTATTGTTTTGAAGTTTATTTATTTCATAAATATAATATACGAAACAGGGTTAAAGCCGATCCCACCGCCTTTATCGTCTCAGTTTTTAATTGAAAATTTATTTATCGCGCTGATTATTGTTTAATTAGCTTAAAAGTAATAATAAAGTTGATTAGAATTAAAATTAAATACTAATCAGAAGAAAAATAGGAAATTGAAAATCGAAGAAAAGTAAAGTGAAACTATTGTCTACATTGACATTTGACAACACAGAACACAAGTCAGTGGGTGACATTTCACTTGTCACTTGACAGTTCGTTGAGTTTCCTTCGTTAAGTTCAAATAGTCGTATTCAGTTAGTGAATTTGAATTTTACTGTCGAACGAGTTCAGCCAAATAAAATTTTAATAAATTGTTTGAAAAAATATTTTCGGTTTGAAATTATTTGCTTCGACTAGTTGCAAAGCGAGGTTAATTCAATTTTAGTGGAATTTATTGGTAATAAACTAATTTTCCAAATATTCCATTGCTAACTTCTTGCAATTCGACAAGTTGGTGGATAAATTAGTTCTGATTTATTCTTTCCGTTCGAAAGTATTTTGATTAGTAAAAGTTAGAGACAACAAGGAAAATGAGCAAAAAACGGCAAACATCTCCAAGTCCAAAGGCAGAACTCGAGCATCTGCGGCATAAACGGCAAAGCATTAAAAATAATAGCCTTAGAATTAAAACAGGTTTAGAGGAAAAAACATTATCGTTTAATCCAATTGAACTAGAATGTCGTTTAGACATTCTCAATTCGTACATTGATCAGCTTATGACTTGTCAGTCAGAAATAGATATCGATCAGATGATCATTGATCATACCGACAGCTCTCGAGGGGAAAATTGGAAGACATTTGCGTGGGTGCAAAAGCACTGCTTATTTCATTGGTGAATAAAAGACGCAAGTCTAGTGCTGCTGACTTTTCCATTAGTAATCCTCACCATTCGCGACTTCCAAAAATGTCTCTTCCTAAATTCAACGGAAAATATTCCGAATATAAAAACTTCATGAGTCTTTTCGAAAGTCTAGTCGATAATGATCCTACACTGCCGGATATTGAAAAATTCAACCATTTAATTTCTTGTTTATCTGGTGAAGCATTAGGAACAGTTAAGGCCTTCCAAAACGGAACAAAACTATCCAAAAGCATTAGCGAGCTTAAAGAAAGTTTATGACAATAACTGTTTGATCTTTTTCGACAATGTGTCTACTCTATTTGAATTGAAAGAGATTGCGAAACCATCCGCTTCTGCATTGCGCACCATGATAGACACTGTTTCTGCGATTTTTGATTCGCTTCTTTCATTAGGTGATGAAAAGAACATAACCAACGCGATCATAATTCACTTGGTGATGTCAAAGGTTGATTCTGTTACAAGATCTAAGTGGGAAGAACAACTTGATTTTAATACGCTGCCCTTGTGGAGTGAATGTGAAACCGCTCTCAACAAAAGATACCAGCATCTCTCTGCTGAAGAAGCGTCATCCTCCAAAGTTAAAGCAGCTGATAGGCATTTCAAATCAAGATATGATTCAACGAATAATAAAAATCAAAGATCTTCACTTACTTGTACTAGTGTTCAACCAAATAAAGCTAAATGTTTATATTGCAAGTCAAATGATCATTTTATTACAACATGTCAAACTTTTGCTTCCATACCAGTCATGCAGAGATTTGAATTTACAAAAAGTGTACCTGCTTGCATTAACTGCCTTCGAAAGGGACACACAGTCTCAAAATGCAAACTCAGTCGGTGTACTGTTTGTAACAAATCACATCATACGTTGTTACACCAATACGAAACAACGTTTAACAGCACACAAGGATTTTCAACGAGTAGACAATCCATGCATGCTTTCGTATCGACTGATCAAGTAATTCTCGCCACTGCTATTGTACAAATCAAAGGCAGCTCTGGAGAATATTCGTTAGCTCGAGCATTACTTGATTCTGGCTCTCAAGTGAACCTTATGACTGAAGAACTTGCACAAAGGTTGAAGCTTCGTAAAGAAGATAAAGCAATAAGTTTGTTGGGCATAGGTAAAGCAAGTGCCACAGTAAATAAAAAAGTTCATGCGGAAGCAAAATCAAGATTCAATGATCATTTCTTCCAAGCAGATTATTGGGTAATGAATGCAATATCTTCTTACCAACCGGATCAAGCAATTAATACTGCGAATTGGAAGATTCCCACAAATATTCAGTTAGCTGATCCGTACTTCCATAAACCACAAAGAATTGACTTGCTCATAGGTGCAGAAACATTCTTTGAATTATTGTCAGTAGGTCAAATTAAGCGAGGTTCAGAATATCCAACGATTCAAAAAACGCTTCTTGGTTGGATAATATCTGGAAAATGTCCAGGAGGTACAAATCTAAGTACCAAACTTTGCAATGTTGTTTGTCAGGCTGAGGAATTACCAGCTTTAGACAATATTGTTCAAAAGTTTTGGATGTTGGAAGAAATTCCCGAAGGAACAAAAAAGTTCCTTACTCCAGAACAACAATTATTTGTTGAAAATACCAAACTTTTGCCGTGTGGAAGGTTTGAGGTTAAACTACCATTTAAAGCGTCTCCAACTTCGCTCGGATCATCATTTGAAATGGCCAAACGTCGATTTCTCGCATTAGAAAGAAAATTATCCAAAGATAGCGAGTTAAGAATCATGTACATGGATTTTATGAAAGAGTATCTCGCTTTGGGACATATGTCACCAACAAATAATGAAATCCCGCAAGGCCCACACTATTTCATTCCTCATCAATGTGTTTTGCGACCGCAAAGCACAAGTACGAAGCTGCGAACTTTGTTTGACGCTTCAAGTCAAACATCAACGCAATTATCACTAAATGACATCTTGATGGTTGGGCTAACCATTCAAGAGGAGCTGTTTTCGACCTTGCTCCGTTTTCGTACACATAAATATGCCATCACCGCCGATATTACGAAAATGTACCGACAAGTTCTAGTTGCCGAAGAGCATTCGATTTACCAGCTCATAGTGTGGAGGCAGCATCCGTCACAACCGTTACAACAGTATCGTTTAAACACTGTTACGTACGGTACTTCTCCAGCACCCTTCTTAGCGATACGCTGTCTGAAGATGTTAGGTGATGCTAACGAAGATTTATACCCTACGGGTTCTAGAATAAAACGTGAAGATTTCTATGTTGCTGATCTTTTGACCGGTGCCAATGAACTGGAAACCCTTCAAATTATAAAATCTGAGATACAAAAAGTTCTCAAAAAGGGTGGGTTTCAGTTGGCCAAATGGTATTCTAACCATCCAGAGCTATACAACACTGAGAGTTCTGAGAAATCCGTGACATTTAACTATTCAGACTCAACAAAAACTCTTGGAATTTGTTGGCACCCAAAAGAAGATACGTTCAGTTTCAGTTTAGAAAAAAATTTCCATGATCTACGAGCTACCAAGCGAAACATTTTATCGGTTTCAGCTCGTCTTTTCGATCCTCTTGGATTGTTATGCCCCATAGTAACCAAAGCAAAAATCTTATTGCAAGAGCTTTGGATTGCAAAAATTGATTGGGATGAGTCGATTCCGTTGCATCTTGATACAAGTTGGAACAGTTTCAAAACCAATTTATCTCAACTTGGCGAGATAAAAATACCAAGGTTTATCGAAACCCATTCGAATGCAAAAATACAAATTCATGGGTTTGCCGACGCATCGATAAGGGCTTACGGATGTTGCATATACATTCGAAGTGAAAGCGCGGCAGGTATCAAGATAACGCTCTTAACAGCAAAGTCCAAGGTGGCCCCCTTGAAAACCAAGTCGCTTCCGCGATTAGAACTTTGTGCAGCGCATACTCTGTCTAAGCTATGGACAAGAGTAAAGGCAATGTTGAATATCGACATTGAGCGAGTCGTCTTTTGGACGGACTCTTAAATAACTTTGCATTGGATAAAAACACATCCAATTTCTCTCACAACGTTTGTTGCGAATAGAGTGTCAGACATCCAAGAGTGGACACACGAAATGTCCCAACAAAGCAAAATCCAGCCGATATTGTATCAAGAGGCTGTGACGTCAATGATCTTAATGAATCAATTTGGTTTACTGGACCTCAGTTTTTACTAGAAAACAAGTCATTGTGGCCAAAAAAAGAGCATTTTGAGTTATCTCCAGAGAATCAAGTCTTTGAAAAAAGAAAAACAAATATGGCTTTATTAGCGGTAGAAAGACCGCGAAGTATACTTCTAGAGTATATAGAAGAAGAATCTTCATATCCTGACTTAACGACTACATTCGTGTATGTTATGCGTTTTTTCAAAAAACGTAAAAACGAAACAGAAGATTTCGAAGAATCACCAACGGCAAAGGAACTGCATTTAGCGTTTCTTAAAGTAGTTGAAATAGTTCAAAATAACGAGTTTTTCGAAGAGAAAAACAAACTTAAAAAGAAGGCAGCATTGCCGAACCATATTCAAAAACTCAATCCCTTTATTCACGAATTTAACAAAGACGGTTTCTCATTTTCAGTAATTCGTGTGGGTGGTCGTCTCTTAAACGCCCCGATCGAGTACGATGCAAAATTTCCCTTGCCACTGACTAAAAATTCCAATTTCATAAAAACATACTTGAGGTATTTACACAGAAAAAATTATCATTCTGGGCCTCAAGCTATGGTAGCATTGTTACGTGAAAAGATTTGGCTTATAAACGCCAAAGAAGCATGTCAAAGAGTTGTGCGGCAATGTATAAACTGTTTCAAATACAGACCAAAACTGCTTACTCAAATAATGGGTAATCTCCCAGCGGATCGATTGCAAGCGCAACGTCCGTTTCTAATCTGTGGTGTAGATTTCTGTGGCCCAGTGCAGACCACTCTTAAAATACGTGGCCGACCACCGAACAAAACTTATATTGTCGTATTTGTTTGTTTCACCTCAAAAGCCTTACATTTTGAATTGGCAACTAATCTGACTTCTGATTGTTTTATTCTCGCCCTTAAAAGGTTTATCTCTCGCCGAGGAGTTCCGAAGACGATACACTGCGACAACGGAACGAACTTCGTAGGAGCTCAGAGGATTCTGAAGGAGGTACAGGAGCAGTTCGAGAGAAGCAGAGAGGCAGTACACCGATACGCGGCCGAGGAAGGGTTTCACTTCGTCTTCATCCCTCCAAGAGCCCCACATTTCGGAGGCCTGTGGGAAGCCGCAGTGAAGTCGGCGAAAACGCTGTTGCAGCGTACAGTGGGCAACGCTCTCCTCACAATAGAAGAGCTAAATACGGTGGTCGTAGAGGTCGAGGGAATCCTCAATTCAAGGCCAGTCGCTCCTCTAAGCGCCGACCCCAACGACGGCGAAGCACTCACACCAGCGCACTTGCTAATAGGCAGTTCACTGAAGTCGCTACCACCAGAACAAGTTCCGGAACGGCAGATGGCCTGCTTGAAAAGATGGCAGCTTCAATGCTGGCTCAAGCAGCAGTTTTGGCAGAAGTGGTCCAAGGAGTATCTGCTTGGCCTTCAAGTGCGATCCAAATGGGTCCAGGATCAGCCCAATCTCGCCGTTGGAAAACTGGTGCTAATTCACGAGGACAACGCTCCACCCCAACAGTGGACCATGGGACGAGTCGTAGAGGTCGTAGAAGGGCAGGACGGAAAGGTCAGGGTCGCCAACATAAAAACTCGAACCGGAATTCTGCGACGACCAATCGTGAAGCTAGCCGTGCTTTCTGATGAGGAATGTTGAAGCCTTTAGCCATTCAAGGTGGCCGGTGTTTTGACGAGTCAAGTCAACATAATTTAAATTCAAAATGAACTATTGTGAACCACTCTTATTGGTTCTAAAATTCAAATTTCGCGCCCTTCCGGCCATATTTTCTGAAATTAAAAGAATGTAAATGAAAAAGGAGATCAAAATAAATGAAATTACATTCCATTGTTAAACTACATTGAATTACGACGTGTTTTCTCTTTGACTTATTGATTAATTTGTTCACCCGAGCATTTTTTTAGAATTTTCCAAGTTTTCAATAAACTAATTTGAAACTAGAACTTCAATTCGTGAAAACGATGCGAACTATGACTGACTGCACGAATCTCAGTGGTCTACGAGAGCTTTCGTGTAAATGTTCCAGCGGATGAATTCGAAGCGGATGTGTCCAAAGGGATCCAAAAGGACCTGGCCCTCCAGGTTGGGGGTTGTGCGTAGGGTTAACTACCCAACCACGGAATTAAAATATGGTTCCGAAACAACCAAAAGCCTCAGATAACGATAATGATTTTAAAGTTGACGACCCAAGCAAACGAAAAAAGGACAATGACCTCCGGATCTGCACGTGGAACGTAATATCTCTTAACGGACTTGGTGCAGCTGGAGAATTATCGGACGCCCTGGACTGCTGCTAAGCAGACATAACCGCCATCCAAGAAGTGCGATGGAGTGGACCGGGCATAAAGGAGATGAGAAACTGTGACATCTACTATGGCGACTGCTACAGACAACAGAAACAGTGTTTATTTGGGTGCGTATTTGTCGTTAGAGGAAGACTCAGGGATAAGGTGATTAGCAAAAATCCAGTCAATGAGCGTATAATGACCATCCGCATCAGGGCTAAATTCGCCAACATAAGCCTTACATGCGCCCACGCCCCCAAAGAAGAGAAAGACGACGATTCCAAAGACTGTTTCTACGAGCTCCTCGAAGAAACATATGAGCAGTACCCTAGACACGACGTGAAAATCGTTCTTGGCGATTTTAACGCAAAGCTAGGGAAGGAGGACATCTTTGGAAACACATTCGGTAAGCATAGCCTCCATGACAAAACCTCCGAAAACGGACTGAGGCTAATCGATTTTGCTGCGGGGCTAAATCTTGTTGTAAGTAGTACACGCTTTCCGCATCTCAAAATTCATAGAGGTACATGGCGATCACCAGATCAATTAACCGTCAACCAAATTGACCATGTTGCGATCTACGCAAGGCACTCTTCCAGTGTGTTAGATGTCCGAGCTTTCCGAGGGGCAAAACTTTGACTCGGACCACTACCTTGTTGTAACCAATGTACTAATGAGGAAATCTTATCCACGACCAGCATGAACTAACGCTGTGAAGAGATATGACGTCGGAAAGCTACAATCGCAAGAGATTGCCAATGCCTTTTCCAATAGAGTGTCCCTTCAATTATAATTGAATCCCATGCCACCAGCATTAAGCATTGAAGACCAGTGGCAGCAATGCCAAGAAGCCATCAGAACCGCTGCCTCTGAGGTTCTGGGTTTCACTCGGCCACCAAAACGAAACCAATGGTTCGATAAAGAATGTAGGCAGGCAAATGCAGCCAAGCAAAGAGCACGACAAATGCTTTTGCAAACACGAACGAGGGCTGCTAACCATCGGTATAACGAGATTTACAAGGAGAGAAGAAGGGAAGAACACCGACTTCTCAAAAAGAAAAAGCATGAGAAGCGCTCGTTTGAGGAAATAGAGAGGTGCCATGACAGAAACGAGATTCGGAAGTTTTACCAAAAGGTAAAAAGATCCTGCCAGGGTGGCAAACCCCGAACTCAAGCCTGTAAAGACCAGCAGGGAAACATAGTTATAGAGTCACAGTTACTACTGAGGATCTGGAAAGATCATTTCTGCAGACTGCTTAACGGCGATGAGGACACAAATTCCGCTGTCAGGCAGATTGCCCATTCAGCCTGGACGATGATCAAGAATGCCGCCCTCCCGACCTAGAAGAAGTTAAGCTTGCTATATGCAAACTTAAATCAAATAAGACTACAGGTGCAGATGGCCTTGATGCCGAACTTTTCAAGGCAGCTGGAGATCAGTTGGAAAGGAGCATGCACCAGCTGATCTGCGTGATTTGGTCGGAAGAAAGCATGCCCGATGAAAGGAACCTCAGTATCGTAAGCCCGATACTAAAGAAAGGAGACCCTCACAATTGCGCCAATTATAGAGGGATAAGCCTCCTAAACGTCGCCCATAAGATCTTGTCTGCTGTAATATGTGAGCGTCTGAAGCCCCACGTCAACAACTTGATAGGTCCTTATCAATGTGTTTTTAGACCAGAGAAGTCCACAATTGACCAAATTTTCACATTACGGCAGATCTTGGAAAAAACCCGAAAACGTAATATCGATATTCACCATCTTTTTATCGATTTCAAGGCCGCGTATGACAGTATCTACAGAGACGAGCTGTACAGAGCCATGTTTAGTTTCGGCATCCCTGCAAAACTCGAACGACTATATAGGATGACTTTGGAAAAATTCACGCTGCTCCATCAAGGTCGGAAAAGAACTCACCGAGACCTTTGATGTCGAAAAAGGCTTTAGGCAAGGCGACAAACTGTCATGCGATTTCTTCAACATCATACTTGAACAGATTGTAAGAAACTCAAACGTCAGCACCAGAGGAACAATCTTTCAAAATCTGTACAATTACTCGCCTATGCAGACGATATTGACGTAATGGGAAGAAAAAAGCGTGATGTCAAAGGTGCTTTTGCGAGTATTGGAACAGAAGCAGCAAAAATGGGTTTGATGGTTAACGAATACAAAACGAAGTATATGTTGTCATCAAACAGCGACACAGAACATCGACGAATTGGACATATCGTCACAATAGACAGACATAACTTCGAGGTAGTGCAGGACTTCGTCTATCTAGGATCCGCTGTAGACACGGACAACAACATAAATGCGGAGATCAAACGGAGAATAACTCTTGCCAACCGTTGCTTGTTTGGGTTAAGAAGGCAATTGAGAAACAAAACCCTCTCTAGAAAAACCAAGGTGACCTTGTATAAGACCTTGATCATCCCAGTCCTGCTTTACGGCGCGGAAGCATGGACCTTATCGAAAGCGGATGAGGAAACCCTTGGTCGTTTCGAAAGAAAAATTCTCCGAATGATCTTTGGTCCCGTATGCGAAGACAATGTGTGGAGAAGAAGATGCAACGACGAGCTGTATGAGCTTTACCGCGACATGGGCATAGCCAGAAGAGTACGCATCGCGAGGCTACGATGGTTGGGCCATGTTGAGCGGATGGACCCAAACGCTCCGGCTCGTCGGGTGTTCGAAAGCACATTGCAGGGAAATCGCGGAAGGGGAAGACCTCGTCTTAGGTGGCGCAATCAAGTGGAAGAAGACCTCAATCGACTTGGAGTTTGAAACTGGAGAGAGCTCGCCCGAAATCGAAGTCGTTATAGAAGGATGTTGGTTGAGGCCCAGGTTCACCCCGAACTGTAATGCCCACCTAAGTAAGTAAGTAGGTGTGCGAATAACCTATAAATAAACACATACATATATATATATATAATATATATATATATATATATATATAAATATACATGTATATCATACTCAGCATCGGGGTGGTATGTCATCGTCTAGTTGGTAACCCTAGTGTATCATCAAGTCTTTAAATAGTGCTCCCGAGTCTTAATCGGTTTTTTCAGTGTATAATTCATGAGACTGCTCTAAAAGTCTTTTAATTATAACTTTAACAGTGTGTTTATCGCTAAACATTGAATTCACAGTCTTATACAGTGCTGGTGTGCGTATTGTATAGTTAAAATAATAGTGCTGTGAATCTACATACATTATTAACATTACCGTAACATTAGTACATTTCAGATGCATTTTATTTGTTTGCAAATTAGTACAAAATCAACGTTAATTTCAATTGATTATTATAGAATAGTGAATTGGGTTTAAAAAAAAGTGGCTATAAATATTTGTGCTGTTTATAATACCAAAGTTATTGCGTATAAAATAAAATTACCAATAATCTTTAATCTGACAGCCTAAAGTTTATGGCTGCCATCACTTATTTATTCATTTTACTTATTTCTTTTTTTTTCTTTTTTTTTGTCGCTCACTTCAAACGCCTACAATCTCTTGTGTTGCTCACCATAAACGCCTATTTTCAACTTTTGTGTAGCTCACCTTAAACGCACATATCTGTTCCCTTAAAAAGTAATTTGAGTGAACTGGACTGTTTAATCTGTAAAAAAATTTCTAATGAAATTATGCTTTCTTGTGCGGTCTGCGTCCAACAAGTCCATGCAAAATGCATTGGAATAAAAGGCAAAGATGCAGACAAATTCATCTCGGTTCGTGGATTGCCCACGAAAATATTGCTATTGAAAAAATCCACTAGAAAATTGTGAAATTAAAAAAACTCTTTAACAGTGTTAAATTGATTTTTTCCGATCTAAAAGATGTTTTTGATTTGGATATTGAAAACAATGAGGTCATGTCAAATTCTTTTTTTAACTTTGAGCCTGGTGAGCTAAGCCCTGGTGTATCGTTCCAGCAACCCTTAATTGCTCTGACCCCTTCCCCATTGCCTACATCAAGGCGAGGTAGCGAGCAACAACAACAAACACAGCAAAAAGTGCAACGTGATCAGCAGCAACAACAACAGCAGCAGCAGCAAAAAGAACCACAACAACAACAACAACAACAACAACTACAGCAGCAGCAGCAAAAAGAACCACAACAACAACAACAACTAAAGCAGCAAAAAGAACCAAAGCATCAACAACAACAGCAACAACAACAAAAACAGCAAATTCAACAACAACAACCACAAAATCAACCACCACAACAACAACAACAAAAGCAGCAGCAACAAAAAGAACCACAACAATAACTGTCAAAAGTATTGTCAGCATATGTTTAAAGTATTGTCAGCAATACTTCAATTGTGGGAATAATTCAATTAATTCAGGTTCACGCATATCGTGTATCCACAATATCAATTATGAATTTCTGGTCCCACAGTTGAGGTATTGCACGCGCAACACAGTTTTGCATGCTTGCAATTCTTGTGTATTGCCAAAACTAAACAATCGGAAAATAAAATGTGTTGACTGATTGAGTCGTTATTAAACCGTCGTTGCGTTCATACTTGCTTCCTCTTTCTATACCGTCGTTGTGTTCGTACCTCTTTTTACATTTTGGCGACCGTAACAGGACAATTAACTAAAAAAGTTTAGTTGCCTGCCTTATTTTGTTTTCTTTAAAATAATTGTAATTTCAAGTGATTTTTGTTTTTGTTGTTGTTTGCGTTGTTCAGTCTTGTGTGAACGAAAGAACTAAAAAAAAAAAATTAGTCAAGCAGAAAGTGTTAGTGTAATGGACTTGGAGTATGACTCAGAAAACCAGGAAAGGTTGGGAGAAGAAATTTGCCGCATAAGCCGCAATTTTGCAAATGATTCCGAAACAAGGAAAACCTTAAGCTATTTGCTGGAGCGTCGGGCCAATTTAGAAGCAAGTGGGCAGAGCTTCGATGAGACGGATAGCATTATCCGGGATAAGTTCGCTGAACAGCTTGACCATCCATACTTCAATAAGACTACTACGAAGCAATACGAAAGATCAAAGAGCGAATGTTAAGTGATCGTAACTTTCGCATAGAGGGAATAGATAAAGGACTTCAAGAAACTTCTGCTGATGGGAAGGCACGAAATCAGAAAGTTTCCAAGACACCTGCTGTTGACACAGAAGGAAGCCAACAAACATCTGCAGCGGGAACTCATAATGAGCCTTCCATAACGAGCACCAAGGAGATTTTTCTATTGCTCGTTAGCAACCTGGAGAAGACGCTGGAGAGAATTTCTACCGAGCTGGCTCTGGGACAAAGCGAGGCTTACTGCAAGATAAAGTCCAGGTCAATTGAGCGGAGTTGGAGCGATGTTTTGGAACTATTCAGGAGACTCGGCCAAGACATATTCATTCACGAGGTCAAACGCTATTTCGACGTGCAAGACCGAGTTGAGCTGGCGTTGGTGGAGGTGTGTGATCGAATAGATCATCCCAAATCTACTGAGAAGCCATCACAGTCACCAGTCGCTCCAACTATAAAATTGCCCAAAATGGAGCTGCCAAAATTCGATGCCAATAGTATCGATTGCGTTATGTGCAGTTCAAATAAGCATGGTTTATATAACTGTACTAATTTTTTGTCTCTTACAGGTCTGGAACGAGGCAAAGCTGTGAACAAGCTGATGCTTTGTAAGAATTGCCTAAAGAAAGGCCATTTCGCCCAATCATGCCAGTCCAGAGGATGCCAAAAATGCGAAGGAAGACACAACACCCTTCTTCATCCACAGCAGACGTAGCAAGACTACTCTCCAAATAGGCAGATCAACAAACCAAATAATTCAACAAATGTTGGTAAGCGTAATAAAAATTTCCTAAATTCAAAATCTGCAAATACTGCATCAGGTGATAGGTGATAGTTCAATCGTAGAATCAATTGATTCTCTTGAACATCGTCGAAATGTTGCCTGTCTCACTCTCTTTTATCGCTTTTTTCACAAGCAGTGCTCTAGTGAAGTAGCCAGTTGCATTCCTCCCCTGAAACAATTTAGCCGCAACACCCGCCTCGCTAGGAATGTTCATCAGTTTTACCTTCAGCCCAACTTCGGGCGTACAGTCAAGTATAGAGATTCGTATTTCAGTCGCACTATCCGAATGTGGAATGCATTACCTGGCTCAGTATTTCCCCTTCTTTACGATTCACAAAAATTCAAAAGCAACGTGCATCGGTGTCTCCTTTCAAATCCTCTCCTATTTTCATAAATGCTCGCACTGTGTTTAACAACATTATAAGGGTAGTCATAACCCCTTGATGTGTGTGTTAATTATAAAAAAAAAAAAAAAAAAAAAAAAAAAAAAAAAAAAAAAAAAAAAAAAAAAAAAAAAAAAAAAAAAATCAGGGCCAGAAAGAGTGCGTCAGGTATATCTCGCCACAGCGGTTATAAACTGCATTTCATCCAACGGAACGAGCATCCCTTGCCGTGCAATGCTAGATTCAGGCTCACAATTAAATTTCTTAACGCAGTCCCTTGCCACTGAGTTGGGCCTCAAGCAACGTCGCAAGAGTGTGCCAATAACGGGAATAGGGGGTAAAGAATGCAAGGCAGATTTCGTCACTAATGTAACGGTTGAGTCAAGAACATCCGGATTCCAGGCAACTATAGAGGCAAGCATTATGCCTCGCATTAGTGACTATAATTCGAGTACGCATATTGACATGTCTCGCTGAAAAATTCCACCCAATATACGACTGGCAGATCCTTCAAGCTTTAAAAATCAACGTATAGACATGTTGATAGGGGCCGGCATATTTTTTGAGCTATTCTTGCCAGCAGAAGTCAAGTTTCACATGATCTTCCTTTGTTACGAAATACAAAGCTTGGTTGGATATTGGCTGGAAGCATACCACCAATACAAACAGACACATCAACTCCCGTTCATTGCCACATAGCTACAGGTCCTACGCTATCTTCTTTAGACAAATTGGTGCGGAGATTCTGGGAAACGGAAAATCACGATATGCCAGCAAATACCATGAGCAAAGAAGAACATGACTGTGAAAAACATTTCAAGAAAAACGTAAGAGTAAATGATAGCCATCAGTTTGTTGTGCGGTTACCATGTAAAGAGGATCCAAGCGTTGTTTTGGGAGATTCGATCGAAGTAGCTAAATGGCGCTTCCTGGTGCTTGAGCGGAAACTAGACAAAAATCAAGAGCTGAAATTGTTATACGGAGACTTTATGCGAGAGTACAAAGCTCTTGGTCATATGAGTCCAATTGATTATTATTATTATTATTATGCCCCGCCTCCTTTCCCCTCCCAACCGACGCGCGGGGAGTTCCATTAATTAATTTTTTGTATTATAGTAAGGTTGATTTTAGTTATAGTTTGAGAAATTAGATGATGTATTGTTTATTTATTAAAGTTTGTATTAGAAAATTAATTAACTAGGACAAAGAGTTAAAGAGCGATGCGATTTGGCTAAAAAGCCATTTTGTTGTAATAAATGTTTTAAATACTTATAATAATTAGATCAAATTATCGATAATCCGCTTTCAAATGTTTAATCAATTCGACTTTAAATTTCCGAAGGTTATTCAAAAGTTTTATATGATTAGGAAGATTATTGTATAGTTGAAGACCTCTAAACATTACAGTGTTCTGAGCTCGAGTTGTGTTTTTTTGACCACTTCTAAGATTATATGGTTGCGAATCACTAATATATTTCAAGTTGTTAGAGAGGTATTTTGGTAGCATATTATTTTTGATTTTGAAAATGAATAACAACACATTTAAGCTTATTTGCTGCGTAATGTTCAACTAGTTTAATCTTTTAAGCATTATGATCAATATGAGTTAATCGCGCACATTTAAGGATAATCCGCATTGCTTTATTTTGAAGCCTCTGGAGCCGGTTTATATCACCCTGTGAGGACAAAAAAAGAACAGTCGAACAGTATTGAAAGTGGGGTTTAACAACAGCATTATAAGTTTTTAAAGCGGTCGCAAGCGATATTTTTCTCCTTATTCGCGCAAGAAAACCTATTTTCTTAGACACTTTTTTGCAAACAAAATCTATATTGGCTTTAAAGTTCAATTTGTTGTCAATTACAACTCCCAAATATTTGAATTCATTCACTCGCTCAATGTTATCCCCATCAATTTGCACAATATTACTATCACTCGAACTATTAATACACAGCCCCGGATCTTCAATTTCTTAAAGGCGGGGCAAATACTGAAAAATGCCGCCCCACAGTGCGGCCGAATCCCCAAAGTGCGGCCAAAACTCCAAAGCTTTAACGATCGACCTGAAATCTTGTAGTCGGGGGTTTTTGGGGTCGCTGATTACGAATCCATTGTCAGAATTACGAAATTCAAGATGGTGGGTCTAATATAGCATCATATTGCCATACCTAATACAAATTTCCACCCCCTATACACTAGACTGGGAAAAAAAAAATTTTTTTTGTTTCAAAATCCATATTGAAAATATTGTTTGGGATAGCTAAAAAAAAAAATCAAAAAAATTTTGAGCTCAAAAAAAAGTATTTAGAGGTCTATCAATCGTATTTTATATTTCTTAGACCTAACCTTAGTTGACCGTCGAAACTGTTCAATTACTTAGAGCCCAACAAATTTAGCGACAAATTTTTTTGTAGAAATTTAAATTTCCTTTAAAAAAAGTCTTTTTAAAAATTTTTCTCAGACTAACCGTTTCCGAGTAATCAAGCTTTGAAAAATGGTATGTTTTTTTGATTTTTCTCTTTTATTTTGGAGTTTCTCAACTCACGTACAAATCAATATGTGAAAAATTGCAAGCTTGTTTCTAAAAGGAAATTTAATTTTCTAAAAAAAAAGTATTTTTACACTTTTTTACAAAGTGCTTCCTTCAGAAGTTATTCGCGATTAAAATATAACGTTCTCTTTTTTTTTTCGTTGATGATTATTTTTTTTTACTGAATGTAGAAAACTGATGACTGGTAGGCTAATTATATTACAGTTAGAAATTGGTTTCGTAGGAATCCGCATCTAAGTCAGCTTCTGACTCTAAGGCAGAAGAATTGTTTAAACTTTCCGGTTCTTTTTCATCGTCAGGTACTGATGGAGCTCACTATCAATTTGATTTTGAAAAAAACGGTATAAAATTTGAATAGGCAGCTCTTGGCAGCTGAATCTTTTTTTATTTGGTAGACAATACATTCAACTATCATTAAAATATGGTTTCAAAGCAGCGTTTTGCAGCGTTTTAATGCAGTATCATTTGAAAAGTTAAATTTTCGGAAAAATTTCGTGAAAAAATTACACTATTGCTTATGTTTTCCCTAATTCACTACTTAACAATTGATAATTAGTACTTTTTTAACATATTCTTTAGAATTGGATTCCATTTTAGCTTTTTTGATTTTCTTTATTACACACAATTTTACACCTTTTTACCATTCACAGTTTATTAACTATATAGGGAATCTAGAGCGAAGGCCACATTCCAACTGTGCTTAAGGGAAAGGCATGACGAATGAGTCATCACTATGAACGGTTTTAGTTTCTTGAAGCATCATTGCAGCCAACTCAAGGGAGAAAAAACCCTAAACAGAAACTTTTTTTTTGGACTTTTGGCCGCACTTTGGGCATTCGGCCGCACTGTGCGCCCCCACCAATTTATGTTTGCTTTTACCTTTATTTATAATCTTTATTATTTCAGCTATCAGATCTTCACTAATTGACTGACCGCTGTTTTTTCTGCTTTAATCCTATTTATTTACAGACATGTAGAATATATATTTTATACATAGCACAGGATAGGACTTAAAATAAAAATGTTTATAATAAAGACAAAATCAAATTTACTATTGTATTTATCATTTGCCATTACAATTTTACTCTTCGAGCTTTTTGTTCAGCAAATAAATCTATGACCTCGTCATAATTTAATTCGTGTGCGATTCGATTTTCTATCGCTAAGATTGCTAGACTGGATAAGCGTTCCTGACTCATAGATGATCGCAAATAGTTTTTAACTAGTTTTAGTTTGCTAAAACTTCGCTCACAGCTTACGGATGTAGTGGGAAGCGAAGAGTAAATTCGCAAGGCAACACAAATATTTGGAAAAGCACCCTGCAAATCATGCGCATAGCTCTTTTGCAAGAGATAGAAACCGTTAGCTTTTTCAATATCACCAAATAAAAGCGGAGCTTGCTCTTTAAAAACGTAGATTTCCTGATAGAATTCAACGGTGCTCACATCTCGCTCATATTTTTTAGCCACAGATCCGCTCCATACTTTTCAGTTCTTCAATTGACGTTTTCAAAATATTAGAGCCATTAAGAAAAGCGAAGTTCATATTCAGCATGGTAGCACAATCAAACCTCTTTTTAATTTCTGATATGATTCGATCAAATACCATCATTATTTCTTTAGAAAAGAGTTGAACAGTTTTGAGTGTTTGTAATTCATCTTCACATATCTCACCGAAATGTTTTTTATGTTTCGGAATTCGTTTGTTTTGAAATATAGGGTCAACACCACTTTTTTCAGCCACTTCTCTAGCCTCATTTATCCAATACTCCATTGGATTTTGTCTCATTTTTTTGTAAAGTTTTGAGCAGACCATCCATTAGTGCGACGGAATGGGCAAAGATTATATCTTCTTTCTGAATCTCAATATTCACTCGATTGATTTCGCGGAGAATATTCACCCAAATAATTAAATTGATAATAAATTTAAAATTTTTTATATTTAGCTGTTAAGATATTACCTGCCTCTTACTTAGTTTCTGGAGCATGAGAAATTTGCTTTACTTCTTCTAAGGCTTCCGCTATTTCTGGCAAATTATTTAATAGAGCATTCACAGCAACATGTTTCGCCGACCATCTCGACTGACTATACTTCCTTTTAAATTTGCCTTAACATATTTTTTCATAATGTCGCACCTAGTAGTGGAGCCAACCAAAAAAGCAGTATACTTTTTGAACCAGTCCAAATAGGTTAATAGCTTCCTGGCATGATGAGGCAGAATGAACACCTACAAGATTTAAAGAGTGAGCCAAGCACGGTACGAACTCGGCCAGTTTTTTTCTTTCTGCAATCCTGGCTTGTACTCCTTTATGGATGCCGGCCATATTGGACCCATTGTCATAAGATTGGCTACGACATTGTCCAATATCTAAATCATCAACAGCCAATTCGTCTAGAATCTGTTGACAAATGTCCTCTTTTGACTTTTGACTTCCTTTGGACTGTGCTTCCCTTCGCTCGCAACCACAGTGGCTGTTTTGAAACCGGCAAGTAGAAAAGTTGTCCTCTTCTCGGTCACAACTACCGTTGCTGTTTTGAAACCGAAAAGAAGAAAAGTTGTCCACTTCTCGGTCGCAGCAACCGATGCTACTTTGAAACCGAAAGGTAGAAAAATTGTGTTCTTCTCGGTCGCAACTACCGTTGCTGTTTTGGAACCGAAAAGTAGCTAATTTTTTTTTGCGCTTGCAACCTTGGTTACCTGCAACCAACGATTTGTTGTAGCAGACACGAGTGCTGCAGCGTTCTGTGATTCCTGTGGGCGAGCGGGAGTGAATTTCGAACTTGTTTTTGCCGCCCCCTAAACTTACCGCCCGGGGCATGTGCCCCGGTCTGCCCCCCCCCCCCCCCCCCCCCCTAGATCCGGGGCTGTTAATACACATATATTTGGTTTTCTTTACATTCAATTTAAGTTTATTCACTCGCAGCCACTCACTTATTGACTGAAGGTCAACATTCAATCTTCGTGTACACTCTCCAATATCTTTACCAGATATAAACAGCAATGCATCATCCGCAAACATACATAATTTAGAATACCGTACACATAGATTAATATCATTTATATAGAGTAAAAATAAGAAAACACCCAACACAGAACCTTGAGGAACACCGGTGTTAACAACATTTTCCTCCGAAACATTATTATTCACCACCGTACGTTGAGTACGACACTTCAAATATGAATCAAACCATTTGAGTTCATTATTTCGGATACCATATCTTTCAAGCGTTTTTACAAGTATTTCACGATCAACAGTCTCAAACGCTCTCTTAAAATCCAAGAACACAGCTAAAATCACATTTTTACAATCCATTTCATTTTTCCAGCTCTCTAAAACCCAATTCAATGCTGTCTCACACGAATATCCTTTTCTAAAACCCGATTGTTGTTGCATTATCAAATTATTCTCTTCCATATAACTTCTAAACTGTTTTTCGACAACTTTTTCAAACACTTTCTCATACGTTGGAAGCATGTTAACAGGTCTGATGAAAACAAACTGTGCAGCACTCATTTTGTAATCCCTCATCACTGTGTTATAAGACCCGAAAGCACATCAACAAAGCTAAGAGTGGTATTTGATGCATCAGCTAAAAGTACCTCTGGATATTCACTAAATGAGAGTTTAATAGTTGGTCCAACAGTTCAACCAGACTTGTTTTCCATTATAACCAAGCTTCAAATGCACAAATAGGTTTTCACGGGTGACATTAGCAAAATGTACCAACAAGTGTTAGTAGATCCTTGTGATAGAATGTTGCAGCAAATTTTGTGGAGATCGGAACGCAGCAGTCCACTCCAATTGTACCAGCTGAATACAGTAACTTATGGTACAGCATCAGCGTCATATCTGGCCACTAGATGCTTAGTAAAGCTCGCTGAAGATGTTGAGGAACAATATCCTCTTGCATCGCAGATTATAAAAAACAATTTTTATGTAGACGATTGTCTTGCAGGTGCCGAGACTATAGACGAGGCTAAAAACCTATTAACAGATGTCAACAATGTCTTAAAAATGGGTCACTTTGAGCTAAGAAAATTTTGTTCTAATCATCCTGATATATTGCAGAACATTCCTGAAGAGCATAAAGGACAACTAGTTGCATTTCATCAATCTGAAGTGATCAAAACGTTGGGCTTAATGTGGGATCCCTCTCTGGATGCATTCAAATTTAAATTTGACTTTGATGAATTTAATCAATACGAGAAAGTATGCAAACCGTACTAGCCAATCTTGCAAGGTTATTTGATCCTTTGGGACTACTTGGACCCGTGATAGTTCTTGGAAAACAATTCTTGTTATGGAAAACAGATTTATCATGGGATGACCACGTCCCTGAAGATCAAGCAAACAAGTGGATTCGTTATTTGAAAAGTTTTTCGATGTTGAAAGTTTGCCAAGATATGTCTCTTGTCCAAGCAGTAAAGGAAACATCCAACTGCACGCATTCTCAGACAGCAGTCAAAACGCCTATGGATCATGTGTCTATTTAAGATCTGTAGAGGACAATTGAACTATTCACTCACAACTGTTATGTTCTAAATCAAGGGTTGGTCCTCTGAAGGCAACTACTATAGCGAGGTTGGAGCTACAAGGAGCTGTTCTCATGGTTGAAGTAGTAGCTAAGTTGCTCCCACTACCTGATCAAATAAAAAGGGTATGTTACTATACTGATTCAACCACGGTACTAGCATGGATAAAATCACCTTCCTATACATGGGATAATTACGTTGCGAACAGGGTTGCCAAAATTCAAGCAAACACAGAGATACAACAATGGCATTTTGTGAAGGGAAGTATCAACCCGGCCGATATTGTATCTAGAGGGCTCGATCTACAAACACTTCTTGTTTTTTGCCCAACGTTGAACTTACCCTTTTTGACAAATTCAACTTTAGCAAAAATTTGTAAATAAAAAGTCGGAATTTTTATGATAGTTGCAATTAATAATACCTTTTTATTGCCACGATTTGATTTACTAATAGTAAACAATATTTATCATACGTCAATTGATGCGCGTTTACGTATCCGTGTACGCCTTCCAATTGATTTCTAAACAAATTAGCTTATTCACTATTAACAATTATTGCATTAATATTCAACTTATGTTCGTCCTACGTATAAGTTCGTGGGAACGATTTCAAGTTGATTAACTCTACAATTCTACTTTAATAGAGATCAGTTTCAGGCTATGTTCGAATGACGTATAATGACGGCGTACCCCACAGGCGGATCACTAGTGTGAAGCAGAAAAGTGGGAGAGTTGTGATCGCTTCAAGATCACTACTCGTAACGCCGAAAATGGAAAAGAAGAAAGAAGAAAGAAGAAGTTCGAATGACGTATAAATCATCAATCGATTTCAACACTGATTCTTTGTCTCCTTGAATTATTACAAGTTTTACTTAAACGATCAAAATATATTTGTCAAGCGTACAATTCGCTTGGCAATTTCAAATTGATTTACACTTTTACAATTTACCTTGATATTCTGGATATTTCCGCACTGTTGTCTTCTTGATGTCAGGGACTGAAGAAGATTGTGAAAAAATCCCGGGCCTTTTATACTGTCTTTTTGCTTCATGGTACCGTTTTCGTGCAATGCAATGCTGCCTGCTCCTTATTAATGTTATAAGTCGTCTAAATTTGTGCATAGACCAATTTTTACTTCTTTGTTTGGCATCACTTTTTCATTTTTCGTGCAGCTTTGATTCTGCGCCATCTTGACTACGATGGTCATTTTTTCTCTCCCTCTAACCTATTGGGTATATCGAATAAATTAAAAACATTAATTTTCTCGATATTTATCTAAAAATTTTATGAAATTGTTTTGAAATCGCGTTCGGCGTTGAAAAGTTTATTTACTAAACGTGCCCATTCGTTTGTGTTGTTAAGGTTGGCCGTCAAAATTGACACCTTTCAACTGACACCGGTGACGTTTATTTTAATCTCGTGTGTGTTTTTCTTTTAAATTCGTCTTGTTTTGTCTGAATTGTGTATAAATAATTATCGTAAGTATTAATTATTGCATTTTGTTTGTTTAAATGTACTTCTTAGTGAACTTCAAGTGGTAAAGTGTAATGGAAAATGTGTTGTCCTATTGCAGGTTATAAAACATAACCTGTAGTGTGTTAAACGTTTAGTTTTTGTTCTGAAATGTGTATAGTTTTAGTTTGTACTTGATAAACTTTGTTGTATGTTTATTAATACATTGAATATGCTCTAAAAAGTGTTTTTCTTTTTCCCTACAGCTAGTTTACAAGGCTTATGCTGTCGTTGCTTCGGTGGGCAAAACCGGCAAACACCTTTATATTGGCAAAATGCCGACTTACGTTCTGGTTGGTGAGTATGTATCTTGTATATATCTTAAATACCTACTAATTAGTTTTTCCCTTTGCAGGTTTTAGCTTGTAAGTGTATATCTTAGCCTTTAAGTATTATGTATATTAGGTATCTAAGTGAAAAAACAGTGTATATAGTGCATAAGTATTCTGTTTTATTAAAAGTTCAATTCATGTTACTTTGTTATTGTTTTTTATTGTCGTTGTTTTGAGTTAGCGAGTGAACATACTCCCCCTGTTGAACGGTTATTACGTTCAATTATTCTGTTCTTGATCTTCTCGATACCTCTGCGATGGTGGTGATGAAACACCACCTTCCCTGCCTTGTTAACGTTTACCTTCACTTGGTAGCTGTCAGGCAGATTAACCGTGAATTGCTTCCGCTTACTGTTACGGATTCGCTCAAAGTCCACCCTTTTTAGTGTGTCACGATTGATAAAAATATCTTCGCCCTCACGAGTGAAGAATCTTTGAAAATCGTTGTCGATTCGCATCGCGATCTCCTGTACAGTAGCTGAAGGCCTTAAACGATCTAACGAGTATATCGTTGATCCATTGATCTTTACGGGAATAGGGTTTCCTTCCATTGTACTACAGTCGTTTATGGTATCGGTGATTTCAATAGCGCTTTCGTCGAACGTTCCAATCCCTTGATCCTTGGACAAATCTGCTAGCTCAAGATTGGATCTTATGACCTCTCGCAGAGGGGTTGAACATTCTAATGGGGAGAACCTTATATCCTCCAAGATTGTTATGCAATCTAGGTCTTCCCATTCGGTTTGCATGATGATCGCTATATGAAAACATATAGTTAGATTAAAAAGAAATTTGATTTTTAGACTATTGGCCAAATCTACTACATATTATGACTGACGCACATAAACTACTACAAACAACACATATACAAGATTTTTACAATTTAATCAATTTCATGTTGCTATAGTAGTTTGATCGATTGGTAAACGACAGATTTTGACTATTGGTCTTTGATAAGTATTATGTCTAGACCTTACTGTAACGACTCGAACTAGTCCGTCTTTACCGGGGTGAATGATCTCTACGACCCCTAAGGGCCAAATGGTGGGAGGCGTGTTTTCCTCTTTTATGAGAACAACGTCTCCAACCTTGATATTTTGTTGGCTTGAAAACCACTTGGGTCTTTGTTGTAACCGATTTAAATATTCTGTTGACCATTTTTTCCAGAAATGCTGATTCATTTGCTGAATGTGTTTCCATCGTTGTGTGTGTGTTGACTTTGATGAAATTAAATTTGGTTCTGGAATGGCGTTTACTGCTCGACCAATCAGAAAATGTCCTGGAGTTAAAACGTCCAAGTCATCAATATCATTCCTTAATTCACATAAAGGTCTGGAGTTTAGGCATGCTTCAATTTGGGTAAGTAACGTTGTCAATTCTTCAAAGGTGCATACTGTCGTACCTAGAACACGACGTAGATGATACTTGATGGATTTTACCCCAGCCTCCCATAAACCACCATGATGAGGTGCTGCTGGTGGATTGAAATGCCAGGTTATGTTAAAGTTTGACAAGTAATTCATAATATCTGGTGTTGCCTCTTTGATTGCTTGCCTTATTTCATACTCTAGTATTGCCCTTCCTCCTTTAAAGTTGGTTCCGCAATCGGAATATATATTTGAGCATAATCCTCTTCTTGATACAAATCTTTTCAATGCTGCAATGAAGGCCGTTGAGGTGAGATCGGATACGGCTTCTATGTGTATAGCTTTAGTTGCCATGCATACAAATATGCAGAAATACCCCTTATAATGTTTAGCGTTTCTATGAGTGGACATTTTTAGCTGTATAGGTCCCGCATAGTCTATTCCGACATGTTCAAACGCCCTTGTAATATTTGCTCGAGGTGCTGGTAAGGCACCCATCATCTGCTGCATCGTAGCTGCTCGCTGCTTAGCGCAGATCACGCACTTATGTATTACTCTTGTGATGACTCGTTTTGCATCAATAATCCAAAACCGATTTCGCAGGGTGTTGAGAACCAATGTGGTGCCACCATGGAGTGTTTCCTTGTGTGCTTTATCAATAATCAAGTCGCAGATTTGATGTTCTCTAGGTAAAACAACAGGGTGTTTCTTGTCGTACGGAATGTTTGAATTTCCAAGTCTTCCACTAACTCGAATCAAACCATCTTTGTCTATAAAAGGATTAAGTGTTATCAACTTGCTATTCTTCGACAGAGGTTTGTTATCTTTGAATGTGTCCAACTCCATCTTAAATGCTGTTGTTTGTATTGCTTTAAGAATAATGATGCTGGCCGTGTTTAGTTCCATTACAGATAAGGAATTTGTTTGTTTCTGCATGGTATTACGACAATTTTTGATGAATCGCAACATTGTAGCTGTAACTCTAATGAGTTTCGCGTACGTTGAATATGTGGGTGGCCATTCATTTACCTGAGTTGATAGCAAAGCGTTTGTTGAAGAAGTCTTGGCTTCCAAGGTTGTGCCTTCTAATTGTTGTGGACCTTTAGGCCACATTGTTTGATTTTTGGTTAGCCACTCCGGGCCATGCCACCATAAATCATTGCTAAGTAGCTGTTTCGCGGTTATTCCACGCGACGCTAGATCGGCTGGATTATCCTTTGTAGGAACATGATGCCAATGCTCAGTAGGTAACATTTCTTGGATTTCAGCCACTCTGTTGGCGACATAGGTCTTCCATTTTGATGGATGCTCCTTGATCCATTGTAAAACAATCATAGCATCAGTCCATAAATATACTGGTATATCTTGAAGTTGCATATCTTGAATGGTTGTTTTTGCAAGCTTTGCAAGCAATAACGCGCCATTTAGCTCTAGACGAGGTAGTGTGCTTGGCTTGACTGGTGCGACCTTTGATTTTGCGGACAGTAATCTGACCTTAGTATTTCCATTAATATCTTGAGTTCTAATATATAGTACTGCGGCATATGCTTTAATAGAAGCATCGCAATAACCATGAATTTGATTTGTATGGTTAGCTTTAGAGAGTCCAACTCATCGTGGGATTTGAATTTGGTTTAAATTTTTTAAATCGTTTTTGAACTCCCACCATTGTTGCGAAATTTCTTGAGAGACCTTGCTATCCCAGGAGTATCCACCTATCCATAACGTTTGGATTAATATTTTCGCAGTTATAATGATGGGTGATATCCATCCAACTGGATCGTATAACGAGGCTATTTCGGATAGTATAGCTCGTTTGGTATTTGCCTGCGTTTCTGATAGACCTTGTATGCTGAACGTAAAATAATCCTCAGCAGGATACCATCGTATTCCTAGTGTTTTTATAGACTCCTTTTCTTGTAGCTCTAACGAACCCTTTACTTCTCTATCCTCTGGTGGTAAATGAGATATGATTTCGGGACGATTACTTGCCAGTTTTCGTAAATTGAAGCCACTTTTATTAAGCATTTCTCTCAATTGTTTTTGTAACTCGAGACACTCGTCTACAGTTTTAGCTCCACTTAATAAATCATCAACATAAAATTCTGATGTCGTGGCCTTGACTGCTAGAGGATAATTTTTTTGGTCATCCTTGGCCGCTTGTTGAACTGTACGAACGGCTAGAAATTACGCAGGTGATATGCCAAAAGTGACAGTTTTGAGACGATAGTCTTGCAACTCCTTTGTTTCTGGATTCCTCCAAAGGATCCGCTGGAACGTGCGATGATCTGGATGCATCCATATCATCCTATACATTTTCTCGACATCTGCTGTCATTACAACTTTATGTTTTCTCCAATTGAGAACTGTAGAGAATAACTTGGGTTGTATTGTTGGCCCAATTAATAATTGCTCATTTAGTGATTTGCCATTTGTTGTTTTGGCGGAGGCATCAAATACTACCCTCAATTTGGTTGTAGTGCTTTGTTTGAATACCGCGTGATGCGGTATATAATAATTCGGCTCATTGCTTGTTGGTGGGCTACACGATTCCATATGTCCCATTGTCAAATATTCATCCAGGCAAGCTTCATATTCGCATTTAAGTTGAGCGTTTTTGGCTAACTTTCTCTGTAAGCATTCATAACGTCTTAATGCGAGCTCTCTGGATTGACCTAGAGTCGGACCGTTGGGATTTATGAAGGGTAGCTTAACCATATACTGATTATTTGCTAATCGTTGGTAATTGGCCTTGTATAACTCCTCACATTTCTTGTCGTTTGGAGTTTGAATGTTGAATTCTGGAACTTCCTCCATTTCCCAAAATTTTTGGAGTTGAAAATTGGGGTTGTTACTGGAGTTGACCGTTGCGGTGAATACCTTAACTGATGTGTTGTAGGATGAAGAACTATTTCCTAGAACTACCCACCCAAAAATTGTGTTGATCGCTAATGGAGTTCCACTTGGACCACAGTGAATTCCTTCACGAATAACATGGCCATATATATCAGCCCCAAGCAGAGCATCAATCGCGCTTGGTTTCCAGAAAGTTGGATCTGCCAGCTCACGGTCCTGGAGATGTTTCCACTCGTGTGTTGACGTTTCCTTGACCGGCAATAAGTCGGTGATAGTTCTTAACACGAACATTTTTACCTCTAATGTAGGTGTCTTTGTTTTGATTGGTTGAAGTCTTATTTGCACTTGTCGGTTGCAGTGTGCTGTTTGATTTTTGCTCAAACCGACAACTTCAATTGATGTGGGTCTTCCACTTATTTGTAGCCTTTGGCAGGCGGACTCCGTGATAAATGATGTTTGAGATCCTGTATCGAGGAGGCATCGCAAAACCACGGAATGACCATTGCGGTCTAACGCTGCTACCAACGCTGTTGGCAGTAAAGCGTTATAACTATCGGTTGCAAGGAAATTGCTCGTTTTTCCACCTTACTGGTACCCTCTCCTGATATTGAGTCCGTTGATGAAGATTCAACGATATGAAGTGTAGTATGATGTGGCTGTTGACATTCCTTGCAGCGATTTTTATTCCGACACTAAGTGTGTGGATGTTTGTTAGAGAAGCAGTTCATACATCTGTTCGATGCTTTGATTGTTTTTCGACGCGTTGGTACATCCATGTTTAAATATGTTAAACAATTTCCAACGTAGTGTTTTGCCTTACAAGCAGGGCAATGATTGTTGAGGGTGGTATGATATGATTGAATACCTTCCCTTTTAATACTAGAGTGATTTGGTTTTGCACCTATATGGCCTCCAATGTATTCCTTTTTAATATTGGAGGTAGTTGGTTTTGCACCAACAGTGCTTTCAAGGGATTCTAAAACAAGAATCCTTTTGTTCAAAAAATTTAGAAATTTTTCGAAATTTGGGAGATCTTGGTTATCTCCTAGTTCCTCTTCCCAAAGACGTAACGTTAAAAATGGTAGCTTTTGTACCAGCAAATATATCAGCATGGCGTCACACTGAGTGGCGTCTACCTTCAATGCCTTGAGCTGCTGCAAGCAATCTTCGGTTGTGTCGGTTAACGTCTTTAGGCTCTTTCCTGTCTCAAGGGTAATTTTTGGCTGGTTGAACAAGTTTTTCAGCTGAAAGTTAACCAAGGTTCGCGTATTTTCATAACGCTCCTTTAATTTTTTCCAAGCTGGTTCATAATCTTGGTTTGTGATGGGAGTATGTTTCAATACCTTCTCAGCATCACCAATTAAACATCCCTTTAAATAGTGTAATTTTTGTACGGGTTTTATTTGTGGATCATCGTGAATAAGCGATTTAAACAAGTCGGAGAATGACCTCCATGAGTTATAATCCCCATCGAATTTGGGCAGTGTTATTTTTGGCAACTGGGTCTGCTTGAACTGCGGTTCTGCAATATTTGTCGAATTTTGACTGGCCTCTGGCGCCGTTCGACTTCAGCCTTCTTCAAGTTCCGCCATATATTCAAAATATCTGATCTCCACTTCATCAAAATGTTGCTCGTTGTCGGATTCCACCTTTGTGGTGAGAATGGTTTCCTGAATTTTCCGATCCTGGTTGACAAACTCGAACCACAAATCGCGCATATCTATAATTCTTAGCTTATAGAAGCTAGCAGTTCTTTTGTCCAACCTGGTTTTTTTGCCATTTTCAATGGTTTTTTCAATTCTTGCTTTCAAAACAGTTTGTTTGATAAGCAATTTTTCTAGGTCGCTCATGATTAATGAAGTTTAGTGTGTAGCCCGTTTTCGAAGAAATTGATTTTTTTTGCAGTTTAACACAGAAAAAAAACAAAGTGAACAAAAAAAAATAAAAAAGATCAAATGTGGATAAAAAAAAAGGTTATTAATTGATATCACAATTCCTGGATGGAACCACCAATGTTTTTTGCCCAACGTTGAACTTACCCTTTTTGACAAATTCAACTTTAGCAAAAATTTGTAAATAAAAAGTCGGAATTTTTATGATAGTTGCAATTAATAATACCTTTTTATTGCCACGATTTGATTTACTAATAGTAAACAATATTTATCATACGTCAATTGATGCGCGTTTACGTATCCGTGTACGCCTTCCAATTGATTTCTAAACAAATTAGCTTATTCACTATTAACAATTATTGCATTAATATTCAACTTATGTTCGTCCTACGTATAAGTTCGTGGGAACGATTTCAAGTTGATTAACTCTACAATTCTACTTTAATAGAGATCAGTTTCAGGCTATGTTCGAATGACGTATAAATCATCAATCGATTTCAACACTGATTCTTTGTCTCCTTGAATTATTACAAGTTTTACTTAAACGATCAAAATATATTTGTCAAGCGTACAATTCGCTCGGCAATTTCAAATTGATTTACACTTTTACAATTTACCTTGATATTCTGGATATTTCCGCACTGTTGTCTTCTTGATGTCAGGGACTGAAGAAGATTGTGAAAAAATCCCGGGCCTTTTATACTGTCTTTTTGCTTCATGGTACCGTTTTCGTGCAATGCAATGCTGCCTGCTCCTTATTAATGTTATAAGTCGTCTAAATTTGTGCATAGACCAATTTTTACTTCTTTGTTTGGCATCACTTTTTCATTTTTCGTGCAGCTTTGATTCTGCGCCATCTTGACTACGATGGTCATTTTTTCTCTCCCTCTAACCTATTGGGTATATCGAATAAATTAAAAACATTAATTTTCTCGATATTTATCTAAAAATTTTATGAAATGGTTTTGAAATCGCGTTCGGCGTTGAAAAGTTTATTTACTAAACGCGCCCATTCGTTTGTGTTGTTAAGGTTGGCCGTCAAAATTGACACCTTTCAACTGACACCTATTGAAGGTGACGTTTATTTTAATCTCGTGTGTGTTTTTCTTTTAAATTCGTCTTGTTTTGTCTGAATTGTGTATAAATAATTATCGTAAGTATTAATTATTGCATTTTGTTTGTTTAAATGTACTTCTTAGTGAACTTCAAGTGGTAAAGTGTAATGGAAAATGTGTTGTCCTATTGCAGGTTATAAAACATAACCTGTAGTGTGTTAAACGTTTAGTTTTTGTTCTGAAATGTGTATAGTTTTAGTTTGTACTTGATAAACTTTGTTGTATGTTTATTAATACATTGAATATGCTCTAAAACTCGAATGATTTGGGTATATGTTCAAAAGAGAGAATTTCCAGATGACTACCGTTTTCTTCAAAGAAGTTTAAATGTGCATAAAGGATCCAGCATAGCATCTTTAGCTCCATTCTTTGATGAAAAAACAAAGCTTATTAAAGTTGGCGGGAGACTTAAAAACGCATCAATTATGGTGGATGCAAAGCATCAAATTTTACTGCCAAACGATCATTGGATAACAAAGCTGTTTCTTATAAATTTGCACAAAACTCATATGCACGTAGCACCTAGAGCGCTCATAGCAATTTCAAGGCAAAATTATTGGATTTTAAGTGTTGGCAGAATGGCACGAGAGACAGTGTTCAAGTGTGTTGAATGTTTTCGTTCTAATCCAAAACCTAAAGCGCAAATCATTGGCAATTTACCGAAAGAAAGAGTCACACCATCCCGTCCTTTTTATTACTGCAGGGTTGATTTTTGTGGGCCTATTAAAACGTACTACAATATATGAGGAAAAGGTCCAACAAAATCTTATTTGGCGGTATTTGTGTGTTTATCAACAAAAGCAGTTCACATTGAAGTGGTGGGATATATATCGTCAGAGTCATTTATCTATGCTGTAATAATAAAAAAGTCTTTTCAGTGTTGTAATAATAAAAGTCATTGCGGATTCTTTATTTTAATCTTTATTGTTCTGTGTCTTTAAAGTAACTAACTCTAGAAACTAAAACTATGACTCCACATTCATACATGAAGAGGAGTCAGCAAATTATTCATACATGAAGATTTAAGAAGAGTCAGCAAATTATTCATGGGAAATTATTCGTGGGAAAATTATGGTGTTATGATGTGCACAAGATCACTTTGCGGCGTATCAAGTGACGAGTGGAATTCGTCGCTTGACACGCGCATATATCGTGTGCACATTAACGCACTACACCTCCCTTTTTTAAGAAATAACGTAATTAAATGGAGTTATTTTAATTGTACATAAATCTTAATGATTAACAAATTAAAAACAAATATATTTTTATTTCATATATTTTAAGTAATACATTTTTTTTTCAACATTATTTAATTAGACCATTATTTATTTATTTATTCTTTTTTTTTTCTTACAGCAATTATTCTTTTAACATATGTATATATAAAAAAAAATCGAAATATATGTATGCCTAACATGAAGTTTAGACAAGGAAAGAAGAAAAAATAATTTTAAAAAGTTATTTTAAAAAAACAAGTTGGTTGTTTATATATATTTTTTTTTTTTTTTTGGTTGAAAAAGGCTGATCAGACCGATTCCATGAAAACTCTTAAGTATTATATATTTTTAACCTATTCTTATGAACTTTCTGTTTCTTATTTTTATTTGTCCTTATAACTATGTTGTTATTGTTCTCTATTTCTATGACCTCAAAGGGGCCTAAATAAACTGGGTCCAGCTTATGACCTGATTCGTTTCTTAGCATAACTTTATCTCCTAACTTTAAATCGAGACTAACTATTTTTTTATCGTAATAATCTTTATTTTTAGCTTTATTTACTTCTAATAGTATTTTAGCTCTCTTATATGCTGTTTCTAATCTAAATTTTACTTCCTTAGCGTAGTCATCTACATTATATATAGGATCTATCTTATCTATTGAATTAAACTTTGTTGGTAAATTACTTTGCTTACCATAAACTAGTTCGTATGGACAATAATTATGTGCCATAGAGGGTGTCGTGTTGAAACAGTAAACGAAGAATGGAAGCCAAACATCCCAATCTGTTTTGTCAACTGATATATAGGAACGAATATATTCGTTAAAAGTTCTATGGCTCCTTTCTACTGTTCCAACGGTTTGGTGGTGATGTGCTGTAGACGTTATATTATCTACTTTTAAATATTTGCAGAAGTCATTTATAATAGAATTTTTGTATTCTGTTCCTATGTCCGTAATGAACGTCTTCATTGGACCGTACTTCAGAATAAAAGATTCGAATATTGCTTTTGCAATTGTGTTTGCGTTTTTATTCGCAACTGGGACGGCTACTAAATATTTTGTAAGGTCACAAATTAAAGTGACTGCATATTGGTTGCCATTCTCTGATCGAGGTAAAGGACCAATTGTATCAACTATTACCTTGTCAAAAGCATATGTAAGTGTATCTGTTGTTATTAGGGGTGTTTTTGTATGTTTCGTTGTTTTCGACGTCAGGCATTTGTGGCATCTTTTTATGTGTTCTTTAATATGACGTGTCATATTTTTCCAATAAAAATGTCTTTTTATTTTTGCTAGCGTTTTAGTTATGCCTGTATGACCTCCTGTAATTGGATCGTCATGGTACGTAAACAGTATTGCTTCTTGATCTTTTTCATTTTTTATCTGGGTCACCGGCTTGAGTAGCGCTACTCGTAATGATTTTAGTATTTTGTTGCCCATTTTTTTGAAAGATTCAATTGAAATGAATTCAAAAATCTTTTCGCACGGTGCCACTTTGAGTTTTTTGATTTTTAATATACCGGCTTCTGTTTCGAGCCTTTGGAAGAACTGACCTAAATCTAGAGTTCCATTGGTATATAAATCTTTAACTACAATTCTTGCTATAATTTTGTTCCCTCGTTTAAATAAACATAAGGAATCCGTTATTCGCAAGGTCACTACTTTTCGTACTTCGTCATTGAAAATGACTTCAAATACTTTGGGCTTAGAAGCAATGTCAAGAGATTGCTTATGCAGATCTATTTGTTTTTCTCCTGCGCAGGATTTTTTCTGTTTACTTTGGTGCCTGGTAGTGACTTTCAGGACTTTAGCTTGTAAGTCTTTGAGCTCGGATATTGTTATCCTAGACAGGGCATCTGCCACGAAATTGTCTTTTCCCTTTAGGTATTCAACTGTGAAGTCATACTCTTCTAATTCTAGCCTCATGCGTGTTAATTTTGAGCTTGGGTTTGTCATGGAGAATAAATACGTGAGTGGTCTGTGATCTGTTTTCACTATGAAATGTTTGCCATATATATATGGTCGAAAATGTGTTATGGCCCAGTGAATGGCTGTGAGCTCTTGCTCTGTTGTGCTTTTATTGCTTTCACCTTTTGTGAATGAACGTGATGCATAAGCTATTGGGAGTTGAATTCCGTTATGGTTTTGGGTTAGAACCGCTCCACAAGCTTGTTTACTTGCATCAGTTATTATGCAAAATTCTTTTTTAAAATCTGGGTATTGTAATAGGTTTGGTTCAATTAATTTATTTTTCAAATATTGAAATGCTATTTGGCAATCATCTGTCCACTCAAAAGGAATATTCTTTTTACATAATCTCGTTATGTGCCGTGAATAGTCGGCGAAATTTTTAATAAATCGTCTGTAATAGCTGCAGAATGCAACGAATCGTCTAGCGCTATCCGCGTCGTGTGGGACTGGATAATTTTTGATGACGTCATATTTTTTGTCATCTGGCAATACTCCTTTATCAGTGCATTTATGACCCAGGAAGGTCACTTCATGCATGAAAAATGAACATTTTTGTGGATGCAATTTTAAATTGTATTTTCTACATGTGTTAAAAACATTTGTTAGATTTTTAAGCATATGTTTTTCTGAACAGCCTATAACCATAAGGTCGTCCATGTAGAGAAATGCTTGTGAAGGTTCAAGTCCAGAGAAAGCTATGGTCATCATTCTCTGGAATGAATTTGGGGCTATTTTTAAACCAAAAGGTAGTCGCGTAAAACGATATGAGCCATTGCTCGTTGAAAAAGACGTTAAATTTCTGGAACTTTCTTCTAGTTCAATTTGGTGAAAACCTGACATTAGATCGAGACATGAAAAGTATTTAGCTCGACCCAATTGGTCTAGGATGTCATCAATTCTTGGGAGTGGAAATTTATCGGATAAAAGTTTTTTATTTAATTGACGATAGTCGATTACTAATCTCCATTTTTTATCTTCGAAACCAGGTAGGGCTTTCTTGGGGACTAGTAAAAGCGGGCTATTATATTCAGATACAGACGGTTCGACTATTTTGTCCTTTATTAATTTATTAACTTGTTTTTGAATTTCTTCAACATGACTGTGAGGACTCCGGTAGTTCTTAATATATACTAGTTCGCTATCTTTCAATCTCAAGTTTTGCTTATAAAAATTATTTGTAGTTATTGATTCTGTTTCTAATCCGAATACATCACTGAATTCGGTGCATATTTCTGTTAATTGCTTTTTGAATTGGGGCGGAAAATTCTTCTCTAGTTGATTTAGAACTGCTTCTGTTCTACTATTTTGATTAGTGTGGACCACATCATAGTTTGAAAGTGGTTCATATTTTAAGTTACTTAGGCTGGCCAGTTGGTCAGTATCGGTTGTATTTAGTAGACGGACTAATGCAAATTGTGATGTTGCTATTGTATTTGCAACATAGATGCCATGTTTTATTTCTTGGTTGGGAATAAAAATGAAGTCGTCTTTTGTTTTTATTTCAATTTTTCTTATTACTTGTGATCTTGCTGGTAGAAGGATTGAATTTTTACCAGAACTGTATGTTATTGGGACATAAATCGGAAAATTTAAATTGTTGGGTCTGATTATAAACCAATCTTCATTTGATTTGAAATCTAATTGGCAGTTAAATTGTTTTATAAAATCTATGCCTATGATTCCATCACATGGTATTGCAAAATTTGAATCAACTATATGGAAATTGTGTGGAATGATGTATTTATCTGTTTGAAGCTCTATCATGGCCAGACCTTGGGATTTTATTATTCCCTGGCCTATTCCTTGGATACTTATAATCTTGTCATTTTGGATGTCTTATTTTTCTTTTTTTTTTTCTTTTTCTTTTTGGCGCTTGGCAATTTCTTTAGCAGTGCCATTATCTAATTTAATTTGATGAGAAAAAAAATGATCGAATACAAAAGAAATTCTACGAATCTAACATGTGTGCATGTCGTTCAATAGCAAAAGTTACTTTTTCTTACTTGTACAACACTAAAACAATGTTCATTAAAGTTACAGCTAAAATTGAAAGTTATACGTTCTTTTAACATATTTGAAAAAACATCTTGGGATTTTTGTATTAATATGTTCATCAATGTTTGGATTACATACTCTTTATTTTTTCTGCTGAACTTACGGCTATTGCAATTGACTGTGTGTGTGACTGACTGTCATTTGCTAAATATACATGACACTACAAGTCATAACTAGAATAATTTTCATTAAAATTAAAACAAACTCTTCATACTTTACTCACTAGTTTAGAGATGTTAAAAAAAAAATAATAACAAAAAATACAAAAGGCTTACAGCATTGTCCATTTACTAAACGTCCATTTACTAAACGTCTTTGGAAAATCCTTTGAGTAGCGATGTATCAAATACGATGGATGGATTGTTTGGCAGTGAGTTGATGTCACAAGTAGAAGCGTTAACAAATATTATTCGTAAATTAGGCAAGGAAACATCGTAATCACTTCAGCAATGCGGTTGTCCGTCTAACCGTCTTTGGAAAATCCTTATGGTAGCGATTTATCAAATACGATGGGTGGTTTGTTTGGTATTGGTAGGTAGTTGATGTCACAAGTAAAAGCGTTAACAAATATTATTAGTAAATTAGGCAAGGAAACATCGTAATCACTTCCTAACTTTTCTTTCACTTCTTTTTCAATTATTTTTTTTTTTGAACAATCATCATCGCAACTATGTAATTAACAACTAACACCATTTCGCTTATCAATAACTTTATTCACTCTCATCTCTTGGGTTTTTTCTTTTTGGATTAATTATTACAGGTTGATCTCTTCAATGATTCAGTATACGAGAGCTTTTTTTTTTTTTACTACACACTTTCTTTACTTCACTCAATACTTCCATTTGTTGAAGATTGCAGCTGTCACGGTCGCCATGTAATAATAAAAAAGTCTTTTCAGTGTTGTAATAATAAAAGTCATTGCGGATTCTTTATTTTAATCTTTATTGTTCTGTGTCTTTAAAGTAACTAACTCTAGAAACTAAAACTATGACTCCACATTCATACATGAAGAGGAGTCAGCAAATTATTCATACATGAAGAAGAGTCAGCAAATTATTCATGGGAAATTATTCGTGGGAAAATTATGGTGTGATGATGTGCACAAGATCACATTGCGGCGTATCAAGTGACGAGTGGAATTCGTCGCTTGACACGTGCATATATCGTGTGCACTGCACATAAACGCACTACAATGCACTTAAGCGATTTATTGGTAGAAGAGGCATGTGTCATACAATTTTTTGCGATAATGCAACTAATTTTGTCGGCGCAAAAAATGAGCTGATGGAGTGAAAAATGGCATTCGAAGCTCAAAGCAATCAAGCGGCTATATACTCGATGTGCTTGGAGAATGGCATCAATTGAAAATACATACCACCTCCTTCACCACATTTTGGAGGGCTTTGGGAGGCTGCTGTTAAGTCTGCAAAGGGTCTTCTAGTGCGCTACCTTCGGGAGGCGTCACTATACATTAGAAGAGTTGGGGACAGTGGTAAGACAAATACAAGCAATCTTAAACTCAAGGCCGATTACTCCTATGTCATCAGATGCAAATGACCTAGAAGCCCTTACACCAGGTCATTTTTTGATTGGAGTCCCACTCACAACTTTACCAGAACCAGATATTGGCGATTGCAATGTCAGCAGCCTTAAAAGGTTCCGTCAAATAAAATGTATTCAACAGCATTTTGGAAAAGATGGTCAACTGAATATCTTCACCTATTACAACAGAGATCTAAATGGACCCATGAAACAGTCAACTTGCTTCCTGGTACAATGGTTATAATAAAAGAAGCAAATGTTGCTCCAATGAAATGGAAGTTAGTTCGTGTAGAGGAAGTTATAAAAGGCAATGATGACCTGGTACGCGTTGCAACTGCTAAAACGCAGAATGGGACATTCAAGCGTGCAATTCACAATTTATGCCCATTGCCCATGGAAGATGAAACTCCAGCAGATGAAGCTCAAGTGACTCTACAAAGCAATCAGCGGTGTAAGACAAATGTCAAAAAAATTCCCAAATCACTTCTTTCCGTGGTCCTCATGGTTTTATCAATTTTCCTTCTATCAATGTCTCAAAAAATTTAACGTGTAAACATAACTCAATTGGATAATGCAACTGGCATATATTTTGAAGACATTGGGAAAATACAAGCCATTAACACCAATTGGAATATTTATGTTTACTATAATCTAACTACTTATGTTCATGAATTAAATCAGATAAAATCATACTTTCACCAGATTGAAGAACTTTGTGGACAAGAAGTAGCTAAACATGTATACTGCCAACCAATTACAGAGCAAGTTCGACATAGACTCACAATAATAGAGCACAATAACGAGCTCCTCGACAATTACAACATGGGCAAAAATTCAAGAACCAGATCACGCAGATCTCCTCTGGACATTGTAGGAAAGTTAGCAAGTAGTCTATTTGGTGTTCTTGATCAGGATGATGCTAAGCACATTGAATTCAAATTCAAATTCAAATAACTTTATTTTATAACTCACACAGTAAGATACAGTATCTCATTTAAAAGTGTAAGCTTCAAAGATAAATTATATAACATATTCAGTGTATGTGTTACATTTACAAAATTTTAGTATTTCAATGAAAACCTAATGTATATGCAAATGCATATGAATATAAATACAAAATTCACTTTGTTTCTTAAATAAAAAAAGAAAAAAAAACAACATCAGCTTTTAAAGGAAGCCAAATAAGAAAAAAGAAAGAAAAGAAAAAAAAAGGGGGGGAGATAGGAAGGAGAGGAAAAAGAATAGGAAAGAAATATGGATATTAAGAAGGGGAGAATTTGGGAAGAAAACTTAAAAGAAAGAAGAAAAAAAATAAGAAAAAATATCGAATCATCAGCGAAGTGTTTCCAGGCGTTTTTTCAATTTATCTTTAAACAAGGCAGTGCTAGTTATTAACCTAATGGGTCGGGGGAGGAGATTCCATAGGCGTATCGCGTGGATAAAAAACTGTCGTTGAGAAATCAAACAATTATATCGTATTGGAATGAGATTAAGAGTTCTAATTGACTGAGTGAAACATATCCTGTTATATAGGTATTCTGGTTGACGTGTTTGGATTGTGTTGTGAAGCAATGTCAGTGTTTTCAGATTAAATAGATCTTGCAAGGTGAGTCCAAATATTGATTTTGAAAACGCGGATATGTGGTCATACCTTCTTAGTCCAAAGATATATCGCGCTATGCTGTTATATGCCACTTTGAGCTTTTGCTTGTGTTCATAGTCGCAGTTGTTGAATATTTCACATCCAAAAAACATTATTGGTTTAACTAGCGTCTTCGCTAAGACTAGTCTAGTCTTTAAGGGTGTAACTCTGTGTGTGGCCCAAAGTGCGCGGAGACCTGCATACACTCTACCTAAGGAGAACCTGATGTGATTGTTTTCAGAAAGTGTTCTATTGAACACTATACCAAGGTTTTTTGCAGAATCAACAAACTCAATACGACTGTTATTCATGTATAAGCTTGGAAAATATGAGATATCAACCAGCTTCTTGGAAATAACCAAACACTTTGATTTGGATGGGTTGAGGTGGAGACCATTAGCTCTAGACCAATGTAAAATTCTGCCGAGATCTTCATTTACTTCATAAGTAGCGTTTTCCAAAAGGCCAATTTAAAACTCTTTCGCATTTGAACGTCATCTGCATACATGTCAACTGAAGATCTCGAAATACATTTAGGTAAGTCATTAATATACATTGTAAAGAAAATTGGTCCAAGAATCGAGCCTTGTGGAACGCCTGAGTTAAGTGGGAGAAAATCTGAAATAGAATTGTTTACAACAACTGCTTGGGATCTGCAATTGAGATAAGAGGCTACAAGATTAGTAGACGAAAGAGAAAAATTGAATTGGTTTCGTAATTTGCTACAAAGAACATTGTGGTTTACCGTGTCAAATGCTTTTGAAAAATCAAGCAAGACAAGATAGGTTATTTCATCCTTATCTACGGCTTGCCTAATGTCTTCAGACACATTTAACAAAGCAGTAATGCAGCTATGCTTTGGTTGAAAACCAGACTGATTTATCACACAAGAGTTTATTGTTTTGCAAAAATCTATGTATCTGTGAACTCATTAATTTTTCAAGAACTTTGGAGAGGAATGAAAGTAAAGCAATCGGTCTGAACTCATTCGTGTTTTTCGGTACCGGTATGATTTTGGCACGTTTCCAAGAAAGAGGGTAGACTCCTGTCATTAGAACGGTATTGAAAATGTACGTTATGTAAGTTAGAAAAGTTTAAGTTATTTTAATTTAAAAAAAAAACTTTATTATCAAAACAAACTGGCAGCGTTTCTGCCTATTACACAACTGAGCAATGTTTTCTTAAAATCTATATCTTAAATACTAAAATTGTGCTTGCCTAAGCCATCCTAAGCCTCGTGCACTGGTGTCTATGGAATGCGGCAGGTGTTGAGTATTAGGTGTCACAGACGCAGACTCGCAGTAAAATGAGTTGAATCGTGGGATTCTGGTTCGAAGAATATTTCTCATTAATTGTGACGTTAACTCCTCCACCTTTTAGAATCGAACGCCCTCGTTCGATACCGCTGATTTTAATGTCTTTACAGCTTCCTCTACGCCAATTGTTCTGGGCGTTGAAATTGGTTGCTCCACCGAAACGTTTACTGCTGTATTAGAGGTTTCCGCTTTGATGACTGATTCCCTCATTGCAATTTCTTCTCTCTTAGCCTCGCGTTTGCGAATGTTGCAAAGCTTCAAAGGGTTTCCTGATATTTTAAAGAGAATGAATATGACTGCCAAGACTGCGATGGCTGCTAATAGCAACATGGCCATGCTCTTCTTTTGATTTGAGATTTCCAGCATTTGAATGTACCGGGTGTTGTTGGTTTCGATCTCCTTAATCATTTCCAAGGAGAGTAGTTCTTCAAGCTTGGGCCTGATTGCAGAAGGTTGTAGCAGTGCCGGAAGGGGCTTGTGTTCTGTAACCTCAGTTGCGGTGAAGGTATATTTTTCGGCTTTTATGGTAGCGTTGTGGAAGTGGATGATGTAGGTTCCGTTCAGTGGAACTCGATTTTCGTCTATTTCTATATTACCGTCAAACTGGTTTAGAAGGATGACACCAGGAGTTAGTTCTTCTACGGCGGGGACGTGTTGCTTGTTTATTTGTGTGCAGGAAGGCGGGCGGCTGGATAATAAATGGCTAATGCACTTGTCGTTACTTACATCTAGAATAGAAGTCTGTTTACAAATAGAAAGTTTGTTAATAGTCTTACAATTATCGATTAACCCATAGATTGCTTTTCGGCATTGCAAAATTTCCTTAAAATCTAACTTAATTATGTTTTTTCCTCTTTTTACCGGCTTTATTAGCAATTTTTTACATATTTCTGGGTCGGCTACTGGCAAACTTAGGATGTACAGTAATATTGAATTGTTTGATGCTATTTTTACATTAGCGAATTCTATTGCTTCAATAATATTATCATAAGGCATGTTTTCTCTGTTTATTACTTGTTCAATTAATTTAATTTCAGTGTTGGATAAAATATATGTGTTAACAACGCCAGTTTTTGCCCATTGTATGGCATATTCAATATTAATTATTTCCTCTTTTAACATATCTAGTTTAAATTTCAAGTTTAATAGGAGTTCTTGCTTAAGGCTTGCTTCCGAACTTCTTACAATTTCGTTTGTTACATTACTTACTTCGTTAATTTTATTTAACAACAAGCTGTTAACAATCCTTTGTTGGTTGTTATTTGACAGTACATTATTAACTTTCTCCTCTACTATCTCAAAGTCGTGCCGGTCTGGTGTTCCAGCGATCCACTTCCAGGCGGAACCAAGGAGATCTATTGAGCGTTTATTTCTTAACTTGGGAAAGAGGCGGTTAAGGTGAATTTGTATCTGTTGGATCTCGTGGGATAGGAACGGAAACATGGGATGTGGAAGGTTACCGAAATCGCGTATACTTAGGTCTATTTTCTTTAAGGATTCTTGATATTGATCAATTTCGATGACGTGTATAATTTTGAATGTTCCGGTCTGCACTTTTGCAGAACCGGAATTTATTGCTATCAGTTGGGCGTTAGAGTAATCCAGCATTTTGACATCCGCGATGATGGGTGCAACGCAGAGCCTAAAAAATTTAATTCCTTATTAACGACTTATGAATTACTCTGCCAGATGCGGTTAAAATTGTCGTTGACCTATTTTCTGAAACTACTTCCTTTCTATACCTTGCAGAAAGCTTATTGCCTAATCTCTTATTTATTTTAACATATATTACGTCTCCTGCGCTATACGTTTTTGGTGGTTTCCTACTTTTATTGTGATAGTCTAGGTCGGCTTCTTGTTTGCTTTTTATTCTCTCCTCATTTTTCTTCCTTTCTGATTCTAATAGTTCTGGGTTATTAAGCGACTCCTTACCAAAGAAAACATCGATAGGTTTCCTTTTAATTGTTGAGTGCACTGACCCGTTATATTCGTACACCGTCATGTCCAACAGCTCAGAGAAGGAGTTGTGAATCTTCTTGGTCTTCATGCAGCGCAATAACTCGGAGAGTGTGGAATGAAAGCGTTCCACTTGACCGTTAGCAGAGCTTGTGTAGGGGGGAACCTTGAAGATTGTGATTTAAAATAGATTTTCTAACACATGGGTTATGGAGCTTGAGCTCAACGATTTCTCGTTATCAATCACGATTATTTCGGGAACCCCAAAGGCCAACACGAGTTCTCTGAGAGGTTGCTTGATGTCCTCTGTGGCTCTAGACTTTAGCATTCTTGTAAGCGCGTATTTCGAAAACTTATCGATGGCAGTTAAAATTATTTTGCCGTCCGTGAAATATATGTCTACATGAACGATCTGACCAGGGAACTTAGGGATTGGTGTTGCCTGAATTTCCGGCTTGTTTGGATGGCGGTCGTACTTGTTTTCTATGCAGACTTGACATGCTTTCGTAACTCTGCGAATTTTCCCTATCATTCCTGGAAAATAATATTTTTTCAGGATTTGAACCTTGTTCTCCTTTGCGTCTCTATGCGCTCTCCGGTGAGTACTGGTCACGATGTTCTCCTGATCCGAATCGTCAGTAACATCTTCGACCTGAATCTGAGTGAATCTAATTTTGAAGCTACTAAAGTGGGACACGTATAGTGTTTGTATTAGGCCCATTATTGGTTCTGCGGCTCTAATACCATTAATAACTGAAGGGTTCAACACCTTCTTCAGGATTTCCTTTAAGTTCCCCTCGTTGAACTCAGGTTCTGTCACGACATGTCGGTGATAAGTGGGGAAAACAATATTGAAACTCATTGAAGAGATTTCGCCTACCTGTAAAATAATCTGATTTTTAAATACATTAAAGGGGACTTCCACACTGTGTATTAAGTTGTGGGACGAACTGTCGTCACTGTGCTCGGTGACCGTAAGCGAATTTACTAGCGACTTTATCTGGGGAGGACGTGAAAGAGCGTCTGCTACCATGTTTGTTTTACCCGGTTTATAGTGCAGTTCATAGTCGTACTCCTCCAGAATAGCCTTCCACCGCTTCATCTTGCTGTTATTGTTTTTGCTGCTGAGAGCATATGTGAGAGGCTGGTGATCTGTGTATATTTTTACATGCGCAGATCCATATAGGTACTGGCGTAAAGCATTTAGTGCCCATATAATTGCCAACATCTCCTTTTCATTGGCTGCGTACCCCTCCTCGGTTTTACCAAGTGTACGGGAGATAAATGTTATTGGCCTATCCTGTTGAGCCAAGACAGCACCAAGAGCGAAGTTGGACGCGTCTGTAGTTAGCTCAAATGGCTTCGTAAAGTTTGGATATGAAAGAACTACGTCTTCAGAAGCGAGAGTGCTTTTAATTTTTTCAAATGAATCAATTTCTTCAGGGCCGAGATAGATAAGCTTCTTGGCGGATTGGGTTTTGGACATACGTCCCTCTTCCCCTCTTAAAAGAGCTGTCAGGGGCTTCGTAAGCTTCGCGTAATCCTTCACAAAGCGACGATAATACCCTGACAGTCCAAGGAATGATCGTAGATCTTTCAACGTTTGAGGTTTTGGGAAATCCTGTATTGCCCTTACCTTTGCTGGGTTAGTTTTTATTCCTTCGGATGAGATAATAAATCCCAGGAATTCCACTTCGTTCTTAAAAAAATGACACTTGTTCAATTGAACTTTCATATTTGCTTCATCGAGTGTTTTGAAGATGTCTATTATGTGTTTGGCATGATCGCTTTCGCTTTTACTAAATATCACTATGTCGTCTATATAGACATAGCAGATCTTGCCTATGTGGTCCCGCAAGATGTCGTCGAGAGCCCTCTGGAAAATTGCTGGGGCGTTTTTCAGCCCGAAAGGGAGCCTGGTAAATTCAAATTTACCACTATTTATGGAGAAGGCAGTCTTCTCGATGTCAGATTCCTTCAAGGGAATCTGATGAAAGCCGCTTTTCAGGTCTAGAACGCTGAAAAATTTGTTTTCTCCCAATTGCGATAAAACCTCATTTATGTTGGGAATAGGGTAACGGTCGGCTATGGTGATACCGTTCAATTTCTGGTAGTCAATCACCATTCTGTATTGCTTTTTCCCTTCGGGATCAGACTTTTTGGGTACGATCCACACCGGGGAATTATACGGCGACCTAGAAGGTCTAATAATTCCATCAGCTAGTAGGCTTTGGATTTGTTCCTCGACCTCGGATTTGAGAGCCATTGGGAAAGGATAATACTTGCTGTAAGTAGGAGCATCGGTAGTTGTCCGAATTTCCCCTACGACTTTCGTAGTGAAAGTCAATTTTTGGTTAGTTTCAGAAAAAAGGTTTGGACAGCAACTTATGGCTGAGCCAATAAGCTTCTTTTGCTGTTCGGTCATGTGATCAGAATGTGTTGTGAGGGTGTTCACCCCCGGTGCTTTTAACTGCCTTATCTTAATCTTAATGGAGTTTAAAATTTTCATGGTATTGTTTTTGGTATCTATGATTGCAGATAGTTGTTTAAGACTATCGTTGCCAATAATACCATTGAATGTTTTTAATGTAGGCAATAGGTAGAATTTTAAGCCTAAATTCTGATTGTTGAACAGATGGATGGTTGTATGTTGAGTTATCTCAACATCTCCAGCTATAGACTTAGCAAAAAAGGGATTTTCATTTTGCTGAGGCTTCTCAACAATTCCTGGTTGGATATAGTTTTTTGAGGATCCTGTATCTATCAGGAATCTTTAAGTCTCACCTTTTTTTGATTTGCACTCAAAATATGGCAGGGAGGAGTCGCAGAGCCCGATGAAGTTAATGTCGATATGCTCTAGTTTAGCGACTTCTCCTCCTCCAATGTTGGAGGCTGCGTCAGTGTTTTCAAGATATTCAGCAAAATTTTGCTCTTCCTGTTCGTCACTTAAGTCGAGGTTTTGGTAGTATGAACTAAGTTCCTCTTCGGACGGTTGGATGTGAAAATTGGGTTGATAGTTCCCGGTTGGAGGGATCTTGTTAGCACCTACCTTCCAAGCCGTACCGCCAAAGTTCTGCCGGTTTCGGTTGTGAATATCTCTGGCCTGGTTACTAGGCCCCTGGGTGAAAGGTTCCTGTTTTACAGGTTGACCCTGTGAGAAAGGTCTTGCAAATCTATCGTTCTGATTCATGAAACTTCTCTGTTGGAAGTTTGGTTGGCCACGGCCAAACCCTTGATTATGCTGATTTGGTCGATAGGGTTGAGGCTGAGTGAAGCTAGAAGGATTTGCCCGATTGGGTTGGAAGTCTGGATATTGTTTACGGTGTCCAGGATTGGTATTCCTTGGAGGAAACGTGTTTTGTAAACGTGTTGGAGTAGGTTGTGGAGCAAAATTTTTTCTTATTGCTCCTTGAGTGTTCTGAACGTATTGGGATCTATAATGCTGGTTTTCGTATTTTTGGCAGAGGTGTAAGGCTGTGGGAAGGTCTGCGGGTTCTTTCATGCCGAGAAGATCGGACAGATTACCCTTCAATCCCCTTACAAAGGTATCGAGAGCCTTGTCCCGATACGTTTGAACCAATAACCTCATCGCCTCTTGACCAATGTCCATGCAGGCAATGTTATTGGTTATTAACGTGAGTTGCCAGGTTACCGTTTGGTAAAACTCATGGATGGTTTGATTACCTTGAACCAGCCCAGACAGTTGATATTCGAGGGTTGTGATATCCCTCTTGTCGGCATAGTGTGTTGCCAAACAGTCAACGATACTGTTCCACTCAAGGGGCGTACCGTTAGCTTCCAAAGCAGCGTCAGCCTGACCTATAATTTTGTTACGGATAACGTTTAGTATCCCGTAATACTTCATGGTATTCCTCATTGGTTCGTAAAGTTTTAATACCCGGTCTACACTTCTTTTCCACGAAGAAAACTCGGAAGCCTCTCCCGAAAAGTTTCTCAAACTTTTTACCACGTCTGGAATTTTTTCTAGCTCGCTGACGGACTGGTTTTGATTTACTGAAAAGGGATTCAATTGTTGCTCGAGTACTCGACCAACAATTGATGTAATTAAAGCATCTAATTCGGCGGAAGACCTAACGCCTTCAGCCGGAAGTTGATTATCTAATGAACGTCTACCATTCTGGTGACCATTGAAATTGGAAGATGATGCAGCGCTTGCCGCGGTTACGTAAGTTGGTGGGGTATTATTGCTGCCAGAATAGCTATAGGTAGTTATTGGATTAGGTTCGGCCTGGTCTGGATCTGACGTAGCACCAGCTCCTCCCCTTGTTAAAACCATTTCTACTTTAATTTCCTTAATTTCACTTCACAAATATGTTAGATTTAACTAATTTCTTAATTTTTATTATTTCTTTAAGCTTTTCACTTTGGGTTTACTCAATTTTGACTAAAATTAATTGCTCCTAGACTAATGGTTCAGTTTTATAATTTTCAAATTTGAAGTTTCAGCTTCACTTTCCTAATTAATTATTTCGTTTCAATTCTCTTTTCAATTAGTTAAAGCTAATTTCAAAATTCCACTTTCTCTTAGTATGCTTAGTTCTATTTAATGATTCACAAAATTTTCAATTGGTTATAACTTAATCTTAATCTTACATCAACCAGAATGCGACAACGGCCATGGGGATGAATTCCTTTTTGCTATGACCACTACTCGGGATCCCTCGTTGACTCCTTTAATTGCTCGCGATTCACTGATTCTACTCTTGTTTTACTTTTGAGTTCACTTATTACTAGTCTTTCTTTTGCACTGATTTTACTTTTGTTTTACTTATTAATCCACTTATTACTAGTCTTCTTTTTGCTCGGGCGCCAGTTAGAAAAGTTTAAGTTATTTTAATTTAAAAAAAAAACTTTATTATCAAAACAAACTGGCAGCGTTTCTGCCTATTACACAACTGAACAATGTTTTCTTAAAATCTATATCTTAAATACTAAAATTGTGCTTGCCTAAGCCATCCTAAGCCTCGTGCACTGGTGTCTATGGAATGCGGCAGATGTTGAGTATTAGGTGTCACAGACGCAGACTCGCAGTAAAATGAGTTGAATCGTGGGATTCTGGTTCGAAGAATATTTCTCATTAATTGTGGCGTTAACTTGTATTTTAATATATAAGGAAGGATAATTTTTACAAAAACAGGACTTATCTCATCAAAACCGGTAGATTTCGATTTAATGGATAAAATGCTTTCTAAGACATCAGCATCATCAACAGCCGAAAAACTAAAGCTAGGATAGTTGAAGTTTTCACTGTTGCATTCATAGTTCATGTAGCTAGAGTTTTCGGTAATAGGAAAGGAAAGGGAGACAAATGACCTATTCAACTCATTACAATCAATATCATCGTTGCTTCTATTAGTTTTTTTACCCAATCCTATTTCTCTTAAGTTTTTCCAAAGATTTTGTCTAGCAAGAGTTGGATCAAGACGGGGAGCATAAAAACGTCGTTTAGACTCACGTACTTGACAAGTTACTCTGTTCCTCAAAACACGATAGGAATTGTACAGAACTTCTATACGGAATCTTTTCCAAAGATTATACGCCTTATCGCGTTGATCAATTAACCTTTTGATATCATTTGTAAACCATGGATATGCGTTGTCCCAATTTTTCAAAAGCTTCGTTTTTAAAGGAACATGGGAATTAAAAAGACTTCTAATATTGTCTTGAAAGAAAACCACTTGGTCATCAGCATTTGGCATTCTATAGATCCTATTCCATTCCACTACCGAGGGATCTTCTTTCAATTGATCAGTGTTGATGTTTCTAAAGTCTCGGAAGGTGTAAGAATTTTCAGAATCCACAAGATCACACTGATATGTTAAATGAATCAAATCATGTCTGGAGAAGGAAGGAACCGATAGCTGACTAAAATGCAAGGCTTTTTCAAGATGACTTACATAAAAAACATCTAATAACGTACTAGAGTCATTTGTAAAATGAGTAGGAAAAGTATTATTCACTGGTGCTAAGTTTAGTGCACTCAAACTATTAACAAATGATGAGTTTACAAGGATGTTGCTGTTAAAATCGCCACACATTATCACAAAAGGAGATACATACGTTAACTCATCTAAGATAGCAATCAGAGGAGAGATATTAATGTTGTCGTTCGGACGATATACAGTCCCTAGTAATATTTTGTTGAATCTACAAGTTATTTTGACAAAAACATATTGCATTTCACTGTGCTGAGGAGCTATTTTGACCATTTCACAGTTTAAACTTTCACGTACATAGATGGCTGCACCTCCACCAACACGATTTATTCTGTCAGATCTAAAAAGCTTATAACCTTTAAGACTATAAATCGAATCACAAACATCACTAAGAAACCAAGACTCAGGGTGGTATTCACCAAACAATCTTAAGAGCGCTCTTAAAGCTAAGAGGCTCTTAGTTTTAAATTTGGATGTGCTATTCACCAAGCAATAATAGGGTCTAGTCTAAGCTAATTCGAATATTCGAAAAATAAGGGTGTTGAGCCTCTGAATGCACACTTTTCGAACTACTTCGAAAATTTCAGTGTCAATTGTCAAAATCAGCCAAAAACAGAAAAATTTTTCGGAAATTTAAGGAAAGGTAGAACGTAAAATTAATTCATTTCAATTACTAAATAATTAATAATTAATAAATTCATAGTTTTGCTTCCTAGTGCCTCGCTCCATTTTGATTTTTGAATAACAACCACAAATGACGCTGTCAGTAAATTTCGAATTTTCGAAGTTATTTGAAACAACAACCGCTCATAACTTAAGAGTGGTAGCGACCACTCTTAAGTGTTATGAGCGCTCATAAACCTGCACTAATAGTGGTCGGTGAATAGGTTTATGAGGCACTTAGTTTAAGATTTCTTGGTGAATACCACCCTCAGAAACACATATCACATCAACTTTAGAATAAGTAAACAAGTATCTAAACTCAGACAATTTTTCCCTAGATCTCAAACTTTGTGCGTTAAGGTGGCATATTTGTAAACCATTACATTGATTGCATAGAACATTAACCGTAATCCGCGTATTATCACAACTGATAGCGTCCACAGAAATCTCATTTAGCTCATTAGGATTGACCATTAATATTTATTTGAAATAACAGGTGCCCTAAAGGTAGCACCAGGTATTGCAAAAAAAAGAAAAAAGAGAACCCATTCATGAAAACTAGCAAACCAGAACACAAAACCGATGATAATTCAATATTTAAGTTAGTGAGGGAAAGGAGAAAACAGAGAAAGAGGGAAGAAGATAGTAAAAGTAAAGAAAGATGTTAACAAACATTAGATATAATTAGCAATTTAAAATGATTACAAACATTAAATATCAATAGATTATAAAAGAGAAAAAAAAATGCTAATAGTTTGCAAATTAGAAAAAAATTGATTACATTTGATAGTAGGTTTCCAAAAAAAATATATTTCTCCAGGTGTACTACTCAACATTAGTGCGGTGGTTGTTGTTGTCGTTGTTGGCAGCATAGGCTAAGTCCTCTGTGGTCTCAGTTAGTTGTGATTTGTGCGGTGGCTGTTGTTGTTGTTGTCGTTGTTGTCGTTGTTGTCGTTGTTAACAGCATAGGCTAAATCCTCTGCGGTCTCAATTAGCTGTGCTTCTTTATCTTTACTCTTCCTCACATAAACAAGACCACGGTTAGTAAACACCGAAAACAGTTGTTTATCACGTTTCATTTTCAGTGCGTTCTGCAGAATTGAGCGATTTTTAGGCACTAAGCATTCATGAATGTAAACTTTGTATTTTCCCGTTGCATTTTCAGCGCTGAAACCAAGGTCGTAAAGGCAGAGAGGTTGTTTTGATGTTCTCCGGTAGTCAGCAATTGATCGCAAGACAAACACCTTATCGTGCGGTGATAAAAATTTTATTATTATCGGTGTCGAGTTGGAATTATTTTTAGACTTCAAACGGAAAATACTTTTAATTGTTGGCGATTTAAAGTTTAGATTAGTGCATAATTTATTGAAGATATAACGAAGGTTTTCTTCTGGCAGTATGGGAACTCCACATAAAAGCGCATCACACATCGTTTCGTTAAGCTGTTGTTGTTCCTCATTTTCTTTAATGCGCTTAGCAAAAACATCAATTTTAGCATCTTGTTCAACTATATGTTGTTTAAGCTCGCGAATTTCATCTTTTAACGGATCAAACTCGGTTTGTTTTGCTTCCATTAGTGATAGTCTTGCATTCATGCTTTCAATAGAAAGTCTTAATTCAGTGACGTCAGTGCTAATTTTGTCGGTAATTCTTTTTTCGGATTCTGCTATCTCTGACGTAATTTGTGACGTGATTGTTTTGGTTTGTGCTTGTATAGATTTCTGAAGATCAGCAATCATTTCCGTTATGTTGAAGTTGTCTTCAAGAGAATTCTTTTGCTTGCTCGCTTTGGTTGTACCAGCTTGCGATTTTGATGGTGTTTGTGCTCTTAATGTTTGTGTTTTTGATGACGATGTTAACAACTGGTTAGATGGAGAAGAGACATCAGCGGACCGTAATCCTTCACGTGAACCCATCATAAAATATAAGTATGTAAGTGTATTTACGAAACAAAAAGAATAAATAGAACTCTCTTTTATTGTGCGGTAAAGGACTATGTACTTTCACTGAGTGAGACGGATAGAGTTTTTTGATGAAAGCAGTTCGGGTAGAATTTAAAATTTATTATTTTATTTAAATATAAAAAGACTGATCTAAATTTTAACAAAACACGTTTTAGGCAGCAACCTTAGTGTTATTACGTATTACTTTCAACCACGAAACCTTGGAAATATGCAAAATAACCACGTTAGACCCAGCTTAAATCGCCACTTTTTATTCGCACGTCTGACTAGCAACACATGACACTATTCATGTTGAGGATCAGATAAACACAGTAAATCAACACGAACATCATCTGAGAACTCTAATTCGAAAGCAGACTTTCATTGCAGATTCTACAGCAAATCTTTTGAAACGCAATACGCTCCAAATAACGCAAAAGTCCCAAACCTTAAATGTCTACTTATCGAGCATCACAAACGCAATAAAAGAAAAACTAAACCTTAATGAAGTTAAGCAAAACATTGCTTCGTTGACTTCGTACTTGATTTTGATTATTTCGAACTATGAAAAGGTTCAAGATGTTCTTCTAGATGTGCTGCTGGATCTTAATCATGCAATGATAAACCCACAAATAATAACTCCAAATCAACTGACCGAACAAATTTGGGTAATTAAGGCACACCTTCCTTCAACATTGACACTGGCTAAGGGATCAACAATGGACTTGTATAAGATGATGTCTGTAAAAGGGAGAGTTCTTAAAGAAACAGTAGTTTGTGAAATACGACTACCACTGAGTTCCAGTTGTTTAATGTACATCCGATCCCTATTTTAAAAGAATCCTCAAGCTTTTTAGTTGAAGTTACATCCCAATTTCTTGCAATTTCATTGACAAGGGATGCACTTTCCCGCTGTCCGGGCTGGAACTTAGTCAATGCCGCATTCTATCACCTCAACAGTTTCTCTGCAAAAAATTGCACCCTACATACACAAAGCAAACTGTCACGAGTAGTTGTGAAATAACCTTGCTAAACCACAAAAATAATGCGTTGCACGAATGCAAGTTAAATAAAATACCTGTCGCAGATTACTGGAAGGCACTTCAAAACTCCAAAACTTGGATATTTTCTACAGTTTCAAATACAACTGGGCATCTTGTATGCGAAGATTCTACTGAAAGCCTCTCAGAAAGCCTACTCGAATTTGAGGAATCTTGCTTGCTGAAAATGCCATCTTTGACTATTAAAGGGGAACGGGAATACAAAAATAACATCGCCATAAAAAATTTCTTTATTCCAAAAACCGACATAAACGCTTGGATTACAAATCGCACAGAATCAACATCAGCAGTCCTCCACAAATAAAGGAAATGGAAAAAATAGATATTTCGAAGCTAAAAGACCAAATCGACAGTGTGATGCAGCAATCAGAAGACGCCACATCGAAATTCAATGTTCACGATTATCATCATTACGGGCTGGGCTACTTGTTATTGGCTGGCATGATTGGGATTGGCATCGCTTACTGCTACCGACGAAGGCACCCAGTCGCTGCTCCCAGACGTGGTATTTCTAGATTTAATGTAAATATTTAAGCATAGTATGGAATGACCTTGCCTTTTTAATTGTTAATCTATTTTTTTTTTATTTATCTTTTTGAACATTATTTCATTTTGTATTTTACAAATTTTGTGTAAACAGTAAATTAATAGTGGTTACATTTGTTTTGTTTGTGTAAATTTTGTTTTTAGTTTGTTTTAATATAAGAACACAAATATTGATAAAACTAAAATGTATAAAATATTCATTAGAAATTTAGTTTAGAGAGTTAAAAACCCTCAAAGGGGGGAGTATGTCAAAAGTATTGTCAGCATATGTTAAAAGTATTGTCAGCAATACTTCAATTGTGGGAACAATTTAATAAATTCAGGTTCACGCATATCATGTATCCACAATATCCACTATGGATGTCTGGTCCCATAGTTGAGGTATTGCACGCGCAACACAGTTTTGCATGCTTGCAATTCTTGTGTATTGTCAAAACTAAATAAGTGGAAAATAAAATGTGTTGACTGATTGAGTCATTATTAACCCGTCGTTGCGTTCATACTTGCTTCCTATTTCTATACCGTCGTTGTGTTCGTACCTCTTTTTACAATAACAACAACAACAACAACAACAACAAAAATAACAACAACAACAATAACAAAAACAGCACGGATGCTAGAGTGCTACGTTCAGGAAGGAGCACTATTAATCATCTTAGTGCTAGTAGTTCTTCCCAAAGTCATGAAAACTCTAGTATAGTGAATGCTAATGATCCATTGGAATCCCCAATAGCTTCCATTGCGGATGAGGGGAGTTCTAACCCAGTAGCATTTTCTTCTACTGATAACAATCTAGTTATGGAAGAACTCGTCACTATACCCCCAGCTTATAGCATATTTGTTTCCCGTCTTTCTCCTGCTACTTCACAAGATGCAGTATAAAACTATATAATAAATAAACTGCTGTTTATTAATTTGACAGCTCTCAGCATAAGAAAATTTAATGTGACTCCCGAAAAAGATTATTCGTCTTTTGAAATCAAAGTCGGGAGAGACTCTGAAACATGTAACGATGCATTTTATACATCGCTACATGCTTATGCCACCACCACTCTAAAATGCCTTTTGAGCTAAAAACTCGACGACCACACGCATGGTTGCCAGTTTGGTAATTTATGTCCAAATCTGGTCAATTTTTTTTTCACTTGGTCTAATGGTCACTTTTTATTCCATTTGGTAATTTTTTCAACGAAATAAAATAAGAGAAACACTTCTGTTTATAGGTACTTAAAATTTTAATGTATACGTAAAGCGGTTTTCTTATCGAACTAAGTAAAAAGTGCATCAACAATTTCGTTCGTCCAATCCCAACGATTGATCTGAGGTAGCCGCAATGAATTCTCTTGAAAAACCTCCGTTTACCCTTAATACAAAGCTAGGTGTTTTTTGAGTTCTGCGAATTCAGGTAGCAAACACTGATATCAAATGACAGGTGCTTTTCTTCAAATGACCGGCATGTGTGGTGACTTCGTGAACAAATCTGTTTTACGAACTGGAAATTAAGGTTTTTTGACAACTAGACATGATGCTTCACAGATTGTTTCTGTCAGTACTGTCATACGCATGTTTTTTCCAAGATCTCTCGTGTGCGAATTTGTTGACGTGGGGGGTTTTCAGACTTTGACAAAGATAAGACATCGCATCTGACGTTAAGGAGGAGTACTCCTCTATAATTGGTGCAATTGTAAGATTTTCCACTCATTGAACATGCTTTCTGCCGAGCTAATCACTAGCTTCCTTGAAAATTTAGACGTCGAGATCGTCTGTTGTCGTTTAAGTTGAGTCTGCATAATTAACTTTTCAAGATCCTCCAGAGATGAATGCGGTTCTACAGCTATGTTTGCTTGGTGGTCTTTACGGGCTTGATTCTTAGTTTTCACCACTAGCATGATTTTTTAACTTTTGGTACAAACTTTGAAGCTCATACTTTCATGAAATTTCTATATTTCCTTCAACAAGCTTTCTCATGCTGCTTCTTCCGTTTGAGAACTTGGTGTTCTTCCCTTCTTTCTTCATCGGAATCAATCATAGTTTTGGTCATTTCAAGCTACGTTTGGTCATTTTAATTTTCATTTTTGGACACATATTTTTTTGGCAAGTGGCAACCGTGCTGCCGGAGGGCGTATAATAATACTCAACCGCTAACCCGCTGAGGGGAAGTTGGGATCTTACCGCACAGGGACAGTAAAGCGCCTGTGATCGTTGCTGGAGGGCATATAATAATACTCAACCGCTAATCCCGTTCTCTACTATAGGTACCCCACCGAATTGCCGATAGCCGAACTAGAGGAGCCAACGAGCGTTCTTGTTACCGACGCTGACTTGCAGAAGCGCTTTGAATAAGGCGTATAAGAGCCATAAAAATAAACATTGTAAATTGAATGAATAAAAAAGAGAAGTTTGCACGAATAAAGAGTTTCTGACCTTCTATGCGAAGTTTTCGTGTTTTTATTCGCCGACCCTGGACAGCCGTGAGTCATACCTCGGCTGGGAAACGAAAAGCACATCACAATTTGGCGCCCGAGCAGGGACTATAGGTCCATTCCCCGAGGAACAGAAACTCTTTAGCGAACTATAAACAGAAAACGAAACAATCCAATCATGTCAGACTCCGAAGAAAGCTTCGATGTTTACGCGAGCATCGGAGCAATTTATTTGCTCAGTAAGGAAGAGCTTAAAACAAGAATGAGTCAACTAGGACTCGATACTGAAGGATCGATAGCCGTTCTTCGAACTAGATTCAGCGCTCATATTAAAGAGGCCAGAATGAGAAAGTCGATGCAAAATCTTTGTGAAGACTTAGAGAAGGTCGTTACCTCCAGAGAGTATGACAACACACACGCCACAGAAACCACTACCGAACCGACACCGAAAGCGCCCGGCTATGCAGAACTACGGTTTGAAGTACCGTCGTATAGGCCACCGCCGCTCGTGCACACGAGGCAACCAGAGGTGGCATATCTACAGAGAACTTATCAGACCAAGCGAGTACGACACGTGGGCTTACCCCCTCTGCCAACAGAACTACGGTGAGAACCACCGGTAGAGTTGTGCTCAGTTACGAAGCTGAAGTTATGAATACCGTACGCAAATGGGGACTGAAGTTTGACTCGCCTGGTAACGCCCCAGAATTCTTAGACCGTCTCGAAGAATTGACTACGTGTTACGACCTGTGCCCAGACGACGTAGTTAAAGCATTGCCAGAACTCTTACGTGGCACTGCACTAGAGTGGTATCGCATTAACCGAGACCGCGTCAAAGTGTGGAGCGAATTTCGGAGCGCCTTTCTCGAACACTTTTTGCCCGCCCGTTACTTATGCAAGTTAGAGGACGAAATCATGCGGAGGAAGCAAGGCCCCCGTGAGAAGGCAAAAGATTTTATCCGGGGCACGCAATACCTGATTCACCGCCATCCTCGCATAAGCCTGATGGACAATATTGATCGCATCTATGACAGCTTGCGTGCAGAGTACCATTTGTACATAAAGAGGCGCGATTTTAAAACGCTCGAGGAGCTTATGACGTTGGCAGAGGAGTACGAGTATATCCAAGGGGAGGATCGTAACTCGCGCCACGCGTTAAGTCGTCCTACGCCAGCTCTGAACCGCAATGCACCGCCGTACCGCCCGCTACCTGACAACCACCCGGGGTTCCCAGTTCAACGCCCCGATTTCGATCGCCCTAATGCCAATAGGCCGATACTACCCGCTAACCAGTACGACCGGTCCACGCACTGCTGGAACTGTAAGCAGCGTGGACACAACAAAAGCAACTGCAGGAGGCCTTTCCGACTCTTCTGTTCCTACTGCGGTGAGGACGGGAGACTAACCGAGGACTGTGGGTGTCATCCTCACAGGGCCGCAGTCCTGGATAGCCAAGGAAGTCGCTGTGCCATTCAGAAAACTCAAGGGCGAAAGCCAGAGGTGCCAAAAGCACTCTCACTAAGCGCCTTGCCACCAAAGAAAACGAAGCCGACCCCGACGACTCAAGTAAAACTTGATAGGCGACACACGAGAACCAACCAGAAACAACAAGACAATGGTAGGAATCCCCAGCTACCACCAGAAACACAGGCAACGGAAGGCGACCCACACTGCTACGTGAAAGCACAGGTGTATGGTCACCTCATAAAAGCCTTAATAGACACGGGAGCCACGAAGTCATTTATTACTGAAAAGACCCGCAGGCTGTTTCGTCGAATAAAGGTGCACTCTCACTACTACCGCCATCGTACGTATCTCGCCAACGGGGAAGTTGTCATCAGCCGAGAGCACTACTCACTCACTATGTCCATCGCCGGCCAAGACGTGCAGGGAGTAGTAACATACATGCACCAGTTAACGGACGACATGGTCATCGGGGTAGATTTGCTGCGAAGTGCCGACTTCCAGATGACTTTGCGTGGTCATGAAATACCATGGTTTGGCAGTAGTTCCGAGGAACCTAGAGACCGACTCTGTATGTTGGGTGGCAAACCGCTATCTACCGAGCAGGAAGAAACATTGACCTCGCTGTTAGACGACGAACTCCCGAAGTTCGACCAACTACCCAAGATAACGAATGCCGCGGTGCATCGTATCAATTTAAAAACAGACCAACCATTTAAACAGAGATACTACCCGAAAAACCCCGCCATGCAAAAGATTATCGACGACGAAATCAACGATTTACTCCGAGATGATAAAATTGAGCCCTCCAAAAGTCCCTACAGTTCACCGATAGTACTGGTAAAGAAGAAGACGGGCTCATGGAGAGTATGTGTCGACTACCGGCAGCTCAATAGCATGACCATCATGGATGCTTACCCCTTACCCCAGATCGTGGCTATCTTAGACAAGCTGAAGCTAGCCAATTATATAACCACCATCGACCTCAAGCAAGGATATTGGCAAATTCCCTTACACGCAGATTCCCGGGCGGCTACCGCCTTTACCGTGCCAGGGCGTGGGCTGTTTCAATGGAAAGTGATGCCATGTGGGCTCAATTCCGCAGCCGCCACGTTCCAGCGTATGTTGGACGGTATTATCGGTCCTGAAATGGACGAGTACGCGTTCGCATACCTCGATGACATCATAATTGTCAGTAGTACATTTGATGATCATATCCACCACCTAAGGGAAGTGTTCAAGAGGTTGCAGGGGGCGAACTTACGCATCAACAGAGAGAAATGCGAGTTCTGTAAAAGCCAATTAAGGTACTTGGGACATATGGTAAGCGAGCGTGGCATTAGCACCAATCCCGACAAGATAGCGGCAGTGCAAGACTTGAACGCACCCCGCAATGTTTAAGAGTTGCGAAGAGTCATGGGAATCACGTCATGGTATCGTCGGTTCATAAAGAATTTTTCGCATGTGGCGACACCGCTAACAAAACTATTGAAAAAGGACCAGGAGTGGATATGGCGGGACGACCAAGAAAAGGCGTTCTCCGAATTTTAGACTCGTTTAACCAAGGCACCAGTTTTGATGTGCCCAAATTATGATATGCCGTTCACTCTGCAAACGGATGCTAGTGATTACGGACTAGGCGTGGTATTGTCACAGAATGTCGAAAACCAAGAGAGAGTGATCGCATATGCTAGCCGTACCCTCACTGAGTTAGAAAAGAAGTACTCAGTTACCGAAAAAGAGTGTTTGGCAATACTCTTCGGTATACGAAAGATGAGGCCGTACCTCGAAGGCTACCATTTTACCGTGGTCACTGACCATCACTCTCTGAAGTGGTTGCACTCGCTAGACAACCCGTCCGGACGACTAGCGCGCTGGGCAATTGAACTCCAGCAATATGAGTTTGAAATTAAGTACCGGAAAGGTGCAATGAACGTCAACGCTGACGCGTTATCGAGAGACCCTTTGCCGTTTACACCGAGCGATTTATCAATCCTCTGTAGCCCAGTGGAAGACTGGACAGAGCGACGCATCCGACAGTTACAACTTAACCCCGACCAATACCCCGATTATAAGGAAGTCGACGATAAACTGTACCGTAAATTCGACGCGCACCCTTTAGCCAGCAAGGAGGAAGATTGGAAACTGTGTGTACCTACCGCCGAAAAGAGTAAAGTGCTGTTCGATAACCACGACGCACCATTAGCTGGTCACTTAGGAACAGCCAAAACCGCCGCTAGAGTAATGCAAAAGTTTCATTGGCCGGGAATGTATCGAGACATAGCCCGTTACGTAGCCAATTGTAACGTCTGCAAATCCTACAAGGCATCACAACAAAAACCAGGTGGTTTGATGCATACAGGGACGACTCGCGACCCATGGTACACTGTATGCATGGATTTCGTCGGCCCATTGCCCCGCTCAATGAAAGGCAATACAATGTTATTGGTGATGGTAGACCGCTTCACCAAGTGGGTAGAAGCCGTACCATTAAGAGCAGCTACCAGCCAAGCCGTAGTAAAGGCATTAAGAGAACGTATCGTATCACGTTTTGGCGTTCCACGTACCGTACTCTCCGATAATGGTAGCCAATTCGTCAGTACTACACTCTCCAATTACTTGCAAGAGGTGGGTATAATACAACGATTTACCGCACCGTATTCCCCTCAAGAGAACCCTACAGAACTGTGAAGGGATCGCACTAGTGATCATTTCTCATCTCTTACTTTGATAGTTGAACACTCCCAACATGCCTCATATGCACATATTCTTTAAAAGAGTTAATGACCTAAGGCAAGCGCCAACAAATTATGTACATACATGAATATACTTTGCACTGAGCTAATGACCGAAGGCAAGCGACACACAGAAAATGATATCGCTAAGGGTTCATGTTACCAACAAATGTACTCTGGATACATACTGTGTAGTCTGCATTTATTAATAGCCATGCATTCGAACGTTGAAGCGATAATGCTGATATGGCGATATGCTGGCGTGAGGTGTGAAGTTCAATTATCAAAGGTCGGGAATTTAGGAAAATTATTGTGTATAGAAGACGAAGTAAAAATGAAAATAAATGTTGTCTTTCCCAAACCATCAACCAAGTACTTTTTGATTTCCAAGAGCAACTCGCTCGACTTCACTTGTGCTTATCTGAAAGATTGTTCCTTTTTTAAAAGCAACTCGCTTGGACTGGAACAATCTTGGGCTCTACTCGCTCTATGATATAGCGTTCGCGCTTATAGAGGTGAACGACGGCGTAATAGCCAACGTTCTGAGTACGGAGCATTGAGTAGAAAAAGGAATAGAGATCTTTGCAAATAATAAGATCTTTGCATGGCGACCGTGACAGGACAGTATAATCCGTGTAATCCGAAAATAACAGGACAGCAACAGAGGATCCTGAACCAAGCTGCAAGATACATTGTCGAGGCCGAACGATTACTGAAGACATCAGGAATCAAGCCCACACAGCCAACCACGACACCTAGTCCAGCCGTAGGACCTAAGCCCCTTACCATAGAAGAGTACAGGCAGCGTCAATCTAAACGCCAAGAGGCCATGTCCACAAGGATAACTCCCCCTGCAACTATTTCCAGAAGAGGAGGTAAAACTGTCACACTCAAGTCAAAGATCCGGGAGCTTCACCGCCTTGCCAACATCCCTGGTACCAATTCGGAGAGTCTCCGTAAGTACCACGCCGAGATCAAGACGATCCGAAAGTCTCTAAGGGAAGATCGAAAGACAAAGAAAGAGTCCAGACGAAAAGAGGAGGAACAGTTTCACAATCTGTTCAATTTAACAGCCCATCGTCTAGCCCAGCATGGGGGGCCAAGAAAGTAAGGAAGAAATAATCAACACGGGTCCTCAAATAGTGAACGCATCCAACCTACAATCAACACGCATAGACCACACTGCCATCGTTCTTGGACTGATGTTCGTGACCGCAGTATTAGTTGGATTGGCATATTTGGGACTCCAACACTTCAGGCGGAAAGTGATAGCCGACGTTATCAACCACCTGGAGAACAGGAACGCCAAGGTATAACACCTTGGGAAGTAACAACGAAAAATTTTTTTTTATCAAACATGAAAATTATAAACTGAAAAAGAGAATTTGTAAAAAAAAAAAAAAAATATATATTTGAAAAATTTTTTTTTATTAATATAACAATAAATGTATCCTTTAAAATATTAATCCTTCTGATCATTACGTTTTGCTAACGGCTCTCCCTCTCCTTTTCAATTTTGTCCATAGACCAAGTGTCCAATGAGTTGTGCTAATTTAGAATTAGTATTGAGTCAACTCAACCAAATTTATGTGAACTTAAAGAAATCTCCCAATCGCACTAGGACTCCCGCCAAAGCAGAAGAAAAGCTTCAGCAAATTAGTAGTCTTTTCGAAGCCTTCTCGGAACGTTTCAACGAAATTAACCAGAACGAGATTTCTGAGTTAGAAAGAGTTCAATTAAAACGGTTTAGCGCAGAAGCACACAAATATAAAAACAATTCCGAAGATATTGTGAATCAGAGCATAAGAAGCGTTTCTCCCGAACGCAAAGAAGAAAGAGACGAAAAACAAATTACACAAACTACACAAACCACCCAAACTCAACAGACAACACAAACTACACAAACACTATATACAACCGTCACGATGAGTGGTGAAGAGTTCAAATTCAGTACAGCCCAAAAGCTGCCTACTTTATCATACGAGGACAACACCCGATCAGAAAATCTAAGAGACTTCTTGAATAGCATCGAATTCTACTACGACACACTTTCAACATCAGGTAAAAGTACATTAATTAAGTTTGTCCTAAAATGCAAAATTCAGGGAAAGGCATTAACCGAACTGGGAAATGCCAGCCCTAGGGACTTTACTGAACTTAAGAAAACCTTAACTGAGAAATGTGGACCCAAGGAAACCATCGAACTAATTCAGTCAAAGCTGAACCGAGCGACTCAAGGTAATCGAACCACAAGAGAATTCATAACAGAAATAGAAACACTGGTAAACAAAATGACGGAACTTGAAGTAGCATGCCACGGCGAAGAAACCAGAGAAACCCTTACCACAGCTAACGATCGTAGAGGACTAGCTTTTCTAAAAAAAGGAGTTAACGACCGGTTTCGATTGGTACTAGACAGCGCCAGACATACAACTCTCCAAAGCGCTTCAAAGCACCTACTCGAAATAGACCAAGGAACACAACCAGCATCCTTAAAATATTTTGAAGAACGGCGACCGAATCCCAGAGGACAACCTTTTAGAGGACCGAACTCTAGAGGAAGAGACAACCGGCCTAATAATTACAACTACCAATCTGGTTACCAAAACAACCAACCCAACCCAAATAGTAATTTTAGATTTGGTTCTCAACCTACACAAAACCTATACAGACCCAGCTCACAATATAGCCAAAATAACCAGTTTCGTACTAATTATCGCCCAGGCCACCAAAACAGTTCAAATAACAATTTCAGACAAGGTTACCGAGCCAGCTACAATCAAAATGAACAACAAAATCAAACCAGCCGAAACAACAGAAATAATGTACCAAACAACAGCCGTCCAATAACGAATTACCAGCCACGTAATAACCAAGACCATGGACAGCAAACAAACCATCCCAGGGTACGAGCATTGGGAAACGAGCAACCCACCGAGGGGATAGCCGACCCGTCGGAGGGGAGCCTATAAAATATCCCTTACCAAACGCCATATACACAGCAGGGATAGAAAACGGCATTTATGTACAAATATTACTCAACAATAACAAACCCGTACGATGCTTAATAGATACAGGTGCATCTATCTGCGTAGTAAAAAACTTTGTAATTGAGGGAAACATTTCAATAGACAGGAAGAACATTACCACCATCATAGGCATATCCGGAGACCTAACATCAAAAGGCTCATGTATTAACACATTAAACATCGAAGGTAACAGCATTAAGTATGAATTTCATGTAGTATCTGATTCATTTCCAATACCCGTTGACGGAATCCTCGGAGCAAACTTTTTATCTGAATTCGGAGCAATAATCGATCTTGAAAATTTATTTTTGAAATTAAAAATACACCATAGACAAATATCCATACCAATAATGTCACACCATAGCTTGAACACCGTTACCGTTTCTCCAAGATGCGAAGCAACCTACTGGTTAGAAACAAATCACACCGAATCTAGAATATTTCACCCCCAAGAGTTGTGTGAAGGTGTTTTCATGGCCGGATCAATATCACAGGCCAAAGAAGGGAAAATACCCATCCGAATTCTAAACACCCGCGAAACAAGCGTCAGCCTTAAGTGGGCGGAACCAATATCACAATCCGCCTCGACATACGAACTCGTCTCACCAGACAAAAATACCGTATCACATACCAGAGTTAAGAAAATATTGAGCGAAATAAATTTTGACACCCTGAACAATGAAGAAAAAGCCGAAATTAAAGCGATAGTCACTAAATATCAAGATATCTTCCACCTAGAAGGTGACAAACTTACGCACAGTCATTTAGGACAAGCGGAAATTACCTTAAAGGAAGGAGCTACGCCAAAATATACCAAACCGTACCGACTTCCGCATACACAAAAACAAGACATAAAAACAGAAATAGACAAAATGATAGAAAACGACATAATCGAACCATCTGTCTCTGCATGGAACTCTCCGATTCTCATTGTGCCAAAGAAAAAAGATCCTATTACTGGTTTACAAAAGTTCCGCATGGTAATTGATTACCGAAACGTTAATGAACGAATAGAGGACGATAAATTTCCATTAACTAATATAAGTGACATCTATGACATGGTAGGAGGAGCAATGTATTTTTCATGTATTGATTTAAGCCAAGGTTATTACCAAATGGAACTTGAACCTAAAAGTAGACCTATGACAGCATTTTCAACGGAAGATGGTCATTTTCAGTTGAAACGACTTCCGATGGGACTTAAAATATCTCCCAGTAAATTTTCGAGAATGATGTCCATTGCGATGGCTGGACTCACTTACTCACGCTGTTTTGTCTACCTTGATGACCTAAAAGGCAAAAGCCTTACCGATCACAACAAAAATCTGATCGATGTATTCAATCGACTAAGGGAAGTAAATTTAAAAATTCATCCTGGTAAATGTGCTTTTCTAAGAAAAGAAGTTCTTTATCTAGGACATATAATTTCCAGCAAGGGAATACATCCAGATCCCGAAAAATCAGCTGCTATGCACAATTATCCAACCCCCACGAACGCCGACGAAGTAAGAAGATTCGTAGCCTTCGCAAATTATTATAGAAAATTTATACCCAACTTTGCTACAATAGCCATTCCTCTCAAAAAAATTTAGATTTCAATTTTGACCAAAACTGTGAAAAATCCTTCCAACTTTTAAAAACAATACTTACTAGCCCGCAAATTCTACAGTTCCCAAATTTCAAAGAAGAATTCATATTACATACAGATGCTTCAGGCTTTGCCTTAGGGGCAGTACTTTCAAATTTCGATGAAAAACCTATAGCTTATGCTAGCAAGACTCTAAATAAAGCCGAAAAGAATTATAGTACTATTGAAAAAGAGTTACTAGCCATAGTATGGGCAGTAAAGCATTTTCGACCATACCTCTTCGGAAGAAAATTTAAAATAATAACTGATCACAGACCCCTTGTATATCTTTTTTCCCTTAAAGAACCTTCTAGTAGACTAACCAAATTCAGATTATTACTTGAAGAATACAATTTCTACGTTGAATATAAACCAGGAAAAGATAATTGCGTAGCTGACGCCTTAAGTCGAATACAATTAGACTCCGACAACCTAAAACAACTCCAAATATGCGTAGTCACAAGATCACAAACACAGGCAGAAAAATCGGTTCAAGAAAATAAGAGACAAGAAACAGAAACGGAAGAAAATAATCGTATAATCACTGAATTGCTTAAGCCACCAGAGAATGAGCATAAAATAATTGAGCTTAAAATATGTAACAGTTTCGAGGACGACGAATATCAAAAAGATATAGATATAATCCTGGGACCAAACAAAGCGTTGGCATACATCCCAGAGATGAATTGTATACTCCTAAGAAAGCCCAAGGATAGCACTACCGCCCGATCGACATCATTTTGCGATTTGTTGTCGAGGGACGTGCATAAAATCTGCGGACTATTATCAATTAATAAATTATACATTACAAAAGAAGAAATTAAGAAACTCGCAGACGGCCGTCGAGAATACACAATTCACGAGTTACAAAAGGTCTTAGGAGAAATGTTTAAAAATAGTAATGTAAAGGTGCACCTCATAAATAAATGTATTGAAATAACAGATCCTCACAAAAAGAAACTTATACTCAATGATTACCACATATTACCAACAAGTGGACATGCAGGTATAAACCGCATGCTTAAAACGATTAAACAAAAATATTTCTGGACTGGAATGCAAAATGATATAGCTACCTATGTAAAACATTGCCCAGTTTGTCAGAAAAACAAATATATTTCACCCAAAAAACAGCCTATGGAAATAACGTCAACCGCTGAATCAAGCTTTGATAAAATTTACCTAGACTTAGTAGGTCCTTTGGACGAATCAGTCAATGGATACAAGTATATACTTACTTTACAGGACGAACTAACAAAATTCACTGAAGCAATCCCAATTGAAAACAAAGAAGCTAGCACAGTAGCTAAGGGATTAGTAGAATGCTTTATTCTTAAATATGGAGTACCAAAGATAATAGCCTCTGATCAAGGCACAGAATTTATCAACAGAATATTTAAGGACATGTGTAAACTACTAAAAATAGAACAAATACAATCTACAGCATACCATCACGAGAGTATAGGAGCATTGGAAAACTCACATAAAGTCCTAGGAGCATACCTTAGAAGTTACGTTTCCGAAAAACACACAGACTGGTGTACATGGTTACCATATTATGTGTTTTCCTATAACACAGCAGTACATTCAGAAACAGGGTACTCACCATTCGAATTAGTGTTTGGACGACAGTGTACGTTACCTTCAAATTTGACGAGACAAGTAGATCCCAGATATAATTATGAAGACTATGTAATTGAGTTAAGAGAAAGACTACAAATTGCTCATAGAGATACTAGAGATGCGCTATTGGAAAAGAAACATGTAAGAAAAAACACTTACGACAGAAAAACAAAAAGTAAAAGCACTAGTTTTGAAAAAGGAAGCTTAGTCCTACTAAGAAATGAAAATAGACGAAAATTGGATCCTATTTTCATGGGACCATATGAAGTATTGTCCGAAGATGGTGTAAATTGCGATATCAATTACGAAGGAAAAAGAACTAAAGTACACAAAAACCGATTAAAGAAATTTTATATTTACATACTAAAACAATGCCTTTTTGCATTAGATTAATACTATTTTTTTTTTTTCTAAAAAAAAAAAAAAGAAAAGGAGGGAAAGAGACCCTTGCGTGCACATACAGTAAGAAAATTTTAAATATATACATTAAGAAAATTTTAAGTAAATACAGTAAAGAAAATTTTAAATAAGTATAGCCTTAAGAAAATATGGATACAGTAAGAAAATTTTAGATATATAAAAATTTAAGTAAATGTAGCATTAAGAAAATTTTAAATACGTAAAATCCAAAATGTAACATATAAAGCTATTGATAATTATATTACACCATTATATATTAAAAAAATTTCAAATATGTAAAACCCAAAATGTAACATACAAAGCTATTGATAATTATATTACACTATTATATATTAAGAAAAATTTTTTAAATATTATTTGTAATATTAAAATCCAAAATATAACACCTATAGCTGTAAAATTAAGTATACACGAAGAAAATTATATTGAGCTCACTACATTTATAACAAACAATAAGAAAATTTGAAAAAGCAAACATATTTAATTTCGCAACACATGATATAAAAATGAACATAACAAATGATCCCAAATTGTAAAAATGACACGGAAAAGAGGAAACCTCGCGCTACGAGATTTCATCTTTTTCCCCCAGGAGGGTGGTGTGAAGGGATCGCACTAGTGATCATTTCTCATCTCTTACTTTGATAGTTGAACACTCCCAACATGCCTCATATGCACATATTCTTTAAAAGAGTTAATGACCTAAGGCAAGCGCCAACAAATTATGTACATACATGAATATACTTTGCACTGAGCTAATGACCGAAGGCAAGCGACACACAGAAAATGATATCGCTAAGGGTTCATGTTACCAACAAATGTACTCTGGATACATACTGTGTAGTCTGCATTTATTAATAGCCATGCATTCGAACGTTGAAGCGATAATGCTGATATGGCGATATGCTGGCGTGAGGTGTGAAGTTCAATTATCAAAGGTCGGGAATTTAGGAAAATTATTGTGTATAAAAGACGAAGTAAAAATGAAAATAAATGTTGTCTTTCCCAAACCATCAACCAAGTACTTTTTGATTTCCAAGAGCAACTCGCTCGACTTCACTTGTGCTTATCTGGAAGATTGTTCCTTTTTTAAAAGCAACTCGCTTGGACTGGAACAATCTTGGGCTCTACTCGCTCTATGATATAGAGTTCGCGCTTATAGAGGTGAACGACGGCGTAATAGCCAACGTTCTGAGTACGGAGCATTGAGTAGAGAAAGGAATAGAGATCTTTGCAAATAATAAGATCTTTGCAGAACGCGTTAACAGAGTGCTCAAAATGATGATCGCCCAGTACGTTAACGAGAACCACCGAACCTGGGACGAGCATTTACCAGAACTCACCTCAATACTAGCAAACATGATTCAACCGGATTTTCCCCCGCTTTTCTCAACTTCGGTAGAGAAATTAAAGCCCCGCAACAACCATGGTTACCCAACGATGACCACACCGAAACGCCTTCCGTTCGGAGCGAAAGGCTCAAAATGTTGTACCAGTTGGTCCAAACTAACCTGCAGGACGCCGCTCAAAGACAAACACGTCACTTTAACCTGCGAAAGAGAGCGTGGCGACCTAGTATCGGGGAGTGGTTGTACAAAAGAGTACGGGTACTCTCATCCGCAGTCAATTATTACACGGAGAAACTAGCACCTCGGTACGAGGGGCCTTTTGAAGTAGCCCGTTTTGTTTCCCCAGTCATCGTTATATTAAAACGTGTGGGGCAACAAAAAAATATTAGAGGAAAAAATAATCATAATAATGTGAAAGGGGAAAATATAAGATCCCATGTAAAAGATTTTAAGGGATTTTCCTCGACCGACTGCACTATAAAAGCAGTCGCCGATGCGATTATTTTTCATTCAGTCGACGACCACCGAAAAGGGAAGATGGACAGGAACCCAAACGAAGAAGATAAGGAGATAGCACAGCCTTGGAAGAGGATCGATGCACAGCCCGCCCGGTCGGAACCAGGCCGTCGGCAAATGATTTTTCTGCCGGAGTTGCCGGAGAGGGAGCCCCAGGTCGACCCAGTAATAGGAATACAAGGGCCGCCCGTCGCGCCGAAGAAGCGCATCGCGCACACTCCTAAGGTGCAGGGAGTCCATCCACCGATTGCTCCAGCGACATCGAGCCACCAAAAGAGCGCTTCCACCAGCCACGGCCACCAAGGCACAAAGACCGCACCAGACCCAAGCACAACTCGGACAAAGGTTAGCCGGGCGGTGGACCTGAGGAGTAAGTTAATGAAAAGGTTACAATGCTTCGTACGGTCAGACACTGGTGGGCTTAGGGCAGCCGACGACGCAAACATAGGCTCCGTGACCCACCTCGCGTCACATACCGCCGCTCCAAGCGCGCGACCAAGGAAACCGAACCCGCCGAGGGCCAAGAGTGCCAAAACCCGCATCCGCGACCATTAACGCCCGTAGCCGCGACCGCTAACGCTCCGCGCTCTAACCAGACAACGGACAGCACCGAACAAGCCGCTCGGCGCCCGACCCCCACCATACCGGATCCCTTCCTAGGGTTGCAGATCACGAAGCACGCGCAACACAACTCGCAACGCCGACGTCAGCGTTTCTTTTTCCGACGTAGGGGTGGAAAGGTGATAGTGAATATCGTGGGGAGAGGATTTGCTGTATTAACACACGAGCCAACGGGACAAAAGAAGGAGGTTGCGTTCGACCCATAAAGACACTCGAAGAGTTAAGATTTTGTGCAAGGAGCACCCCGAAGTTTTTTTTGTGCAAGGAGCACCCCGAAGTTTTTTTTTGTGCACGGAGCACCGTAAGTTTCCTTTTTTGTTTTTTTTGCAAGGATTATTGATTTAATTTGTTTGTTAATTAAGTTGTTTTGATTAAGATTGTTAAAAAAAAAAAAAAAATACAAAAAAAATATAAAAAAAAAATATATATACAAAAAAAATAATAAAAGAAAAAAAAAAGAACAAAAAAAAATATAAAAAAGAGAAAAATATACAAAATAAATATATAAAAGGAAAAAAAAAGATAAAAAAAAAAGTATAAAAGACAAAAAAAAAAAGAAAAAAAAAGGTATAAAAGAGAAGAAAAAAATAATATATATAAGGAGGTTAAGACGAGAAGGTTCTCGCCTCCAAAAGAGGGGTGGTATGTAACGATGCATTTTATACATCGCTACATGCCACCACTCTAAAATGCCTTTTGAGCTAAAAACTCGACGACCACACGCCATCCAGTAGTAGGAACTACGAAACACCTATACCAGAGGCACGAACCGGAACCAGGAAATGAACACCAAATATTAGCCGAGGCACAAGCCGGAACCAGGAACTACGAGCCAAGGCACAAACCACATACCAACCACAGGCTGCTAAATGAGTACCATAAGCTCAGGCGCAGCAGTGGAGAATTTGGAACATATGTTTCTCCAACAGTGTAGAATACAACCCACACGACACACAGGCCAATGCACAGCAGCACACGACCACCGTGTGTTTAGTGTAGAAATTAGCAACAGAGTACATTGGGTGTGCTATGGATAAGCATAGCAGCGGTGGAGACATAGGCAATCCAATATAAATGATAGGTGCAACGGTGCACATCTCCTGGTAGAGTGAGTATTCTTGTAAAAATTATATTGTTTGAAAATATAATATTTCGTGCCACACAGGGCCGTACCAAATACTTGTTATCTGTCAGACCTAAAAGTCTTGGCCTTCGTTGCTGGCAGGGGCATTAAATAATACCTGTCATTAATAAAAGAAAAACCTTCTTTTCAGCTGGCTGCTCGTTGCCTAGAGCATATTGTTTAGCTTGTATATATATTATTTATTATTTAAAACAAGTCTATCCCGCAGATTCCGACGCCGTAGCAACCAGAGCAATACCGCTCGGAGAACCTCCCTATTGTTCCTGAGTACCGGAAGCCAGCATTACCGCAACTACCGCCGCCGAACTACCAGAAGCGAATTTAGAGGTATATTCACACAGGCCCCGAGGGGTACTTGTGATCTCTGCCGGAGGGCATATAATAATACTCGACCTCTAACCCGTGAGGGGAAGTTGGGATCTTACCGCAGAGGGTCAGTAAAGCGCCTGTGATCTCTGCCGGAGGGCATATAATAATACTCAACCGCTAACCCGTGAGGGGAAGTTGGGATCTCCACACAGAGCCGAAGGGCCCTTGTGATCTCTGCTGGAGGGCGTATAATAATACTCAACCGCTGACCCGCTGGGGGAAAGTTAGGATCTTACCGCACAGGGTCAGTAAAGCGCCTGTGAACTCTGCCGGAGGGCATATAATAATACTCAACCGCTAACCCGTGAGGGGAAGTTGGGATCTCCACACAGAGCCGAAGGGCCCTTGTGATCTCTGCCGGAGGGCGTATAATAATACTCAACCGCTAACCCGCTGAGGGGAAGTTGGGATCTTACCGCACAGGGACAGTAAAGCGCCTGTGATCGTTGCCGGAGGGCATATAATAATACTCAACCGCTAATCCCGTTCTCTACTATAGGTACCCCACCGAATTGCCGATAGCCGAACTAGAGGAGCCAACGAGCGGTCTTGTTACCGACGCTGACTTGCAGAAGCGCTTTGAATGAGGCGTATAAGAGCCATAAAAATAAACATTGTAAATTGAAATTGTAAATAAGCTATAAAAAAGAGAAGTTTGCACGAATAAAGAGTTTCTGACCTTCTATGCGAAGTTTTCGTGTTTTTATTCGCCGACCCTGGACAGCCGTGAGTCATACCTCGGCTGGGAAACGAAAAGCACATCACAAACATATAAGTTAATATGCAACCCATCTCTTTTTCATGCACACAGTTGTGCATGAATTTTTTCGAGGCAAGAAACGTAGATCCAACGTTAGCTGAGGCGGAATCGCCTTTGCTCTCAACACATACGCGTTTGCCTCGTTCGAATAATCTTTCAGCGTTACCATCATCGTCATCGTCTTCATCTGTTGCTGAACCTATAATGAATAGGTCTAATAAGTGTCGTAAGTCATCGCTTAAAGTATACTTTCACAATGCGAGTGGTATTCGTACCAAAATATCTAAACTGTTCAACAATTCAATTCCATACACCCTCCATGAGTTGACCTTGTCGTGGTGAGGGTGCTTACGAGGGGATCTCCAGCAATCCAGCTGCGGAATCCTCTCAACTAAAGTAACTCAAAATAACCTCAATGTTAGACAACTTGAAAATGAAAAAAATGGAAAAGTTAATAAAAAAAAATAAAAAACGGACGGGGATATACGTCCAAAAGTCGGCAAGAGTCGCGACTGACAGCGATGGCTTGGCCTCTTATAAGTCGCCAGTGACAAATTCAATTAACAATGACAAAAAAGAAGCGAAGAGCGGTGGGGACTGTGGATCGACCTCACTCACTGGAAGGGTTGAAAAACCATCCGGGGAAGGGGGAACATCCAATATCCTAGAAACTACAACCAGTGAAAAATGTGCAATCGCCTACACTGGCAGTACACGATCTCCAAATTTGGTAGAACTGCCCGTGGCGAACAAAGTAGAAGCAGTGAATTACTGTGAACGCTCTGATTGCCACGCAAGCACTTCACCAAACGCGGAAACAAGTGCCCGTAATACTGACCGTGTCACAGTGAATCTCTGTTGCACTCCCTACCCCACAACCCAACCCCACATTTCTGTTCCAACTCACGGCGCCGTGAATTACGATCCGACTGAGAAAAAGAACCACCCCCCCCCCCCCCCCCCCTCCCTCACGAGCATGAAGGCAATTTTCCTTCCCTCTGGGATTGGCGCTGAAGTATGCTCTGCTAACAGTGGGGAAGAGAAGCTCCCACACCCAAGTCGTAGAGAACGACGAAATGCAATGAGACTCGTCAAGGTCATTGGTGAATTACCAATGAGCAAGAGGGCTTCTGATGCTAACACCAAACTCTCGTGGGCTAAAAGCATTACTGCCAAAATCCCCACCAACGATTCCTCTAAAAGAAATTGATCCTGCGAAGGAACCATTCCGGAACCTAAGCGTACCAAGGTGCACACCAGCACCTCCACCAGAAAAGTCTTGTCCTTTAGCGAAGTGCTAAATCACAAAACTATAGTAGCCATAATTGGCAGGAGCAATGCAGATGGCGCGATCTCTTTGGACCAGTGGACAATGGTCATGAACAAGCTCCAGGCCTCCTATTGGACTCTCATGATGGAGAATCCAGGGGAATCTGCAACCTTTGAGGACGCAGGATGGTACCAGGGGCGAGTCAAACTTATTGCCTTTGAGGGAGAGAGATTCTGCAGTCTGTATAAGCTTGCAGTCAGCCGCCTAGTAGATCTCTGGCCTGGTGCAAAGCTCGAGGTTGTTGTTAAGGAGGAAATCCCGTGCAGACCAAGAGCTCGTATCATACTACCAGCAGAACTCTCCGACAAAGAAATCATCCTCAAGATGATCCAATATGGCAACCCATCCCTACCTACTCATGACTGGAAGGTAGCAAAGTTAGAGGAACCAGACGGCTCCCATAGATCGGCTATTACAGTCATCAATAAAGAGTCGACGGCCCCTCTAGCTGCAACCCAAGGAAAGATTAGGTTCGGATGGGCTGTAATGTCGCTTGCACTTCAGCCACAATCGCTTAGCATTCACTGCTGTCGCTCAAACCTCTTTCGCACTAATGCAAAGTTGAGGGTGGTACCGAAGACGAATGAAGAAGAAGACAAGTCACGCTTATATTTTTAGGCTAGTTGCCATATATCAAATAATAAGAATGGATCACTCTTCCGATCGACTCCACGAACACAATTGAATTTATTTCCAAATTTATGTTCTATTTATACAAAGCTACTATGTTCGAGTTCTGGTTATCGAACAATCGACCACACTTCGATATCCGATTAAAATGCTTCATCATCACATTCTTTTCGGTGAGCGCCAATGACCTATATCATAAACAAATGCTCATACCCAAATACTATTGCTGTGACATAAACAGCGCGCATGCAGTCAAAGCAATATGATCCCTTATTACTTCTGTCGGCTGGCAGTGGCGTGCCGTTGGGAATCATATTGTTTTGAGTACAATGCACTCTATGGATACACAAGCAAGTCAAGTGTTATGCATTTCTATGCAATGCAACTGAATGTGAGAGGATCGGATATCGAGGCACAGTCGAAGGTTGACAACCCGTTAATAGTTGTAGAGCAATTAATTAAGAGGTCGTTGGCTGTGACTCCTTCACACCACCCTTCCTGGGGAAAAAGGAGAAATCAAGATATGTGTTGATTTCTTCTTTGCCACGACTCTTTTACAATTATGGGAGTATGAGTTCAATAGTTTTCTTTCTCGGGTTTTTTTTTTTGTCATAATTGAATAATCGCTTGAACATTATTATTATTTTAAGATATTTACTTCTACATATTTTAATCAATTTTTGTTACTTTTACACCTCTATACTCTATTTATGATGTTCATAATTTTGTTGTTAATATTCTTTGATATGTACTTACTTTTGATATTTTACATTAGTTATAGGGTACATATAATGTTCAGTATTTGCATCTAGTTAATTGTTTTATATATTTTTGGTATCTACAGTGAATATATATATATATATATGTGTCTTTTTTTTTTTTTTTTTTTTTTTTTTTTTTTTTTTTTTTTTTTTTTTTTTTTTTTTTTTTTTTTATTATTATTTTATTTTATAACTACTAGATCACTATATTTAGGTCAATGCATTGATATAATGATAATTCTTATAATTAATTCTACTATCCGGGATTCTATTCTTATACTAATTTTTAATTACTCTTAACTATTGTTTTAATATTAGAACATTCACTTTGACAATATATTTATATATGTTTCTCTTTTTTTTTTTAATACATCATATACGTGTAATCAAATAATATAATAAATTTTAATTTATTTTTATTTTTACGGATAATCAGGTTCTATTTTCTTATCTTATCTAAGAATTTTCACAAGTTTACGGACTACAATAGTATATAGTATATACAAAAAATGGTTTTTATTTATTTTTGTGAACAGTTAATTTTTTGTTTTCATATCTTATTTCACAATTTACCCCCTTTTGTGATAACACTTCATATGGTCCTATATATATAGGGTCTAATTTTTTTCTGTTTTCATTCCTTAATAAAACTAAACTACCTATACGTCGAAATCAAGAAATTTTGCTTTTGTATCTGTATCGTATCTATCTTTTCTAGAAGTTTTCTTTTGTATTAAATTGTCCCTTGTGTCTTTATGAGCTACTTGTAATCTGTGCTTTAGATCTATTACATAATCATCGTAGTTGTACATGGGTTCTACTTGTTTAACTAGATTTGATGGTAAGATACATTGTTTTCCGAATATTAATTCGAAAGGTGTATATCCGGTTTCTGAGTGTACTGATGTATTATAACAGAAAACGTAGTACGGTAGCCATGTGTTCCAATCTGTATGCTTTTCTGAAACATAACTTCTCAAGTATGCTCCTAATACTTTATGAGAATTCTCCAAAGCTCCTATACTCTCATGGTGATAAGCGGTAGATTGCAACTGTTCTATTTTCAATAATTTACAAGTTTTCTGGAAAACTTGATTTAAAAACTCAGTTCCCTGATCGGTGGCTATCGTATGTGGTATTCCGTATCTTAGAATAAAGCCTTCTACTAGAGCTTTTGCCACTGTACTTGCTTCTTTATTTGAGATGGGTATTGCTTCGGTGAATTTGGTTAATTCATCTTGTATGGTTAGGATATATTTAAGTCCATCTTCTGATTCTTCTAGGGGTCCTACTAGATCTAAAAATATTTTGTCAAAACCTGATTCGGCTGTAGATGTAATGGTCATTGGTTGTTTTCTTGGCTGAATATATTTATTTCGTTGACAAATTGGGCAATGCTTTACGTATGTCGTCACATCGTTTTGCATGCCTGTCCAGAAGTATTTCTTTTTTATATTTTGCAGCATGCGGTTTATTCCTGCATGTCCGCTGGTTGGAAGAATGTGGTAATCATTAAGAATTAATTTCTTTTTACAAGGATCTGTAATTTCAATATTTTTTTCAATTATGTGCACTTTTATATTACCTTCTTTAAATATTTCTCCTAATAATTTTTTTAATTCATTAATATTGCTCTCTTTGCGGCCGCATGCGAGCTTCCTTAATTCATTTTTAGTAATATATATCTTTTTAATACAATTCAATCCGCAGAGTTTTTGCACATCCCTCGACAACATTTTGCCAAATGCTGTCGATGAGGTTGTAGTGCTGTCCTTGGACTTCTTTAGGAGTAAACAATTCCCTCTTGGGATATACGCTAATATTTTATTTGGACCAATAATTATGTCCATATCCTTGAAATTAATTAAATCTTCCTCAAAGTTGTCAACAATTTTCAGTTCTATGATTTTAAGTCCATTTTCTGGCAATTTTAGGAGTTCGGTTATCAGTAGTTCATCAGTTTTAGTGTTTTCTATATTATTTTCTTTTTTCTGTTTATGAATTTCAATATCTGCCTTCGATTGGGCTCTTGTAACAACACAAATACATAATTGCTTTAAATCATCGGAATCTATTTTTATGCGGCTGAGTGCATCAGCTGTACAGTTATCTTTACCTGGAGAATATTCTATATAGAAGTTGTATTCTTCTAGTAGTAGCCTAAACTTTGTTAGTCTGCTACTAGGTTCTTTAAGTGAGAACAAGTACACTAAAGGTCTATGGTCTGTTAAGATTTTGAATTTTCTTCCGAATAGGTAGGTACGATAGTGTTTAACTGCCCACACGATTGCAAGTAATTCTTTCTCTATTGTACTGTAGTTTTTCTCTGCTTTATTAAGAGTTTTGCTTGCATAGGCAATTGGTTTATCGTCGAAATTGGATAAAACGATCCTAGAGCGAAACCTGAGGCATCCGTTCGTAGGATGAATTCTTCGTTAAAATTCGGAAATTGTAGAATTTTAGGACTTGTAAGGATTTCCTTAAGTAAATTAAAAGATTCCTCACAATCTTTACTAAAATGAAATTCAACATCTTTTTTCAACAATCGGTTTAGCGTAATGGAAATGGTAGCAAAATTAGGGATAAATTTACGATAATAGTTGGCGAATGCCACGAATCTTCTTACTTCGTCTGCAGTGGTGGGTGTCGGGTAATTTCTCATTGCGGAAGATTTGGTGGGATCGGGTAGGATGCCATTGTCAGTAATAACGTGCCCTAAATACAGCACTTCTTTTCGCAAGAAAGAACATTTTGCAGCGTGTATTTTCAGATTTACTTCTCTTAAACGTTCAAATACTTGTATCAAATTTTTGTTGTGGTCTATTAAACTTTTACCAAACACTATAAGATCATCGAGATAGACAAAACATCTTGAATATGATAGTCCTGACATCGCTATGGACATCATTCTGGAAAATTTACTGGGCGAGATCTTTAAACCCATTGGAAGTCGCTTTAACTGGTAGTGACCATCTTCTGTTCAGAATGCTGTGATTGGCCTGCTATTGGCATCCAATTCCATTTGATAATATCCTTGGCTTAAATCTATGCAGGAGAAGTAAGTTGCTCCTCCTACCATGTCATAGATGTCTGTAATGTTGGGTAGAGGAAATTTATCATCTTCAATTCGTTCGTTCACGTGACGATAGTCGATTATCATACGGAATTTTTGTAGGCCGGTCACGGGGTCTTTCTTTTTAGGTACTATTAATATTGGTGAGTTCCAGGGAGAGATAGAAGGTTCTATAATGTCGTTTTCCAACATTTTCTTTATTTCTTCCTTTATATCCTGTTTTTGTGTATGTGGGAGCCAATATGGCTTTGAATATTTCGGTGTTGCATCCTTTTTGAGCGAGATATCTGCTTTGTCAATATTTGTATACGTGAGTTTGTCACCATCAACGTGGAAGATATCTTGGTATTTGGTACATATTGCTTCTATTTCTGCTTTTTCTTCACTATTTAATGTGTCGAAATTTATTTCGTTTAATATTTTGTTAACTCGAGCGTTTGTGGATTTATCTTTTTGGTTGTAACGCAAAATGTAGTGTTCTGAGGCAGGCGAGGACCATGGTTCGGCCCATTTGAGAGTAACTGTAGTATCCCGTGTGTTTAAAATTCTAATGGGTATTTTTCCGTTTATGGCTGTAGATAATGATCCTGCCATAAAAACGTTTTCGCATAATTGTTGCGGATAAAATATTCGATTTTCTCTGTGCTTTGTATTCAGCCAGTAGGTGGCTTCGCATTTTGGCGCTATTGAAACGATATTTATATTTTCTTGGGCGCATAGGGGCAGATGGAAAATGGTACTTCCCCTTTTGATTCTTAGCAGGAATTTCTCTAAATCAAGTATGGCATTAAACTCTAACAGAAAATTTGCTCCAATAATACCTTCAACGGGTATTGGGAAATCATCGGGTACCACATGAAATTCGTACGGAATTATCTGGTTTTTTAAATGGATTTGAACAGTACATGCTCCTATTGTTTCCAGTTCTCCTGAAATACCTAGAATTTTTGTGCTTTTTTGTTTGAATATGGGGATGTTTAAATTTACTGAACTGATTTTTACTATACAAATTGAAGCTCCTGTGTCTAATAAAAATTTTGTTTGCTGATCATAGCCTAGTTTTAACTGAACGTAAATGCCGTTTGATATTCCAGCAGTGCAAATGGCATTTGGCATTGGTGGAGTAGTTAATTCCCCTCCGATGGGTCGGCTGGCCCCTCGGTGGGTTGCTCGTTTCCCAAGGCTAATACTCTATGACCAGTTATGTTGGGTTGGTTACTCCTAGTGGGGTTCCTACTCCCATTAATAATATTATTTCGAGAGTGGTTAGAATTACTACTATTTGGAGAGTAATTATTATTACGGAAATGATTTTGCCTAGGAAAATTTTGATTTGTGTTATTGTTAAAATTAAGTTGGTTGTAATTAGGTCGGTAATTACTTCGAAAATTTTGATTACTATGCCTTGGTTGAAAGTTATTGTTCGCGTAACGGATAGTTTCTGTACCTGCAGTAGTACTAGGAGATAATTCTAGTAAGTGAGCTATAGCATCTTGCATTTTTACATGTCGTGCGCTGTCTAGTATAATTTTATACCTGTCATTAACGCCCTGTTTTAAGAAAGCTATTCCTCTTCGTTCATTGGCTAGCGCTAGTGGTTCCCTAGCTTGTTCTCCTTGAAAGCTAACTTCTAATTCGGTCATTTTTGTTATTAAATCCTCAATTTCTGTTACGAACTCCCTCATCGGCCTATTTCTCTGACGTGATTTGTCTAGTTTTGTTTGTAAGATTTCTATTGTATTCCTATCTCCGCATTTATCGGTTATATTTGTTTTTAACTGCTCTAGAGTTTCAGGTTTAAGTGACCCTAGTTCTGTCAATGCCTTGCCTTGGATTTTACATTTGAGTAGGAATTTTATTAATATAGGTTTGGATGCATCGTTAAGGGTGTCATGATAGAATTCAATACTATTAAGAAAGTCTCTTATGTTTTCTGTTCTTCTATCTGCTGTCTCGCAGTTGAGTACATACTGGCAACTTTTGTGCTTTAATATAATCGAAATCTGCCATTTTGTTAATGATTTCTATTTCTTGTGAACTAGCTGTTAGTATCTCTTCTTTGTCTAAATTACTTTCTATTTTTTCTGTACCTGATGTTTTTGATTCTATTTCTGATTCTGATTCCGCATCTATTTCCTGAATATTTTGACTAATTATACTTTCTGACAGTTCTTTGTATTCTTTTGCTTCTGATGTTAATTGAGTTAAATATTTATGTTCATCTTCTGTGAGTTCTTTTTGGTTGTAAAGGGTAAATTCTTTAATGAATTCAACCCATAAATTAGAGATCTCTACTAGCTTCGCATTTGCTCCTTTTGTTTTCCTTTTGCGGTTAGGAGTCTTTTTTAAGTTTTTGTAAAAAATTTTTAAGTTTGCTAGAGCTGTTTCTAGTGGTTTGAAGTCCATGAAAAGTTAAATATATTCTTTTTTTTTTTTTTTACAGGAAAGGAAAAGTATAGGTAGCTAATAAATTTGTTTGTTTTCTTTCATTATTTTTATTATTATTTTTTTTTTTTTACAAAATTTTATACAGACATTCTTCTGCTTACAACATTATTTTTTATTATTTGTTTTCTGACATTACTTTTAAATTTATTCTTTAATTGCTCAAAAACGTACTTTAGTATTACCAAGATGATTATTAAAGTTATTATTGTCTTTACGTCCAATCCAAAGTAGACTGACGCAGAGGAAACGTTTTGTTGAGGGCCGTTGTTATTTACGACTACCTCTTCCTTTGAATTAGATTTTCCCATTATACTCCTACTATTAAAAAAATGATTCTTTACCCTATTGTAATAATAACTAACTATCTTACTAATTCTGCTTCTTGCTCTGGATTACTTCCTTTATCTGCGTTGAAATTTTTTGAAACAGTTTCTGGAAACTGTCTTCTTCTTGTTGTTTTAAAGTTTAACCAATTAGGGTCCTTAAGTTTGTATACTACGTAAAGGTTAACATCTGCACGATCAAGCTGTAATATCTGTTCCAGAAACAATGTTTTGCATTTACGATTCTAAGATACACTCGAAGAATATTCGGAAAGAATAGTTTACTCTTTAAGCCACTTTATATTTCGAGGCAAGTTCAATATCATGCCTCTTAACGTTTTTAGTACAAATTTGGTACATGACGTTTCGTTATCTTCGATCACTTCAAAAATGATTTTTCTGCCCGCTTTTAGTACTAAGTAGCCACATGACACCCAAATTCAGTGTTAAAAGTACTATAACTTCTCTCAAATCAATCCGGGCTTGACAAACCGTTCTAATTTTACAATTTTACTTAGAATCGTAGCTTGTTTGTGCTAACAGCACACTCCCACAACTCCTGGCACTTATGCATGGAGAGAACAAAAAAAATTTTCGAAGAACAAAAAAATTTCTTTCGGAGCCTGGCAGGTTCGCCATGTAATGTCGCTTGCACTTCAGCACCAATCGCTTAGCATTCACTGCTGTCGCTCAAACCTCTTTCGCACTAATGCAAAGTTGAGGGTGGTACCGAAGACGACTGAAGAAGAAGACAAGTCACGCTTATATTTTTAGGCTAATTGCCATATATCAAATAATAAGAATGGATTACTCTTCCGATCGACTCCACGATCACAATTGAATTTATTTTCAAATTTATGTTCTATTTATACAAAGCTACTATGTTCGAGTTCTGGTTATCGAACAATCGACCACACTTCGATATCCGATTAAAATGTATCTTAGAATCGTAACACCTACTGGTTGGTATCAGCATATCTCGGCCATGACCAGCCTGGCTCTCCTCCAGGCGACTTAATGAAAAAGATTGTCGCTGCAGCAGTACGGCAGAAGATCTGCCTCATCATTGTATGCGACGCAAACGCGCATCACACAGTATGGGGAAGTACTGATATAAATGAAAGGGGTGAGTCACTTTTTGATTTTATTTTAAGTACTAACCTTATAGTAAGTAATACTGGCAATGAACCAACATTCATTACCAGAAATAGACAAGAAGTTTTAGATATAACTCTTGTCTCCGACTCGGTTTATCATAGGATCACTAATTGGAAAGTATCTACTGAACACTCCTTTTCGGATCATAGATACATTCAATTTGATCTTAATGAGGAACCTCTTAAGCAACCAATCTTCCGAAATAACCGGAAAACTGACTGGCAAAAATAACGGATAACCCTGAAAAAGTTTGTTAAACCTAAACTTTTACAAAACCCTACAAACAAACAGGATCTGGACAAAAAAGTCAATGATCTTACCACCGCTCTTAACCTTTCACTGAACAGATCCTGTCCTCTTATAAAAATAAGAGGAAAACAGAAACCACTGTGGTGGAGCTTGGGGCTAGAACCGCTCAGGAAAGAATGTAGAAAACTTTTCAACCGAGCTAAACAATCTGAAAGTTTAATTGACTGGGACTCCTACAAGGAATCCCTCAAAACTTATAAATATCAACTGAGGAAAAATAAAAGAACTTCCTGGAGAAACTTCTGTTAAAAAATAGAAGATACTTCAGAAGCTTCTAGATTAAGAAAAATCCTCTCAAAAAGTCCGACCATACCTAGCTGTCTGAAAACAGCCGACGGTTGGACAGGATCCTGAGAAGAAACGCTCAATCTGCTTCTGGACACTCATTTTCCAGGCAGTTCCAAGAACTAAATGTAACTATGATTCCATAGAATCAGGTAGCATAATAACTAACACCCCCGATCTGATTACAAGGGAAAAAATAGTTTGGGCCATTAACAGCTTTGACCCATACAAATCCCCTGGACCTGATGGTATAATTCTAGCCGAAATTCAAAAGGCCGCGGATATTATTATCCCTGTCCTTGAAGTAATTCTTATCGGCTGTACCACCTTGAACTATATTCTCACGCAGTGGCGAGAGGTCAAAGTTGTGTTTATACCTTAGGCTGGGAAATCATCCCACGTAAATCCGAAAGATCTCCGACCAATAAGTCTATCATCTTTCCTTCTTACAACCTTAGAACGACTGATTGATATCCACCTACGTATAGCTTTAGATCCAAAGTTGTTATCTACAGCACAACACGCCTACTGTAAGGGGAAATCTGTAGAAACGGCCTTACATACCTTGGTTCGTACTATAGAATACTCCCTCCATCATAAAGAATTCACTCTGGCCGCTTTCCTCGACATAGAGGGCGCCTTCAAATACTCTGCAATTACAAAAGCACTGACGAAGCTCAAAGTAGGTGGTTCTATAGTCGAGTTGATAAATCTAATGCTAAAAAGCAGGAGAATCAACTCTACTCTAGGAAACTTCTCTGCAAAGAGATCTGTCAGTAGAGGAACACCGCAAGGCGGAGTCCTATCCCCTCTTCTATGGAATCTAGTCGTCAAAGAACTTCTAGTTGACCTAGAAGCTGAGGGATTCAAAGTGATTGCATATGCAGATGACGTCCCCATTGCGGTATCCGGTAAATATGCTCACGTCCTTATGGATCTCATGCAAACCGCTCTAAACAAACAAGTAAAATGGGCGAGAAAAAGTTATCTAGGGGTCAACCCTCAGAAAACCGAACTCGTTTTCTTCACCAGGAAATACAAAATTCTTCAACTAACAGCTCCATCAATAAATGGAATCCCACTTCAACTCTCCAACGAAGCTAGATATCTAGTTATTATCCTAGACAAAAACCTAAACTGGAAAGCCAATATAGAGGAAAGAATCTGTAATGGGGTTCAGATATTTTTTTCAAAAAAAAAATTGATTCGTTATAGAAGGTGTGGGTATAAGATGTGGAAAAGAAGACAGTTTCCACGTTCCACTTTCTAGCTTAAGAAAAGAATAGAAAGGTTCGTGTCTAGAAAAAGTGGAACTAAACCTCAAATAAATGGAGTGGTGTTGGGTTCCTATTAGAATGACTGAGAGAAGACGCTTCGTTAACTCAGACAAGCAAACAGGCAGGGAAGCATGGGTGCATGGGGGAGAGTGATTGGTTAAATTGGGCTGAAATTTTATCTAAAAAGCTGAAATTTTATCACACCTATTTTTGAAAAATTCGAAATTGAATTTAGAAACTAAACTTGTAATTTTCTGGTTAAAATCCAGCGCGAAAACTCAAATAAACATTGAGCGGAAACACTTCCATGTTGGAAAAGCCCAAACCAAGCTATCGTGTGTGAGAGAGAGTTAAGAAAAAGGTGGAAACAATCGGTCAGTTGGATTAGAAATTTGGAAGAAGACGGGTCGTGGTAGCGGTTGAGTCGCGTAGAGTTTTTTTGTGGGTACAGTCAAGAAGAGCTAAAATTTTTTTTGCGAGCTAAAAATTTTTTTTGCTAGGAGGAAAAATATACGAGTTGACTGGAAAATACGCGACCGTAGGTTTTTGATGGACGCTGTGTGAATTCCACGCGCACAGACTAATAAAGTTACAATCGGTCGTAGAAGCGTCCCGGTCACTCCGTCAATCACATACAGTCAATCGCACACCTTCACACGCCTTCAGTCAAACCATTCGTGCTCACAAAAATAATTATAATTTTATTCGCCAAATGCACACCATCAATCACACGTTGTCAGTCAAACCATTCGTGCTCACAAAATAAGTAAATTTTTATTCGCCACGATCACACCATCAATCATACATTGTCATTCACGCCGTCATTCAAACCATCATCCACACTCAAGCACGCGTTCACGGATGTGCTCTCGTCACTATCACACGATCAGTCATCAATCACTCGTCAAGCGATCTGGCATTTTCGGTCTAAGAAGACGTATACCGGTCTCTAACACCCACGCGTCGCCAACGCATGAGCAATCATGTGTTTGTCATACCGTGAAACACGCCAGAAAAATAGTTCCAGATCTCGGAAAGAGCAGCACGTCACCTTCATAGGATCAGGCACACGCCAGACGCCTCTATATATACCGTCAAATATATCGTCACACACGCATCAATACATAGCCAAGTTTTGTCATCATCCCATGAACAATTTCATCATCAATCACAAGTCAATCACGCATCAATCACACACAGGCAGGGGTACAGTCAGACAGGCTGTCAAACCATCGACATTCTCTCCACCAAACGCGTCATAAGCGACACAGGAAGGAAGAACAGCCAACACACTAGCAGTACAGGCCACCCTCAGGAGGCTAGAGGTCTTTCGCACATTTATCATCCGCTGATCAATCAACTGTTTATTTAATTATTAATTGCTACATACATACTAGTGACATTAAAAGTTTTGGTTTTCCCTTTTTTTCAAAAAACTGTTTTTATAGTTTATAAATTTTGATTTGAGTACCGAAAGTGTTGAACGGGCTTTGCGTAAAACAAGTGATATTTGACTTGGTGCGAATTATGCCCAGAAACATTAAGTGGAATATTTTTTTTATTTTTCTGACAGCTAACGACGCAAATAAACATTGCCATTGAAGCGGTGCACCTCATCAATTGGATGTTCTCGGTAAGTCATTGATATGATTATATTTTGTTTTTTTTTTTTGTCTTGAACAAAATGAATTTTAAGAAAGATATTCCATGGTAAGGTAGCAGAATAGTGGGGAAAGTCACAAAGTGTGGACATATAGCCCGGTCAATAGGGAAAGAATTTTGTTTTCTTGCGTTATATTAATTTTTTTTGAAATACAGTATTGTAAAGTAACTTCCGTAACAGAATTTTATTTGTATTTTTGAACTTAAACTGTATTTAAGAAATAAGGCAGAGATGGATAGTTAGCCATTGAATATAATGAGTAGACCTTAAGGGGTAGTAGAAAAATGGAATTTTGAGTTAAAAAAAAAAAAAAAAAAAAAAAAAAAAAAAAAAAAAAAAAAAAAAAAATTATTTTGTTTTGTTTAAATAGGTTCAAGTTATACTAACTCTAGAATTTCGGAAAACTATATTTCTTTGATCTCATATCAAAAATCTCGAAAGAATTATAAATTTACTTTGGAAATATTGGTTCAAAACGTAGTTTTTTTTTTGGTTATAATACTTTATATAAATAAATAAGAGAATGATATTATATGTAAACAAAGGAGAATGGTGGTCTTGTCATTTCAATTGAAGATTTGAGCCATAGATCAAGTGTTTTAGGTCATCAATCAGGAGGAATGGAACTTTAAGTTTTCCATTAAAGGGTGGATGTGGTATCTTTGAGGCCTGATAGTAGGCGAAAGTTAATGTGGTTTTGAAGTATACCAGTGGTGAGTCATTATTTAGGGGCTTCCGCAATAATAATGTTGGAGGTCGCGGTTGCCAAGGACGTTTCATCACGATGTTACGTGGGTGGGCTTTCCTCTTTGGACAACAACATCTTGTCCATTCACTTCTCCAGGGTTGCCAACGGTCAATTTCTTTATGCACGCGATAGTTCTTAGAAGTGAAGCTAATAGTTAATTTTCGTTTAAATTAGGACGGTTTCAGGTCTCAAATTTTATTTTGAACCAGTTATTTTTTTTTGTATTTATTATACGACTTAACACCTTGTTGTAGATTGGCATGTAAATACGTAACAAACCTTCAGTGAGTACTGGCACGAACCCATCCCATTCCGACGAGCAAAGCTTTGGCTTCCAGCAAGCATGCCATGCCAGAGTATTTCACTGAACACCCTTCATTCCTACTGCCAGGATGGGCCTTTGAGCATCCTGTAAGCTAGGGGTCGTAATGGTAGTAGAAGGAGTGAAGGTTGGTAATGACACTAGAAATCGTGTATGAAGCTAACGTGCTGAGATAATGGACCATGAGGGTTATAGCACCTTCCCTTAGGAAGATTAAATTTAGTTTTCACATGAAAGTCCTTACAAAACCAAACAGGTTCCGTTACAGGTGGCGCCCAACGTGGGGCCCGAAATTCGTCCTTTTTGAAAACGAAAATGTAATAGCGGTTATGAAATTTTTTGTCGAAGAAGTTCACTCGAGGAATGGCTCGATGAGAGTCTAGTCAGCTTTTAATTATCCGGAAGTTTTTGTTTTAATTGAACCTCGTCTGTTGTAGTAATGTTGACTTGCTTTCCTCGACCTCGATTTTGGTGTTGGCTTTTATGTCCGCATTTGGATGTTAAGTACCTGGTGGTCGGTTGCATTAAGGCTATACCTATACCGGATTTTGTGGAACGAGTCTAAAATAGCAATGCTTTTAGTCTTCTAACCGGTGGTTGGTGAACAAGCTCCCGACGCACGCCTGTAGTAGAAGCATAGAGATAGTTAGGATAGATTCACCTTTTTCTATAAACAAGTTCTCTCACGAATAACAACATCAGAACCGCTGAGGAAGTTTGAGTTAGAAGTATGTGTGTGACTTTGGGCACATTAGCCGGTCAGGAGTTGAACCTGTATTTTTGACTATAGTGTCAATCGCAAGCTGACGTCCGTTGGATGGGTGATATATTCCCTGTTCAAGCTGCTGCGATCAGCAGCACTTCCTGTGGATAGTTTTTTTGTCTGCATACTGAACTGATATGGGTTTGAGTCTCGCCATGATGGTTAATGGTTCAGAAGAAGCGTTAGACTGATGTCCAGTGGGTGGGTGATAAATTCCCCTTCCAGACTGTTGCGATCAGCTACAAATTCGTTGGATAGTTCATTGTTCTTACGCATGCTTCAACTAAAAAGGTTAATCCGAACTTAGCAATATAACATTTTTCTAGGAATTTTGCGGTTTTTGCTTTATCAATTTTAGAGTTGAAAGAGAGAAAGAGTTAACTCTGGGGGGAGAAGTTATGGGTCTCCTTATTGGTGCGCCAGTCAGACCCTCATTACTTACCACATCCACCCTTAAATTATATGACAACATACGTACAAATATTTGATTGGAATTGACAAGCATCATTATATGCCTTAAGTTAAGCTGGTAATTGAGTTTTGTTATTGAACATTTTTAGAGAATAAATCAAAATTTGTATATAAGGCCGTTGTGCTGTTGGGTTTAAGTTAAATAAACGTAAGGTTAAGTTTCCGGTATCGTTATATTTTTTTTTAGTAATTTTTTTCTAAAATCTAGACACACTCGTTAAATCATCGAAGTCAATCGTCTAAGGTGTAATTAGTATTGGTTAGTTTCAAAAAGTTTTGCCTCCGATCTTTCAATCATTATTTAGCTATCTGTTGATTGGGGTTAACTGTTTTAAGGCAATTGAAGCCCGTTATTATAGGAGTAGTTAAAATTTTTTTGAGAGATTGATTGATTTTTTTTTTTACGTTTAAAAAAAAAATGCCTAGACAACGAAGAGTGTCCTTGTCAGACTTTCGTAAACGGGAGGGTTTACGAAGCAATCCAAAAACAGTTTCGGAAAACCAAACGGGAGTAACAATAAGTCAGATTAGGAACGCAGAGATTTCTTCAAGTGAAAACGCGGAGGATGAGGGAGCTGCGTCTTTAATGGCACAAGGGTTGGAGAGGGGTGCAAATTATAGGGGATTATCATTAAACGATACAGAGCAGCCTGAGAGGGTAAGAGGGGAGCTGGCAGAGGATGAAATCCTTACCGACTATATTGAAGAAGTGGTCACGGCAGCTATAGGATTGAACAGAGTGAAAGAGATGGAGTTTTTGAGGGCTAAAGCGGAAAGAAGCAGAGTGTACCTACAAGAACAAGTCGCAAACATTGTACGCCAGACTTTGTCAAGTATCACACCCTCTGCAACTCCACGTCGACACTCAGAAACTCAAAATGTTCCTAACATGGTTCCGGGTGTACCAGAACGGAGGGATCTGCCAACTCAGAGTAACGTCGATGCTACACACCATCAAGCAGGACACACGTATCCTCAGTATGAGTCGACATCACATCCGCCAAATCAGAGACGCTGAGCCGCTAATGACGATTTTTTACACCAGTTGGAGAATTTGAATATGAGTGATCCTATGGGTAGCACTTTTCGTTCTGCCCCAGCGGCGTCGGCTTTCAGGTACCACCATTTTCACAAATGGGGGCTGAAATTTGACGGTAAACAAATGACGGTAGACGACTTCTTGTTTAGGTTGGATAGGCTTAGAAATTCGTATCTTGTAAGCTGGGAAGAAATAGTGCAAAATTTTCACCATTTTGTCTCCGGGAATGCGAGCAATTGGTTCTGGATGTACATGAAAGCCAATCCCAACGCAAATTGGGAAACTCTTAAGAATGCTCTGATTTAACAATATCGTAGCCTCGAAACAGACTCTGAACTTTCTAGGAAACTTTTCGATAGACGTCAACAACCTTCGGAGACGTTTGACGAATTTTACTCCGCTGTTCGGGAGATCAATAGTAGGTTACGAGTTCCAAAACAACCAGAAGAGTTAGTAGAACTGTTGAAGCTGAATGTGAAGAGGCGTATGGGTGAACTCCTAATTACTTTTCGTACGAACAGTTTATCAGAAATGATCTACAATTGTAGGAAAATAGAAAAATATTTGAATAGTCAAGACCAAAGTTCTCAAAGACCCAAATTTTCTTTTCAACAACAACCCCATACAGTCCGCAAAAATATTTCAGAGCTAGGAGCAGAACACCTAGAAACAGAGCAGCCAAATCTTGAGGCACTCAACACAGTAAGAGACGGCCGAAGCTAAGCATGCTTCAACTGTAAAGAAAAGGGCTGTACGATAGTACAAGTAAAACATTAATTTTAAAGTACAAAATATTACATAAATTATTAATTGTTAATAATAAACAAACAGTACTAAATCATACATTCCACATACATTTGTCAGCCAAAATTATACAAAAACAAAACATAGAATGTTCATAAAAATTAATGTATTCACTATACGTCAAGTCATATGACCAAAATTACATTCTAATTACGAAAGATTAAATTGAAAGTTGTGTTAAAAGTGGATTAAGGTGTTTTTCTTAATTTGAAGTTACTTTCCTACGGAAATTCTTAAGAATTAATATATTTGCGAACTTAGACAATAACATTTGGTCCTTTCGAACCGTTTTGTGAACAATAAACATTAAAAACAATAAAGGTGTGAAAACAGTGTGTGTGCGCGGAAAAAAAGATCCAATTTACAATTGATCAATATACGTACATATATATATATAATCTAGTGGCAATAATTTTCTTTTAAAAAGATCGTATTGTAAGCAATAGTGTCGCGTATCTTAAACTATCTTACAGCTAAATATTAAAAATAATTCTACGAATAAACAGCATCCGGCGGAGGCTCCTCACAGCATCTTATATATACATAAGAAAAAAAAAAAGCAGTAAGTTTTTGCTTGTCGTGTTGTCGGTAGAAACTAGAAGAAATATAAATCTTTAATATGGCAGAGAACAAAAATTATAAATATGGAGAGCTGCAAAAGATGCTCTTAAATAGTATTATAAAAGATCTCACAAATTTTAAAAAATCACCCAAAGAGCGTAGGTCTTCATCGTATGCGTCAAGCCGTTTAGGGAAATTGGAAAACGATATGGTGACAGCCAAATCATATCATGAATCGATTTTCGGCGCAGGTTTGCTGGAGGAAATGGTAGTCATTTATGAACAAATAAATGAAATTTATTTTGAATACCGGTCAGAGTTGATCGAAATTATTTCGAAAGCCACTTCAGTTAATGCAGGTATGTCAAGTACGGGTGCTGCGCTCCCTGCTGATAATGCAGCATCGTCGCATTCCGGGATTCGCCTGCCAAGAATCGATTTGCCAAAGTTTGACGGTTCGTACACAACTTGGCGTGCCTTTCACGACAGGTTCCAGGCGCTTGTACATAACAACAAGACTATCGACGATATTGACAAGTTACATTTTTTGCAGTCTTGTTTAGTTGGGGATGCAGAACGTTTTCTACAGAATTTGTCAGTGGAGTCGTCCAGTTACGAGAAAGCTTGGGAGCTTTTGAGTGATAGGTATGATCATAAACGCATTCTGGTCTATATCCAAATGCAGAATTTGTTTGGTCAGGTATCACTAAATCGCGAGACGGCCTCTGGACTTAGAGATCTGCTTTATACAACACGGGAATGTGTGATTGCGCTGGAAAACATGGACGTGCCTGTTTCAGAGTGGGATACGGTGCTGATTTGGTTCCTGGTCCCGAAATTGCCTAGTACAAGTCAAAACCTATGGGAAGAAAAGTTAGGAAATCGAAAGGACTTACCGAGTTTCAAAGAATTCACTGACTTTTTGGAAACCAGATTCCGCACTCTCGAGGTGGTGAGCCAGCAGGAAGGTGGAGCAGCGTCCAGGAACAAGGAAGAGCCAACCGTCAACAAAGGGCCCCGCGTTCCAGCCAACAATATGAAGGTGTACCACAGTAAGCAGATGGTGAAGCAGCCGTACAAACCAGCGAGGATGAATTCTGGAGAGCAGTTGTCATGCCAATTATGCAAGCCAATTATGCGGAAATGCCAGCGTTTCTTAAACATGGACACCATGGGACGAAAAGACACTGTTCGCAGGTTGAAGGTGTGCGAGAATTGCCTGGGATATGGACATCTTTTTAAAGACTGTCATAGTCTTTCGTCGTGTTTTTTCTGCCATCAGAGACATCATTCGTTGTTGCATTTTACCAGCCAACAACAACAAGGTTCAACATCTCAGCCGAGATTTAACAGTTCCAGGCCGATTCAAGCGCCGTTAAACTTCAACGCCTCTGAGTTCCAGCCAACGGCTGAACAAAGACAGCCTCAACCAACAACTGGTAATACTTTAAATTACCACGCGTCGCATGGTGATGGTCATCACCAGGTGCTTCTAGCAACGGCAGTTGTTAAGGCTCGAGCAGCAGACGGTCGATTGCACCTCTTGCGAGCATTGATCGACACGGGGTCCGAAACGTCGTTCATCACTGAAACTGCCGCGTTACTGCTGAAGTTAGAAAAGCGACGCACCTTTGCCGAGGTATCTGGGTTAGGGTTGGTCAGCAGTGGCACTACGCAGCACTCCGTCGAAGTGCGATTTGCTTCCCGCCACTCGACGTTTGAGACGGCCGTCCAGGCTTTGGTTTTCAAGTCACTGACTGGCCTTCTCCCGGCCCAACGAGTGATACACGGCAAATGGCACCATCTCAAGGGTCTTTCGTTAGCAGATCCTCATCTATACGAACCTGCACCCATCGATTTATTGCTGGGAAGCGACGTTTGCGCGCAAATTCTTTTGCCGGACGTAAGGCGACCTCACGATGGCATCGGTCCCATAGCTCAGAAAACCGAGCTTGGATGAATAATTTTGGGCAAGGTTGCAGTGGAAGATCCTCAGCAAGTTTGAAGTTTCGTGCAGTTTGCAGACCTGCATTCTCAACTGGAGAAATTTTGGGAGATCGAGGAAACCCTGTTTCACAACCTGGAAACAGATGAAAACATTGCTTGTGACGACCACTTTGACCGGTTTACAAAACGCTTACCTGATGGGCGATACGAGGTAAAGCTGCCTTTCAAAGACGACGGCCTCCCTGCGAAGGGGTCGAGTCGACCGAGCGCCTTCCGGCGTTTTCTCCATCTTGAGAAACGACTGGATGCAGATCCAAAACTTCGTGCGGAGTACACAAAGTGCATACGGGAATATGAAGAACTCCACCATATGGAAGAGATCGATGCGAATGATGCGGTTTTACAGACCCCATGGCATTACTTCTTGCCACATCACGCGGTGTTTAAGGAAGCCAGCTCCACTACTAAGCTGAGAGTAGTGTTTGACGCAGCGGCGAAGGCTTCGGATGGGAAATCCCTCAACGACCGTCTTCTTGTGGGTCCAAAATTGCAGTCGAGTATCATAGATCTCGTACTAAAATGGCGGACTCATCGTGTCACATTCACGGCCGACATTGAAAAGATGTATCGGCAAATTTTGGTTAGTTTCCCAGACCGATACTACCAGCTGATCATGTGGAGAGAACAGAAAACTTCGCCTGTACGTATTTTCAAGATGAATACGGTCACTTTCGGGACAGCCAGTGCACCATATCTTGCAATCAAGGTCCTGAAGAGAGTTGCTGAGGAAGAAAGTGGAAATTTTCCGGAGGGGGCGAAGGTTGTCCGTGAGGACATGTACGTTGACGACCTCATCAGTGGTGCTGATTCAGTTGAAGAGGCACGCCTCAAACGCGACGAAGCAAGGCAACTGTTGGCATCCGCAGGTTTCCACCTGCGAAAATGGACGAGCAACGTCAAGGAACTCGTGGATGATGTTCCTGTTCAAGATCGGGAACTAGATTTTGAACTGCCGTTCAATACGTCAGAACATGTTAAGACGCTCGGCATCAAATGGTTTCCCGTGGATGATCACTTCTCCTATCAGAACCTGCAGCCGTCAAAGGAAGCAACAACAAGAAGGTCCATGTTGTCCACCATAGCAAAACTATTTGACCCACTTGGCTGGATATCGCCGTGCATCATCACGGCAAAACTAATGATGCAGCGACTCTGGGAAATAGGCTGTGATTGGGATGATCCAATCCCACCTGCCTTGAAGAAGGACTGGGAAGCTTTTCATCGAGAACTTCCTCAGATCGAGCAGCTTCGGATTCCACGGTGGACCCAGATGAGCAACAACAACAAGGCGATAGAGTTGCACGGTTTTTGTGATGCGTCGATGAAGGCTTTCGGTGCAGCAGTGTATGTTCGAGTCTTAGATAGCGATGACAACATCCACGTCAACCTACTTTTTTCGAAGACGAAGGTGGCACCAAATCAGCGGACGATTACTCTTCCCCGTTTGGAGCTTTGTGGTGCAGTAATTCTGGCGCAGTTGCTGCAGTACATCAAGGAAGTTTTGGCCATCCCCGATGTCAAAATATTTGCGTGGACGGATTCAACCATCGCGCTTGCCTGGATAAAGGCCACTCCCGCAAAATGGACTACGTTTGTTTCAAACAGGGTGTCTGAAATTCAGCGGCTTGTGGGGATCGATTGCTGGGGACATGTAGCAACGCTTCATAACCCAGCCGATCTGGCGTCTAGAGGCGTATATCCCGCCGAACTAACGGCTTTGAAGACTTGGTGGATTGGACCTGAGTTTTTACGAGGTCAATGAGCTTTCGATGTTCCACATCAACCCGTTGAAATTGAAACCGACGAGGAACGACGTACAGTCAAGGTACTTACCGCTCGAGTCAATCACGATGATGGTATCCTACAAATCATCTACGACTGTTCGAGTTTGTTGAAGGTAATTCGAGTTGTCGCAACGTGTTGTCGTTTTGCAACAAAATGCAGTCGACGAGTAGGAGTTTTTGATGGTCCGCTTAACCCAAGCGAATTGGAAGCTGCGCGAATCATCGTCGTGAAAGCAGCACAGAAGGAGATGTTCAAGACCGAGCTACAACAAATTTTGGAAACATCCAGCATGCCCAAAACACTCAAGGCGTTGAACGCATTCGTCGATGCTGACGGACTTTTGAGAGTTGGAGGACGTTTGGAGAATTCTCTCCTCCCCTACGATACGAGGCATCCGATAATACTTCGAAACAGCCATCATTTCACGAATCTGATTGTCAGAGATGCCCATAAAAACACCTTCCATGGCGGCATAGAACAGATGATTAACTACATCCGTCAAAGGTACTGGATTGGCCAGATACGAAGGAGCGTGAAGTACCAACTGCACAGATGCACTTCTTGCTATAGTCAAAAGGCATCAGAAATGAAACAGTTAATGGCAAACTTACCTGCTGCTAGGGTTCAAATGTCTCGACCTTTCAGCCACACTGGTGTCGACTACGCCGGCCCCATCGAAATCAAAAGCTGGAAGGCACGTGGTGCTAAGATATTGAAAGGATACTTCGCAGTATTCATCTGTTTGGCAACGAAGGCCATTCACTTGGAAGTTGTGTCAGATCTGACAACTCAAGCGTTTTTGGCAGCATTTCGCCGTTTCATTGCTAGGAGAGGAAGCTGTCAGCAGATTTACAGCGACTGTGGAACAAATTTCGTCGGTGCTAACAACGAATTAGCAAAATTGTTGAAGGAAGCAACGCATGACTGGAAGGAGATAGCCGAAAATTTAGCAAATCGCGGTACAAATTGGCATTTTATTCCCCCAGCTTCCCCACACTTCGGTGGTCTATGGGAAGCAGGTGTGAAATCTGTCAAACACCACCTAAAAAGAGTTGTCGGGACAGAAAGGCTCACATTTGAGGAGCTCGCCACGCTTCTTACACAAATAGAAGCGTGTTTAAATTCGAGGCCCTTATGCCCTCTATCCGATAGCTTCGATGATTTGGATGCGCTAACCCCAGCGCATTTTCTTATTGGCGAAACTTTTCATGCCGTACCACAAGGTGAACTCAACACTAACATCACATACATCGACCGATGGAAGCGAGTACAAGCGCTGGCGGAAGGATTTTGGAAAAAATGGAGTTCCGAGTATCTTGCACGACTGCAACAACGTCCGAAATGGACTCAAATACAAGAAGCTCCCAAAATCGGAGACTTAGTCTTGTTGAAGGATGAGCGACTTGCACCTACGTATTGGAGTCTTGCCCGAATCGAAGACACTCACGCGGGAACAGATGGACTTATACGTGTCGTTACCGTAAAAACACAAAATGGACTCGTCAAACGGCCCATAGCGAAGATTTGCTCTTTGCCGTCCAACAAGCACCATGAACAAACAACGTTGATCTAAAACAAAAAAAAAAAAAAACTTCAATAAACAACATACATAAAACAATCAACGTTTACCTGAAAAAAAAAAATAAAAAATCAATACAAACCATCATCATACACCGCCCCTGGAACGAAGCAACGTTATCAATGAATCAACGTCTTCCCCGAAGATACACCCCCTGGATTCTACGGATCAACATCTTCCCCGAAGATATTTAACCTATTGCCTGAAAATACACTGCCCCTGGATTTACTTTAATCATCAACAATGCAAGGTGAACCACATCTTTTACGAAGATTGGTTACATACAACTTTAAAACCATCAACGAAAGCTGGTTATCAATCAACCCATCGTTAATAACTCACACCGAATGCTGATATCAACAATCAACACATCTTTAACAAATAAAACAAATCAATCAATATAATTTTTTAATATCTTTATTCAAAATTCAAAACACAACACAGAACAGAAAACAAAATCTACGCTGCGACAATGCACAAAATCAAATAATCAACTTTATTTTATAAATTATATTTCAATATGCACTGTCACAACGCATGCGAAATAATCCAATATTAAATAAATCATCGTTCAATTACTATTTTATAAAACGATTTAATTTAAAATAAAATAAAACAAACACGTCTTAAATGACACTTGAACACTTTCCACAAACCAGGAAAAACATCCACAGAACAGCAAACGTCAAGAGTCAAACGAAATTCTATTAAAAAAAAGAAAACGAATCGCGGAATGTCAATTGCCGTCGGCAAAATGCATTTGAAAAAAAAAAAAATTTAAAACCTGCACAATTTCATAATACAAAATACACAGTCCACTGAATTAAAATGCAATTTTATAGTCAAAATATACAGTCCACTGAAAATTAAACTGAACTTAAAAGAAAAACGTCACCGAAGACGTACGTACATTAGTACATAAATATTATTAAACATACGCGCCGCGTTACACTTGAAAATATAAAACACAAACCCCACCACTTTAATCAATGCAATCGTATTTTTTATTGCAATAAAATGACTTGTAATTGCACTACAATCATTCGCCACTACTCAACTTACATTTTAGTAATTTATTTCAACAAAATGTATGAAATAAATACGCGATTGCTTATTATGGAAAATGTAAACAAACTTTCTAGTTGGAACCGAAAATGTCCAACTAGAAAGAGACCGAACCATTCGCGAATTCTATCATGTATTTATGCTGCCGCAAAGCAACAAGTACATAATATTTTACACACACACACACACATACATACAAAACCGCGATCGTGAAATCGATAAAATTAGCCGGAAATCCGCGACATGCCCCCACAACAACAACAATATGAATATATATATATCGAAATTAATACCTTTCCCGAATATGTAAAACCAATAAAAAATGATAACCGATTCCAATCTTTGAAAATTATAACGAAAATACATATTATATCAAAAAAAAACACTCATCAATATTATGTGGGTAGACACACATGTATATCCATCCATCCATCGGAATGCGAACCAAATTTTAATATTCATAGTGCGGAAATACAACGCACTTGAACCACACTATAAACAATTTCATCAATACATATTTTACAATTACACTACACTAATCTACAATGAACGTCCTCCAAATTTAACAAATAATATAATTAAAAACTCGCGATTAAATTACACGCAAAGCATGTCGGCACCATGCTTGCAAACGAACCACGAAACTCTAAAAAAAAAGGGAAAAACAACCAAACTAACATTTAACACGTACACACGACTCCGTCACTACAAAAAAATGAATGGAAAATTCCTGCTTCATAAAGCTTTCGCATTCACGCTGTAGTGTAGTATTGGTATTTGTTGTACTATTAATTATACTATTATCTCGTGTTATCTGTTTATGTCATGTATTTGTACATTCATTAATCATTTCGTCTCTTTACATGTACACAATGAGTTAGAAGAGTATCACCATTGATCAGTGTATACCACTTATCGAGACGATGAAATACCAAAAAGCCACCTATTGACGAATAGATGCCAAACACATAGCGTCAGTAAAGCAGTTTCTGTGTGCGAATAGGGTGTTTCGCATTATGTCGAGATTATGTATGAACTTCTGGAGGCGGGAGAATGTACGATAGTACAAGTAAAACATTAATTTTAAAGTACAAAATATTACATAAATTATTAATTGTTAATAATAAACAAACAGTACTAAATCATACATTCCACATACATTTGTCAGCCAAAATTATACAAAAACAAAACATAGAATGTTCATAAAAATTAATGTATTCACTATACGTCAAGTCATATGACCAAAATTACATTCTAATTACGAAAGATTAAATTGAAAGTTGTGTTAAAAGTGGATTAAGGTGTTTTTCTTAATTTGAAGTTACTTTCCTACGGAAATTCTTAAGAATTAATATATTTGCGAACTTAGACAATAACAAGGGCCATACTTACTTTGAATGTCAAGTTCCTCAAAGAAACTTGTTTTGCTATAGATGCGGCTATGAAAATACTACTGTTCCTCGATGCCCTCGTTGCTCGGGAAACGGCCCGAAGAGCAGTCCTATGTCCAGGGGAAACTGTTCGCAAAATCAGAGAGTGGACACGCAGTAGATGAGCAAGCAAATATCCCAATTTCAATTTTACCACGTCAAAACCCCAGTCAATTATCCATTTTAAAGTCGGAAGTCCGCCCAAATCCTACCGAAACTGCCCTAAAAACCCTTCCATCGAAAGAACCTCCTAAGACTTTGCACGAAAGGTTACAAAATTATTACAAAGTCAGAGATAGAATTTTTGGCATGAGCGATACAAAAACCCCAGTGTCTGAAAAAGTTCTAAGACTTCGAGAAAAATTCAAGAACAAAAAGCGTGAGTTCAGGTCAATTGAAGCGACGACGTTGTGTAGTAGTGAAGATCCTCGACCTTATGCTAGTGTTAAGCTCTTTGGTGAGTCGATATTAGGGCTGCTTGATAGCGGAGCTAGCCTAAGTTGTTTAGGGGAAGGGGGGATCGATTTTCTAGAAAAAAACAGTGTAGACTTTGTTAAATTAACTCAGAAGATAAAAACTGCAGACGGAAAAAACCAGGCCATAATGGGCAAAATCACTGCAAAAGTAACTTACAAAGGAGTAACAAGAGATATACAATTGTATATTGTACCTTCCTTAAAGCAGCGGTTATACCTTGGTATAAATTTCTGGAGGGAGTTTAACATAGCCTCGAACCTCATATCGGAACTTTCGATAGATGATCCATTGCGAGAGCCAAGCCCCGATGCCCATGAACTGACGGAAAACGAATCAGAAACATTAAGGAAAACGATCAGAATGTTTCCTTCCTCTGCTGTATTAGGCCTTGGGAAAACATCACTGATTGAACACAAAATCGATACAGGCGACGCCGAACCAATCAAGCAGCGTTTTTACTCGATTTTTCCAACAGTGCAAGAACTGATGTATGAGGAGTTGGACCGCATGCTCGAGCTCGGAGTGATAGAGGAGAGTTCCAGTGCATGGAGCTCCCCTGTGGTCTTGGTTCGAAAACCAGGAAAGAATCGACTCTGCCTCGATTACAGAAAGGTAAATTCCAAGACGAGAGGAAACGCGTATCCGATGACTCATATAGAGGGTTTGCTGGCGCGTCTTCCAGATACCCGCTATATTTCTAGCATTGATCTGAAGGACGCGTTCTGGCAGATCCCTCTGGAGAAGTCGTCAAGAGAGAAAACGGCGTTTACGGTTCCAGGCAGACCCTTAATGCAGTTCAAGGTAATGCCATTTGGTCTGAAAAACGCGTGTCAAACCACGTGTGAAGTAATAGACAAGGTGGTACCCGCTTCACTGCGACATCAAATATTTCCGTATGTAGATGATTTGCTGGTGGTGTCAGGCTCTTTCAATGAACACATCGAACTGTTAGGTATACTAGCAGACAGACTTAAGCAGGCAGGATTGACCATAAACGTTCAAAAATCGAAGTTTTGCTTCAAAGAATTGAAGTTTTTAGTTGTCTTAAGCCAAACCTTGAAAAGGTGTCGGCGATAGTCGACTTCCCAATTCCTACAACACCCAGACAGGTTAGACGTTTCCAAAGTTTAGCTGGTTGGTATAGGAGGTTCGTTAAAGATTTCTCCACTCTAGCAAGTCCGCTAACAGATTGTTTAAAGAAAGGAACAAAATTTAAGTTCGGGGAAGAGGCAAAGATAGGCTTTGAAAACCTGAAGAAAACTTTAACATCTGCACCAGTTCTGGTTAATCCAAAATATGATAAAGAGTTTATTATCCTCTGTGACGCATCAAACACTGGCATTGGATGTGTCTTATGTCAATTAGATAGCGAAGGTAATGAACGCCCCATATTTTATTACTCACAGAAACTCAACAAAGCCCAACGTAACTATAGTGTTACAGAACGCGAATGCTTGGCTGCAGTTGTGGGTGTCAAAAAGTTCCGGGTTTATGTGGAAGGGCAACCGTTTAAGATTATCACAGACCATGCGAGCCTGAAGTGGCTGATGAATCAAAGGGATTTGAGTGGTCGTTTGGCGAGATGGAGCCTAAGGCTTCAAGGGTTCGACTTCACAATCGAACATAGGAAAGGGACACAGAACGTGGTTCCAGATGCTCTGTCTAGGGTATTCGAGGTGGAAGCAATAAGTTCAGATGATTCGGTTGTGAAGGAAGCCTCTGACGCGCTGCACATAGATCTTGAAGATCCCAGTTTTAAATCTGAGAGTTACTCCAAGATCATAGACACAGTCAAAAACCAAAAGAATCAGCTACCGGACCTTCAAGTCTCGAACAATTTCGTGTATAAGAAGGTCCAACATAGCACAGGGAATCCGCTGGAGGACGACCTTGTTTGGAAGCTTTGGGTTCCGGAAGCGTTGACTGGCCGCTTGATAGCTTTGGCACATCGGCCGCCTCGAGCTTCGCATGGTGGTATAGCAAAAACATTATATCGGCTTCGTACTCGGTTCTATTGGCCGGGCATGGCAGCCCAGGTAAGGGAGGTCATCAGTAATTGTGACATTTGTAAAACGTGATGTAAGGCGCCAAATAGTACTCTTAGACCTACAATGGGGAAAACATTTCGGGCAGAAAGGCCGTTTCAAATGGTGTATATAGACCTTCTCGGTCCTTATCCACGCTCCAAAAATGGTAATACTCACATCGTAATTGCGTTAGATCAATTGACAAAGTTTGTGGTAATCAAACCACTGAGAAAAGCAACGTCAGAAACAGTCATTAAGTTCCTTGTTGAAAACATCTTATGTTTGTTTGGTGTGCCGGAGACTATACTTTCTGATAATGGAAAACAGTTTTTGAGTAAGGAGTTTGAGAGGCGGCCGTGGTGCAGTGGTAGAGTGTTCAGTAGGTAGGCCGGATGCGTGGGTTCGAATACCGCCCTGGGCATCTACTTTTCTTTCAGCCTCCTAGTTTCGCCGCCCTGGAGGTTATATGTGAAATAACTAACACCTTATTTCCACTACTGCAACACAGAAAAAAGGGAAGGCTGCTACCCTGGTAGTACAATGGACCGGTAATTAAGTCTGAGTTCTCCAGGTTAGCATATAAGCCTCTTCTTTTTTATAAAAAAAAAAAATAAAAAATAAAAAAAAAAAAAAAAAAAAAAAAAAAAAAAAAAAAAAAAAAAAAAAAGGAGTTTGAGAAACTGATGTCCTCGTACGGTATAAGCCACGTGAGAACTGCTGCATATTCCCCGCAAGCTAATGCGAGCGAGAGGGTGAATCGATCGATTTTGGCCTCAATACGATCATATATAGATCCGGATCAGCGGAATTGGGATGTACAGTTGCCGTCGATTGCCAGTGCACTTCGCACGTCTTTACATTCGGCTACAGGAGTATCACCGTACGAGGCCCTCTTCGGTCAAGCTATGGTGGAACATGGTTCAGACTATAAGTTGCTCACAGACCTGAACGGGCTCAATTACTCCGAAATCAAAGTTCTGTCGAAGGCCACCCAAATGAATATCTTAGGTTAGGTTAGGTGGAAGTGGCTGTCAGTCAATGAGTACATTGCCCAACACACTTAGGCCGCAAGGGCCCATTGTGATACCACAGAGATCAGCAAGTTAATCACCTACTGATCTCAAAACCCGATGTAAGATTAACGAGTTAATCACTCATTAATCTTCCATTACGGTACTAGCCAGTTAATCACCTGCTAGTCGAACCACGTGGAACTTTTAATGTATTTTGAAAGACTTTTAGGGTCTATGTAAGCTAGGTCGCTAGTATCATCGAAGAAGAATTCACCGAGATGAGCCTTCCTCCTATGAAGCAGTGCAGGGCATGAACAAAGAAGGTGTTGAACGGTCTCTTCCTCCTCCTCGTCCATGCAGCTTCTGCAGAAATCATTGGAAAACACACCAAGTCTTTTGGCGTGTCTCCCTATTAGACAGTGTCCTGTAAGAACACCTATGGTAGAACCTAGACACAGACGGTTCAGGGCCAACAAACTCTTTGATCGTTTTGAGTCCACACACGGCCAAACTTTTTTGGTTGCAAGGCATGTATTACTCTCAGTCCATCTAGTGTTTGTTATCCTCGAAGCGTCCTGTCTAAGCAGGAGTTTACATGTAGCGATAGGTACACCTATGTTGTTCCATTCTGAGCGTAGGGAAGTGGTCGTGCCCTTTTTGGCTAGTTCGTCTGCCATACAGTTGCCTGGTATGTCCCTGTGCCCTGGCACCCATGAAAGGTGAATGTTAAACTGATTTGACATCTCCCTCAGAGACATCTGACAATTTTGGACCGTGATGGATTTTGTAGAGACAGAGGCAAGAGATTTAAGGGCAGCTTGGCTGTCTGAGAAGATCCGAATATCCGTGGAGGATATTACGTTTTCTTTGAGCCAAGACAGCACCTCCTTAATCGCCAGAATTTCCGCTTGGAGCACACTACAATGATCGGGTAGGCGGAAGAAAAGACTGAGATCCAGCTTTTTTGAGTAGATTCCACTTCCCACACCTTCGCTGGTTTTTGAACCATCGGTGTAGAAGTGTATTGCTTCATTTTCCAAAAGAGCGCCATTTTCCCAAGCTTCTCTTGAAGGTATGGTTACTTGGAAATTATTGTCAAACACCAACTTGGGGGTGGTGTAGTCGGATCGATTCGGTAAGAATCTAAAGTTATCTAGAATGGTAGTGTGGCCGATTTGATTATTGGTCCACTGTGATATAGCTCTGAGTCGAGTAGCTGAGCTAGCTGCGACTTGTTTGCTGAAGATATCTAGGGGTGCGAGATCTAGTAGTACATTGAGGGCGTCCGATGGGGTTGTCCTCAGTGCACCACTAATACACAGACTAGCCGTTCTTTGAACTTTGGCCAGCTTGTTGTAGTTGATCATCTTGTCTAGTGCTGTCCACCAGACTATCACCCCGTATGTGAGTATTGGTCTAATTACCGATGTAAACAGCCAATGGGTGATTTGGGGGGAGAAACCCCATTTCCCGCCAATGGCTTTTTTACAGGAGAAGAGTGCAACGTTGGCTTTATTTACTCTTTCCTCAATATTGGTTTTCCAGGTCAGTTTTTTGTCAAAAATGAGACCTAGATATTTAGCCTGATTTGACAGTGTGAGAGTTACCCCTTTAATAGTTGGGGGTTTGAAATCCAGAATTTTGTATTTCCTCGTAAAGAGAACTAATTCCGTTTTGTGTGGATTGATGTTCAGACCACAATCTGCAGCCCAATTGTTGAGCTTGTTAAGTGCTGTTTGTAGCAGCTCAGCTAGGGTTTGTGGGTGCTTGCCTGAAACGGCAATTGCTACATCATCGGCATAGGCTATAGCTTTGAAACCTTCGTCCTCTAGGTCGATTAACAATTTGTTAACGACCAGGTTCCACAGTAGGGGAGATAAAACTCCTCCCTGCGGGGTTCCTCTATTGGCCATTCTGCTTGTTTTGTAGTTCCCCATTTCGGAACTAATGATTCTGCTGCTGAGCATTGTTGTTATCATGTTTTTGATGTGTTCCTCTATGAGCAGCCCATCAAGAGCATTAGTGATTGCTGAATTTTTAACATTATTAAATGCACCCTCTATGTCTAGGAATGCGACGAGAGAGTATTTTATAGTGCAGGGATTTTTCAATGGTGCAAACCAGAGAGTGGAGTGCAGTTTCCACTGATTTACCTTTTGTATAGGCATGTTGCGCCGTTGAGATCAGACTAGGTTTAATTTCTTGTCTTAAGTGTATGTCAATCATTCTTTCCAGTGTTTTAAGGAGGAAGGATGATAGACTAATAGGTCTTAAATCTTTTGGATTTACATGGGAGCTTTTGCCGTCTTTAGGTATAAAGACGACCCTAGCTTCTCTCCAGGCTTTGGGAATATATGCATAGCTGATACATCCTTTCATGATCATCTCTAAGTTATAGATGATAATGTCTGAAACCTGTTGCAGCTCCGCAGGGATGATTCCGTCAGGCCCTGGTGATTTATAAGGGTCAAAGCTGTTTATTGCCCATAACAGTATATCTTTAGAGATAAAACCTTTACCTGATTGGTTTGCGATTCGAGGCAAGTGCTCCTCGTCTGTCATTGTCAACGAGCTACCAGGGAAATGAGTATCCAGTAGCAAGTTTAATGTTTCTTCATATGAGTTGGTCCAGTTGCCGTTTTCATCTTTCATAGAACTTGGCATGTTTGGACTCGTTGATAGGATTTTCCTAAGTCTAGATGCCTCTGAGGAGTCTTCAATCTTATTGCACAATTCTCTCCAAGAGGATCTTTTGCTTATTCGTAACCTCTTTTTGTAAATCCTAAGGGATTCCTTATATAGATCCCAATCTATGGGATTTCTGGAAGATTTGGCTCGATTGAAAAGCTTCGCACAACTTTTCTTGAGCGGTTCTAGCTCCTTGGTCCACCAGTGTGGTTTCTTCTTCCCTCTTACTATGGTAAGAGGACAGGAGTTACACAAGGCATGGTTAAGAGCACTAGTTAGATCGTCGACTTTGCTGTCAAGATCCTTGGGGTTTGAAGGGAAGCTATTGTCATTGTAATTGTAACAATGTTTGAAGATTTCCCTGAATTTTACCCAGTCAGTTTACCTATAATTACGGAAGCCTATGGGTTTTGGTGTGTCATCTGTTAGACTAAATTGGATGTATCTGTGATCAGAGAAGGAGTGATCCTTAGATACAGCCCAATTTTTAATCTTGTTATAGATTGATTGAGCTACAAAGGTAACATCTAAAACCTCTTGTCTGTTTTTTGTGACAAAGGTTGGTTCGTTACCGATATTGCATATAAGAAGGTTAGTACTTAGTATAAAATTAAAAAGAGACTCACCCCTTTCATTTACGTCCGTACTCCCCCATACTACGTGATGTGCGTTGACGTCACTTCCTATTATGAGATCCGCTTTGAGCTTTGTTAAGCTTTTTATTACGCGCTCGAGCGTCTCTCCTGGTAGCGGCCCCGAATGAATATCTTACACACGTACATTAAAGAATCGTTGGCTAACGCCCACTCCAAGTACGAGAGTATTTATAACACCCGAAGCAAGGCAGTACAATTTAATGTAGGTGAGGTTGTGTTTAGGAGAAATTTTGTTTTGAGCGACGCTTCGAAGAATTTTAACGCGAAGTTATCACCTAAGTTTGTGAAGATGCGGATCAGAAGAAGGGTAGGCAATAACCTTTATGAGCTTGAGGATTTGAACGGTAAGCGACCTACGCAGATAAAATAGACTTAATATGGTGCCCGGGCTACTCAGTCTGTGCACGAGAGCTCTGGGGTTTCCTGTTCCTTTTACGCGCAGGGTCTTGGAAAAGGAAGCAGGTTTGTAATGGGGTTCAGATACTTTTTTAAAAAAAAAAATTGATTCGTTATAGAAGGTGTGGGTATAGGATGTGGAAAAGAAGACAGTTTCCACGTTCCACTTTCCAGCTTAAGAAAAGAATAGAAAGGTTCGTGTCTAGAAAAAGTGGAACTAAACCTCAAATAAATGGAGTGGTGTTGGGTTCCTATTAGAATGACTGAGAGAAGACGCTTCGTTAACTCAGCCAAGCAAACAGGCAGGGAAGCATGGGTGCATGGGGGAGAGTGATTGGTTAAATTGGGCCGAAATTTTATCTAAAAAGCTGAAATTTTTGAAAAATTCGAAATTGAATTTAGAAACTAAACTTGTAATTTTCTGGTTAAAATTAAGCGCGAAAACTCAAATAAACATTGAGCGGAAACACTTCCATGTTGGAAAAGCCCAAACCAAGCTATCGTGTGTGAGAGAGAGTTAAGAAAAAGGTGGAAACAATCGGTCAGTTGGATTAGAAATTTGGAAGAAGACGGGTCGTGGTAGCGGTTGAGTCGCGTAGAGTTTTTTTTGTGGGTACAGTCAAGAAGAGCTAAAATTTTTTTTGCGAGCTAAAAATTTTTTTTGCTAGGAGGAAAAATATACGAGTTGACTGGATAATACGCGATCGTAGGTTTTTGATGGACGCTGTGTGAATTCCACGCGCACAGACTAATAAAGTTACAATCGGTCGTAGAAGCGTCCCGGTCACTCCGTCAATCACATACAGTCAATCGCACACCTTCACACGCCTTCAGTCAAACCATTCGTGCTCACAAAATAAGTAAATTTCTATTCGCCACGGCCACTCCGTCAATCACACACAGTCAATCGCACACCTTCACACGCCTTCAGTCAAACCATTCGTGCTCACAAAAATAGTTATACTTTTATTCGCCAAATGCACACCATCAATCACACGTTGTCAGTCAAACCATTCGTGCTCACAAAAATAAGTATATTTTTATTCGCCACATGCACACCATCAATCACACGTTGTCAGTCAAACCATTCGTGCTCACAAAATAAGTAAATTTTTATTCGCCACGATCACACCATCAATCACACATTGTCATTCACGCCGTCATTCAAACCATCATCCACACTCAAGCACGCGTTCACGGATGTGCTCTCGTCACTATCACACGATCAGTCATCAATCACTCGTCAAGCGATCAGGCATTTTCGGTCTAAGAAGACGTATACCGGTCTCTAACACCCACGCGTCGCCAACGCATGAGCAATCATGTGTTTGTCATACCGTGAAACACGCCAGAAAAATACTTCCAGATCTCGGAAAGAGCAGCACGTCACCTTCATAGGATCAGGCACACGCCAGACGCCTCTATATATACCGTCAAATATATCGTCACACACGCATCAATACATCGCCAAGTTTTGTCATCATCCCACGAACAATTTCATCATCAATCACAAGTCAATCACGCATCAATCACACACAGGCAGGGGTACCGTCAGACAGGCTGTCAAACCATCGACATTCTCTCCACCAAACGCGTCATAAGCGACACAGGAAGGAAGAACAGCCAATGTAACGTAGTTAAATTGAAATGTAATGAAATGTAACGTACAAAATTGAAATTAAAAAGACACACAACCTCTCGTTTCGGTAGTTAACAATAGACTCACCATATTTCCGTTGACCTGGCTGGAACTTTTGATTGAACTCCAGAATGCATTGCTTAACTTGCATTCTGGAATTCAGCTTGACCTACTTAGCCATGTCGCAATAAGTGCGGCCGGAAACTGTTAGTATGCATAATATTGATAAAGCAATAATATGCATAATAACAGTTATGCTTACTGGCATAGTAGGTAAAGGTGAAGGAACCAAATTTAGGTGTATAACATCCCTCCGCCGTTGGATAGTTCAAGCCAGGTCTCCAGAAATAGGTTTGTCTTCTTTTATTCATTAAAATGTTAAATTTATTCTAAAATAACAGATTAAATCACAATGTCTATTCGTTATTAATTCAAATCAAATAATATTAAACTAGAAACTTAAACACACAGACAAAACATTACACATACATTTATAGTAAATAATGCATAACAATATTTCGCGTAGTATGATTATGTGTAAATAGTATTTTTTTTTTTTTTTTAGTTTAGCTATGTATATCAATTCGAAATCTTATACAATATACATTGGATTAAATATAACAATCAAAAGTTAGCATTTGCTTTTAAATTTGGTATAAAATATTCATATTCACATGTTTATTTTTATTAACTTTTGTTTTTTTTTTTTTTTTTTTTTTTTTTTTTAGAACATGATATTTGCTTGTTTTGTAGTAAGTATATGCGTTATGTGTACAACATACTAATCATTAATAAAAAATAATTACATATAGATCTAGTTTTTTTTTTTTTACATTAAATGTTTATTGGATTGATTTATATGCGTTCATAGTTAGTGTTGCTTGTCTGATTTTAAGGAAATTATTAACTTATGGGGCTTTGTTTTTTTCGGTAGTATTTACGTTAATTTACATTTAAGTTGATATAATTCTACGATTTTAAATTAAATAACAGTTTTTTGAAAAGAATATTTTTTTTCTTACACCCGAGCAGAGGTGACTCCGTAGACTGTTGAACTTTTGTTGTCGGTCTGTACTGGTGGTGGTGGTGGTCGTGTTACGCGCGCTCTTCTTTTTGGTAGATAAGCTGGCATTTCTATCACTTCGGAATTCGCTATATATTTTCGTTGGGCCGGAATGGTTGGTGGTCCTTTTCGTAGACAGCGGATCAAAAATACTACTGCGGTTACTACTGCTACTAACGAAACGAAGGACATCATGGAATATCGATGAATACTCAGTTCCCAGTCCTGGCTGTCTGCTTTACGTTCTGCCTCCAGGCCGTCCCAAGATTGAATTAAATCGTCGATACTCTTCTTCCCTTCATTTAAAATATTGGCAAAATTTTTATGATTGCCAATTTTTATCGGAAGTAACTCTGGTACTCTGGACGCTAACTTTTCTCAACAGTGCTTCTTTGAGTCCTGAGTGGTCTACCATGGGCTGTTTGTACTCAGTTATTGCTTCAGCATGAAATTCATAAAACAGTTTGAACCCTTTTGCAATTGCTTCGCATGGCTGCTTCATTTGCAATATTCCCGAATCGCTCAGTGTTACTGCGTAATTTTGGGTTTCACACTTCACGTTCAATGACATCGTTTCCTTAACTTTGAAAAGCCATTCGTTGGCGGACGTCATCTTAAGGAATATCGCCTCCGTTTCGGGAATCGCAGCATATTTACAAGAGTTCTTAGATGATGGCGCGTGCTGTATAAGCTCTACCAGACACTCATTAGATCCCGATGTAAGGATGGGTCTTTCATGCCGACAAATAGCCGTCCTGGTGAGGGAACCTCCTGTCAATACCATTGCACATTGTGCGTACTCTGTTTCGCTCATGATGACAAAACGATCATGGTTTTCTGCTTCGGCAATGTACTCATGCTTGGTGTCTAGCACAAGGTCCCAGTTCTCGTTAAAGGATGTTGGTAGGGGGTATATTTTCTGGACCTTGTACCGAACATATTCGGGTAAAGGTAGTATAATTTTTACCATAAAATTTCCCCCGTCAAGGTACACCGAGGTTTTGGCGACTTGGTTTATTATGAGGGGGTTGTCCAACAAAAATCTTCCTTTACTCGTTATGTTCCGCAATAGTCCGGTGATATTTCCCTCGTCTAATACCAAAGGATGTATCTTATTTTGGTACAGGTCATCCAAAATTGAAAGTTCCAAGGATTGTCGGTTTTGGACTTCTAAAACTTTTGTGGTTATGACTGAAGTCATTGCAGTCGCTTCACTTGTCGCTTTCAGCATCGCGATTTCCTTGTTCGTGACTTGACTGTACGTTCGGAAAGTGGCACTAAGGTTACCCATGCTCACAGCCATATTTTCGATTTCGTCTGTCAGTTGTGAAATGGGTTTGGATAACGTGTCGAAGTTTGATTTCATGACACTTAACTGTTGGTGCATTAATTCGAACGAGCTCGCATCCTGTTTGTGGAGAACTTCCAACTGGTGGTAAACGCTCCTGGCATCTTTGCTATCCATAGTACCGAAGGCCCATTTTGAAAATCCTCCTATGAACTCCAGTGCGCGTTTTTGACGTTTAGCATGTGTAAGTTGTTTCATACGAAAGGCAGTTCGTCGTAAGTTGTCGATGTTTGTCTCAGTCTCTTGAGCGATCAATTGACAGTAACGTTTGAAGTCGTCGTCCGGAATGCTTCTGCACAGGGTTTCCAGTTTTTGTTCGCACTTTTCCACCATTTGAATAACCATTCCGGAGTCCAGTGGTGTGAACTTCGTAAATATTGTCCACGTATCACTATAAAATACCGCATTTTCCACCGCTTCGAACACCACTGGTGAGGTCAGCTTCAGTTGTTGGACGTTGAATGGCTGTTCACTATTCGTCTGCCCGGGGTAAATGCTTATAACTAATAACGCAACTACTACTAAATTTATATTAAGATTAAACATTTTATTTTAATTTTAATGCAATTATTGAAAAGTTGTTGCAAATAAGGAAACACTTTTTTTTTTACAGTTTAAATTAGGTTGAGATATTTTTTTTTTTTTTTTTGGTTCTTTGGGCTTCTTTTAGTGAATCCTTTTCTTCAAATTCTGGAAAGACAAAAAGAATTAGTAAGATTGTACGAATTGGTGATATGTAATAATTTCCCATTGAAGATTGGATCATAAATGATAGAATGCTTTTAGCTGGTTGTTGTGAACCCGCTTCGTTTTTCTACCCATTTTGATGGTTGTGTTGACGTCACCTCTGACTGAAACTACCTCATAGGGTCCTAACCAAATTTGTGAAAACTTGTTTTTTCGAACAGGATTTCTAAGCAACACCTTTTGTCCCGTTGTAAAGGACGTGGGATTAACCTTTCGGTCATACTGCTTTTTCGATGTTATTTTGGCTTTTTCTAGATTGTTTCTAGCTATCTCATGCGCCCTTTGGAGTTGAAACCTTAACTGTTGCGGATAGTCTTCGATATTGTATAATGGAGTAGTTTTACCTTTTAGGTTTGTAGGCATAACAAAATCGAGGCCAAACAAACTGTGAAGTGGTGTCAGTTTGGTGGATGTATGCTGAGTATTATTATGGACATGCATAGCCTGCCTAAGCCATTGATCCCAATTTTGGCTGTCATTGTCAACAAAACTCCTTAGATATTCCGCTAAGGGTCTGTGACTTCGCTCTAGAGAACCATTGGCCTGTGGGTGGTAGGGAGTTATATGGATTTTCTTAACTTTCAAAAGTTTACATGTTTCAGAAAACAGTTTTGAAGTAAAATTAGATCCATTATCCGTTATGAGCTTTTTCGGTATGAGAAAACGTGTTATGATTTCCTCATAAAAGGCTCTAGCAACAGTGGCTGCCTCAGCATCCGGAATTGCTACACAAGCCATGTACTTAGTCAAGTCATCTTGGAACGTTAGAATATACCTGTTTCCGGAATGCGTTAGTGGAAGGGGCCCTACCATGTCCATATATAGTTTTTCGAAAGGGGAGCATGGAGTATCCGTTAATTCCATTGGCATTTTCGTTAGATTTCCAGATTTATTCTTTTGGCATTTTTCACAGTTCCTTATATAGCTTGCGATGTCTTTGTGCATGTTCTTCCATCGAAACTGACAGCGAATGCGCGCAAACGTCTTTGATGTTCCCTGATGTCCACCAAGTGGGGAATCATGGAAATCACGGAGAACTGTTAAAATATCAGCTGGATCCGTTATAGTGACAAACCTTTGGTTTGGAGCAGTGACTATTTTGTCATTGAGTTCATTGAGCTCATTACTTTCTTTCCTGTTTTTAGAGTCTTGTGATGATTTCAGTTTGAATTCTAAGTCTCCTGAATTGTTAGCGTTAAGGGCTTTAAGTCCCGATTGAAATATATTTCGGCATTTTTCATAGTCTGGTGTCTCATTGTATTCCAGAGCAGCGACGTATTTCATGAATTCCATTATTGGATTTGGCACTCCTCTGGGGTATAGTTTTTTCAACCCAGTACTTACATCTCTCATAAAAGTTTCCTTAGACTTCTGGACTTGAATCGGAACTTTAAGGAGGTTTTCTTGTACCCAAGGCAGCATCACGCCTGACCACTCGATTAGATTATACCCAAGGATCTCAAAGTCTCCTCGCATTGTTGCTACACCGAGATGTGCATCTCTAGATGTGTATTCAATTGCACCATTGTGCATTTTCTTTGGATCTGGCTTGAAATCCTTTTGGGTGTAGTGACTAGCTAAACCAAAGTCTACCAAATATGTTTGAGAAGCACCACCTTTCCCATAACCTAATAAGATGTTGGCTCCTTTTAAATCGGCATGGACATACGTTCGGCCGTGGATGTACTCATACACATCCAACATCTGTAAGGCAAGACGATAAATTGTGTGTTCTGGAATCCTTCTTCCGTTTTCCAAGAAAAGCTTCCAAATATCGTCTCCATAACGTGGCATTACAACGAAACGATGTTTCACATCGTTAATGTCGTGTGATCCCTTACCAACTAGATAAGGCATCCCAAAAGATTTAAGTCCGCGCTGCTGTTTAAACTGTGTAATGTCTTTGAAACGAGCGTTGTGCATACAAAAATGCATTTCAACAAACAACGTCCCATTGCCATGTGGTTCAATTTTGACGACATATTCATAGTCGGACGGCTTCTTTGGTGAACTCGATGCTTTACACGCTGAATATATTTGACCATGACTTCCCATGCCTATAGGCGGACCGATTTTCCATGTTTTGGACAAATCAGTTATTATTTCAGCTTCAGGAATTTGTTCTGGCACGGTATGGTCGTTCTTCTTTTTGTCTATAGGTACCTTTGTGCTTTCTATGTTCAATTTCACTTTACTCCTTGTCTGGACCACCTTAATTTCTTCGGGATCCGTCTGAATTCGGCTGAGTGCGTCCGCATTACAGTTTGTTTTGCCTGCCTTATACATTATCTTATAATCATATTCCGACAGCTTATGATGGAACCTAACTAGTCTTGTTGTTGGGTCCATCAGAGGGCGATGATCCGTATAGATAGTAAAATTACGACCAAGGAGGTATGTTCGGAAATGCTTACAGGCCCAAACTATGGCAAGCAATTCTTTTTCTATGGTTGAGTAATTTTTTTCGGCCTTATTTAAAGATCGACTAGCAAAAGCTATAGGTTTATCTTCACCAACTTTGCCCTGAGACAAAACGGCTCCCAAAGCTTCGTTACTCGCATCGGTTGTCAAGATAAACGGTTTCGAAAAATCTGGATATATCAGAATAGGTGGTGAAGAAATAGCTTTTTTAAGAAACCTAAATGATTTTTCGCAATCTGAGGACCATTCGAACACCTCCCCTTTTCTCAATAACTTCGTGATTGGAGCGGATATTTGAGAGAAATGAGGTATGAACTTTCTATAGTAGTTCGCAAGCCCCAAAAATGATTGTACCTGCTTTACAGTCTTTGGGATGGGAAAATTGGATACACATTGAATTTTTGATGGGTCTGGAGTAGCTCCGTTTTCAGAGCACACGTGTCCTAAATACGTTACTTCACGGCGAAGAAAATTACATTTTTCAATATTTAACTTCAGGTTGTGTTGCCTTAACTTAGCTAAAACGTTTGCAAGCTTTCCGTTGTGTTGTTCAAGATTTTTGCCATACACGACAATATCATCCAAATAAACAAAACAATCGATGCCATGCAAACCAGTCAGGATGTGATTCATGATCCTTTGGAATGTTGCTGGGGCACCGGTTAGCCCAAACGGCATTCTATTGAATTCGTAATGCCCTTTGCTAGTGCTAAACGCGGTTTTTGCCTTGTCAGCCGGATCGATCATTACCTGGTGGTAGCCACTTGCCAAATCCAATGTGGTAAAAAATTGGCAGTGTCCCAATTGATCAAGAATTTCTTCGATTCTTGGTAAGGGAAAAGCATCTTTTATCGTTATTTCGTTTAGTTTTCTGAAATCCACAACGACCCTCCACCTTTTCTGACCTTCAATGGATTTCTTAGGTACAATAAGCAATGGTGAATTCCATGGAGATTTACTTTCCGAAATTATGTTTTGATCAAGCATCTCTTGTACTTGTCTTTCAATTTCTTTCTTATGAATCTCCGGAGTTCGATATTGCTTAGTGTTAATCGGCCCTTGGTCAGATTTAGTGGGTATACTGTGTGCTAAGACAGGTGTGAAGCTTAAGTTATCCCCCTTCAGTAAGAAAACGTCATTAAATGTGGAGCATAACTTTTCTACTGACTCCTTCTCTTCCCTATTCAAGTTTTCATCTAACTTTAAGGAACTAATCAGAGTACTGACCCGTTCACTAAGCTGTTGTCTTGGAAAATTTGTCAATATTCTGTTTCCCGCACTCTGGTTAATAATTTTAAAATTTTTGAAATTTGAATGCATTGGAACAAAATTTTTGTCCAAACAGTAGTCTTGTGTGGTACAATTCATGATAGGAACATGGACGTAGCTATTGTTTGCTTTTACTATTGCATTTCCTAAGTATATTCCGCAATCAATCTCCTGTGAATGTATTAACAATTCGTTTGATTTTGAGTTGGGAATATAAAGTTTAACAGCTGTTTGGGTCCGAGCTCCTATTTTGAACTTCTCTTGTGTTTCCTGTATTGAAGATATTTTAGAAGGTAAACACTTTAGCGGTAATTCGATTATAACTTCCCTTTTCCCATTAAATAGTGTTATTCTTTTTGAAACAGCGTCGATGATTGTTTGATTCCATAGGATATCACGGCCTAGGATACCGTCAGCAGGTATTTCATCTAAACCATCGACTACGTTCCACTTAGTACATAACTTATTGTTGGGGAATGATAAGGAAGTTTTGATTGTACCTTTTGTTGAGCCAATACCACCAAAAACGCCACCCAATTGCTTAGTTTCGCGGATGTTGATATTGCACGCACTGTTTAACGAACTTCGTTTTAGCAAGCTCGAGTCTGCTCCCGTGTCGACAAGTACCAAAATCTTTCCGGATTTGGCCAACGACATCGGCAATTCCACAAACACGTCATGCTTACGAGTCTTTTTATATGTGTACAATATCTTTCCGTCTTTATTTTTACTGCCAAACTCAATTAATTTTGCAAAAAGAATACAAAAATATGAATGTAATTTGTACACCGCAAAGACAGTCCATTTCTTAAGTTTAAAGCACTCATTCAAAAACAAGCAAAAATGTAACCAGAGATCAGCCTGACCTAGGCTAACTTTATTTCTGTGTACCTCATTCTTTTTCTGTTTTGTTTTACAGACTGACTGAAAAGTGAAGAAATTTGACTCCCGGTCATTTACATTTAGACTACTTCACTTTTCGTTGCTGTTTGTTGCTTGAGCCCAGCGATGGCTTTGTTTTGTGTTTTTTTTTATTTTTTGATGTACTCGTAGTTTCATTTTCGATTTTTAATGTTTCTTTGTTAGGTGGTTGTGAATTTGTTGGGGGTTGAGAATTTGTTTTAATTTCTGACAGTTAATTTTTTGGGGTGCAGCCTACTTTCTTAGACTGACCCCGGTCCATTTCCCGACTGTTCCTTCAAGTAGTTTTTCTTTGAGAAACAGTCGTCCTCCACATGACCCAGTCTGGAGCACCACTTGCACTTCACTTTGGTCTTGTGAGTAGTGCGCGTCACAGTAAAGACACTAGATTTTGGGCAAACATCTCTACTGTGCCCATAAGAGGTACAAGCCTCACAATAGGGCGTGCTCTTCCTCAGTCGGCATTCTGCGTAAGTGTTGTTTGACTTGTTACAAAACCCGCATTTTATCTGAGGATGTTGTCTGGTATCTTGTTCATTTGTTTGTGGAGGCGGAAAATGTGAACTACTGTTCACGGAAGGCATGGAGTGTAAATTGTTGTTAACACCGTAAGCATTGGAGGGATTGTGACTGTAATGGTCATTCATGTAACTATATGGGCTAACAAGGTGTATGGATGTGTTAAGATGTGGTGATGTGTATGTTAAATATATATAAAAAGAATTAAATTAGAAAAAAAAAAAAGAAAAGTAAATGTTTGTAAACATAATAAGTTGTCAATCAGGCAGACGGCAAAAAGCCATGCTTTAAAGATATTTATTGTATAATGGATAATGTAAATATTATTTATGGAAATAAAAATCTAATCTAATCTAATCTAATCAGATGTGGTGATGTGGCGCCATGAAGATGAGGCAAATAGCTGTTTACTTGCGTGCTCGCGGAGTATCCCGGCCGCAGTAAGTCAGCTGTTTTTGACACCGTGTCTGCTAGTGTCTGCAAATCATTCTGGTTGACCGTGAGTACGAATTGACGCAGCGTTGGATCCAGTAACCCTGTTTTGAAACTTGCAATAGTAGCATTTTTCAATTCAGTCTTTAGGGCTACGGAATCACTAGCTGCGTAATTCGCATCGATAATGTCAGTGGCTTTAACTTGCAGACCAGCTAGGCGTCTTGCAAATGCCTGAACATCTTCCGAGGACAGTTGATGGGACTGTTTGATTTCTCCCGTAACGTCTTCAAGAGTCCTCACAGTCAGGTACGTCCCCTTAATTAGGGTTTCGAGCTCCCTAACTGTTTGTGGCTTCCCACATCTCACCAGTTCGAAAGCATCACCAACCAGTTTTGTTGATATCATGCTCACATAAATTACCTCACTATCCGCTTCTATGCACTTTAACCCTAAGGAACATGCATTTGGGAACTCGTACACTTTGCACGATAGTTCTGGAGTTCGTGCCCCAGAAAACTGCGGAATGAGTTGATGCACTAATTTGGCAACTGAATCGTACCCCATTGTGGAAGGAAAGGTGTTGGCGAGTGTGTCTGTAAGTGTTGCGAGCTTTAGCTGTTGGTTCTCTTTCCGGAACCGTTCCAATCTTTCAGAGTTTCTTAACGCTTGAACACGTACGCTTTCAAACTCTGTTCTAAGATTAGTTTCTGCACTAAGAGAGGCTTTAAGTTCCCGCTCAACTCTTAGAGATTTGCCACGGAGAGTATCAATTTCTAAGTTTAATTTTGAAATTGTTTCCTCGGCTTCAGCGTTAATCTCCTCTGCTTCAAGTTGAGAGCGGTCTAGACTAAATCGAACTTTTTTGGCCTTATTAAGCTCAGACTTAAGCTCTTTGAGTTCTCCTTCGTGAGTCTCCTTGAGCTTTTGAACAGCTTCGAGATATTTGGCAAGTATTTGGTCAGTGGTTTCTAGCCTAGTAAATTGACCCCACTGTGAACTTAGCTGCGAATATTTCAAAGCGAACACTTCTCTGCCTAGCAACGATTTAAGCTCCGATAACAGAGTTTCGTTGAAAGCTTTTATCTCTTGCCCCCGATCCTTTCTTTCCTTTTTCAATTGTTGAATTTCTTCAACCAATTGGGGTACTCTATCCATAAACTTAACTCAGGCCGAAACAAAAAAAACTTTGCAAACAACTCAATGTATTCTCTTGTAAACAGAAACAATTCGTAGGTAGCCAAAAACAAAAAATATATCACATAAAAAAATGCACGAAAACACAACAAAACAACAAAAAAAAAAAAAAACCATAAAACCATAAACGGAGAAGGTAAACCAGTGCGGAAAAACAAGCGGAAATCAATGTATTATAAAAATAAAAGAAACAAAAAAAATTCTTAAAATTTTTTCTTACCAGTATCAGTATGTAGTATGTTTCACGTTTCTTTCCAATTCTTCTTTTGGCAAGTTGTTTTTGGTGTAACTTATTTTATCCAAGTTTAAGAAAAAGCCAAAGGCAGATGACAATTAAATGAATCCACAGAGCACTGCACACAAAAGCACAAGAATTTTCCTTCACTTTTCCTCTTTTCTTTTTTCGGTGACCCCTTGTTTTCAAAAACCCACACTACACAATCACGACAACGTACGATAGGTGTTTTATTTTTTTTTTTTTGTATTTGATTCAAATTAAAAACACAAATTACTTTTTTTTTTAAGGTTCGCGAACCGGCTGCGCCAAATGTAACGTAGTTAAATTGAAATGTAATGAAATGTAACGTACAAAATTGAAATTAAAAAGACACACAACCTCTCGTTTCGGTAGTTAACAATAGACTCACCATATTTCCGTTGACCTGGCTGGAACTTTTGATTGAACTCCAGAATGCATTGCTTAACTTGCATTCTGGAATTCAGCTTGACCTACTTAGCCATGTCGCAATAAGTGCGGCCGGAAACTGTTAGTATGCATAATATTGATAAAGCAATAATATGCATAATAACAGTTATGCTTACTGGCATAGTAGGTAAAGGTGAAGGAACCAAATTTAGGTGTATAACACCAACACACTAACAGTACAGGCCACCCTCAGGAGGCTAGACGTCTTTCGCACATTTATCAACCGCTGATCAATCAACTGTTTATTTAATTATTAATTGCTACATACATACTAGTGACATTAAAAGTTTTGGTTTTCCCTTTTTTTTTCAAAAAACTGTTTTTATAGTTTATAAATTTTGATTTAAGTACCGAAAGTGTTGAACGGTCTTTGTGTAAAACAAGTGATATTTGACTTGGTGCGAATTATGCCCAGAAACATTAAGTGGAATATTTTTTTTATTTTTCTGACAGCTAACGACGCAAATAAACATTGCCATTGAAGCGGTGCACCTCATCAATTGGATGTTCTCGGTAAGTCATTGATATGATTATATTTTGTTTTTTTTTTTTTGTCTTGAACAAAATGAATTTTAAGAAAGATATTCCATGGTAAGGTAGCAGAATAGTGGGGAAAGTCACAAAGTGTGGACATATAGCCCGGGAAAGAATTTTGTTTTCTTGCGTTATATTAATTTTTTTTTGAAATACAGTATTGTAAAGTAACTTCCGTAACAGAATTTTATTTGTATTTTTGAACTTAAACTGTATTTAAGAAATAAGGCAGAGATGGATAGTTAGCCATTGAATATAATGAGTAGACCTTAAGGGGTAGTAGAAAAATCGAATTTTGAGTTAAAAAAAAAAAAAAAAAAAAAAAAAAAAAAAAAAAAAAAAAAAAAAAAAAAAATTATTTTATTTTGTTTTGTTTAAATAGGTTCAAGTTATACTAACTCTAGAATTTTGGAAAACTATATTTCTTTGATCTCATATCAAAAATCTCGAAAGAATTATAGATTTACTTTGGAAATATTGGTTCAAAACGTAGCTTTTTTTTTGGTTATAATACTTTATATAAATAAATAAGAGAATGATATTATATGTAAACAAAGGAGAATGGTGGTCTTGTCATTTCAATTGAAGATTTTAGCCATAGATCAAGTGTTTTAGGTCATCAATCAGGAGGAATGGAACTTTAAGTTTTCCATTAAAGGGTGGATGTGGTATCTTTGAGGCCTGATAGTAGTCGAAAGTTAATGTGGTTTTGAAGTATACCAGTGGTGAGTCATTATTTAGGGGGCTACCGCAATAATAATGTTGGAGGTCGCGGTTGCCAAGGACGTTTCATCACGATGTTACGTGGGTGGGCTTTCCTCTTTGGACAACAACATCTTGTCCATTCACTTCTCCAGGGTTGCCAACGGTCAATTTCTTTATGCACGCGATAGTTCTTAGAAGTGAAGCTAATAGTTAATTTTCGTTTAAATTAGGACGGTTTCAGGTCTCAAATTTTATTTTGAACCAGTTATTTTTTTTTGTATTTATTATACGACTTAACACCTTGTTGTAGATTGGCATGTAAATACGTAACAAACGTTCAGTGAGTACTGGCACGAACCCATCCCATTCCGACGAGCAAAGCTTCGGCTTCCAGCAAGCATGCCATGCCAGAGTATTTCACTGAACACCCTTCATTCCTACTGCCAGGATGGGCCTTTGAGCATCCTGTAAGCTAGGGGTCGTAATGGTAGTAGAAGGAGTGAAGGTTGGTAATGACACTAGAAATCGTGTATGAAGCTAACGTGCTGAGATAATGGACCATGAGGGTTATAGCACCTTCCCTTAGGAAGATTAAATTTAGTTTTCACATGAAAGTCCTTACAAAACCAAACAGGTTCCGTTACAAATCAGGAAGTCCACCGTAGCCCTGTTTTCCTGCAAAAAAGCCATTGGCACTAAATGGGGTTTCTCCCCCCAAATCACCCACCCCAAATACTCACATACGGAGTAGTGGTATGGTGGACCGCTCTGGATAAAAGGACCTACTGCGATAATTTAAGCAAGGTCCAACGAACAGCTTGTTTATGTATAAGCGGAGCACTGAGATCAACACCCTCAGCTGCCCTAAACATACTCCTTAATCTCATACCACTAGATATCTTCAGCAAACAAATGGCCGCTCGTACAGCCATTCGTATGAGAGCTATCTCCCAAAGGACCGATAACAACATCGGTCATGCTACAATCTTGAGTTTATTCAGATCAGTCCCATGCCACTCCGACTACACCATCCCCCAATTGGTTTTTGATAATAAGTTCCAAGTCTCAATCCCACCAAGAATGGCCTGGGAAGACGAAGAACTTTTGAGAGATGATTCAATTCACTTCTATACAGATGGGTCAAAGACAGAAAAAGGGGTCGGCTACGGGGTGTACTCAAACCGACTTAACGTAAGTCTCTCATTCCGCCTCCCTAACCATTGTAGCGTGTTCCAAGCGGAAATTCTGGCAATCAAAGAGGTCCTATCATGGCTAAAAGAAAACGTGATATCCTCAACGAATATCCGGATTTTCTCTGACAGTCAAGCAGCCCTCAAATCACTCGTTGCCGTTTCCACGAACTCAGTAACCACCCTTAACTGTCGCCTATCTCTTAAGGAGATGGCTGAACAGTTCAATATTCACCTTCTTTGGGTGCCGGGGAACAGAGATATCATGGAAAACTGCAAAGCCGATGAACTCACCAGAAAAGGAACCGTTCTACCGCTCTCAGCCAGCAGGTTGAATATTGGCATACCAATCGCTACATATAAACTTATGCTAAAGCAAGAGGCAATGGATAGAACAAATCATTTTTGGAACAGTATCACCACGTGTGTGGCAACAAAACAGTTATGGCCAAGACTAGATCCAAAACGCACAAGACATTTGCTATCCATAACCAGATTGTACTTTGGCTCCGTAATCAATGTCATCACCGGACATTGTCTGATAGGAAGACACGCCATAAGACTCGGCGTTCCCTCTAATGACTTCCGCAGAAGTTGCCTAGATGAGGAGGAGGAAGAGACTATTCAACACCTCCTCTGCTCATGTCCTGCACTCTCCTTTTAAAGAAAATGGCATCTAGGAAAATATTTCCTCGATGATCTAAATGATCTGGCAAACACAGATATCCTGCATCTTTTTCGCTTTATCAAAAGCTCCAAATGATTTTGTTAAGTGTGGTTCTTCCTCGCTAATTTCTTGTGGTATCACAATGGACCTAATACTGGTCTAAGTGTGTCAGTTGTTTTCCTGACAGCCATTTTAACCTAACCTAACCTAACTATTCATGTCACCTTGATTATGATATAATCCTTATCGTCGAAACATGGATTTACCCAGGTATATCTTCGTCCGAACTTTTTGATTCTCGTCATTTTGTAATATATCGAGGTGACAGATGTAGATCTATCTCTGAACGTGGAGGTGGAATCCTAATCGCTGTTAGTACAAAGCTTTGTTGTACGGAAGTTACCTTACCTAATTTGGAGGCTGAACAATTATGTATTTTTATAAAATTATTCTCTTCACATGATGCTTTCTTATATTTTATTGTTAGCATTTCATCAGGAAGTGTTTTTGAAACATATGAAAAACACTTTTTAAATATTGATGCTATTAATAACACTTGTTCTGAATTCGATAATGTATGCTGTTTTGGTGATTATAACTTATCAAACATTAAATTGAATTGGTCAATTGGTAATAAAATGATGCTAGCTTCTAATATGATTTGAGATTTTGAGTTTTATTTCGTAGATTCTATTAATTCATTAAATCTTAATCAAATAAATAGAATTCCAAATTCTTTGAATAATATATTAGATTTAATCTTTGTATGTAACGAGTATGTTAATTCTAAAGTTTCGACAGTTCCATTTTCACTTTTAAATGTATCCATTCAGCACGAAGAATTATATATTGAAATTGATTTATATGGTTTCTTGTCTCTTGAATCTGACATATTTTTAAAATCTTACAACTTTAATAAGGCTAACTTCATCGAACTAAATAGTTTTCTAGAATCTATTAATTGGTCTCATGAATTTCAAAACTTAAATCTTGAACAAATGTACTTGAAATTTGCATCAATTATATTTGAAAGTATTTCCAAATTTATTCCAAATTCTCTTCAGAAGAAACAAATAAAGCTACCGTGGTATAATGATCAATTAACAAATCTCAAAAATGTAAAACGTAAAGCTTTCAATAAATATAAGAGCTCTAATAATGATTTAGATTATGCTAATATAGTAAGGTTGATATTGGCGCTTTGCACTTAAGTTTTGATGAAGTTGTTTTAGAACTCCAGTCACTAAAACCTAAATCTAAACCTGGTGCTGACGGTATACCAGCGTTATTTTTAAAGAACTGCGCCAGCACACTATGTAACCCCTTGCTCTGCATATTCAACAAATCGCTCTCCAAATGTATCTTTCTGAATGAATGGAAAATATCCTATCTCATTCCAATTCATAAATCTGGCTCTAAGGCTGTTTGTGAATTGGGTTAAAATTTCTGACCTTGGTTAAATTTTGACATTTGTTTTGCGGTGGATTCAGATGTTAAATTTTTGCTGTGTGAATTGGGTTAAAAGGGATTTTTTGAAACACTATTTTTTCTAAAATTCCTTTATAGTTAAAGAAATTTCCCTGCAAGTTTCCTTTTTATCGTTTAATTTTATTTATTTTTACTTAAAATAAAGCAACTTTATGAATGTAAATTTAATATTACGTTCCAAAAAGTGTTAAGATCTCCATTTTGCCTAATTTCTCTCGTTCTTGTACTACTATTTTCATATGTTGAAACAATAGTCCCGCATTTTGTCAAAATATTTCCCATCACGGATACTTTGAAAATGGGGGCATGAACACTTGTTTTTGCAGCACTGACAAAACTTCAAGCAAAAAAAATCATCGATTTGAGATCTGTTTACAAAATGAATAACAATTTGAAGAAATGTTTTAGAATAATTTTATTTATTTAAATGTCTTATTAACATGTTGTCCAGCTCAATTCGGATTTGAATTAGTTTTAGTTTTTCTTCGGGAGACCCTAAAAGACAACAATTTTATTTTTATAATTATGTACATATGTTTTTCGATAAAAAAGGTCAAACATACATTTATTGTAAGGTTTTCACGTTATTCTTTCTTGTTCTTAAATTTTTCTTGTGCCGTCCATACTGCCAAAAACTACTTTCTGCTTTGTTTACTGTTTGTTTGACAAAAAAAAAAGAGTTGTGAATACAACAAGAACAAGACGCACCTCTCTTTCTTAACAAACGTCAAATTTTAACGTTAAAATTTTATCCCATCTTATTCACCACTCTAGTGTCATATTTTAACCCATTTAACCCAATTTTAATGCAATTCACACACAGCCTAAGAATTTGATTGATAATTACAGAGGCATTTCGAAACTATCGTCAATCCCTAAACTATTCGAAGGCATTGTGAAAACAAAATTAGAATTTTTAACCAGTGAATCCATTTCAGAATTACAGCACGGTTTCATTTCTGGGCGCTCTACAACAACAAACATGTCCCTTTTTTCATCGTATGTCATTGAAAACATTGAGAATAATAGTTTTATCCCATCTTATTCACCACGCTAGTGTCATATTTTAACCCATTTAACCCAATTTTAATGCAACTCACACACAGCCTAAGAATTTGATTGATAATTACAGAGGCATTTCGAAACTATCGTCAATCCCTAAACTATTCGAAGGCATTGTGAAAACAAAATTAGAATTTTTAACCAGTGAATCCATTTCAGAATTACAGCACGGTTTCATTTCTGGGCGCTCTACAACAACAAACATGTCCCTTTTTTCATCGTATGTCATTGAAAACATTGAGAATAATAGTCAAATTGATGTAATCTACACCGACTTCAGCAAAGCTTTTGATTCGGTTAACCATTGTAGCTTATTTCGTAAACTGAAACTATTTGGCTTCCATTCATCATTTTTAAATTGGATCTCATCATATTTAACTGGTAGATCTCAAAAAGTTTTGATCAATAATTCCTTATCAAAATTTATTAATTGTATTTCTGGTGTTCCTCAGGGAAGTCATTTAGGCCCACTGTTGTTCAATATTTTCATAAATGATATTGCCTCCGTTATAAAATATTCACACTGCCTTCTCTATGCTGATGACATGAAATTATTTCTTAAAATCAAAACTATTGATGATTGCTCCATCCTACAATCAGATATTAATCTAATATCTGAGTAGTGCAACTTAAGTTGTTTAAAACTAAACATAAGAAAATGTAGCGTTATTTCTTTCTATAGGTCTCATACGTACATTAATTTTCTTTACCAAATTGATTCAAACATACTCTCGCGTGTTGAAAAATTAATGACCTCGGTATAATGCTGGATTCAACTTTCTCTTTTAAAAGCCATATTGACTATATGGTATCAAGAGGAAATTTACTAATGGTTTTCATTAAGAGAAATTGTACAGATTTTAGTGACCCACATGCTTTACTTTCTCTCTACACATCGCTAGTTAGATCGATACTTGAATATGGAGATTTTGTCTGGAACCCAGCTATGAAAACTTATTCTGAACGTATTGAAAAAGTACAAAAAAGATTTTCAAGATTCATCTTATATATAAAAATCAATTGCTGTTCGTTAGTCTGGCTAAAACTCGAGAACGGCTGAATGGATTTATCATATTGTAACGTGCGCTTGGTTCGCAAAAAATAAAACTCTACCTTTCAATTTAATTCTACCACTTTTATTCAGTATCTACTTTCGATATACACTTTATTCGAACTCAACTCAATTACGTTTATTCAATATTCACCTTATCACTTTCTAAATAAAACTGACTTCTGTTTGCGTCAGCTCCCTCTTTATATAGAAGTGTGAAACAACGAGAGATTTCTGGTAGTTTTTCTATGAACCATGATGTCTAGTTCTCCTCCCGGTATTTCTACACACACACACTCACTCACAAAAGAACGTCTTCCATTAAAGCACTCCATTATAGCGTTGCCAGCACTTGTGTTTTCGGTTTAACGTTTTCAATTAGGAAATTAGCATGAAATGTTGGGTGCACATTACACTGCCCCCTCCTTAAGATTGTTAGTCCCGAATAATTCCATTTGCAGACTTCCCACTGTATCGATGCAGCCGGTCACAATGCACTACTTTTAACTTGCCTCTTAGTCCTCTTTGGATGCGGTAGACCACGTCGTGAATCCTCGTGACAACAGTATAAGGACCTTCCCAATTCTGCTGAAGTTTTGGTGACAATCCCTTTTGACGATGAGGATTATAAAGCCACACACGATCTCCTACTTGGAATCCTGCCGTTGTCGCTTTTGTGTCGTACCGTGTCTTCATCCGGTCGCTGTAAGTTTTCATCAGTTCCCTTGTTCATTTATGGATGTCAGCGAGTCTCTTCTTGAGGTCGTCCATATACTCGTTCGTGTCCTGTGGCTCCTCTGTGGGGCATCCAAATTTAAGTTCGCTGGGCAGCTGCATGGTTTTCCCGAACAGGATGTCAGATGGTGTTTGTCCTGTCGAGCTATGTACTGCACTTCTAAAGACCATCAGGAATAGCGGTACGTGCCTATCCCAGTTTCTTTGGTAGTCGCCTACGACCTTGGTGAGGTGTTCTTTCAAGGTCCGGTTGAATCTTTCAACCATCCCATCAGACTGTGGATGAAGCGGTGCGGTTCTCGTCTTCTTAATGCCAAGTAGTCCACACACTCCTTGGAAGATGTTTGACTCAAAGTTCCTCCCTTGGTCGGAATGGAGTTCCTTAGGCACGCCAAACCTACTCAACCAGTTAAACACAATCTGGTCGACCACCGTTTTGGCTTCTTGATTTGGGATGGCATACGCCTCAGGCCACTTGCTAAAATAGTCCATTACAACCAGAATGTACTTGTTTCCAGCGTTGGTTTCTGGAAAAGGCCCAGCCACATCTACTGCAATCCTCTCAAAAGGTGATCCAACGTTGTACTGATGCATCTTACCTTGAATCTTCCTACCAGGTCCTTTGGTTGCAGCACACTTGTCACATGTTTGGCACCACTTCTCCACGTCATCTCTAGCATGTAACCAGTAGAACCGATGTCGCACCTTCTCCAGTGTTTTATTAACTCCCAGGTGGCCTCCAGAAGGTCCGTCGTGCATCTCCCGAAGAACTTCACTGACTTTCGATTGCGGTACGATCAGCTGCATCACATATGATTTACCGTCAGCGGATTCCCATTTTCGCCTGAGGACACCTTCTTGCACATATAGTGAGTCCCACTGTGCCCAATAGGCTTTGAGAACTGGACTCCTGTCAGAAATGTCTCCCCATTCAGGTTTCTCTTCATTTTCTTTCCATGCGAGAATGGGTTCGATATCTGGATCCTCCTGTTGAGCAGTCCTCACTTCCTCATTGCTCCATCCGCATATTGGGTCAGCTCTTAGTCGCTGAGCGGTAATATTTTCTTTGTCTTCTTGCCGCCTACAATGCTTGCAATCCACTTTGCAAGGTCTTCGGGATAATGCGTCGGTGTTTGAGTGCAACTTTCCTCTGCGGTGTTGAATCTGGTAATCATAAGTCTGCAGTCTTTCTATCCACCTTGCTACTTTACCTTCTGGATTTTTGAAGTTCAACAGCCAGTTCAGAGCACCATGGTCTGTCCGCAGAAGGAATTTCTGTCCATAGATGTACTTATGGAAGTGCTTTGTTGCCAAGATAAGAGCTAGCAGTTCCCTTCTGGTCACGCAGTAGTTTCTTTCGGGCTTCGAAAGGACCTTGCTGTAATATGCCACCACTTTCTCTTAGCCATCATGCACTTGGGATAGTACCGCCCCGATTCCCACAGAGGCGGTATTTGAGTTGCTGAAAAGATTTCTCACACTCACCTGACCATTTAAACTGCTTCCCTTTTTCGGTGAGCTGATGTAAACTCTTTGCAACTCCAGCAAAGTTCTTAACAAAACGTCGGTAATATGTGGCAAGACCAAGAAAGCTTCGGATTTGATGTTTGTCCTGTGGTGTTGGCCAATTTTTGACGGAGTCAACTTTTTCAGTCTTCACTCCTTGGGAAGAGATGATGTGTCCCACATACTTAACTTCGGTTTTGAAAAGTGCACATTTTTCCGGATTCAGTTTAAGGTTAGCCTCTCGAAGTCTCTGAAACACGGCTATTAGGTTCTTGCAATGTTGGTCAAATGTTTTCCCGTAAACAATGACATCGTCAAAGTAGACTAGGCAAGCTTTCCACGTCAGTCCTTGAAGAACGCACTCCATCAAACGCTCGAATGTTGCCGGAGCGTTGCATAGCCCAAACGGCATAACTTTGAACTGCCAGAGCCCATTACCTGTAGAAAACACCGTCTTTTCCCGATCGTCAGGGTGGATGTCAACTTGCCAATATCCACTCTTCAAGTCCAGCGTCGAGAACCACTGGGCTCCCTCCATGGCATCCAGGGTATCACTGATCGTCGGCAGGGGATAGCTGTCCTTCTTAGTCACATCATTCAGCCTTCAGTAGTCTACACAAAAGCAAGTGCTTCCGTCTTTCTTTGTCACTAGCACCACTGGTGATGCCCAAAGACTTTTGGAATTTTCGATAAGACCGTCCTTTTTCATTGCTGTTATCATTTCCTCAACCTCACCTTGTTTAGCCAGTGGAAGACGTCTTGCGGGTTGACGAATCGGTCTTGCATCTCCTGTGTTGATGCGATGCTGCACCAACTGTGTCCTACCATATTGTCCCTTTTGTGATGCGAAGATGTCAGTGTACTCTTGTAGGAGATTTTCAGCCATCCTTGTTTGTTGGTGATCAAGGTTGGATGAATTTAGTATTTTAGCTCTGATGGTTTTGAGCTCCTCCGGAGTTATAGTTTTTCTCGGGGCTTCGTCTGTGATCTTCGTAATTGCTGCAACCGATTCGCAACGTCCAACGACTTCTCCTTTCTTCAACCTTACATCGTACGGTCTGGTGTTTAGTAATCGTACGGGGACCATTTTGTTTTTCGGTGCTACCAGTGTTTTCCCAATGATGACGCTTTGGGAGGAACACTCTGGGTCTGGTTCCACCATGAGGTATCTAAGGCTTCCAAACTCACCTTTCAGTTTTGTCCAAACGAACACTTCAGAAGAAGGAGGCAGAATCAGGTCTTCCGTGATGACAGTCCTCAGTGTCGACGTACTTTCGTTCGAATAGGTCATTGGAAGTTCCTTATTTTGGTACTTCAAACCTGATTACCGATGTCTTAAATAACTCCGTGCTGTTTCATAAAGTCAATTCCAATGATGCACTCGTCACATATATCTGCCACCAGGAATTGATGAGTAAACACTACATCGGCCAGTCGGATCTTAAGACACACTTCTCCATATACTCTTGCTGCTTCTCCCGTTGCGGTTCTTAGATGGTAGCTATTGGTGTTATGAAGCCACGTCGTCTTTACCAGGTCTCGACGTACTATGGAGGCTGTGACACCGGTGTCGATGGTAGCCACATATTTGTTCCCGTTAATAGTAGTCTCCACAGTCAGACTTTTGTTGTCTCGTTTGGTCTGAGAGACCTGGATGGTGGTTCTGGGGCCATCCATACAAGAAACCAGCCTCTGCCCCTCGAAGTTGGTTCTTACTCATTTCCCTGATGGAAAACGGTCTGATAGGCAACGCTGGTGTTGTTGTTACCTTGCTCTGGGTTGGATCTCTTGCTTCCACAATGTTGACAACCAGCTTTATTTGGTGGTAGTCAGCATTGACGCTGTAAGTGCCCGGTCTTGTTGCAGTTCCAACATCTTGCTAGTCCGCTCCGCTGGTTCTTTTGTATTTCAGCTCTTTGGCACGAGCATTCTTCGACTATGGCTTCTCTAAGTCGATGTACTCCATGAGAAGCCTGTTCTGCTGCTTCAATTGTCAATGCGAATGCTAAGGTTTCAGAAAGAGTACGTGTTCTAGCAGTTCGCACAGACCTCTGAAGATGTATATCGGAAATGGCGCGAACGAAGGACTCAACAGCAAGCTGGTTGATGATTTCTTCTCCAGCGTCCGGGTATGCTAGGTGAACCAGTCTTTCGACGTCTGCTTGGAGCTGCTGTAGACTTTCAACCCTTTTTTGGACTCTAATATTGAGTTGGACTCGGAATACTTCTTTCAAATGGCTACCTCCAAAACGTTTATCTATAGCTGCTACGAGAGAACTGAAATCGCCGCTCTTACCAGCTGGAAATTTTTGAAGTAATTCAGCTGCTGGTCCTCTAAGAGCAATAGTCAGTGCAATGTACTTGTCTTCGTCATCCCAGCCATTTGTTGTCGCGGCTGCCTCAAATTGTCTCTTGTAAACTGGCCAAGAAGACTGTCCATCAAATGTTGGGGGTTTCATCTCCTTTTTCCTTGCAAACTCTCCAGCAGATTCTCGAATTTTGATTTTGCGTATCTGGTGTAATTCCTTGGACAGAACAGAGAACTGTTTATCGCATCGGCTTTCCAAACGATTCTCTACAACAGAAAGCTGTTTTTCCACACCTTCAACTCGTTCGTCAAGGGCACATACATTTTTCTCAATGTTGCCCAATTTGCCTTCTAGATTGTTTTTCTGGCCTTCCAAAACATTCTGTTGCGCCTCAAGTCTTTCGAGAATATTCTGTTGCTCTTTCTTTTGTTCGTTTCGTTGTTCTTCAATCAGCTTCTTTTGCTGGTTTCGTTGTTCTTACAAAAGTTTCATCATACTAGAAAAATCTACATTTTCACTTACTTCCTCTTCTTCCACTTCTGTTTCAAAAACAAAAGTGTTTACGTCTTCCCCTTGCTGTTCCAAACAGTTACGCAAGCGCAGGACGAGCTCATTTTTCGATCCAGCTCTAGAAAGATTTCGCTTACCTAACTCACTTTTAAGCTCAATGCAGTTGAGCTCTTCTAACAACTTACATACCCATTTTCACTGTGTATTGTTTTTATTTTTCTTTTTACTTTTTTTTCACACTTTACTAGTCAACTGGTTTTTTTCTTTTTCAAATAAGTTTTATTTACACTTCTGACACCAATGTTACGTGCGCTTAGCTCGCAAAAATAAAACTCTACCTTTTAATTTAACTCTACCACTTTTATTCAGTATCTACTTTCGATATACACTTTATTCGAACTCAACTCAATTACGTTTATTCAATATTCACACTTCACTTTCTAAATAAAACTGACTTCTGGTTGCGTCAGCTCTCTCTTTATATAGAAGTGTGAAGCATCGAGAGATTTCTGGTAGTTTTTCTATGAATCATGATGTCTAGACAAGTTCTCCTCCCGGTATTTCTACACACACACACTCACTCACAAACAACGTCTTCCATTATAGCACTCCATTATAGCGTTGCCAGCACTTGTTTTTTCGGTTTTACGTTTTCAATTAGGAAATTAGCATGAAATGTTGGGTGCACATTACAATATCTTGGTATTGTTATGTTCGCAGAGACCTAGGGAAGGTTCAAAAGCTAAGAAAATATGAAAAAAAAAATTGGAATATAGTTAAAGAGACAATTTCATTATTCTTAACTGTAATGAATTAAACATTAAATTCAAACAATGACTTTGTTTTTTTTTTCAATCGTTTTCGACAGCAAAAAATTAAAATAATAATTGAAAAATAATAAGATTATGGGATTGTTTGTTTTGAAAAATTCTTTTAATTTTTTGACGACAATAAAGATTTAAATTTTTTAAATTTCTTGCCATGAGTACCATAGAAAAAAATTTTTTTTATTAGCGCACACGTCAAGGGGTTATGACTACACTTATTATGTCATAGAGCACAGTGCGAGTATTTAGGAAAATAGGATATGAAATAATTGGTGACACATTGCTTTTGAACCTTTGTGAACCGTAATATAGGGGAAATACAGAGCCAGGTAAAGCATTCCACATTCGGGTGGTGTGACTGAAATAAGAATATCTATACTTGACTGTACGCCCGAAGTTGGGCTCAAGGTAAAACTGATGGACATTCCTAGCGAGGCGAGTGTTGCGGCTAAATTGTTTCAGGGGAGGTGTTTATCGTTAAAAACGTTTCTTCTTAAAAAACTCGATTCTCTTTTAAAACTCCTTCTAAACTCGCATAAAAATCTCAAAACTCAAAACTCATAAAATAAAACACGACCAAAACTTTCGGTATTAAAACTTCAAGTGAAGACCTTTATTTAACCTTCCTAGTTTGTGACATATTCTTCAAAGTCATTGGAAGTGTTGTTTATGTTTACGTTCAATATTGAATATGGGTGAACGTGTACAGCCTAAGGGATGACATCCAATCGATGATAGCGTTCAACATTCTCCCCCCCAGTGACGAAGTAAACGATCATGTCCTTGTGGTCCAACTCAATTTCTTTCATTACATTCAAATATCCAGACTTTCGTAACTCACATGGAAAGAGAAAATTTATTTAGTACTGTTTTCGAAAACTAATATAAATCAATAACAATAACAAGGCGATAATTTTGTAAGAAGAGTATGTATTTATTTCAATTTGATTTCAACTCCATTGTGATTTGTGCCCAAATTGTAGCTCAACCGCATATGTTCAATTTTATGAACCTCATTGAACACGGCCTGAGCTATTTTAAAGTGAGCGCATTTGGACATGTCAAACGTCAAGTCGTTACTCGTTACTCGTTTGTTGACTATCGAACTTATTTTTGACAGATGTTTGTGTATTTCGTTTCGGCTTTCGGCGTTGGCTTAGTTTTTATCTGTTTTGTTCTTAATTTATAATATTTTTAGTTACCATTTGTTACTAATGTAATTATGTAATAATAATTTGCATTTTGTTTTTAATAATTTGGAATGATTATTGTGGTGTCGGCGGTATTATGCACTGGATGCATTGATATAAAATTCCATGTGTGATCTACTTGTAATGATTTTGGTATCTCCCTTCCGTTGGTGAATATGGTATGGTTTTGTTTAATTTGTTAGATTATATTTCTTTTTTTGTTTAAATTCTATTATTATCTATTATTATCTATTCTATTATTATCATTTGTTTATTTAATGTTCCTTTTACCGTCTCCTTACATCCCTATATGTGTACATACATTGTTTGACTTCCATTTCCAAATGCACAAGTTTTTGTCTAGATTCACGGTGCGGCGTCTTAGAACTTATGTATATGCCGTGTATCGCATAATGTGTGTTAAATGGTTGAAGCAATTGACCAGCTGATTGGGGTCGTTGCCCTTACTTGGTTCAGTTTTCGGTTTTTATGAATTATATTTAGTAAATCATATTTGATTATTTTGCGGTTTTGATTGTTTTCTTCTGTGTAGACATTAATTATTTTATAAAGGTGGTATTAGTTGACTAGCCTGATGATGCTAGTGGATCTGATAAAATGTTCTTAAATCTTAGTTCGTTTTATTAATGCTGTTTTTATGGTTTTATTTTTAATGATTTTAGAGTTAATGTGCTGAGTGATATTTCGATTTAATGTTTGAAGATGTGAAGTGAGAGTGTTGTATGTATGATTTTGAAAATTCGAACCATGTGTATTATGAGTGAGCGATCCAAAGTATGATTTTAAATCCGAATGTATTGTATTATGAGTGAGTGATCTAGCGTATGGTTTTAGATTCGAATGATTTGATATGAGTGGGTGACTAAAGTATTGTTTTAGATTCGAATGATTGTATTATGAGTGGGTGATTAGAGTATTGTTTTAGATTCGAATGATTTGTGTTATGATTGAATTCTTGAAGTGTTTAAAGTTGAAAATTCAGCATCGGTGGGTTGATTGATGAGTAAATGAGTTAGTTTGTTCGAAAAGGTATGAATGTGTATGAATGCTTTATGCTTGAGGGGTTTAAGTGGACTGTATATTGTTAATAAGGGTTGATTTTGTGAATATGGTTTTGATATTGAAATGAGTGAGTGAGTTGTTGAATTGTTACAGCAATGATTTTATGTTGAGTGAGCTTTGTATGGGTACAATGTTGCATTTAATTTTGGTTTTGGGTATAATTAATGAATTTTGGTATTCGTGTTATATTCTCAAATTATTGTTTCTTCGGTGTTAGTGTCGTTTGACGGTAACGGGCATATTTTTCTAATGGGACGTTTTAGTTCCCCTTGTGTTGTCTTCAGGTTGACAACTCTTATTAGATTGTCTGATCCGGGGTACGTTGCGATGATACGTGCTAGAAGCCATTTCGATGGTGGAAGTCGTTCATCGCGTACAAGTACCAAGTCTCCGATTTTGGGTTGGTTTTCTGTTTTTAGCCACTTCGGCCTATTTTGAAGTCGTGTCAGGTACTCGCCGCTCCATTCCTTCCAAAATGTTTGTAGTGATGCCTGAATACGCTTCCATCGGTCCAAATATCCAAGTTTTTGGGATGATAAGTCTGCTTCTGGGACGACATAGCTTGAAGTGCCTATCAAAAAGTGCGCAGGTGTTAATGCAGCGAAGTCTTCGAAATTATCCGTTAACGGGCAGAGGGGTCTCGAGTTAAGGCATGCTTCTATTTGGGCTAGAAGCGTGCTGAGTTCCTCAAATGTTAGCGCTTCATTTCGGGCAATTCGTTTCAAATGGAATTTAACGGATTTCACTCCGGCTTCCCATAATCCTCCGAAGTGGGGAGAAGCGGGAGGAATGAAATTCCATTTGGTGTCTAAGTTGCTAATTGATTCAGCTATTTCGTTGTAGTCGTGTTTAGCAGCCTTTAACATTTTAAAAAGTTCTGTGTTAGCGCCCTTGAAGTTGGTCCCACAGTCGCTATATAAGTTGGAACAGATCCCACGACGTGATGTGAATCGCCGGAAAGCCGCGATGAATGTTTGTGTTGTCAAGTCTGTCACAGCTTCGAGATGAATAGCCTTCGTCGCTAGACAGATAAATACGGCAAAATATCCTTTAAATCTCTTTGAATTTCTTCCTTTCCAGGCCTTTACTTCCATGGGTCCAGCGTAATCGACGCCTGTATGGGTAAACGGCCTTGACATGGTGATTCTTGGAGCCGGTAGATTTCCCATCAGTTGTTGCATGGGTTTCGGTTTATACCTATAGCATATGACACACTGATGCAGAAACCTTTTAACTGCGTTCTTGATTTGAAATACCCAGTATTTACTTCTCAAGAAATTGACCATTTGTTGAAATCCGCCATGCAGTGTTCGGTCATGTGCATCATTCATGAGCAGGGTTGTTAAGTGATGGTTCGGTTTTAAGATTTTTGGATGCCTCTGATCGTAAGGCAACTCTGATTTTTGAAGCCTACCCCCTATCCTAATAATCTTGTCTGCATCAATGTAAAGATTCAAACCTTTATAATGCTTTTTTGTTGTTCCTGTCTTCCTAAGTTCTTCAAATAGATCCGAAAACATTTCGGTTTGTGCTATTTGAATAGCTGAATGTAGAGCAGATTGCAGTTCTAACGGCGATAGGACGGTGTTCAACTTTATTCTATTAATTTTCCGTGTGTTGTGTGTAAATCTTTGGATATATGCCAAAACTCGTAAAAGTTTTGGAAGTTTGGAGTGGTTGTAAATCAATCGCGATATGTCATTTTCGTTGTTGTTGCAGAAATATACTTGAACAGCTTTTGCTTCCTCTTCTGTTTCAAGTTGTGTTGGTTGTGTTGGTATAGAGAAATCCCATTTCTCTCGAAGAAAGTCTGGACCCTCCCACCAAAGAACATTTTGAATCAGCATTGATGGTAAAGCCCCACGAGATGCTAGATCCGCTGGATTTAATTTTGTTGGAATATGTTTCCAAATTGTGTTTGCTGACCTTTGTATTTCAGCCACTCTGTTTGATACAAAGGTTTTCCATCGGTGTGGTGATGCCTTTATCCAACAAAGCGTAATTGTGGAATCGGTCCAAGCATAAATTTTGGTAATCTTACAGGGCAGTACAGAATTTATATATTTCAATAGGTTCGAGAGTATCACTGCTCCGCACAACTCTAACCTTGGCAATGAGACTGTATTGAGTGGTGCTACTCGGGTTTTGGACATCAGTAAATGAGTGTAAATGCAGCCGTTGTTGTCTAAAACCCTAAGGTATACTACAGCTCCATAAGCCTTGATGGAAGCATCGCTGAAACCATGTAGTTCCAATTGTTGTTCGTCTCCATGGGTGTTTATCCATCTAGGAATGCGAATATCTCCTAAACTTGTTAATTCTTCTTGGAACGATGACCATTCCAGTTGTAATTCCATTGGAATCGTTTCGTCCCATGATAGACCACGCAGCCATAATTGCTGCATAATTATTTTTGCTTTCACTGTGCAGGGTGAAATCCATCCCAAAGGGTCGAACAGCCGTGCGATCGTCGAGAGTATTGTGCGTTTTGAGATAACTTCTTCAATTTCAACTTGCTTAAACGAAAATGAATCAGCCGATGGATACCAGCTGATACCTAATGTTTTCGTGTGTTCTACTTGTTCTGACGCACCAAATGTAAGTGACACACTTGTTTCCCGATCTTCCATCGGTATTGGGTTTAAAAATTCTTCTGAGTTGCTCATCCATTTTCGAAGATGAAAACCCGCTGAAGATAATAACTTTGTTATTTCATCATATTTTTGGATAGCGATTTCGAGAGAGTCTGCACCAGATACCAGGTCATCGACGTACATGTCGTTGCGAACCATTTGCGCAGCGAGTGGATAAGTTGCTTCCTCATCGCCGGCCAGCATCTTCAACGTTCGGTTTGCCAGGTATGGTGCAGGAGCTGTACCAAACATCCAAACTTTGATTTTATACAATTTAATGGGTGTCATCGGGTCTTCTCGTCAAAAGAGAAGTTGATAGTACGCGTCTTGAGGGTGAACTTGTATTTGACGGTACATTTTAGCTATGTCGGCCGTGAACGTGATTTTATTGGCCCTCCATCTCAACACTATTGCCGTAATGTCCGTTTGAGTTTTTGGCCCGGTCAATAAATGGTCGTTTAGAGATCTACCATCCGAGGTTTTAAACGCAGCATTGAAGACCACTCGCAGCTTGGTGGTTGTGCTTGACTCCTTTATGACAGCGTGATGTGGCACAACGTAGTGATATGGTGACATAAATATTTTATCTTGATGCTCATCAACCTCTTCCATCTGATCGAGTTCCAGATACTCCGCTATACACACATTGTATTCTCTATGCAGTGCTGGGTTGGTAAGTAACCTCCTTTCCTGTTTATAAAACATTTTTAAAACAGTTTCTTTTTCAGATGGCATTGCTGGGCGTTTATTTCCTTTGAACGGAAGGGACACTTCAAAGCGCCCTCCCGGCACTCTCTTGGTGTGTTGTAAAAAATGTTGTTCACATGCAACATTTTCCTCATCTTCTGGTTTTTCATACGGTAACTCCTCGATTTCCCAAAATTTCCTAAGTTGTGTTTCAACATCCACAAACTGGGTGTAGACTTGTATGTTTTGTGGTGTTTCCTTAGGAACTTTGCCAAGTATCAACCATCCAAATTGTGTCATTTGTGCAATTGGAGAAATCGGGTCTTCACCCCTAATTATGTGAGGTAAAACCATCTCACAAAAAACGTCATTACCAAGTAACACATCTATTCCTGACGGTTGATGAAAAGTAGGATCTGCCAGTTTCAACCCTTGAATGTGTTTCCACTTGTTGGGAAATACTTGCTGGTTTGGCAAAATTCCTGTTAAAGTTTTAAAAACATAACCTCTGGTCGATGTTTCAAAGTTTGAATACTGTGAGCCTAGGTGCAATTCGACATAGTTTTGACAAGAACCATTCTTCACTTGTCCTAAAACTGATATGTCAAGGGATGTGCGATGTTTCTTTAAATTTAAAATCTGTGCGGCTGATTCTTTTATGAAAGTAGCTTGTGATCCAGGATCAACAAGCGCTCTCATGTTGAAGTATTCTCCACTAGCGGATTTTACTTTAATGATGGCTGTTGCGAGCATTATCTGAGCGTCAGATTGCTGATTGTTTGCGTGAAAGCAATTTGCGCATGGGTGTATGCCATTTCGCTCTTCAGAGGGTTGAAATGGCTGTGCATAGGGGCTTATTTGTGTTGTTAAATGATTTGTTTGTGATTGTAACTGATTACGTGTGCCTGGGTTTGAGTGAGTACATGAGCTTTGGTTTGTGTTTGAGTGAATATGGTTACTTGGGTGTGCTATATGATTGCAACCATAAGTACTAGTGTTGTTTGGGTTGGATGAAAATTGGTTTGAATGCGAGAATGATTTTTGTTAGTTAGTATTGTGTGCTAATGAATTAGAATGAGCGAATGATTGTGAGCGTGAGTTATTGGGTTTTGTGTTGTTATTGTTGCCAAAATGCAGCAATGAATTGTGTGGCCTTTGACAAAAATGGCACGTTTTGTTACTAGGGCAACCATTTGTCCTGTGACTATAGGCCAGACAATTAAAACAATTGCCAAATTGTTTAACTACTCGTTGCCTTCCATTCACGTCCATTTTTAAAAATTTAGCGCATGTGCGTAATGAATGAACGCCTTTATGGCAAACTTTACATGTGAAGCTTTCGGTTGCTTCCGAATTGACATGGAAAACGTTCTTCGGGGATTTTTTCTGTGTCGTTGATGCTGATTTTCCACTCTGCTGCTGATCAACCATCTCCAGGGTTCTGAATTTTGTTTCTAAAAACTCCGAGAATTCCTTAAATGTGGGTGTTTCTTTCTTGGGTCCCAGAGAAGTTTCCCACAGAGATTGCACCTTTGTTGGGAGTTTTTTCAACAACAGAAAAATCACCATATCATCCCAATGTTGCACTGGCACATCTAAATTGCGTAATGCATGCAAAATTTTTGTCGAACCGTCTAGCAGCTCACGGATGTTATTTGCATTTTCTTCATGAACTACGGGTAGGTCGTAAAATAACTTCAGTTCATGATTTACTAAGATTCTTTTAAAATCATACCGAGACTTAAGAAGTTCCCATGCCTGGTCGTAGCTCACATCATCTACATTGACGTGATCAAGTAAGTTGCCTGCGCTTTCCTTACAACATGATTTTAAATAATGCAACTTTTCAATTTTAGATAGCGAGGTGTTGCTGTGTACGAGTGACACGAATTGGTCATGGAACGAACGCCAATTTTCGTATTCACCTGTAAACGTGGGTGGTTGTATTTTTGGCAGGCGAACATCACGTTTCGGTTGAACATCTGTACTTTCTTTAGACACATTTGATGTCGTGGGTACCGAAACCTTGTCTAATACATCTAATAATTGCTCCTTATATTCAAGGTATACTTCCTTGATTTGTTCAAACATTATGTTAAATGGTTTGAACTCGTCTTCTTTTAGATCTTGACAGACGATATCATTGTAGCCTACATTGATTTCTGACATGCTCGTCTCCAACATATCGAGTCGCCCGCTCGCATAATTTTTTGTTCGACGATTAAGGTATATATATATATATATTAGTAGTTGTAAGGTAGAATCTACTCACTCGTTTTCTTTTTATATATCAGCAGCTTTTTTCCGTTTTCCAATAATGTTTTTCTCCGTTTTCGTGTTGTATAGTGTTGTTTTCGTGTTGTATCTGCAACTCACTTTTTCTATACGTTTTCTTTTTCTGATTTTTTTCAACAGGAGGAATGCAACTGGCTACTTCACTAGATCACTGTTTGTAAAAAAGCGATAAGAGAGAGGGAGACATATGACGTTTCGACGGTGTCCAAGAGAATTAATCGATTCTACGATTGAACTACCACCCATCAATTTTAACGATCTATTTTGTACCCTATCAAGTAGACGCAAAGATGTTAGTGGAGCACCTGACCAGATATGGGAGTCATACTCCAGTTTTAGGCGGATAAAAGACTTTTAAATTGTAGCCAGAACAGAAGGAGTGAAGAATTTAATGCATTGTCTCAAGAAGCCTAAGCATTTAGCAGCGTTTTTAGCGACTTCAAATATGTGGTCATTCCAATGAAGACCATCGTTTATACACATACCACTGACAGCTTTTCGGTTTCTTGGATGCAGGTACCATTCATGGATAATGGCAATGGGGGAATGTTAAGCTTTACCTTTATATTCCCACAGGAACGGTAATGGGAACGGGATCAGCAATTCAAAAACCACTGGAACGAATTGAATTTTTTGTCGCTATTACAGTACGATGTTAACCCCATATTCTCACTTCCCACGAGAACGCGACGGGAACAAAAACTTAAGCGGGAACTTGGAAAATACTGGAGCAATTCCAAAAAAAATTCAACGTTAGAGTGTTTCTCTCCTCCTGAGTAACAAAGACTATAACTATTTTCTTTGCATATTCTTTCGGGAACGGAAACGGGAATGGTGACAAAGCAAAAAACCTGGAAAGTATACTCTACCAATTCCAAAAATTCTTTCATTTAAAGGTTGCTTCAATGTCCCTGAGTAATATAGATTATAGTTCATCGACATTAATCTACCCACAGGGACGGGAACCAGAATTCCAAAACCACTGTACTGATTTCAATACAGATTTCGCCATTACAATAAGATGTTACAGAGACTATATTTCATTACCTGGAATGGAACGGGAACTGGAACATATCCGGGTACTTGGAAAATACTATGCCGATTCTAAAAATTCTGTCACCGTATTATTAAATTATTAGATACCCATTCTAGAGTTTTAGCAAGGCCAAAGAGAAAAAGATTCGACACAGGTGGTTGAAGTAAATCAAATTTGCGATAGCGAAAACAGTCGTATAAGTATGTCAAAAACACGTTTCATAGTGGTGGAAATGCAGTGAATAGGTACATAACCTCAAAGGTACTCCGGAACGGGAACGTAAGCGAGAGTTAAGTATTTGTATTGAAGAGGCACCAAAGCTATTGATCCCATTTGAATGATGCCTATTTGGAACACAAAAATGGTCTTGAACCAGAGAAATTAGAAAGGCTAGGTTTCCTTTCCATATTCTCTCGGGAACAAAAACTTAGCTGGGAGCTTGAAAAAACTAGACTGATTGCAAAAATTCTTTCACCGTTGCAGTGCTTCATTGCTCCTGAGTGCCATAGACTATATTCCATTCCCATTTCCCTCAGGAACGGGAATGGGAACGGGAAATCAAAAATCACTGGAACGATATCAAATTTTTACCGCTATATACAATACGACGTAATAACAAAATAGTTTAAGCAACACTTTATCACCATATCTTTTTTCACTATCAGAACAGCTTATTTCAAGCTTGTGAAACAATGTATCTTTTCTTCAAGAGTTTTTTCACCCTTAAGTACTCAGAAATATGTATCACTGTCATCATTTAGCGAGGTGTTAGTAGTTAGTAAGCAAAAATTAAGTCTAACACACTCAAGACAACAGAGCTAAAAAATATTACAAAATTATTGATAAACATATACAAAAACAAATTAGATAGCTACATATAGACGTATAATTAATTATTAAACATGACAATTATAAAAATATAAGAAATAATAAAAAAAACATAGTCAAGAGAGTGGAGCTCTGGTTCGAATTAAGGACTTTAACGTAGTTTTACTAATATTAAAATCTATTAAATTTGAGTTAAGGTTTAAAACTTTTATCATACGAGTAATAGGCTCATTCAATCCATAATTAGTTCTATGATAAGGACAGTGAAGTAACTCCAAGTTGCGCAGTTGGTATGAGCCTCCCCGGTAGTTAAAACTTATGCATGCGAGCAAGTCAGGAGCATCAATTTGTCCTGTTATAAGCTGGTGAATAAAGACTAAATCATTATTTATTCGCCGATGCGAAAGCATTTGTTACATCAGACAATATTTCATCCCCACACGGAAAAGGAATGGGAACTGGAGGAAACTAGGAAAATACTGGGCCTATTCTAAAAACTTTGTCAACGTTAGAGTGCTTAATTGCACCTGAGTTGCATAGACTATATCCATTCCCACTCTACCACTAGAATGGGAGCTTGGAGACTGCTTCACTTAACTTTCAATTTGATAAACGTAGGGCCTGAGCTACCCCGGGCGAGTCAGCTAGTATTTTATAAAATGAAATCGACTTTTATCCCTGAATACAAGTCCCGTTGCCTTCTTTTGGGAATCAAATCGCTAGAATCCAGAGGACGCATGCATGATATAACGTTTGTGAGGGATATTTTGAGTTATCACGTTAAATGCCCTTCCTTACTATCGAAAATACCAATATACGCACCATCAAGGGTTTTACGTCCAAAAGATTTGCTTTTTGAACAATACCACAGAACAAATTATGGTTCAAATGAACCCATTTGTAGATTTATAAGACATTTCAATGAAGTTAATTTTTATATTTTGATAATTTGTTTTAATTTTTGTATAAAATATTTATTTGAATTCAATTTTCTTATTACTCTAAATACTGTCTTTAATCACAATAATCTTAATCTATTAGCATATGCCTGCAGATAAAACTCTATAACTATGTTTCCCTGCTGGTCTTTACAGGCTTGAGTTCGGGGTTTGCCACCCTGGCAGGATGTTTTTACCTTTTGGTAAAACTTCCGAATCTCGTTCCTGTCATGGTACCTCTCTATTTCCTCAAACGAGCGCTTCTCAGCTGCTTCTTTTTCTTTTTGAGAAGTCGGTGTTCTTCCCTTCTTCTCTCCTTGTAAATCTCGTAATCGAGCAGCCCTCGTTCGTTTTTGCATAAGCATTTGTCATGCACTTTGCTTGGCTCCATTTGCGAACTAAGCGCACGTTACATTGGTGTCAGAAGTGTAAATAAAATTTATTTGAAAAAAAAACGAGTTGACTAGTAAAGTGTAAAAAAAAAATTAGAAAGAAAAATAATAATAATTATATACAGTTGAAAATGGGTAATTTGTTAGAAGATCTCAACTGCATTGAGCTTAAAAGTGAGTTAGGTAAGCGAAATCTTTCTAGAGCGGGATCGAAAAATGAGCTCGTCCTGCGCTTGCGTAACTATTTGGAACAGCAAGGGGAAGACGTAAACACTTTTGTTTTTGAAACAGAAGTGAAAGAAGAGGAAGTAAGTGAAAATGTAGATTTTTCTAGTATGATGAAACTTTTGTAAGAACAACGCAACCAGCAAAAGAAGGAACAGCAGTATGTTATGGAGCAACTTGAAGCACAACGAAACGAGCAAAAGAAGGAACAGCAGAATGTTCTCGAAAGACTCGAAGTACAACAAAAGAAGCTGGAAGAACAACGAAACGAGCAAAAGAAGGAACAGCAGAAGGTTCTCGAACAACTGGAAGCACAACGAAACGAACAAAAGAAGCTGGTTGAAGAACAACGAAACGAACAAGAGAAGGAACTGCAGAACATTCTCGATAGACTTGAGGCACAACAGAATGTTTTGGAAGGTCAGAAAAACATTCTAGAAGGTAAATTGGGTAATATTGAGAAAAATGTATGTGCCCTAGACGAACGCGTTGAAGGTATGGAGAAACAGCTTTCTGTTGTAGAGAATCGTTTCGAAATCGTAGAAAGCTGATGTGATAAAAAGTTCTCTGTTCTGATCAAGGAATTGGACCAGATCCGAAAAATCAAAATTCGAGAATCTGCTGGAGAGTTTGCAAAGAAAAAGGAGATGAAACCGCCAACATTTGATGGACAGTCTTCTTGGCCAGTCTACAAGAGACAATTTGAGGCAGCCGTGACAACAAATGGCTGGGATGACGAAGACAAGTACATTGCACTGACTCTTGCTCTTAGAGGACCAGCAGCTGAATTACTTCAAACAGTTCCAGCTAAAAAGAGCGGCGATTTCAGCTCTCTCGTGTTGCCTATAGATAAACGCTTTGGAGATAGCCACTTGAAAGAAGTCTTCCGAGTCCAACTCAATAACAGAGTCCAAAAAAGGGAAGAAGGTCTATAGCTGCTCCAAGCAGACGTCGAAAGACTGGTACACCTGGCATACCCGGACGCTGGAGAAGAAATCATCAACCAGCTAGCTGTTGAGTCCTTCGTTCATGCCATTTCCGATGTAAATCTTCAGAGGTCTGTGCGAACTGCTAGAGCACGTACTCTTTCTGAAGCTTAAGCATTTGCATTGACTATTGAAGCAGCAGAACAGGCTTCTCATGGAGTACATCGACTTAGAGAAGCCATAGTCGAAGAATGCTCGTGCCAAAGAGCTGAAATAAAAAAGAGCCAGCGGAGTGGACAAGCAAGATGTTGGAACTGCAACAAGACTGGGCACTTACAGTGTCAATGCCGACCACCACCAAATAAAACCAGTTGTCAACATTGTGGAAGCAAGAGATCCAACCCAGAGCAAGGTAACAACAACACCAGCGTTGCCTTTCAATCCGTTTCCCATCAGGGAAACGAGTAAGAACCAACTTTAAGGGGCAGAGCCTGGTTTCTTGTATCGATGGCCCCAGAACATCATTGGGAAAACACTGGTAGCACCGAAGAACAAAATGGTCCCCGTACGATTACTAAACACCAGATCGTACGATGTAAAGTTGAAGAAAGGAGAAGTCGTTGGACGTTGCGGATCGGTTGCAGAAATTACGAAAATCACCGATGAAGCCCCGAGAAAAACTATAACTCCGGAGGAGCTCAAGACCATCAAAGCTAGAATATTGAATTCATTCAACCTTGATCACCAACAAACAAAGATGGCTGAAAATCTCCTACAAGAGTACACTGACATCTTCGCATCACAAAAGGGACAATATGGTAGGACACAGTTGGTGCAGCATTGCATCAACACAGGAGATGCAAGACCGATTCGTCAGCCTGCAAGACGTCTTCCACTGGCCAAACAAGGTGAGGTTGATGATATCAACAATGAAGAAGGACGGTCTTATCGAAAATTCCAAAAGTCCTTAGGCGTCACCAGTGGTTCTAGTGAAAAAAAAAGACGGAAGCACTCGTTTTTGTGTAGACTACCGAAGGCTGAACGATGTGACTAAGAAGGACAGCTATCCCCTGCCGAGAATCAGTGATACCTTGGATGTCATTGAGGGAGCCCAGTGGTCCTCGACGCTGGACTTGAAGAGTGGATATTGGCAAGTAAAGGCATTAAGAGAACGTATCGTATCACGTTTTGGCGTTCCACGTACCGTACTCTCCGATAATGGTAGCCAATTCGTCAGTACTACACTCTCCAATTACTTGCAAGAGGTGGGTATAAAACAACGATTTACCGCACCGTATTCCCCTCAAGAAAACCCTACAGAACGCGTTAACAGAGTGCTCAAAATGATGATCGCCCAGTACGTTAACGAGAACCACCGAACCTGGGACGAGCATTTACCAGAACTCACCTCAATACTTGCAAACATGATTCAACCGGTTTTCCCCCGCTTTTCTCAACTTCGGTAGAGAAATTAAAGCCCCGCAACAACCATGGTTACCCAACGATGACCACACCTACTGGTTGGTATCAGCATATCTCGGCCATGACCAGCCTGGCTCTCCTCCAGGCGACTTAATGAAAAAGATTGTCGCTGCAGCAGTACGGCAGAAGATCTGCCTCATCATTGTATGCGACGCAAACGCGCATCACACAGTATGGGGAAGTACTGATATAAATGAAAGGGGTGAGTCACTTTTTGATTTTATTTTAAGTACTAACCTTATAGTAAGTAATACTGGCAATGAACCAACATTCATTACCAGAAATAGACAAGAAGTTTTAGATATAACTCTTGTCTCCGACTCGGTTTATCATAGGATAACTAATTGGAAAGTATCTACTGAACACTCCTTTTCGGATCATAGATACATTCAATTTGATCTTAATGAGGAACCTCTTAAGCAACCAATCTTCCGAAATTACCGGAAAACTGACTGGCAAAAATAACGGATAACCCTGAAAAAGTTTGTTAAACCTAAACTTTTACAAAACCCTACAAACAAACAGGATCTGGACAAAAAAGTCAATGATCTTACCACCGCTCTTAACCTTTCACTGAACAGATCCTGTCCTCTTATAAAAATAAGAGGAAAACAGAAACCACTGTGGTGGAGCTTGGGGCTAGAACCGCTCAGGAAAGAATGTAGAAAACTTTTCAACCGAGCTAAACAATCTGAAAGTTTAATTGACTGGGACTCCTACAAGGAATCCCTCAAAATTTATAAATATCAACTGAGGAAAAATAAAAGAACTTCCTGGAGAAACTTCTGTGGAAAAATAGAAGATACTTCAGAAGCTTCTAGATTAAGAAAAATCCTCTCAAAAAGTCCGATCATACCTAGCTGTCTGAAAACAGCCGACGGCTGGACAGGATCCTGAGAAGAAACGCTCAATCTGCTTCTGGACACTCATTTTCCAGGCAGTTCCAAGAACTAAATGTAACTATGATTCCATAGAATCAGGTAGCATAATAACTTACACCCCCGATCTGATTACAAGGGAAAAAATAGTTTGGGCCATTAACAGCTTTGACCCATACAAATCCCCTGGACCTGATGGTATAATTCTAGCCGAAATTCAAAAGGCCGCGGATATTATTATCCCTGTCCTTGAAGTAATTCTTATCGGCTGTACCACCTTGAACTATATTCCCACGCAGTGGCGAGAGGTCAAGGTTGTGTTTATACCTAAGGCTGGGAAATCATCCCACGTAAATCCGAAAGATCTCCGACCAATAAGTCTATCATCTTTCCTTCTTACAACCTTAGAACGACTGATTGATATCCACCTACGTATAGCTATAGATCCAAAGTTGTTATCTACAGCACAACACGCCTACTGTAAGGGGAAATCTGTAGAAACGGCCTAACATACCTTGGTTCGTACTATAGAATACTCCCTCCATCATAAAGAATTCACTCTGGCCGCTTTCCTCGACATAGAGGGCGCCTTCAAATACTCTGCAATTACAAAAGCACTGACGAAGCTCAAAGTAGGTGGTTCTATAGTCGAGTTGATAAATCTAATGCTAAAAAGCAGGAGAATCAACTCTACTCTAGGAAACTTCTCTGCAAAGAGATCTGTCAGTAGAGGAACACCGCAAGGCGGAGTCCTATCCCCTCTTCTATGGAATCTAGTCGTCAAAAAACTTCTAGTTGACCTAGAAGCTGAGGGATTCAAAGTGATTGCATATGCAGATGACGTCCCCATTGCGGTATCCGGTAAATATGCTCACGTCCTTATGGATCTGATGCAAACCGCTCTAAACAAACAAGTAAAATGGGCGAGAAAAAGTGATCTAGGGGTCAACCCTCAGAAAACCGAACTCGTTCTCTTCACCAGGAAATACAAAATTCTTCAACTAACAGCTCCATCAATAAATGGAATCCCACTTCAACTCTCCAACGAAGCTAGATATCTAGGTATTATCCTAGACAAAAAGCTAAACTGGAAAGCCAATATAGAGGAAAGAATCTGTAATGGGGTTCAGATATTTTTTTGCACAGGAAAACAGAAACCACTGTGGTGGAGCTTGGGGCTAGAACCGCTCAGGAAAGAATGTAGAAAACTTTTCAACCGAGCTAAACAATCTGAAAGTTTAATTGACTGGGACTCCTACAAGGAATCCCTCAAAACTTATAAATATCAACTGAGGAAAAATAAAAGAACTTCCTGGAGAAACTTCTGTGGAAAAATAGAAGATACTTCAGAAGCTTCTAGATTAAGAAAAATCCTCTCAAAAAGTCCGACCATACCTAGCTGTCTGAAAACAGCCGACGGCTGGACAGGATCCTGAGAAGAAACGCTCAATCTGCTTCTGGACACTCATTTTCCAGGCAGTTTTCAATTCCATTAACGTTCGTTGTCAAGTGCAGACGTGTTTTCAATCCGCTCCCTTTGTTGAGTTCTTGTATTCGTCATTTCCCATTAAAATCAATCAACTCTTTTTTTTCAAAATGACCAAGTGCAACGCGTGCAATATTAACCTAGCTACCGACAATAGTATGCCCCAATTAACGTGCGGTGGTTTGTGCGGTAGGCTTTTTCACCCAACGTGTGCTGGTCTAAGCAAACGTTCGCTGACCTACTTTGCCGAATATAGTTCCCGGTTCGTGTTTTTTTGTGATGAGTGCAGGGAAATATCTTTGTCCCACATTTTAAAAGCCATTAAATTTAACAATGACTCGTGCAGTGACGAAATAAATAAAAATAATGATAAGTGTCGGCAAATTTTAAATGAAATGAGTAAATTTGATGACCTTATAAACTCAAATGATGAAATTCACTGCCGCCTCTCTGAATTGACCCGTGCAATAAACAATAATTCAAGTGATTTAAATAAAAAAATTGTCAATGCTAATGACACCCTTGATGAAATCATTTCTGTCAAATCCTCTATACATAATACGAAAAAAGACATTATCTCGGCAATTTCTAAAATAAATCTAGATGGACAATTTACTACTCTTCGGGATGAACTACACCGATCGGGAAACAATATAATGGATTCTATCAATTCCCTTAAACCTCACCAATCTGACGATGCCTCATTCTCATCACTAATTGACGACGCCTTGAAACACATCTCCAATTTTTCGGTTGATCTCGCGATGACCATGGACACCGTCAAAGAGTTGATAGATACTGTGAGAACATCTAAAGGCTTACACCAACCTTCCCCTCACCTCACGCTGTCGAACAACAATGTGCCCTCGTGCTCGTTTAATGTTTCCTTACATGATGAGCTACAATTTTGTTCCCCAGTCAAAAATCGCAATGAAGTGGTAATCGCAGCCGAGAATGAACCTCACCTCCATAATACCACTTCATCATCTTTACCCACCATAAATGCCGATCCTGTGTTACCACCATCTTCTTGTACCTTACCTCCCTCTACACCACTTCTTTCGAAATTTGGGACCACCTGGACTAAAGCCGAATGGAGTAGCAGACTTAACAAACTGAAAAATACCAACACAATTGCCCTTCTCTTGAGAAACACTCCTCGCAAAGCCAACAAACTTTGGATACGTGATTTCTTCTCCAGAACTTACTCTATATCGGTTACTGATTCCAGACGTGCAGCGAAACGAAGTTTTATAATCAACATTCCTGGGAAATACGAATGGTTATTTTCTTTCCCTGATGGAAGCTTAAAACTTGGTGATATGACCCTATCGTTGTGGATGGAAGACCCTCGGCCCGAAAAATCAGCAGAAGCGCCGACACATAACTGGAGTTTTAAAACAAGTATTTTCCCTAATTTCTCCTTTTCTCTCAATAATTCTAAAAACAATCCTTATCCCCCTAAGCCCCACACACTTCCTACTAGACCTCTGCCCAAGCCCCACGTATCTCAAAAATCTATAACTCAGCCTAAACTCTTGCCCAAGCCCCAACACAACCCCAGACTAGCCTTACAGCAACCCGCAGTCCAACAGAAACGTGCTCATCAACGGGTTTCCTTCAATACTAACCCGGATTCCCAATCCTCTCTCTCAAATAATTGTGACCTAACAAAATCCCCCCCCGTTCCTAGTTTCAACCTCACCTCAGGAGCTAAGTACCCTAATTTTATAAGCTCTCATATTTTAAACCCAAGCCCATCTCAACCGCCACTCGAATCTCGCTCTGCTTTCGATCCTCTTTTACCTCCTAATGTCAAACTCACTCAACAATCCCTCATTGAATCTACAGAGTCCCGCTATGCTCTTTCAAAACTTAGAGATAGTAAGGTGTTTGACAACATTCGTCTGTTCCTTGCTTATCTTCACGATAAACCAGACGATATGTGTGTAGACGGTAAAACAAAAAGCTATGTATTAGCGTCTATACAAAAGGAAGGACTTCCTTCTGATCCTAAACACCTAAGGCAGCTCTACAACAAATACCACGAGCTCCTGAATATCTCTTCGTTGCAAGTCTCTAAAGATCTCTTAGCTTTCTCTCGGTACGTTCAATCTAAAAGAATTTCTTACCTGCAAAGAATCCGATCCGAAACTGAAAAGTTTTATCGCTCCTAACACTGAATCCAGTTTTCCACCTTCTAATCTCCACCCTCTTTCTTTTTATTACCAAAACGTAAGAGGTCTTCGATCTAAAACTCACTCCGTGTACTTGCAGTCCCACAATCTTCCCTTTGATGTATTTGCTCTTACTGAAACAAATCTTTCCCAGGACATCAAAAGCCAAGAGCTGTTTCCTTCGTTTTTCAATGTCTTTCGTGATGACGAACACCCTCATAGCGAACCCCCAAATAGAGGCGTCCTAATCGCTGTCCATAACAAATACGAATCTTCTTTCGTTTCATCCTCCTCTTCCAATCTTCTAGACTACATCTCTATTAAACTAACATTCTCTAATCAATCCATCTTCCTGATGTGTTTCTACATCCTTCCCGGCGAACCAACTGAGTCATACAAATTGGTGGTAGCTGCTATTGACAAAGTGCTTGACGTCTCAGAAGCACAAGATGAGATAATTATTTTCGGTGACTTCAATCTTCCCTATCTTATATGGAACACTTCAGAAGATCAAATTGCCTTCACTCCCTCACCCGTTTCCATCAAAGAATCTGTCTTCGTGGATGGTCTTACTGATTCAAGCCTTTCCCAAATGAGTGGTATTAAAAACTATATGGGCCGACAGCTTGATCTTATCTTCACTTCCGACCCCATTAACTCATCTGTCTCAGAAACCACATCCCCATTATCTACTATTGACAACTTTCATCCGCCTCTCACACTGTCTTTTTTTATAACCTTACCTTTACTTCTACCTAGCCCAAGTAAGTATTCGTTCAACTTTCGTAAAGCTAACTTCAAGAAAATCAATGAAATCCTCTCTAATACCTCATTCGACTTTAAAAATCTTTCAATGAATGATGCAACTAGTCTGTTTTACGAGAAATTGTTGCATTGCATAAATCTCTATGTTCCCCTTTCGCGTGATAAGCCCTACTCAACATCCCCTCCCTGGTACAATCGTAAACTTCGTGAGTTGCGAAACAAGAGAAATAAGCTCTGGAATAGATTTCTTCGGTCCCGTTCAGTTTTTGATTACTCTGATTACCTTGGAGTATTTTATAAGTTTTCCAACCTCAATGAAGCTCTTTACAACGACTTTACATCCACCACCCAAGCAAATCTAATTTCGGAGCCAAAATCGTTTTATAAGTTTATCAACTATAAAAAGAAAAATGATGGTTTCCCTCCTTCTCTTCACTACGATAGCCAATCTTCCAACGACCCAACTACAATCGCAAATTTTTTTGCAAGTTACTTTAAACAGTCTTTTGCTCAAAAAACCCCTGATCTAGACCAGACTTACTTTTCCTATCTTCGCCATTTCTCTACTGGGCCTTCCAATCTTAGCTTTAATCAGTCAACTGTTCTTAATGGTCTCCTCAAACTCAAAGACGAGTATAATCCAGGTCCAGATGGCATTCCTGCCATTTTGCTTAAAAAATGTTGTTCCAGTTTAGCCCTTCCTATCACTAACCTTTTCAAACTATCCCTTTTAAGTGGAGTTTTTCCGGACTTATGGAAAATATCTGTTATTTCACCTATCCATAAAAAAGGCCCCAAAAACCTAATTTCTAACTATAGACCCATTGCCAAACTCTCTCATATCCCTAAGCTTTTCGAAAGCATTCTGTATGAAATACTTTCTTTCCAGTGCAAATCAATGATATCCTCCAAGCAGCATGGTTTCTTTAAGGGAAGGTCCACAACTACTAATCTAGTTGAGTTTGTTTCCTTCTCTCTCTCTGCGATGGAAAAAGGAAAGGAAGTAGACGTGATCACCACAGATTTCAGCAAAGCTTTTGACAAAATTTCTCACTCTGTAATCCTCTTTAAACTTTTTTTCCTCGGATTTAGTCCTATCCTACTCAAATGGGTCTCTTCATATCTTGAACACCGCCTATATAAAGTTCGTTTCCGTTCTACTCTTTCAGTTCCTTTTGTGGCCACCTCCGGTGTACCCCAAGGCAGCCATCTTGGACCCCTCTTTTTCATCCTGGCCATTAATGATGTCGAAAAGATCATCCAATATTCTTCTATCTCATTTTACGCGGATGACGCTAAAATTTTCAAAGTCATCACCTCCGATCGAGATTCTCTCCAGCTTCAAAATGACCTCGAGTCATTCGTCTTTTGGTGTTCTAAAAACTTCCTTGAGTTAAACATTGCCAAATGCGAAACAATAACTTTTTCTCGTAAAAGTAATAAACCTCTCCCTAGATCCTATCATCTTCAGAACATTCCTTTAAACCGTGTGCAGCTTATCCGAGATTTGGGGGTTCTATGCGACAGCGAATTAAATTTTCGTTCTCATATAGACGAGGTAGTCTCAAGAGCTAATTCCGCCCTTGGTTTTATCAAGAGATGGTCCAAAGAGTTCCATAACCCTCTTGTAACGAAATCCCTCTATATTGCCTATGTTCGCCCTCTCCTAGAGTATGCTTCGCAAGTGTGGGCTCCATATCATGCGGTTCATATCTCGAGGATCGAAAGTGTTCAACGACGTTTTCTGCTATTTGCCCTTCGGGATCTCTACGATGTTAGAAACTTTCTCACCCTGCCTCCTTACCGCGAACGTCTCGCAATCATTAATCTCCACTCCCTAGAAAACAGAAGGAATGTCTTTGACATCATTTTCGTTCACCGACTTCTCACTGGTAACACTGATTGCTCCTCCCTTTTAGACCTTATCTCTTTCAACACTAATCCCCGAAACGTAAGATCATCCCGATTTTTTTTCCTTCCTGCTCATCGTACATCCTATGGTCTGAACGAACCCTTAACCCGCATGATGAGTAAGATTAATTCTGTTCCTTCTCTTTTCGACCTCAATCTTCCAAGCCCTTGCCTGAAAGTCCTCCTTTTAAACCATTTCTCATCCTTGTAGGTTAATAGTTTTAATTAGTTTTAAGTAGTTAAGTTTAGTATGTTTAAGTTATTTTAAGCTTGTATTAAGCTAATAAATGGGGCGGTAGCCCCACCAAAATTAAAATTAAAATATTATCCTAGACAAAAAGCTAAACTGGAAAGCCAATATAGAGGAAAGAATCTGTAATGGGGTTCAGATATTTTTTTCAAAAAAAAAAATTGATTCGTTATAGATGGTGTGGGTATAGGATGTGGAAAAGAAGACAGTTTCCACGTTCCACTTTCCAGCTTAAGAAAAGAATAGTAAGGTTCGTGTCTAGAAAAAGTGGAACTAAACCTCAAATAAATGGAGTGGTGTTGGGTTCCTATTAGAATGACTGAGAGAAGACGCTTCGTTAACTCAGACAAGCAAACAGGCAGGGAAGCATGGGTGCATGGGGGAGAGTGATTGGTTAAATTGGGCTGAAATTTTATCTAAAAAGCTGAAATTTTATCACACCTATTTTAGAAAAATTCGAAATTGAATTTAGGAACTAAACTTGTAATTTTCTGGTTAAAATCCAGCGCGAAAACTCAAATAAACATTGAGCGGAAACACTTCCATGTTGGAAAAGCCCAAACCAAGCTATCGTGTGTGAGAGAGAGTTAAGAAAAAGGTGGAAACAATCGGTCAGTTGGATTAGAAATTTGGAAGAAGACGGGTCGTGGTAGCGGTTGAGTCGCGTAGAGTTTTTTTGTGGGTACAGTCAAGAAGAGCTAAAATTTTTTTTTGCGAGCTAAAAATTTTTTTTGCTAGGAGGAAAAATATACGAGTTGACTGGATAATACGCGATCGTAGGTTTTTGATGGACGCTGTGTGAATTCCACGCGCACAGACTAATAAATTTACAATCGGTCGTAGAAGCGTCCCGGTCACTCCGTCAATCACATACAGTCAATCGCACACCTTCACACGCCTTCAGTCAAACCATTCGTGCTCACAAAATAAGTAAATTTCTATTCGCCACGGTCACTCCGTCAATCACACACAGTCAATCGCACACCTTCACACGCCTTCAGTCAAACCATTCGTGCTCACAAAAATAATTATAATTTTATTCGCCAAATGCACACCATCAATCACACGTTGTCAGTCAAACCATTCGTGCTCACAAAAATAAGTATATTTTTACTAGCCACATGCACACCATCAATCACACGTTGTCAGTCAAACCATTCGTGCTCACAAAATAAGTAAATTTTTATTCGCCACGATCACACCATCAATCACACATTGTCATTCACGCCGTCATTCAAACCATCATCCACAATCAAGCACGCGTTCACGGATGTGCTCTCGTCACTATCACACGATCAGTCATCAATCACTCGTCAAGCGATCTGGCATTTTCGGTCTAAGAAGACGTATACCGGTCTCTAACACCCACGCGTCGCCAACGCATGAGCAATCACGTGTTTGTCATACCGTGAAACACGCCAGAAAAATAGTTCCAGATCTCAGAAAGAGCAGCACGTCACCTTCATAGGATCAGGCACACGCCAGACGCCTCTATATATACCGTCAAATATATCGTCACACACGCATCAATACATCGCCAAGTTTTGTCATCATCCCACGAACAATTTCATCATCAATCACAAGTCAATCACGCATCAATCACACACAGGCAGGGGTACCGTCAGACAGGCTGTCAAACCATCGACATTCTCTCCACCAAACGCGTCATAAGCGACACAGGAAGGAAGAACAGCCAACACACTAGCAGTACAGGCCACCCTCAGGAGGCTAGACGTCTTTCGCACATTTATCATCCGCTGATCAATCAACTGTTTATTTAATTATTAATTGCTACATACATACTAGTGACATTAAAAATTTTGGTTTTCCCTTTTTTTTTCAAAAAACTGTTTTTATAGTTTATAAATTTTGATTTGAGTACCGAAAGTGTTGAACGGGCTTTGTGTAAAACAAGTGATATTTGACTTGGTGCGAATTATGCCCAGAAACATTAAGTGGGAAATTTTTTTTATTTTTCTGACAGCTAACGACGCAAATAAACATTGCCATTGAAGCGGTGCACCTCATCAATTGGATGTTCTCGGTAAGTCATTGATATGATTATATTTTGTTTTTTTTTTTTGTCTTGAACAAAATGAATTTTAAGAAAGATATTCCATGGTAAGGTAGCAGATTAGTGGGGAAAGTCACAAAGTGTGGACATATAGCCCGGTCAATAGGGAAAGAATTTTGTTTTCTTGCGTTATATTAATTTTTTTTGAAATACAGTATTGTAAAGTAACTTCCGTAACAGAATTTTATTTGTATTTTTGAACTTAAACTGTATTTAAGAAATAAGGCAGAGATGGATAGTTAGCCATTGAATATAATGAGTAGACCTTAAGGGGTAGTAGAAAAATGGAATTTTGAGTTAAAAAAAAAAAAAAAAAAAAAAAAAAAAAAAAAAAAAAAAAAAAAAAAAAAAAAAAAAAAAAATGTTGTTTTGTTTAAATAGGTTCAAGTTATACTAACTCTAGAATTTCGGAAAACTATTGTAACGTGAACCCAACATTTTATACCAATTTCCTAATCGAAAAACGTTCAACCGAAAACACAACTGGCAACACTTTAATGGAATGGTATAAATGACAGGCGTTGCTTGTAAGCCAGTGTGTGTGAGTGTATAGAGAGACAGACAGACAGAGAGTAGACAGCAAATGTGGAGACAATGTAGAAGTTACTGGAGAGTTCTAGATGGCATGTCATTCGATATAAATAGCCCGCCCGAGGCAACCAGAGAGCAGTTTGGTTTATAGAGTGATAAAGTTAAGAGTAAATACAAGTGATAGTCCAAAGTCGAGTTGAGTTCAATAAAGTGTATATCGAAAGTAGATACTGAATAAAAGTGATAGAATTAAATTGAAAAGTGAAGTTTTATTTTTCGAACTAAGCGCACGTTACATTGGTGTCAGAAGTGTAAATAAAACTTATTTGACTAGTAAAGTGTAAAAAAAAAAAAAAAAAAAGTAAAAAGAAAATAATAATTATATACAGTGAAAATGGGTAAGTTGTTAGAAGAGCTCACTTGCATTGAGCTTAAAAGTGAGTTAGGCAAGCGAAATCTTTCTAGAGCGGGATCGAAAAATGAGCTCGTCCTGCGCTTACGTAACTATTTGGAACAGCAAGAGGAAGACGTGAACACTTTTGTTTTTGAAACAGAAGTGGAAGAAGAGGAAGTAAGTGAAAATGTAGATTTTGCTAGTATGATGAAACTTTTGTTAGAACAACGAAACGAGCAAAAGAAGGAACAGCAGAATGTTCTCGAACAACTTGAAGCACAACGAAACGAGCAAAAGAAGGAACAGCAGAATGTTCTCGAACAACTTGAAGCACAACGAAACGAACAAAAGAAAGAACAACAGAACATTCTCGAAAGACTCGAGGCGCAACAGAATGTTTTGGAAGGTCAGAAAAACATTCTAGAAAACAAATTGGGTAACATTGAGAAAAATGTTTGTGGCCTAGAAAAACGCATTGAATGTGTTGAGAAACGATTTTCCAAGCTTGAGAGTCAATGCGAAAGTCAGCTTGCCACTTTGGAGAAACGAATCGAAAACATGGCTAAGGAACTAGACCAGATGCGGAAAATGGAGCTACGGAAAACTTGTGGAGATTGTCTAAAGCAAAGAGAAGTACAACCACCAACATTCGACGGACAGTCGTCTTGGTCAGTTTACAGGAGACAATTCGAGGCAGCTGCGACAGCAAATGGCTGGGATGACGAAGACAAATACATAGCACTGACTCTTGCTCTTAGAGGACCAGCAGCTGAATTACTTCAAACTGTTCCAGCTGGTAAGAGCTACGATTTCAGTTCTCTCGTGGCAGCTATAGATAAACGCTTTGGTGATAGCCACTTGAAAGAAGTCTTCCGAGTCCAACTCAATAACAGAGTCCAGAAAAGGGGTGAAAGTCTACAGCAGCTCCAAGCAGACGTCGAAAGACTGGCTCACCTGGCATACCCGGATGCTGGAGAAGAAATCATCAACCATCTGGCTGTTGAGTCCTTCGTTCGTGCCATTTCTGACAAACATCTTCAGAGATCTGTGCGAACTGCTAGAACACGAACTCTTTCCGAAACTCTAGAGTTTGCATTAATGATGGAAGCATCTGAGCAAGCTTCTCAAATGGTACATTGTCAAAGAGAAGCCATATTCGAAGCTGGATCATGCCCAGGAATTAAGCTACAACGGAACCAGCGGCACGGACTTGCCAGATGTTGGAATTGTAATAAGACGGGGCACTTACAGCGACAATGCCGGTTGCCACCAATTAAAACTGAAACTGCTTGTCGACGTTGTGAAGTCCAAGAAAATCAATCCGCGAGCTGTAGAGTAAGATCGCAGACTTATCAATACCGAATTGGACATCAGGTAGAAAACCCCCAATGGAATTGCTGGCGGAAAGTAGAGACCAAGACTCAGCGGATGAGAGTGGAACCCATATTCGGATGGAACAAGGAAGAATTGAGGTCTGCTCAAAAGAAGGATCCAGACATCGGACCGATTCTCAAATGGAAAGAGAACAACACGAAACCTGACTGGAACGACATTTCGGACCAAAGCTCTGTTGTCAAAGCTTATTGGGCACAGTGGGACTCGCTTCGCGTGCAAGAAGGCGTACTCCAGCGCAAATGGGAATCTCCTGATGGTAAATCTTTTGTAATGCAGCTAATTGTTCCTCAATCGAAAATCAAAGAGGTTTTACAAAAGATGCATAGAAGCCCTACAGGAAGCCACCTGGGAGTCAACAAGACGCTGGAGAATGTGCGAAAACGCTTTTACTGGCTGCATGTTAGAGGTGACGTGGAGAAGTGGTTCCGAAATTGTTATGTCTGTGATTCAAACATAGAGGTGGGTAGGCTAACAGATAGACCTAATAGAACAGGGACATGGGCCACAGTGTATGGCGACCGGATGAAGACTCGGTATGACACAAAAGCGACAACGGCAGGATTCCAAGCAGGAGAACGTGTGTGGCTTTATAATCCTCATCGTCAAAAGGGACTGTCACCGAAACTTCAGCAAAACTGGGAAGGTCCTTATACTGTTGTCACGAGGATTAACGACGTGGTTTACCGCATCCAAAGAGGACTAAGAGGCAAGTTAAAAGTAGTTCATTGTGACAGGCTGCATCGATATAGTGGCGAGGCTGCAGATGGAATTATTCGGGACGAACAATCCTAAGGAGGGGGCAGTGTAACGTGAACCCAACATTTTATACCAATTTCCTAATCGAAAAACGTTCAACCGAAAACACAACTGGCAACACTTTAATGGAATGGTATAAATGACAGGCGTTGCTTGTAAGCCAGTGTGTGTGAGTGTATAGAGAGACAGACAGACAGAGAGTAGACAGCAAATGTGGAGACAATGTAGAAGTTACTGGAGAGTTCTAGATGGCATGTCATTCGATATAAATAGCCCGCCCGAGGCAACCAGAGAGCAGTTTGGTTTATAGAGTGATAAAGTTAAGAGTAAATACAAGTGATAGTCCAAAGTCGAGTTGAGTTCAATAAAGTGTATATCGAAAGTAGATACTGAATAAAAGTGATAGAATTAAATTGAAAAGTGAAGTTTTATTTTTCGAACTAAGCGCACGTTACACTATATTTCTTTGATCTCATATCAAAAATCTCGAAAGAATTATAAATTTACTTTGGAAATATTGGTTCAAAACGTAGTTTTTTTTTGGTTATAATACTTTATATAAATAAATAAGAGAATGATATTATATGTAAACAAAGGAGAATGGTGGTCTTGTCATTTCAATTGAAGATTTTAGCCATAGATCAAGTGTTTTAGGTCATCAATCAGGAGGAATGGAACTTTAAGTTTTCCATTAAAGGGTGGATGTGGTATCTTTGAGGCCTGATAGTAGGCGAAAGTTAATGTGGTTTTGAAGTATACCAGTGGTGAGTCATTATTTAGGGGCTACCGCAATAAAAATGTTGGAGGTCGCCAAGGACGTTTCATCACGATGTTACGTGGGTGGGCTTTCCTCTTTGGACAACAACATCTTGTCCATTCACTTCTCCAGGGTTGCCAACGGTCAATTTCTTTATGCAGGCGATAGTTCTTAGAAGTGAAGCTAATAGTTAATTTTCGTTTAAATTAGGACGGTTTCAGGTCTCAAATTTTATTTTGAACCAGTTATTTTTTTTTGTATTTATTATACGACTTAACACCTTGTTGTAGATTGGCATGTAAATACGTAACAAACGTTCAGTGAGTACTGGCACGAACCCATCCCATTCCGACGAGCAAAGCTTCGGCTTCCAGCAAGCATGCCATGCCAGAGTATTGCACTGAACACCCTTCATTCCTACTGCCAGGATGGGCCTTTGAGCATCCTGTAAGCTAGGGGTCGTAATGGTAGTAGAAGGAGTGAAGGTTGGTAATGACACTAGAAATCGTGTATGAAGCTAACGTGCTGAGATAATGGACCATGAGGGTTATAGCACCTTCCCTTAGGAAGATTAAATTTAGTTTTCACATGAAAGTCCTTACAAAACCAAACAGGTTCCGTTACAGGTGGCGCCCAACGTGGGGCCCGAAATTCGTCCTTTTTGAAAACGAAAATGTAATAGCGGTTATGAAATTTTTTGTCGAAGAAGTTCACTCGAGGAATGGCTCGATGAGAGTCTAGTCAGCTTTTAATTATCCGGAAGTTTTTGTTTTAATTGAACCTCGTCTGTTGTAGTAATGTTGACTTGCTTTCCTCGACCTCGATTTTGGTGTTGGCTTTTATGTCCGCATTTGGATGTTAAGTACCTGGTGGTCGGTTGCATTAAGGCTATACCTATACCGGATTTTGTGGAACGAGTCTAAAATAGCAATGCTTTTAGTCTTCTAACCGGTGCGGTGGTTGGTGAACAAGCTCCCGACGCACGCCTGTAGTAGAAGCATAGAGATAGGATAGATTCACCTTTTTATATAAACAAGTTCTCTCACGAATAACAACATCAGAACCTCTGAGGAAGTTTGAGTTAGAAGTATGTGTGTGACTTTGGGCACGTTAGCCGGTCAGGAGTTGAACCTGTATTTTTGACTATAGTGTCAATCGCAAGCTGACGTCCGTTGGATGGGTGATATATTCCCTGTTCAAGCTGTTGCGATCAGCAGCACTTCCTGTGGATAGTTTTTTTGTCTGCATACTGAACTGATATGGGTTTGAGTCTCGCCATGATGGTTAATGGTTCAGAAGAAGCGTTAGACTGATGTCCAGTGGGTGGGTGATAAATTCCCCTTCCAGACTGTTGCGATCAGCTACAAATTCGTTGGATAGTTCATTGTTCTTACGCATGTTTCAACTAAAAAGGTTAATCCGAACTTAGCAATATAAAATTTTTCTAGGAATTTTGCGTTTTTTGTTTTATCAATTTTAGAGTTGAAAGAGAGAAAGAGTTAACTCTGGGGGGAGAAGTTATGGGTCTCCTTATTGGTGCGCCAGTCAGGCCCTCATTACTTACCACATCCACCCTTAAATTATATGACAACATACGTACAAATATTTGATTGGAATTGACAAGCATCATTATATGCCTTAAGTTAAGCTGGTAATTGAGTTTTGTTATTGAACATTTTTAGAGAATAAATCAAAATTTGTATATACGGCCGTTGTGCTGTTGGGTTTAAGTTAAATAAACGTAAGGTTAAGTTTCCGGTATCGTTATATTTTTTTTTAGTAATTTTTTTCTTAAATCTAGACACACTCGTTAAATCATCGAAGTCAATCGTCTAAGGTGTAATTAGTATTGGTTAGTTTCAAAAAGTTTTGCCTCCGGTCTTTCAATCATTATTTAGCTATCTGTTGATTGGGGTAAACTGTTTTAAGGCAATTGAAGCCCGTTATTATAGGAGTGGTTAAAATTTTTTTGAGAGATTGATTGATTTTTTTTTACGTTTAAAAAAAAAATGCCTAGACAACGAAGAGTGTCCTTGTCAGACTTTCGTAAACGGGAGGGTTTACGAAGCAATCCAAAAACAGTTTCGGAAAACCAAACGGGAGTAACAATAAGTCAGATTAGGAACGCAGAGATTTCTTCAAGTGAAAACGCGGAGGATGAGGGAGCTGCGTCTTTAATGTCACAAGGGTTGGAGAGGGGTGCAAATTATAGGGGATTATCATTAAACGATACAGAGCAGCCTGAGAGGGTAAGAGGGGAGCTGGCAGAGGATGAAATCCTTACCGACTATATTGAAGAAGTGGTCACGGCAGCTATAGGATTGAACAGAGTGAAAGAGATGGAGTTTTTGAGGGCTAAAGCGGAAAGAAGCAGAGTGTACCTACAAGAACAAGTCGCAAACATTGTACGCCAGACTTTGTCAAGTATCACACCCTCTGCAACTCCACGTCGACACTCAGAAACTCAAAATGTTCCTAACATGGTTCCGGGTGTACCAGAACGGAGGGATCTGCCAACTCAGAGTAACGTCGATGCTACACACCATCAAGCAGGACACACGTATCCTCAGTATGAGTCGACATCACATCTGCCAAATCAGAGACGCAGAGCCGCTAATGACGATTTTTTACGCCAGTTGGAGAATTTGAACTTGAGTGATCCTATGGGTAGCACTTTTCGTTCTGCCCCAGCGGCGTCGGCTTTCAGGTACCACCATTTTCACAAATGGGGGCTGAAATTTGACGGTAAACAAATGACGGTAGACAACTTCTTGTTTAGGTTGGATAGGCTTAGAAATTCGTATCTTGTAAGCTGGGAAGAAATAGTGCAAAATTTTCACCATTTTGTCTCCGGGAATGCGAGCAATTGGTTCTGGATGTACATGAAAGCCAATCCCAACGCAAATTGGGAAACTCTTAAGAATGCTCTGATTGAACAATATCGTAGCCTCGAAACAGACTCTGAACTTTCTAGGAAACTTTTCGATAGACGTCAACAACCTTCGGAGACGTTTGACGAATTTTACTCCGCTGTTCAGGAGATCAATAGTAGGTTACGAGTTCCAAAACAACCAGAAGAGTTAGTAGAACTGTTGAAGCTGAATGTGAAGAGGCGTATGGGTGAACTCCTAATTACTTTTCGTACGAACAGTTTATCAGAAATGATCTACAATTGTAGGAAAATAGAAAAATATTTGAATAGTCAAGACCAGAGTTCTCAAAGACCCAAATTTTCTTTTCAACAACAACCCCATACAGTCCGCAAAAATATTTCAGAGCTAGGAGCAGAACACCTAGAAACAGAGCAGCCAAATCTTGAGGCACTCAACACAGTAAGAGACGGCCGAAGCTTAGCATGATTCAACTGTAAAGAAAAGGGCCATACTTACTTTGAATGTCAAGTTCCTCAAAGAAACTTGTTTCGCTATAGATGCGGCTATGAAAATACTACTGTTCCTCGATGCCCTCGTTGCTCGGGAAACGGCCCGAAGAGCAGTCCTATGTCCAGGGGAAACTGTTCGCAAAATCAGAGAGTGGACACGCAGTAGATGAGCAAGCAATTATCCCAATTTCAATTTTACCACGTCAAAACCCCAGTCAATTATCCATTTTAAAGTCGGAAGTCCGCCCAAATCCTACCGAAACTGCCCTAAAAACCCTTCCATCGAAAGAACCTCCTAAGACTTTGCACGAAAGGTTACAAAATTATTACAAAGTCAGAGATAGAATTTTTGGCATGAGCGATACAAAAACCCCAGTGTCTGAAAAAGTTCTAAGACTTCGAGAAAAATTCAAGAACAAAAAGCGTGAGTTCAGGTCAATTGAAGCGATGACGCTGTGTAGTAGTGAAGATCCTCGACCTTATGCTAGTGTTAAGCTCTTTGGTGAGTCGATATTAGGGCTGCTTGATAGCGGAGCTAGCCTAAGTTGTTTAGGGGAAGGGGGGATCGATTTTCTAGAAAAAAACAGTGTAGACTATGTTAAATTAACTCAGAAGATAAAAACTGCAGACGGAAAAAACCAGGCCATAATAGGCAAAATCACTGCAAAAGTAACTTACAAAGGAGTAACAAGAGATATACAATTGTATATTGTACCTTCCTTAAAGCAGCGGTTATACCTTGGTATAAATTTCTGGAGGGAGTTTAACATAGCCGCATGCTCGAGCTCGGAGTGATAGAGGAGAGTTCCAGTGCATGGAGCTCCCCTGTGGTCTTGGTTCGAAAACCAGGAAAGAATCGACTCTGCCTCGATTACAGAAAGGTAAATTCCAAGACGAGAGGAAACGCGTATCCGATGACTCATATAGAGGGTTTGCTGGCGCGTCTTCCAGATACCCGCTATATTTCTAGCATTGATCTGAAGGACGCGTTCTGGCAGATCCCTCTGGAGAAGTCGTCAAGGGAGAAAACGGCGTTTACGGTTCCAGGCAGACCCTTAATGCAGTTCAAGGTAATGCCATTTGGTCTGAAAAACGCGTGTCAAACCACGTGTGAAGTAATAGACAAGGTGGTACCCGCTTCACTGCGACATCAAATATTTCCGTATGTAGATGATTTGCTGGTGGTTTCAGGCTCTTTCAATGAACACATCGAACTGTTAGGTATACTAGCAGACAGACTTAAGCAGGCAGCATTGACCATAAACGTTCAAAAATCGAAGTTTTGCTTCAAAGAATTGAAGTTTTTAGGTTATATGGTGGGTGATGGTTGTCTTAAGCCAAACCCTGAAAAGGTGTCGGCGATAGTCGACTTCCCAATTCCTACAACACCCAGACAGGTCAGACGTTTCCTAGGTTTAGCTGGTTGGTATAGGAGGTTCGTTAAAGATTTCTCCACTCTAGCAAGTCCGCTAACAGATTGTTTAAAGAAAGGAACAAAATTTAAGTTCGGGGAAGAGGCAAAGTAGGCTTTGAAAACCTGAAGAAAACTTTAACATCTGCACCAGTTCTGGTTAATCCAAAATATGATAAAGAAATTATTATCCTCTGTGACGCATCAAACACTGGCATTGGATGTGTCTTATGTCAATTAGATAGCGAAGGTAATGAACACCCCATATTTTATTACTCACAGAAACTCAACAAAGCCCAACGTAACTATAGTGTTACAGAACGCGAATGCTTGGCTGCAGTTGTGGGCGTCAAAAAGTTCCGGGTTTATGTGGAAGGGCAACCGTTTAAGATTATCACAGACCATGCGAGCCTGAAGTGGCTGATGAATCAAAGGGATTTGAGTGGTCGTTTGGCGAGATGGAGCCTAAGGCTTCAAGGGTTCGACTTCACAATCGAACATAGGAAAGGGACACAGAACGTGGTTCCAGATGCTCTGTCTAGGGTATTCGAGGTGGAAGTAATAAGTTCAGATGATTCGGTTGTGAAGGAAGCCTCTGACGCGCTGCACATAGATCTTGAAGATCCCAGTTTTAAATCTGAGAGTTACTCCAAGATCATAGACACAGTCAAAAACCAAAAGAATCAGCTACCGGACCTTCAAGTCTCGAACAATTTCGTGTATAAGAAGGTCCAACATAGCACAGGGAATCCGCTGGAGGACGACCTTGTTTGGAAGCTTTGGGTTCCGGAAGCGTTGACTGGCCGCTTGATAGCTTTGGCACATCGGCCGCCTCGAGCTTCGCATGGTGGTATAGCAAAAACATTATATCGGCTTCGTACTCGGTTCTATTGGCCGGGCATGGCAGCCCAGGTAAGGGAGGTCATCAGTAATTGTGACATTTGTAAAACGTGTAAGGCGCCAAATAGTACTCTTAGACCTACAATGGGGAAAACATTTCGGGCAGAAAGGCCGTTTCAAATGGTGTATATAGACCTTCTCGGTCCTTATCCACGCTCCAAAAATGGTAATACTCACATCGTAATTGCGATAGATCAATTGACAAAGTTTGTGGTAATCAAACCACTGAGAAAAGCAACGTCAGAAACAGTCATTAAGTTCCTTGTTGAAAACATCTTATGTTTGTTTGGTGTGCCGGAGACTATACTTTCTGATAATGGAAAACAGTTTTTGAGTAAGGAGTTTGAGAAACTGATGTCCTCGTACGGTATAAGCCACGTGATATAGATCCGGATCAGCGGAATTGGGATCTACAGTTGCCGTCGATTGCCAGTGCACTTCGCACGTCTTTACATTCGGCTACAGGAGTATCACCGTACGAGGCCCTCTTCGGTCAAGCTATGGTGGAACATGGTTCAGACTATAAGTTGCTCACAGACCTTAACGGGCTCAATTACTCCGAAATCAAAGTTCTGTCGAAGGCCACCCAAATGAATATCTTACACACGTACATTAAAGAATCGTTGGCTAACGCCCACTCCAAGTACGAGAGTATTTATAACACCCGAAGCAAGGCAGTACAATTTAATGTAGGTGAGGCTGTGTTTAGGAGAAATTTTGTTTTGAGCGACGCTTCGAAGAATTTTAACGCGAAGTTATCACCTAAGTTTGTGAAGATGCGGATCAGAAGAAGGGTAGGCAATAACCTTTATGAGCTTGAGGATTTGAACGGTAAGCGAGTGGGAGTTTACCACGTTAAGGACCTACGCAGATAAAATAGACTTAGTATGGTGCCCGGACTACTCAGTCTGTGCACGAGAGCTCTGGGGTTTCCTGTTCCTTTTACGCGCAGGGTCTTGGAAAAGGAAGCAGGTTTGTAATGGGGTTCAGATATTTTTTTCAAAAAAAAAATTGATTCGTTATAGAAGGTGTGGGTATAGGATGTGGAAAAGAAGACAGTTTCCACGTTCCACTTTCCAGCTTAAGAAAAGAATAGAAAGGTTCGTGTCTAGAAAAAGTGGAACTAAATCTCAAATAAATGGAGTGGTGTTGGGTTCCTATTAGAATGACTGAGAGAAGACGCTTCGTTAACTCAGACAAGCAAACAGGCAGGGAAGCATGGGTGCATGGGGGAGAGTGATTGGTTAAATTGGGCTGAAATTTTATCTAAAAAGCTGAAATTTTATCACACCTATTTTTGAAAAATTCGAAATTGAATTTAGAAACTAAACTTGTAATTTTCTGGTTAAAATCCAGCGCGAAAACTCAAATAAACATTGAGCGGAAACACTTCCATGTTGGAAAAGCCCAAACCAAGCTATCGTGTGTGAGAGAGAGTTAAGAAAAAGGTGGAAACAATCGGTCAGTTGGATTAGAAATTTGGAAGAAGACGGGTCGTGGTAGCGGTTGAGTCGCGTAGAGTTTTTTTTGTGGGTACAGTCAAGAAGAGCTAAAATTTTTTTTTGCGAGCTAAAATTTTTTTTTGCTAGGAGGAAAAATATACGAGTTGACTGGATAATACGCGATCGTAGGTTTTTGATGGACGCTGTGTGAATTCCACGCGCACAGACTAATAAAGTTACAATCGGTCGTAGAAGCGTCCCGGTCACTCCTTCAATCACATACAGTCAATCGCACACCTTCACACGCCTTCAGTCAAACCATTCGTGCTCACAAAATAAGTAAATTTCTATTCGCCACGGTCACTCCGTCAATCACACACAGTCAATCGTACACCTTCACACGCCTTCAGTCAAACCATTCGTGCTCACAAAAATAATTATACTTTTATTCGCCAAATGCACACCATCAATCAAACGTTGTCAGTCAAACCATTCGTGCTCACAAAAATAGGTATATTTTTATTAGCCACATGCACACCATCAATCACACGTTGTCAGTCAAACCATTCGTGCTCACAAAATAAGTAAATTTTTATTCGCCACGATCACACCATCAATCACACATTGTCATTCACGCCGTCATTCAAACCATCATCCACACTCAAGCACGCGTTCACGGATGTGCTCTCGTCACTATCACACGATCAGTCATCAATCACTCGTCAAGCGATCTGGCATTTTCGGTCTAAGAAGACGTATACCGGTCTCTAACACCCACGCGTCGCCAACGCATGAGCAATCATGTGTTTGTCATACCGTGAAACACGCCAGAAAAATAGTTCCAGATCTCGGAAAGAGCAGCACGTCACCTTCATAGGATCAGGCACACGCCAGACGCCTCTATATATACCGTCAAATATATCGTCACACACGCATCAATACATCGCCAAGTTTTGTCATCATCCCACGAACAATTTCATCATCAATCACAAGTCAATCACGCATCAATCACACACAGGCAGGGGTACCGTCAGACAGGCTGTCAAACCATCGACATTCTCTCCACCAAACGCGTCATAAGCGACACAGGAAGGAAGAACAGCCAACACACTAACAGTACAGGCCACCCTCAGGAGGCTAGACGTCTTTCGCACATTTATCATCCGCTGATCAATCAACTGTTTATTTAATTATTAATTGCTACATACATACTAGTGACATTAAAAGTTTTGGTTTTCCCTTTTTTTTTTTAAAAACTGTTTTTATAGTTTATAAATTTTGATTTGAGTACCGAAAGTGTTGAACGGGCTTTGTGTAAAACAAGTGATATTTGACTTGGTGCGAATTATGCCCAGAAACATTAAGTGGAATATTTTTTTTATTTTTCTGACAGCTAACGACGCAAATAAACATTGCCATTGAAGCGGTGCACCTCATCAATTGGATGTTCTCGGTAAGTCATTGATATGATTATATTTTTTTTTTTTTTTGTCTTGAACAAAATGAATTTTAAGAAAGATATTCCATGGTAAGGTAGCAGAATAGTGGGGAAAGTCACAAAGTGTGGACATATAGCCCGGTCAATAGGGAAAGAATTTTGTTTTCTTGCGTTATATTAATTTTTTTTTGAAATACAGTATTGTAAAGTAACTTCCGTAACAGAATTTTATTTGTATTTTTGAACTTAAACTGTATTTAAGAAATAAGGCAGAGATGGATAGTTAGCCATTGAATATAATGAGTAGACCTTAAGGGGTAGTAGAAAAATGGAATTTTGAGTTAAAAAAAAAAAAAAAAAAAAAATTAAAATTTTTATTTTGTTTTGTTTAAATAGGTTCAAGTTATACTAACTCTAGAATTTTGGAAAACTATATTTCTTTGATCTCATATCAAAAATCTCGAAAGAATTATAAATTTACTTTGGAAATATTGGTTCAAAACGTAGTTTTTTTTTGGTTATAATACTTTATATAAATAAATAAGAGAATGATATTATATGTAAACAAAGGAGAATGGTGGTCTTGTCATTTCAATTGAAGATTTTAGCCATAGATCAAGTGTTTTAGGTCATCAATCAGGAGGAATGGAACTTTAAGTTTTCCATTAAAGGGTGGATGTGGTATCTTTGAGGCCTGATAGTAGGCGAAAGTTAATGTGGTTTTGAAGTATACCAGTGGTGAGTCATTATTTAGGGGGCTACCGCAATAATAATGTTGGAGGTCGCGGTTGCCAAGGACGTTTCATCACGATGTTACGTGGGTGGGCTTTCCTCTTTGGACAACAACATCTTGTCCATTCACTTCTCCAGGGTTGCCAACGGTCAATTTCTTTATGCACGCGATAGTTCTTAGAAGTGAAGCTAATAGTTAATTTTCGTTTAAATTAGGACGGTTTCAGGTCTCAAATATTATTTTGAACCAGTTATTTTTTTTGTATTTATTATACGACTTAACACCTTGTTGTAGATGGGCATGTAAATACGTAACAAACGTTCAGTGAGTACTGGCACGAACCCATCCCATTCCGACGAGCAAAGCTTCGGCTTCCAGCAAGCATGCCATGCCAGAGTATTTCACTGAACACCCTTCATTCCTACTGCCAGGATGGGCCTTTGAGCATCCTGTAAGCAAGGGGTCGTAATGGTAGTAGAAGGAGTGAAGGTTGGTAATGACACTAGAAATCGTGTATGAAGCTAACGTGCTGAGATAATGGACCATGAGGGTTATAGCACCTTCCCTTAGGAAGATTAAATTTAGTTTTCACATGAAAGTCCTTACAAAACCAAACAGGTTCCGTTACAAATCAGGAAGTCCACCGTAGCCCTGTTTTCCTGCAAAAAAGCCATTGGCACTAAATGGGGTTTCTCCCCCCAAATCACCCACCCCAAATACTCACATACGGAGTAGTGGTATGGTGGACCGCTCTGGATAAAAGGACCTACTGCGATAATTTAAGCAAGGTCCAACGAACAGCTTGTTTATGTATAAGCGGAGCACTGAGATCAACACCCTCAGCTGCCCTAAACATACTCCTTAATCTCATACCACTAGATATCTTCAGCAAACAAATGGCCGCCCGTACAGCCATTCGTATGAGAGCTATCTCCCAATGGACCGATAATAACATCGGTCATGCTACAATCTTGAGTTTATTCAGATCAGTCCCATGCCACTCCGACTACACCATCCCCCAATTGGTTTTTGATAATAAGTTCCAAGTCTCAATCCCACCAAGAATGGCCTGGGAAGACGAAGAACTTTTGAGAGATGATTCAATTCACTTCTATACAGATGGGTCAAAGACAGAAGTAGGGGTCGGCTACGGGGTGTACTCAAACCGACTTAACGTAAGTCTCTCATTCCGCCTCCCTAACCATTGTAGCGTGTTCCAAGCGGAAATTCTGGCAATCAAAGAGGTCCTATCATGGCTAAAAGAAAACGTGATATCCTCAACGAATATCCGGATTTTCTCTGACAGTCAAGCAGCCCTCAAATCACTCGTTGCCGTTTCCACGAACTCAGTAACCACACTTAACTGTCGCCTATCTCTTAAGGAGATGGCTGAACAGTTCAATATTCACCTTCTTTGGGTGCCGGGGAACAGAGATATCATGGAAAACTGCAAAGCCGATGTACTCACCAGAAAAGGAACCGTTCTACCGCTCTCAGCCAGCAGGTTGAATATTGGCATACCAATCGCTACATATAAACTTATGCTAAAGCAAGAGGCAATGGATAGAACAAATCATTTTTGGAACAGTATCACCACGTGTGTGGCAACAAAACAGTTATGGCCAAGACTAGATCCAAAACGCACAAGACATTTGCTATCCATAACCAGATTGTACTTTGGCTCCGTAATCAATGTCATCACCGGACATTGTCTGATAGGAAGACACGCCATAAGACTCAGCGTTCCCTCTAATGACTTCTGCAGAAGTTGCCTAGATGAGGAGGAGGAAGAGACTATTCAACACCTCCTCTGCTCATGTCCTGCACTCTCCTTTTAAAGAAAATGGCATCTAGGAAAATATTTCCTCGATGATCTAAATGATCTGGCAAACACAGATATCCTGCATCTTTTTCGCTTTATCAAAAGCTCCAAATGGTTTTGTTAAGTGTGGTTCTTCCTCGCTAATTTCTTGTGGTATCACAATGGACCTAATACTGGTCTAAGTGTGTCAGTTGTTTTCCTGACAGCCATTTTAACCTAACCTAACCTAACAATTCATGTCACCTTGATTATGATATAATCCTTATCGTCGAAACATGGATTTACCCAGGTATATATTCGTCCGAACTTTTTGATTCTCGTCATTTTGTAATATATCGAGGTGACAGATGTAGATCTATCTCTGAACGTGGAGGTGGAATCCTAATCGCTGTTAGTACAAAGCTTTGTTGTACGGAAGTTACCTTACCTAATTTGGAGGCTGAACAATTATGTATGTATTTTTATAAAATTATTCTCTTCACATGATGCTTTCTTATATTTTATTGTTAGCATTTCATCAGGAAGTGTTTTTGAAACATATGAAAAACACTTTTTAAATATTGATGCTATTAATAACACTTGTTCTGAATTCGATAATGTATGCTGTTTTGGTGATTATAACTTATCAAACATTAAATTGAATTGGTCAATTGGTAATAAAATGATGCTAGCTTCTAATATGATTTGAGATTTTGAGTTTTATTTCGTAGATTCTATTAATTCATTAAATCTTAATCAAATAAATAGAATTCCAAATTCTTTGAATAATATATTAGATTTAATCTTTGTATGTAACGAGTATGTTAATTCTAAAGTTTCGACAGTTCCATTTTCACTTTTAAATGTATCCATTCAGCACGAAGAATTATATATTGAAATTGATTTATATGGTTTCTTGTCTCTTGAATCTGACATATTTTTAAAATCTTACAACTTTAATAAGGCTAACTTCATCGAACTAAATAGTTTTCTAGAATCTATTAATTGGTCTCATGAATTTCAAAACTTAAATCTTGAACAAATGTACTTGAAATTTGCATCAATTATATTTGAAAGTATTTCCAAATTTATTCCAAATTCTCTTCAGAAGAAACAAACAAAGCTACCGTGGTATAATGATCAATTAACAAATCTCAAAAATGTAAAACGTAAAGCTTTCAATAAATATAAGAGCTCTAATAATGATTTAGATTATGCTAATATAGTAAGGTTGATATTGGCGCTTTGCACTTAAGTTTTGATGAAGTTGTTTTAGAACTCCAGTCACTAAAACCTAAATCTAAACCTGGTGCTGACGGTATACCAGCGTTATTTTTAAAGAACTGCGCCAGCACACTATGTAACCCCTTGCTCTGCATATTCAACAAATCGCTCTCCAAAGGTATCTTTCTGAATGAATGGAAAATATCCTATCTCATTCCAATTCATAAATCTGGCTCTAAGGCTGTTTGTGAATTGGGTTAAAATTTCTGACCTTGGTTAAATTTTGACATTTGTTTTGCGGTGGATTCAGATGTTAAATTTTTGCTGTGTGAATTGGGTTAAAAGGGATTTTTTGAAACACTATTTTTTCTAAAATTCCTTTATAGTTAAAGAAATTTCCCTGCAAGTTTCCTTTTTATCGTTTAATTTTATTTATTTTTACTTAAAATAAAGCAACTTTATGAATGTAAATTTAATATTACGTTCCAAAAAGTGTTAAGATCTCCATTTTGCCTAATTTCTCTCGTTCTTGTACTACTATTTTCATATGTTGAAACAATAGTCCCGCATTTTGTCAAAATATTTCCCATCACGGATACTTTGAAAATGGGGGCATGAACACTTGTTTTTACAGCACTGACAAAACTTCAAGCAAAAAAAATCATCGATTTGAGATCTGTTTACAAAATGAATAACAATTTGAAGAAATGTTTTAGAATAATTTTATTTATTTAAATGTCTTATTAACATGTTGTCCAGCTCAATTCGGATTTGAATTAGTTTTAGTTTTTCTTCGGGAGACCCTAAAAGACAACAATTTTATTTTTATAATTATGTACATATGTTTTTCGATAAAAAAGGTCAAACATACATTTATTGTAAGGTTTTCACGTTATTCTTTCTTGTTCTTAAATTTTTCTTGTGCCGTCCATACTGCCAAAAACTACTTTCTGCTTTGTTTACTGTTTGTTTGACAAAAAAAAAAAGAGTTGTGAATACAACAAGAACAAGACGCACCTCTCTTTCTTAACAAACGTCAAATTTTAACGTTAAAATTTTATCCCATCTTATTCACCACTCTAGTGTCATATTTTAACCCATTTAACCCAATTTTAATGCAATTCACACACAGCCTAAGAATTTGATTGATAATTACAGAGGCATTTCGAAACTATCGTCAATCCCTAAACTATTCGAAGGCATTGTGAAAACAAAATTAGAATTTTTAACCAGTGAATCCATTTCAGAATTTCAGCACGGTTTCATTTCTGGGCGCTCTACAACAACAAACATGTCCCTTTTTTCATCGTATGTCATTGAAAACATTGAGAATAATAGTTTTATCCCATCTTATTCACCACGCTAGTGTCATATTTTAACCCATTTAACCCAATTTTAATGCAACTCACACACAGCCTAAGAATTTGATTGATAATTACAGAGGCATTTCGAAACTATCGTCAATCCCTAAACTATTCGAAGGCATTGTGAAAACAAAATTAGAATTTTTAACCAGTGAATCCATTTCAGAATTACAGCACGGTTTCATTTCTGGGCGCTCTACAACAACAAACATGTCCCTTTTTTCATCGTATGTCATTGAAAACATTGAGAATAATAGTCAAATTGATGTAATCTACACCGACTTCAGCAAAGCTTTTGATTCGGTTAACCATTGTAGCTTATTTCGTAAACTGAAACTATTTGGCTTCCATTCATCATTTTTAAATTGGATCTCATCATATTTAACTGGTAGATCTCAAAAAGTTTTGATCAATAATTCCTTATCAAAATTTATTAATTGTATTTCTGGTGTTCCTCAGGGAAGTCATTAAGGCCCACTGTTGTTCAATATTTTCATAAATGATATTGCCTCCGTTATAAAATATTCACACTGCCTTCTCTATGCTGATGACATGAAATTATTTCTTAAAATCAAAACTATTGATGATTGCTCCATCCTACAATCAGATATTAATCTAATATCTGAGTAGTGCAACTTAAGTTGTTTAAAACTAAACATAAGAAAATGTAGCGTTATTTCTTTCTATAGGTCTCATACGTACATTAATTTTCTTTACCAAATTGATTCAAACATACTCTCGCGTGTTGAAAAATTAATGACCTCGGTATAATGCTGGATTCAACTTTCTCTTTTAAAAGCCATATTGACTATATGGTATCAAGAGGAAATTTACTAATGGTTTTCATTAAGAGAAATTGTACAGATTTTAGTGACCCACATGCTTTACTTTCTCTCTACACATCGCTAGTTAGATCGATACTTGAATATGGAGATTTTGTCTGGAACCCAGCTATGAAAACTTATTCTGAACGTATTGAAAAGTACAAAAAAGATTTTCAAGATCCATCTTATATATAAAAATCAATTGCTGTTCGTTAGTCTGGCTAAAACTCGAGAACGGCTGAATGGATTTATCATATTGTAACGTGCGCTTGGTTCGCAAAAAATAAAACTCTACCTTTCAATTTAATTCTACCACTTTTATTCAGTATCTACTTTCGATATACAGTATACACTTTATTCGAACTCAACTCAGTTACGTTTATTCAATGTTCACACTATCACTTTCTAAATAAAACTGACTTCTGGTTGCGTCAGCTCCCTCTTTATATAGAAGTGTGAAACAACGAGAGATTTCTGGTAGTTTTTCTATGAACCATGATGTCTAGTTCTCCTCCCGGTATTTCTACACACACACACTCACTCACAAAAGAACGTCTTCCATTAAAGCACTCCATTATAGCGTTGCCAGCACTTGTGTTTTCGGTTTAACGTTTTCAATTAGGAAATTAGCATGAAATGTTGGGTGCACATTACACTGCCCCCTCCTTAAGATTGTTCGTCCCGAATAATTCCATTTGCAGCCTCCCCACTGTATCGATGCAGCCGGTCACAATGCACTACTTTTAACTTGCCTCTTAGTCCTCTTTGGATGCGGTAGACCACGTCGTTAATCCTCGTGACAACAGTATAAGGACCTTCCCAATTCTGCTGAAGTTTTGGTGACAATCCCTTTTAACGATGAGGATTATAAAGCCACACACGATCTCCTACTTGGAATCCTGCCGTTGTCGCTTTTGTGTCGTACCGTGTCTTCATCCGGTCGCTGTAAGTTTTCATCCGTTCCCTTGTTCATTTATGGATGTCAGCGAGTCTCTCCTTGAGGTCGTCCATATACTCGTTCGTGTCCTGTGGCTCCTCTGTGGGGCATCCAAATTTAAGTTCGCTGGGCAGCTGCATGGTTTTCCCGAACAGGATGTCAGATGGTGTTTGTCCTGTCGAGCTATGTACTGCACTTCTAAAGGCCATCAGGAATAGCGGTACGTGCCTATCCCAGTTTCTTTGGTAGTCGCCTTCGACCTTGGTGAGGTGTTCTTTCAAGGTCCGGTTGAATCTTTCAACCATCCCATCAGACTGTGGATGAAGCGGTGCGGTTCTCGTCTTCTTAATGCCAAGTAGACCACACACTCCTTGGAAGATGTTTGACTCAAAGTTCCTCCCTTGGTCGGAATGGAGTTCCATAGGCACGCCAAACCTACTCAACCAGTTAAACACAATCTGGTCGACCACCGTTTTGGCTTCTTGATTTGGGATGGCATACGCCTCAGGCCACTTGCTAAAATAGTCCATTACAACCAGAATGTACTTGTTTCCAGCGTTGGTTTCTGGAAAAGGCCCAGCCACATCTACTGCAATCCTCTCAAAAGGTGATCCAACGTTGTACTGATGCATCTTACCTTGAATCTTCCTACCAGGTCCTTTGGTTGCAGCACACTTGTCACATGTTCGGCACCACTTCTCCACGTCATCTCTAGCATGTAACCAGTAGAACCGATTTCGCACCTTCTCCAGTGTTTTGTTTAATCCCAGGTAGCCTCCAGAAGGTCCGTCGTGCATCTCCCGATTAACTTCACTGACTTTCGATTGCGGTACGATCAGCTGCATCGCATATGACTTACCGTCAGCGGATTCCCATCTTCGCCTGAGGACACCTTCTTGCACATATAGTGAGTCCCACTGTGCCTAATAGGCTTTGAGAACTGGACTCCTGTCAGAAATGTCTCCCCATTCAGGTTTCTCTTCATTTTCTTTCCATGCGAGAATGGGTTCGATATCTGGATCCTCCTGTTGAGCAGTCCTCACTTCCTCATTGCTCCATCCGCATATTGGGTCAGCTCTTAGTCGCTGAGCGGTAATATTTTCTTTTTCTTCTTGCCGCCTACAATGCTTGCAATCCACTTTGCAAGGTCTTCGGGATAATGCGTCGGTGTTTGAGTGCAACTTTCCTCTGCGGTGTTGAATCTGGTAATCATAAGTCTGCAGTCTTTCTATCCACCTTGCTACTTTACCTTCTGGATTTTTGAAGTTCAACAGCCAGTTCAGAGCACCATGGTCTGTCCGCAGATGGAATTTCTGTCCATAGATGTACTTATGGAAGTGCTTTGTTGCCAAGATAAGAGCTAGCAGTTCCCTTCTGGTCACGCAGTAGTTTCTTTCGGGCTTCGAAAGGACCTTGCTGTAATATGCCACCACTTTCTCTTAGCCATCATGCACTTGGGATAGTACCGCCCCGATTCCCACAGAGGCGGTATTTGAGTTGCTGAAAAGATTTCTCACACTCACCTGACCATTTAAACTGCTTCCCTTTTTCGGTGAGCTGATGTAAACTCTTTGCAACTCCAGAAAAGTTCTTAACAAAACGTCGGTAATATGTGGCAAGACCAAGAAAGCTTCGGATTTGATGTTTGTCCTGTGGTGTTGGCCAATTTTTGACGGAGTCAACTTTTTCAGTCTTCACTCCTTGGGAAGAAATGATGTGTCCCAAATACTTAACTTCGGTTTTGAAAAGTGCACATTTTTCCGGATTCAGTTTAAGGTTAGCCTCTCGAAGTCTCTGAAACACGGCTTTTAGGTTCTTGCAATGTTGGTCAAATGTTTTCCCGTAAACAATGACATAGTGCAAGTAGACTAGGCAAGCTTTCCACGTCAGTCCTTGAAGAACGCACTCCATCAAACGCTCGAATGTTGCCGGAGCGTTGCATAGCCCAAACGGCATAACTTTGAACTGCCAGAGCCCATTACCTGTAGAAAACACCGTCTTTTCCTGATCGTCAGGGTGGATGTCAACTTGCCAATATCCACTCTTCAAGTCCAGCGTCGAGAACCACTGGGCTCCCTCCATGGCATCCAGGGTATCACTGATCGTCGGCAGGGGATAGCTGTCCTTCCTAGTCACATCATTCAGCCTTCAGTAGTCTACACAAAAACGAGTGCTTCCGTCTTTCTTTGTCACTAGCACCACTGGTGATGCCCAAGGACTTTTGGAATTTTCGATAAGACCGTCCTTTTTCATTGCTGTTATCATTTCCTCAACCTCACCTTGTTTAGCCAGTGGAAGACGTCTTGCGGGTTGACGAATCGGTCTTGCATCTCCTGTGTTGATGCGATGCTGCACCAACTGTGTCCTACCATATTGTCCCTTTTGTGATGCGAAGATGTCAGTGTACTCTTGTAGGAGATTTTCAGCCATCCTTGTTTGTTGGTGATCAAGGTTGGATGAACTCAGTATTTTAGCTCTGATGGTTTTGAGCTCCTCCGGAGTTATAGTTTTTCTCGGGGCTTCGTCTGTGATCTTCGTAATTGCTGCAACCGATTCGCAACGTCCAACGACTTCTCCTTTCTTCAACCTTACATCGTACGGTCTGGTGTTTAGTAATCGTAGAGGGACCATTTTGTTTTTCGGTGCTACCAGTGTTTTCCCAATGATGACGCTTTGGGAGGAACACTCTGGGTCTGGTTCCACCATGAGGTATCTAAGGCTTCCAAACTCACCTTTCAGTTTTGTCCAAACGAACACTTCAGAAGAAGGAGGCAGAATCAGGTCTTCCGTGATGACAGTCCTCAGTGTCGACGTACTTTCGTTCGAATAGGTCATTGGAAGTTCCTTATTTTGGTACTTCAAACCTGATTACCGATGTCTTAAATAACTCCGTGCTGTTTCATAAAGTCAATTCCAATGATGCACTCGTCACATATATCTGCCACCAGGAATTGATTAGTAAACACTACATCGGCCAGTCGGATCTTAAGACACACTTCTCCATATACTCTTGCTGCTTCTCCCGTTGCGGTTCTTAGATGGTAGCTATTGGTGTTATGAAGCCACGTCGTCTTTACCAGGTCTCGACGTACTATGGAGGCTGTGACACCGGTGTCGATGGTAGCCACATGTTTGTTCCCATTAATAGTAGTCTCCACAGTCAGACTTTTGTTGTCTCGTTTGGTCTGAGAGACCTGGATGGTGGTTCTGGGGCCATCCATACAAGAAACCAGCCTCTGCCCCTCGAAGTTGGTTCTTACTCATTTCCCTGATGGAAAACGGTCTGATAGGCAACGCTGGTGTTGTTTTTACCTTGCTCTGGGTTGGATCTCTTGCTTCCGCAATGTTGACAACCGGCTTTATTTGGTGGTAGTCGGCATTGACGCTGTAAGTGCCCGGTCTTGTTGCAGTTCCAACATCTTGCTAGTCCGCTCCGCTGGTTCTTTTGTATTTCAGCTCTTTGGCACGAGCATTCTTCGACTATGGCTTCTCTAAGTCAATGTACTCCATGAGAAGCCTGTTCTGCTGCTTCAATTGTCAATGCGAATGCTAAGGTTTCAGAAAGAGTACGTGTTCTAGCAGTTCGCACAGACCTCTGAAGATGTATATCGGAAATGGCGCGAACGAAGGACTCAACAGCAAGCTGGTTGATGATTTCTTCTCCAGCGTCCGGGTATGCTAGGTGAACCAGTCTTTCGACGTCTGCTTGGAGCTGCTGTAGACTTTCACCCCTTTTTTGGACTCTAATATTGAGTTGGACTCGGAATACTTCTTTCAAATGGCTACCTCCAAAACGTTTATCTATAGCTGCCACGAGAGAACTGAAATCGTCGCTCTTACCAGCTGAAAATTTTTGAAGTAATTCAGCTGCTGGTCCTCTAAGAGCAAGAGTCAGTGCAATGTACTTGTCTTCGTCATCCCAGCCATTTGTTGTCGCGGCTGCCTCAAATTGTCTCTTGTAAACTGGCCAAGAAGACTGTCCATCAAATGTTGGGGGTTTCATCTTCTTTTTCCTTGCAAACTCTCCAGCAGATTCTCGAATTTTGATTTTGCGGATCTGGTGTAATTCCTTGGACAGAACAGAGAACTGTTTATCGAATCGGCTTTCCAAACGATTCTCTACAACAGAAAGCTGTTTTTCCACACCTTCAACTCGTTCGTCAAGGGCACATACATTTTTCTCAATGTTGCCCAATTTGCCTTCTAGATTGTTTTTCTGGCCTTCCAAAACATTCTGTTACGCCTCAAGTCTTTCGAGAATATTCTGTTGCTCTTTCTTTTGTTCGTTTCGTTGTTCTTCAATCAGCTTCTTTTGCTGGTTTCGTTGTTCTTACAAAAGTTTCATCATACTAGAAAAATCTACATTTTCACTTACTTCCTCTTCTTCCACTTCTGTTTCAAAAACAAAAGTGTTTACGTCTTCCCCTTGCTGTTCCAAACAGTTACGCAAGCGCAGGACGAGCTCATTTTTCGATCCAGCTCTAGAAAGATTTCGCTTACCTAACTCACTTTTAAGCTCAATGCAGTTGAGCTCTTCTAACAACTTACATACCCATTTTCACTGTATATTGTTTTTATTTTTCTTTTTACTTTTTTTCACACTTTACTAGTCAACTGGTTTTTTTCTTTTTCAAATAAGTTTTATTTACACTTCTGACACCAATGTTACGTGCGCTTAGCTCGCAAAAATAAAACTCTACCTTTCAATTTAATTCTACCACTTTTATTCAGTATCTACTTTCGATATACACTTTATTCGAACTCAACTCAATTACGTTTATTCAATATTCACACTTCACTTTCTAAATAAAACTGACTTCTGGTTGCGTCAGCTCTCTCTTTATATAGAAGTGTGAAGCATCGAGAGATTTCTGGTAGTTTTTCTATGAATCATGATGTCTAGACAAGTTCTCTTCCCGGTATTTCTACACACACACACTCACTCACAAACAACGTCTTCCATTATAGCACTCCATTATAGCGTTGCCAGCACTTGTTTTTTCGGTTTTACGTTTTCAATTAGGAAATTAGCATTAAATGTTGGGTGCACATTACAATATCTTGGTATTGTTATGTTCGCAGAGACCTAGGGAAGGTTTAAAAGCTAAGAAAATATGAAAAAAAAAAATTGGAATATAGTTAAAGAGACAATTTCATTATTCTTAACTGTAATGAATTAAACATTAAATTCAAACAATGACTTTGTTTTTTTTTTTCAATCGTTTTCGACAGCAAAAAATTAAAATAATAATTGAAAAATAATAAGATTATGGGATTGTTTGTTTTGAAAAATTCTTTTAATTTTTTGACGACAATAAAGATTTAAATTTTTTAAATTTCTTGCCATGAGTACCATAGAAAAAATTTTTTTTTTATTAGCGCACACGTCAAGGGGTTATGACTACACTTATTATGTCATAGAGCACAGTGCGAGTATTTAGGAAAATAGGATATGAAATAATTGGTGACACCGATGCACATTGCTTTTGAACCTTTGTGAACCATAATATAGGGGAAATACAGAGCCAGGTAAAGCATTCCACATTCGGGTGGTGTGACTGAAATAAGAATATCTATACTTGACTGTACGCCCGAAGTTGGGCTCAAGGTAAAACTGATGGACATTCCTAGCGAGGCGAGTGTTGCGGCTAAATTGTTTCAGGGGAGGAATGCAACTGGCTACCTCACTAGATCACTGTTTGTAAAAAAGCGATAAGAGAGAGAGAGACATATGACGTTTCGACGGTGTCCAAGAGAATCAATCGATTCTACGATTGAACTACCACCCATCAATTTTAACGATCTATTTTGTACCCTATCAAGTAGACGCAAAGATGTTAGTGGAGCACCTGACCAGATATGGGAGTCATACTCCAGTTTTAGGCGGATAAAAGACTTTTAAATTGTAGCCAGAACAGAAGGAGTGAAGAATTTAATGCATTGTCTCAAGAAGCCTAAGCATTTAGCAGCGTTTTAAGCGACTTCAAATATGTGGTCATTCCAATGAAGACCATCGTTTATACACATACCACTGACAGCTTTTCGGTTTCTTGGATGCAGGTACCATTCATGGATAATGGCAATGGGGGAATGTTAAGCTTTACCTTTATATTCCCACAGGAACGGTAATGGGAACGGGATCAGCAATTCAAAAACCACTCGAACGAATTGAAATTTTTTTCGCTATTACAGTACGATGTTAACCCCATATTCCCACTTCCCACGAGAACGCGACGGGAACAAAAACTTAAGCGGGAACTTGGAAAATACTGGAGCAATTCCAAAAAAATTCAACGTTAGAGTGTTTCTCTCCTCCTGAGTAACAAAGACTATAACTATTTTCTTTGCATATTCTTTCGGGAACGGAAACGGGAATGGTGACAAAGCAAAAAACCTGGAAAGTATACTCTACCAATTCCAAAAATTCTTTCATTTAAAGGTTGCTTCAATGTCCCTGAGTAATATAGATTATAGTTCATCGACATTAATCTACCCACAGGGACGGGAACCAGAATTCCAAAACCACTGTACTGATTTCAATACAGATTTCGCCATTACAATAAGATGTTACAGAGACTATATTTCATTACCTGGAATGGAACGGGAACTGGAACATATCCGGGTACTTGGAAAATACTATGCCGATTCTAAAAATTCTGTCACCGTATTATTAAATTATTAGATACCCATTCTAGAGTTTTAGCAAGGCCAAAGAGAAAAAGATTTGACACAGGTGGTTGAAGTAAATCAAATTTGCGATAGCGAAAACAGTCGTATAAGTATGTCAAAAACACGTTTCATAGTGGTGGAAATGCAGTGAATAGGTACATAACCTCAAAGGTACTCCGGAACGGGAACGTAAGCGAGAGTTAAGTATTTGTATTGAAGAGGCACCAAAGCTATTGATCCCATTTGAATGATGCCTATTTGGAACACAAAAATGGTCTTGAAAAGGAGAAATTAGAAAGGCTAGGTTTCCTTTCCATATTCTCTCGGGAACAAAAACTTAGCTGGGAGCTTGAAAAAACTAGACTGATTGCAAAAATTCTTTCACCGTTTGTGGTGTTTGTTCTATCTAGCTACTTGTTATTATTCTACTTGTAACTAATTATTTTATATTCGATTCTCTACTTCTTTGACATTATTCAATTTGTCATTAATTATTATTTCATTCGACTTTTTGATTTCATTAAATAAACATCTTATAGTTTTAGTTGTTCAATAGTTCTTTGTTTTCTTTACATATACAATAATTTGGCGACGAGAGAAAAAAAAAATGGATTCCAAGCAATTGAATCAAATTTTACAAGCTTTTCAAGATCAACAGAAGGTGATAACTGACCTTGTTGCACAATTGCAAATACCTTCAGGTCATTCAAATATTCAATCTTTTGAAAATTACGACGCCGAAAAAGAAAAATTTTCAAATTATCTAGAACGTTTTGAAAATTATTGCAGCATGAAAAACATTGCAGACGAAGCCAAAAAAGCACAGCTCCTATGCGTTTCTATTGGTTCACAACATTACAATAACCTGGCTGCATTTCTAGGACCTGAAAAACCTGTGAAGAACCTAAATCTTAAGGACCTAATCGAAAACTTCAAAAAGATGCTAATTCCAAAGAAGAATGTGGTAGTTTCTCAACATTATTTTCTTAATGTTTTTCAAAAGGACAATCAAAATATCACTGATTTTGTATCCTCGCTACAAAAAAACATTCTTGAATGTGAATTCAACGTGACATGTGAATGCCATAAATCTGTTTCCGTGTCTGAAATTGTTCTACGTGCTCAATTTATTCGTGGTCTGAGAGATGATTGGCTACGCGAACAGGTTTTACAGTCTGAAAAGATTACATTCGATGAAATTCTACTCAAAGCAACGGCTCTTGAAGCTTCAAAAATCGAAAGCAAGGAACTGCGACAAAATTCAAGAATTTCCAGCTCACACACTGACATCAATAAAATTTCAAACTCAAGAAGCAAGACGACTGCAAAGAGTCTTTCGAATTCCATGTGTTCTTCAAACAACAGCCCAAAGTCATACGGTCATTCCAGTTCAAAACATCAATTTATCAACTACAAGAACCTGGGTATAGAAAACTGCTGCTTAAGATGTGGACGAAACAATCACAAAGTTTCCTCTTGCCAGATCAACAAATCACAACTCAAGTGTAACTCTTGCAAAAGAGAAGGTCATGTTTCAAAGGTATGTCTTTCAACACTTTTATCTAAAAATAAAAATTCCAGCAGACATTCTACAAATGCCGTTAATGTCCAAGATTGTGCCGACGATTCAGCTGAGCATTATGGACTCTACAAGTTAGAATTAATTGAAGACGAAATAGTGGATTTATTCGAAATCAACAATTGCGACAAATACCTCATTGATGTTACTCTCAACAATAAGACTCAAAAATTCGAAGTAGATTCAGGTGCAAAATACTCACTTCTAGCCGAAAATGATTTTCGTCATCTTAATTTAAACCTACCTTTGACCAAATCCAAAGTTGCTTTTCGATCATACTCAGGAAATATTATCAAACCTTTAGGAAAGCTTTCGGTTAATGTTGCTTACGGAGGGAAAGAGATGATTGGTGAGTTACATATTGTTCCAGATGGTCATGATGCTCTTCTAGGAAGACAATGGATTAGAGGTCTAGGTATCGAACTCAAGGCAATTGATTCAAAGATGTTAAACCCGTCAACCGTGTTTCAAATTCAACTAAACAACTCAATCGATGACATTCTCAAACCATTTTCAGCAATATTTGAAGAAAAAGTCGGTTGTGTTCCAGATTTTCAAATTTCTCTTCAACTCAAAAATGGTGCCAAACCAATTTTTACCAGAGAAAGAAACGTGCCCTATGCTCTACAAGAACGAGTCGACAAAGAACTCAATTCACTTGAAGAAGATGGAATTATTACGTTAGTTTCTGCAAGTGATTGGGGTTCTCCTCTGGTAGTGATACCGAAACCTGATGGTGGAGTACGTCTCTGTGTGGACTACAAGTGTGGCGTTAATGAACGACTAGTACAAGCTAACCATCCTATTCGACGAATTGATGACGTTCTACACAGCCTACGGAACTCTCAATATTTTTGCAAGTTAGACCTGTACAAAGCTTACCTACATTTGGAAGTCGACGAAGAAAGTAGAAAAATTCAAACCATATCAACACATCGAGGCACTTATCGCATGAACCGTCTTAGTTTTGGAATCAAGACCGCACCTTCAGATTTCAACCGAATACTATGTCAAATTCTCAAAGGACTTCAAGGAGTTGAAGCTTATTTCGATGACATAATTGTCCACGGTCCATCACGAAACGAATGTCTTCAAAACCTTGTTGCATGTTTACACAAGCTCACTAAATACGACCTCCATATCAATATGAAAAAATGTTCATTCTTACAACAAAAGATAAGTTATTTGGGACATGTAATTGAATTCAACAAAATAAGTAAATCTCCAGAAAAAGTACGTGCTATACAAGATATGCATTCTCCTTCGAATCCTGATGATGTCAAAAAGTTTCTTGGCCTTGTTACATATTACTCTCGATTTATCCCAGATTTCTCAACTATGTCACATCCTCTGCGCTGTCTTCTCCAGAAAGGACAAAAATGGTACTGGTCTTCAAAATGCGAGTCAGCGTTCATCAAACTAAAAACCGAACTATGCAGCGACCGAGTCCTCATGCCTTTTGATCCTACCTTGCCTATCGTTCTAACAACTGATGCCAGTCCTCATGGAGTAGCTGCCGTATTGAGTCATACTTTAAATGGAATTGAAAAACCCATAGCTTACGCTTCACGTTCTCTGACGAAATCAGAACAAAATTATAGCCAGCTGGACCGCGAAGCCCTTGCTTTTATTTTTGGTGTTACTCATTTTTACAAATATCTATTCGGCAGACATTTCCTACTTGTGACAGACAATCAGCCCTTGTCAAGAATTCTTCATCCACATAAGGCATTGCCTCAGATGACTTCAGCTCGACTTCTCAGATACGCTTCATTTCTATCCGGATTCAATTATTCTGTTCAATTCAAACCAGGGGAAAGTAACCAGAATGTCGATTGCTTATCTCGAGCTCCAGTACAATACCTTAAATTCACAGCTGATCAATCAATTGGTGAAGAAGTCGATGTGTTATACAATGAAACAATTTTACAGATTTCAAGCAAGGAAGTTACTGCTCAAATCATCAAAGAAAAGACTAAAGAGGATTCTGATCTTCAAAAAATTATCATCGACCTGAGAGCCCATTCAACCGATTCCGAGCTTACACTCAAAGATGGTATCATTTTTCGGAAAGATAGAATTCTGATTCCACATTCTTTACGCTCAAAAATTCTGACAGAACTGCACGAAACGCACTTGGGTATCACTAAGATGAAACAACTTGCCCGACGATATGTATATTGGCATAATATTGACAAGGACATCGAGCGGTTGGTAAGAAATTGCGAAAATTGTGCAATCAATAGATCTAATCCACCGAAAGCTCCAGTGCATCCTTGGGATACACCTCAAGAAAATTGGGAACGAGTGCACATCGATTACGCTGGACCTTTCCAAAATTTCTACTTCCTCGTTTGTATTGATGCAAAATCAAAATGGGCAGAAATCAGAGTAATCAAAGATGTTCCAACTAGCTCGAGTACCATACAATTACTTCAACATATTTTCGCAACTCATGGATATCCTCAAGTTATGGTATCCGACAATGCTTCAATTTTTCAAAGCGATGAATTTCATTCATTTTGTTCAAACCACGGTATTTTTCAAAAGTTTATTGCTCCTGAACATCCTGCAACAAATGGACTTGCCGAAAGAAATATACAAACGCTTAAACACCGATTAAAAGCTCTCTCACATGATCGAACACCAATACATACAAAAATACAAAATATACTTTTACGATACCATGCTACACCCCTCGCCTGTGGAAAATCACCAGCTGAACTCTACCTGAGCAGAAAACTAAGAATTCGAATTGATGCTATTTTTCCATATTATCCAAAACCTTCCCAATTGGAATGCAAACAATCCCGTTCATTGCAAGTGGGGGAGAAAGTTCAAGTCAAAATTCTTAATAAATGGCAGTTTGGAGAAATCAAAACTAAATTGGGAAAGCGTCATTACCTCGTTACTCTTGACTCTGGTCGCACAGTCAAACGACATATTAACCAACTTCTAACAACTTTGGTCAAAAAGAAATCCGTTTTATGTGGTCCAAGTCAAAGTTTTAACATTCCAAGACCAAGTAATCCTAATCCTGGCTCCATTATCTCCGTTCATCCTCAAGATAATCCAGCTCAAGAAATTCCTGCTAATTCTTCAGCATTAATCAGTCATAAGCCTCCAGTTCAACAAGAAGTTAGAAGATCAACCAGAGAAAGACACCCTCCAGTCCGTTTTGGTGATAGTGTTCTTTCCTAAATATCATTTACTAAGTGGGGGAGACTGTGGTGTTTGTTCTATCTAGCTACTTGTTATTATTCTACTTGTAACTAATTATTTTATATTCGATTCTCTACTTCTTTGACATTATTCAATTTGTCATTAATTATTATTTCATTCGACTTTTTGATTTCATTAAATAAACATCTTATAGTTTTAGTTGTTCAATAGTTCTTTGTTTTCTTTACATATACAATACCGTTGCAGTGCTTCATTGCTCCTGAGTGCCATAGACTATATTCCATTCCCATTTCCCTCAGGAACGGGAATGGGAACGGGAAATCAAAAATCACTGGAACGATATCAAATTTTTACCGCTATATACAATACGACTTAATAACAAAATAGTTTAAGCAACACTTTATCACCATATTCCCACGAGAACGGGACGAGAACTTGGAAAGTTCTGAACCGATTCCAAAAATTCTTTCACTGTTAGAGTGCTTCATTGTCCCTGAATAATAGGCTATATTTCATCACCATTTTCCTACAGGAACGGGAACGAATTTAGAATCCACTGTACCGATTTCAATATGGTTTTTACTATATTAGAATACGGTGTTATTCCCATGTTACATCAGACAATATTTCATCCCCACACGGAAAAGGAATGGGAACTGGAGGAAACTAGGAAAATACTGGGCCTATTCTAAAAACTTTGTCAACGTTAGAGTGCTTAATTGCCCCTGAGTTGCATAGACTATATCCATTCCCACTCTACCACTAGAATGGGAGCTTGGAGACTGCTTCACTTAACTTTCAATTTGATAAATGTAAGGCCTGAGCTACCCCGGGCGAGTCAGCTAGTATTTTATAAAATGAAATCGACTTTTATCCCTGAATACAAGTCCCGTTGCCTTCTTTTGGGAATCAAATCGCTAGAATCCAGAGGACGCATGCATGATATAACGTTTGTGAGGGATATTTTGAGTTATCACGTTAAATGCCCTTCCTTACTATCGAAAATACCAATATACGCACCATCAAGGGTTTTACGTCCAAAAGATTTGCTTTTTGAACAATACCACAGAACAAATTATGGTTCAAATGAACCCATTTGAAGATTTATAAGACATTTCAATGAAGTTAATTTTTATATTTTGATAATTTGTTTTAATTTTTGTATAAAATATTTATTTGTATTCAATTTTCTTATTACTCTAAATACTGTCTTTAATCACAATAATCTTAATCTGTTAGCATATGCTTGCAGATAAAACTCTATAACTATGTTTCCCTGCTGGTCTTTACAGGCTTGAGTTCGGGGTTTGCCACCCTGGCAGGATCTTTTTACCTTTTGGTAAAACTTCCGAATCTCGTTCCTGTCATGGTACCTCTCTATTTCCTCAAACGAGCGCTTCTCAGCTGCTTCTTTTTCTTTTTGAGAAGTCGGTGTTCTTCCCTTCTTCTCTCCTTGTAAATCTCGTAATCGAGCAGCCCTCGTTCGTTTTTGCATAAGCATTTGTCATGCTCTTTGCTTGGCTCCATTTGCGAACTAAGCGCACGTTACATTGGTGTCAGAAGTGTAAATAAAATTTATTTGAAAAAAAAACGAGTTGACTAGTAAAGTGTAAAAAAAAAATTAGAAAGAAAAATAATAATAATTATATACAGTTGAAAATGGGTAATTTGTTAGAAGATCTCAACTGCATTGAGCTTAAAAGTGAGTTAGGTAAGCGAAATCTTTCTAGAGCGGGATCGAAAAATGAGCTCGTCCTGCGCTTGCGTAACTATTTGGAACAGCAAGGGGAAGACGTAAACACTTTTGTTTTTGAAACAGAAGTGAAAGAAGAGGAAGTAAGTGAAAATGTAGATTTTTCTAGTATGATGAAACTTTTGTAAGAACAACGCAACCAGCAAAAGAAGGAACAGCAGTATGTTATGGAGCAACTTGAAGCACAACGAAACGAGCAAAAGAAGGAACAGCAGAATGTTCTCGAAAGACTCGAAGTACACCAAAAGAAGCTGGAAGAACAACGAAACGAGCAAAAGAAGGAACAGCAGAAGGTTCTCGAACAACTGGAAGCACAACGAAACGAACAAAAGAAGCTGGTTGAAGAACAACGAAACGAACAAGAGAAGGAACTGCAGAACATTCTCGATAGACTTGAGGCACAACAGAATGTTTTGGAAGGTCAGAAAAACATTCTAGAAGGTAAATTGGGTAATATTGAGAAAAATGTATGTGCCCTAGACGAACGCGTTGAAGGTATGGAGAAACAGCTTTCTGTTGTAGAGAATCGTTTCGAAATCGTAGAAAGCTGATGTGATTAAAAGTTCTCTGTTCTGATCAAGGAATTGGACCAGATCCGAAAAATCAAAATTCGAGAATCTGCTGGAGAGTTTGCAAAGAAAAAGGAGATGAAACCCCCAACATTTGATGGACAGTCTTCTTGGCCAGTCTACAAGAGACAATTTGAGGCAGCCGTGACAACAAATGGCTGGGATGACGAAGACAAGTACATTGCACTGACTCTTGCTCTTAGAGGACCAGCAGCTGAATTACTTCAAACAGTTCCAGCTAAAAAGAGCGGCGATTTCAGCTCTCTCGTGTTGCCTATAGATAAACGCTTTGGAGATAGCCACTTGAAAGAAGTCTTCCGAGTCCAACTCAATAACAGAGTCCAAAAAAGGGAAGAAGGTCTATAGCAGCTCCAAGCAGACGTCGAAAGACTGGTACACCTGGCATACCCGGACGCTGGAGAAGAAATCATCAACCAGCTAGCTGTTGAGTCCTTCGTTCATGCCATTTCCGATGTAAATCTTCAGAGGTCTGTGCGAACTGCTAGAGCACGTACTCTTTCTGAAGCTTAAGCATTTGCATTGACTATTGAAGCAGCAGAACAGGCTTCTCATGGAGTACATTGACTTAGAGAAGCCATAGTCGAAGAATGCTCGTGCCAAAGAGCTGAAATAAAAAAGAGCCAGCGGAGTGGACAAGCAAGATGTTGGAACTGCAACAAGACTGGGCACTTACAGTGTCAATGCCGACCACCACCAAATAAAACCAGTTGTCAACATTGTGGAAGCAAGAGATCCAACCCAGAGCAAGGTAACAACAACACCAGCGTTGCCTTTCAATCCGTTTCCCATCAGGGAAACGAGTAAGAACCAACTTTAAGGGGCAGAGCCTGGTTTCTTGTATCGATGGCCCCAGAACATCATTGGGAAAACACTGGTAGCACCGAAGAACAAAATGGTCCCCGTACGATTACTAAACACCAGACCGTACGATGTAAAGTTGAAGAAAGGAGAAGTCGTTGTACGTTGCGGATCGGTTGCAGCAATTACAAAAATCACCGATGAAGCCCCGAGAAAAACTATAACTCCGGAGGAGCTCAAGACTATCAAAGCTAGAATATTGAATTCATTCAACCTTGATCACCAACAAACAAAGATGGCTGAAAATCTCCTACAAGAGTACACTGACATCTTCGCATCGTCAAAAGGGCAATATGGTAGAACACAGTTGGTGCAGCATCGCATCAACACAGGAGATGCAAGACCGATTCGTCAGCCTGCAAGACGTCTTCCACTGGCCAAACAAGGTGAGGTTGATGATATCAACAATGAAGAAGGACGGTCTTATCGAAAATTCCAAAAGTCCTTAGGCGTCACCAGTGGTTCTAGTGAAAAAGAAAGACGGAAGCACTCGTTTTTGTGTAGACTACCGAAGGCTGAACGATGTGACTAAGAAGGACAGCTATCCCCTGCCGAGAATCAGTGATACCTTGGATGTCATTGAGGGAGCCCAGTAGTCCTCGACGCTGGACTTCAAGAGTGGATATTGGCAAGTTGACATCCACCCTGATGATAAGGAAAAGACGGCGTTGTCTACAGGTAATAGGCTCTGGCAGTTTAAAGTTATGCCGTTTGGGCTTTGCAACGCTCCGGCAACATTTGAGCGCTTGATGGAGTGTGTTCTCCAAGGACTGACGTGGAAAGCTTGCCTAGTCTACTTGGACGATGTGATTGTTTACGGGAAGACATTTGACCAACATTGCAAGAACCTAAAAGCCGTGTTTCAGAGACTTCGAGAGGCTAACCTTAAACTGAATCCGGAAAAATGTGCACTTTTCAAAACCGAAGTTAAGTATTTGGGACACATCATCTCTTCCCAAGGAGTGAAGACTGATCCTGAAAAAGTTGACTCCGTCAAAAATTGGCCAACACCACAGGACAAACATTAACTCCGAAGCTTTCTTGGTCTTGCCACATCTTACCGACGTTTTGTTAAGAACTTTGCTGGAGTTGCAAGGAGTTTGCATCAGCTCACCGAAAAAGGAAAGCAGTTTAAATGGTCAGGTGAGTGTGAGAAATCTTTTCAGGAACTCAAATTCCGCCTCTGTAACGCTCCAGTGCTGGCACATCCAACACCCGGCAAAACATTCATCATCGATGCTGATGCAAGAAACGTTGGAGTCGGGGCGGTACTATCCCAAGTGCATGATGGCGAAGAGAAAGTGGTGGCATATTACAGCAAGGTCCTTTCGAAGCCCGAAAGAAACTACTGCGTGACCAGAAGGGAACTGCTAGGTCTTATCTTGGCAACAAAACACTTCCATAAGTACATCTATGGACAGAAATTCCTTCTGCGGACAGACCATGGTGCTCTGAACTGGCTGTTGAACTTCAAAAATCCAGAAGGTCAAGTCGCAAGGAGGATAGAAAGACTGCAGACTTATGATTACCAGATTCAACACCGCAGAGGAAAGTTGCACTCAAACGCCGACGCATTATCCCGAAGACCTTGCAAAGTGGATTGCAAGCATTGTAGGCGGCAAGAAGAAAAAGAAAATATTACCGCTCAGCGACTAAGAGCTGACCCAATATGCGGATGGAGCAATGAGGAAGTGAGGACTGCTCAACAGAAGGATCCAGATATCGAACCCATTCTCGCATGAAAAGAAAATGAAGAGAAACCTGAATGGGGAGACATTTCTGACAGGAGTCCAGTTCTCAAAGCCTATTGGGCACAGTGGGACTCACTATATGTGCAAGAAGGTGTCCTCAGGCAATGATGGGAATCCGCTGACGGTAAACCATATGTGTGGCAGCTGATCGTACCGCAATTGAAAGTCAGTGAAGTTCATCGGGAGATGCACGACGGACCTTCTGGAGGCCACCTGGGAGTAAACAAAACACTGGAGAAGGTGCGACATCGGTTCTACTGGTTACATGCTAGAGATGACGTGGAGAAGTGGTGCCGAACATGTGACAAGTGTGCTGCAACCAAAGGACTTGGTAGGAAGATTCAAGGTAAGATGCATCAGTACAACGTTGAATCGCCTTTTGAGAGGATTGCAGTAGATGTGGCTGGGCCTTTTCCAGAGACTAACGCTGGAAACTAGTACATTCTGGTTGTAATGGACTATTTTAGCAAGTGGCCTGGAGGCGTATGCCATCCCAAATCAAGATTCCAAAACGGTGGTCGACCAGATTGTGTTTAACTGGGTGAGTAGGTTTGGCGTGCCTATGGAACTCCATTCCGACCAAGGGAGGAACTTTGAGTCAAACATCTTCCAAGGAGTGTGTGGACTACTTGGCATTAAGAAAACGAGAACCACACCGCTTCATCCACAATCTGATGGGATGGTTGAAAGATTCAACCGGACCTTGAAAGAACACCTCACCAAGGTCGTAGGCGACTACCAAAGAGACTGGGATAGGCATGTACCGCTATTCCTGATGGCCTATAGAAGTGCAGTACATAGCTCGACAGGACAAACACCATCTGACATCCTGTTCGGGAAAACCATGCGAACTTAAATTTGGATGCCCCACAGAGGAGCCACAGGACACGAACGAGTATGTGGACGACCTCAAGGAGAGGCTCGCTGACATCCATAAAAGAACAAGGGAACGGATGAAAACCTAGAGCGACCGGATGAAGACACGGTACGACACAAAAGCGACAACGACAGGATTCCAAGCAGGAGATCGTGTGTGGCTTTATAATCCTCATCGTCAAAAAAGATTGTCACCGAAACTTCAGCAAAACTGGGAACGTCCTTATACTGTTGTCACGAGGATTAACGACGTGGCTTACCGCATCCAAAGAGGACTAAGAGGCAAGTTAAAAGTTGTTCATTGTGACCGGCTGCATCGATATAGTGGCGAGGCTGCTGATGGAATTATTCGGGACGAACAATCTTAAGGAGGGGGGATTGTAACGCGAACCCAACATTTAATACCAATTTCCTGATCGAAAACGTTCAAATGAAAACACAAGTGGCAACACTAGTGTAAGTGTAGAAGTATACCAGAAGGAAAAATGTTTGACAGTGGAGAGTGGAGACCATGTGGAAATTACTGGAGAGTTCTAGATGAAATGTCATTCGATATAAATAGGCTGCCCGAGGCAACCAGATGGCAGTTTTGATTATAGAGTGATAAATTTAAGAGTAAATTGTTGTATACACATGATAGTCCAAAAGTCGAGTTGAGATCGAATAATGTATAGATACTGAATAAAAGTGGTAGAAATAAATTGAAATGTGCAACTAATTCTTCAGCTGCACGTAATCCATTAAGTGATCTAACGTTCCACGTGCAGATCCGGAGGTCATTGTCCTTTATTCGTTTGCTTGGGTCGCCAACTTTGAAATCATTATCGTTATCCGAGGCTGCTTGTTGTTTCGGAACAAGGTCTTTTTTACGTGGTTGGGTAGTTAACCCTACGCACAACCCCCAACCTGGAGGGCCAGGTCCTTTTGGATCCCTTCGGACACAAAGGGCTGGAATTTCCAGAGTCAGTACCCTGCTACAGGGGTGTGAGTGCTGCCGTTGGCTCACCAGGAGCTCATCCGCCACCATCTCTACTTCAATACCCTGTCCTAGTATTTAGTGACCCCGAAAGACCTTTAAACCAAATATGTTGGAGTAGCTCTATCAGGGGTTTCTGTTTTTATGGCTGCTGAAGTCCACCGTTGATTCTGTCCTTTGAATTCGTCCGCTGGGACATTTACACGAAAGCTCTCGTAGACCACTGAGATTCGTGCAGTCAGTCATTGTTCGCAGAGCAATTATAGTGTTGATCGATCACAATTCTTTGTTTCGGATTCCCTTATCAACACTCGCACTTACTAGTTTAGCAGGTCAGCTCTGGACGGAGCATCCCAGGTCCCAGTGGATACCGCTTGGAGGTATAGTAAGCACAATTGACGTGTACTATAATTTACAGCATCTGGGCGCCGCCAAGTTGGCACCAATCAGAGCCTACCCGAATAGTACAACGCCTATCCACCAATATTTGAAAATTGATTTATATTTTTACATTGACAGGGTGCTTCCACTTGTTTAGTTTCTAGTTCCGAGATTCTGGTTAGCAAAGAATCGATATCTTTTCTCATCTTTCTCTCTACATCCACGTTTTCTCTTGTTCTTTTGAAACAATATCTTGTTGGAGCGATGCAACGCGGCGCTCTCATTGCTTATTGCGAGAACCTAAACTATTTGCCTCAAGCTCAGAACGTCGCAGAGAAGTTTATTTTTGTCTCAATGTTTTTTGTATTCCAGCACTCTTATGTGTTCATTTTCATTTGTAGTCATTTGGTCGGAAAAGATAATGAGAAGGTCGCACACTGATTGATATGCCCATAAAAAAAAATTTGAGAAACTACCCTACTGACAGGTAGGGATGAATTTACCGATTCTTGAATTTGCTGCGTTGGTCCGTCTCAAGTGAGCTCACAACAAGAGTTCATGTATTTATGTAAATTTGTTCGAAGCTCTGCACATCCACTTTGGACACTTGAAATTTAACATTGGTTTTCCAAGTAATACAAGCCCCAAGTCAATGAAAAGTAACACGCTTCCATGCGGTAAACCAAAGCCTCGTTTTGCAATCCTCGACCAGGGTTCTCCTTTGTCTGACTCTCCTCAAAATTTTGGTACAAAGAATCAAAAAGATTCCACAAATTCAAGTTGTGACAGGAAAACAATTTTGGAACAACTTTAAGCGAAATGATAACTGTGTAATATTTTCAAAAAACTTTTCGACAAAAATACATTGCACTCACGAACCACGAACGATATTGGTTTGTTTTTATTTTGCTTATCTGTCACAATGAGTGTGGTGAGCTTAAGGCTATGTGCACATTGTTATTTTCTGTGAAACTTAACAAAGCACCTGCATCGGTATGAAATTTTTTTACTAATTTTTGTCTTTTTCAGTGAATTACTGGTCAAAATGGAAAAAAGGTTAATGCCTGCAACTTAAATTCATTTTTCTAAGTTCTAGGCTGTATGAAAATTAAAAATTTTCGATTTTTTTGCAACCAAAAAAAAATTTTTTACTTTTCAACTCAACTGACTTTGTTCTGTGACCACACACAATGGCGGCTGTGGTAAGTGAGGCCAGTGAGGGCAACCGGGTGCGGGCATCCAGTCTAGTTTAGCTTGTAGGCAAAACGCACTACCTTGCTGAAGTGGACTATCTGGTTCTACTCTGTGATTATAACCTCGTTTCCACTTAGAATCGGGTAATCGAATCGGATTATGATTCAGATTTCGATGCCTCACTGAATCGAGTAATCTAGGCACAGAGTAGATAATACAGAGTATCCTTTTCCACCCCTTCAACCCGAAACACCCGCAAAAAATTTTTCAATATGGCGTCCTATTTCTGAGTTTGAGGCTCTGTATTCACTAGTATGAATTGTAAAAACTTAACTAAACGCCTGCATCACAGAGTATAACCAGAGAGTCCACTGCAGCAAGGTAGTGCGTTTTGCCTACAAGCTAAAATCAAACCGGGAACCCGCGTTTACCACGACCGGGAACCCACGTTTACCACAGCCGCCATTGATTTTTCAGAGAATAAAAATCAGTTGAGCTTGAAAATTAAAAAATATTTTTTTGGTTGCAAAAAAATCGATAATTTTTAATTTTCATACAGCCTAGAACTTAGAAAAATGAATTTAAGTAACAGGAATTAACTTTTTTTTCCATTTTGACCAGTTTTTCACTGAAAAAGACAAAAATTAGTAAAAAATTTCATACCGATGCAGGCGATTTGTTAAGTTTTACAGAAGATATCAATGTGCACATAGCCTTAAACTCCCCACACTCATAATGACAGATAGCAAAATGAAAATAATTCAACCATTGAAGACAAATATTTTTGTCGAAAAGTTTTCTAATTTCTATTAGCATTTGGGCACAGAACCGCAGCAATTGGACAATAAAAACATACAAAAATGGTATAAAACATTTATATCCCACCTGTTGTTCGTTTTGTGTGTTCCATATATGTAGATATAATAAAGCTTGTTGTTGACGAGAGTACTCCGGTTCTACAGAAAATAGTGTGATCAACTGCTTTGCATAATTTTCAGGTCATTCAGAAGCTGGACATCATTCAACGCCGGATTCCCAGCACTATTTGTGAAATCCTCTTGAGGGAAATTTTTTTTAAACATTTGCTTCTTCTCTTTTACTTGCAGACTTTCTCATGCTAGAGAATATAACTTCTCAATTCAAGAACCCATGCATTCTGGACTGAAAAATGGACACACACCAAACGCACCAAACAAATGGCAAAGTGTGCAGCTAGTACATCTGCTTGATTGACAATACGTCTTTGCGGAATGCAAGTTTTTCGAGCTGATGTAGATCAATATGCCAAGCGCGATAAATATTGGGACAGAGACCTAAATGAAGATAGTTACAAACAGGCTCTGCATGATTTTTTATACAACGGCTATAGGCTTCGGACACGTATTGATACTTCAGCGATTACAGCAATTGAGCTGAGTGATTTAGAATCAATCGATTTTCAGATTTTATTAAATGTATTTTTGTTTGCAGCTCTCTTTTGATTGTTTACGAAGGGTTTGATGAAAATCCCATGGTTCATGCAATGGACACATTCTTCGCAACAGCATCTGCAGCTGAGGTGATGGAAAATGATGAAAATGATAGCGATTTTCTAACGCCAAGTGACATTGGCCGCCGTCATTCACATCCCCATGAGGAATCAATCCCATCCTCCAACATCCCTCATCAATTTTCTCGTACACAACGTCAACGAAAGTTATCTTCAGCGTCGTCACAGCGCCAAACACACAATCACAACTTCCTCAACCAACACTCGTCGAAGTCATTGGACAGCAGCATGGCCACAGATGATTCACGCTGTCTATTTGACATTCGCATGATTGACTTCGCACATACCACCTTTGTGCCAACAACCGCAAGTTGTTTACTACCATCACCGCAACCAATGCCCGTGCACCATGGACCCGATGGTGGATTTCTCACCGGTATCGACAGTCTCAATAAGCTGCTTAGTGAAATCGTTGCCGACGAGAACATATAAACTAATTTAAATTATTATTATTAATGTAACTGGGTCTAAAACAGCAGCCTTTCTATGATCAATAGGCCTGTTGTTCTGTAGAACAAATTGAACTTATTTTCAAACTCAAGCAACAAATAAAATACAAAAGAAGAAATAAGAAGAAAAAAACTATAATCTTAGCATCTTCAATGTTTATTTTAGCAAAGTTTCATACCTATATGTTCGTATTTCGTTCGTTTCATACCTATATGTTCGTATTGAGATTTTATAGATGAGATCACTTGGATCTTTGAGCTGTTCCATATGCGTCTTATATCTTTCAGAGACGGCAGGGCATGATCAAAGAAGATGTCGAAGAGTCTGCTCCTCCTCCTCGTCCATGCAGTTTCCGCAGAAGTCCTTTTGATGGAACATTGAGCCTTGCGGCATTTCGACATTTATGAGGCAATGGCCGGTTATAACACCAATTACGATTCTAAGGTGCAATCTACTTAGGGGTAATTAGCCTGGTGGCTATGTTTGTATTGTGATGGCCTTTTGAACGAATTGTTTTATCGAAACCACGGAGATTCCCGACATCACACTCGAAGAAGTTCGTAAACATTTTAAGATCTTTAAAAGAAGGAAATGATAGCCTGCCAAGATTTTAATAAAAAATTGTGTTTCCAATTTTTTTTTTATTTTCTATTAAAGCTCGCAGAGAGACCAAACAGTACAAGTTTTCAATAAATATACAACTTTGCAGAGGAATGTTACGAGATCATAAGCTATATCGAAATAGATTGACGTTCGCAGGTAATTTTAACTGCCTTAGGTTCCATTTATATTGAATCGAGACATCTATACACTGTCCGATCCAAGAGGAAATTCACAAGACTAAAATGGAAAATATCTATAATTTTATTCTTGAGAAGTTTATAAAAGTCTTTCTTACTTTTCATCAGTGACAAAGCACGAGAGATTCATTTGTAAGTAATGAGTGTCGACTTGAATCTGTTTGATCGGTACTGTTGCTTGTCTGAGTAATGTTGCTGAAGTAGGTTTTGCGACTTGAATCACTACTTGCAGCAGTTCTTGATGCGGGGTCATACAAACTGGCCACAACATTTTCAATTGTTGACTTCTATCAATTACTCACTAAAAAATGAGCACTATTCTGTTCCATTTCAAGACAAGTCTTTGACAAAATAAGCAACAAGTTTGGGAAGCTAGATTAAGATGTATCTGCAAACGATGAGATGACCAGTGTAACATGCCTTAAAAACCTTAAAATAAAGGAAATGATTAAGCTCTCCTAACGACTTTATTTGTTTTTTTTTACCAATTAGCTAATTCTCTCGTATTCCTTTGGCACATAACGTGACTTTGTAGTCGGCTTTGATAGGAATACCAGCAAATCCTGCAATACGCCTTTGACTTTCTCGACAGTTGATACTTACAAACGTGCTTCCACTCTCGCTCTTCACTGATACCAAAGACAATCGTACAGAGCTAAGACAATCAGAGAAATGATCTTTTGGATTTTTTGTGTGCACTTCGCAAAGTTGATGTGCGCCAAAAAACAATTTCTTGACATTTTCTTTTGGCGAAGCATTGCATTAATCAATTGCAGTCCTTCACCTTTAAAAAATCTTTCGCCATTCTTTAGAAAAATAGATAATTTTAAATTTAGTTTTTCTTACAATAAATAAAACATCAACAGAAATGTGAAAGATATGTCATGTCTTTTTTTTTACTTTTCCATTGACGTTTAGAATCTTACCACTACTCCATTTTTTTATCAGAAATAGGACGCCATATTGAATTCGTGTTGAAAAATTTTTTGCGGGTGTTTTGGGTTGAAGGGGTGGAAGTGGATACTCTGTATTATCTACTCTGTGGCCTGCATCGGTATGAAATTTTTTACAAATTTTTGTCTTTTTCAGTGAAATACTGGTCAAAATGTAAAAAAAAGTTAATTTCTGCAACTTAAATTCATTTTTCTAAATTCTAGGCTGTATGAAAATTAAAAATTATCAATTTTTTTTGCAACCAAAAAAAAATTTTCTACTTTTCAAACTCAACTGACTTTGATCTGTGGGAAGTGAAGGCCAGTGCGGGCATCCGGGTGCGGGCATCCGGTTTAGTTTAGCTTGTAGGCAAAACGCACTACCTTGCTGAAGTGGACTCTCTGGTTCTACTCTGTGAATCTAGGTATACAACACAGAGTAGATAATACAGAGTATCCACTTCGAGCCCTTCAACACAAAACACCCACAAAAAATTTTTCAACACGATTTCAAAATGGCGACCCATTTTTTGATTAAAAATGGAGTCGTGGAAGTTCTAAACTTCAATAAATAATTATATTTGAATTTGAAAGTTCTCCACCTTATTGACCTCAAAAAATCGTAACAAAAAGAAAAAATAAAATAGAAACGGAGTTTAATTTAAAATTATACTTATTTCACACGAATGCATTTCGGTTCTCAGCTGCGGAACCATCATCAGCGAACGACAATTAAACAATACCAAAGAGATTACAAATATTACTTGCATTAAAGGTTAAACAAAGAGATCACAAACATACTTGCAGAAAAAAACAAAAAACAAAAACAAAATATAGAGTTTCTATTTATTCTCTTTTGAGTGCGTTGAACAGTTGAGAGTCAATTGGTCCAGGTTCCAAATTTCCAATTTTCATCTAATTGTTATTTATGTGTATATGTATAGATTCATATGCATCAAGTTTATTGGATTTGTTTACTTTTTTTAAAAGCTTAAAGTTGTTGTCAAAAGAAGTTATTGTGTGTTGATTGTCATTATGCGGATCAAAGATGTGGGCTGCTATTGCTTTGTCTATCTCTTTTTTTTTTCACGGACCGAAGATGTTCGTTGAATCTGACCTCAGCAGCTCTTCTTGATTGTCCAATATATTTTTTGTCACAGTTAGAACAAGAGATTTGATAAATGCCGCTGCATCGGTTAGTTGGTGTGCTGTCTTTTGTGGATCCTAAGAGATTTTTTAATTTGTTGTTGTTAGTATGTACAATGCTCATTTCTGATTTCGCAAAGACATGTATTAGCTTGTTGGTTATATTCGGGGCGAAAGGTAGAGTGACACGTTGTTTTTGTGTTTTTGTGTTTTGTTCGAATAATGTACTAATGTTGTTACGCATTAACTTCTTCGCGTGCTTTTTGATCAGTTGGTCTATCATTGATTTATCGTACCCGTTCACATTAGCTTTATGAAGTATTTGTTGGTATTCTCTCATATAGTTTTCAACAGACAGAGGAAGACGGCATAATCTGTAAACCATAGAATGAAAAGCTGCAATTTTTTGGCTTAATGCACAATATGAATCCTTTGTTATGTACCGATCTGTGGATGTGGATTTTCTGTAAACACCGAACTCAACTCTTTTCCCTTTTCGTTTGATTTCAACATCGAGGAAGGGTAATGTGTGAAGTGTGTCGTCCTCCTTCTCAAAAGTAAATTTAATGCTGGGAAATCTATTGTTGGTTGTTGTAAAAACCTGGTCAACTTCTGATTCTTTCACCACAGCAAAAGTGTCATCAACATATCTATACCAGATACGTGGTAGTTTACCATCTTTGTGTAAATCTGATTCGAATTTACACATAAATGTCTCTGCGACATATGGTGAGAGGCCATTTCCCAGACTGCATCCGAAGTTATTCGAATAAAATAAGTTCCGGAATTGGAAACAATTATGTTTCATGCAAATGTTAATGCAATCAATGTAAGCTTTTGCTTGTTCTGGTGGTAAATCAAATTTGTGTAAATGTTGTTTGATTGCATCGATTGCTTCATTGACGGGAATGGAAGGAAAAAGCGCAGTTACATCGAACGAGATCATAATTTTGTCGTCTTCAATTTCTATGTCCCTTATTTGTCAACAAAATCGAATGTGTCTTGACTGAAAAGCCGTCAAAACTTCCGAATTTTCTCAATTCATTAACAAGATGACACCTATCTTTGACAGTTGCAAAATATTGCAAAAATTTTGTAATGTATTATTTCTTGTAAGTATTTCTAACTAAATTTTTTTCTAAATAGATCAACCAGCTGATTTTCTAGGCAGTCTACTATGGCCTACGGGGCTCTGGAAGCCAGTTGTGAGCTGGCTGAGAAGGAATGCCCATATGAAACTTTCGAAGGAAGTCCGGTCAGCAAAGGTATCTTCGCAAAGGTATCGTTCGGAACTTTCTACTTGTTGCTCCAATGCCAACTGCAACGGCCGCAACAATGAGTTCTTCGAACCGTACACTTCAAACATCTGCAACAGACGAGTCCTGTCCGGTGAATTCCAGATCGTCAATCAGCATCTTCTGAAAGACTTCAACTGAGCTGGACTTGTAGGATAACGACATGAAGAACCAAATCATAGCTAGTCGTAGATCAATTCAGCACATCGATTGGATTCCAATCAAGCTGCGTGAACTCTACAAGACTCTCTGGGAAACTTCAGTACGTTCTTCGAAAGTAATGGCTGCCGTTAGGGGTGATTTCATAGATCAGTGCCAGTCATTCAACATCCACGTTGCTGTTTACAACTATGGAAAACTTACTTCGATTAACTTACTTCGATAATTTTTATGGTGACAAACATAAAGTTTTTAGGTTTAAATGTTCATGCGAATAAAAATAACACACTTAAGATGATAGAGAAATAAATGCCAACAGTGTAAATGCCATGTAAATCTAGTGAAGAGTTATTCTTGTATATCAAGCAACCGGTATTCTGGCGATAGTCCATGTAACTTCTCCGTCTAAAGTAAACAGACGCGACGTATATCAGAAGAAGGATAATCAGAATAGTTGCTACGAGAACAGCTGTAAATAATCAAAATCGTAGATTGAGTTTGAACTGATTTCAACTTTACAAACCCATTGCACTGCCTAAATTAGCTTTTTCATATATCATAGATAGCATTGAAAGTTTACATTCGTTAGTCCAGTCTTCGGGTAAAATATCTTTATACAGACGATACATATCAGGTAGGGGGCAGGAAGTGCCACAGCCGGGAATTTTGTTCATCAATTCGAAGTTGAAGCATTATACAAGCAGCATATGGTGGACTATGACGCTAATAGTAAGTTTATTGTAAGCGAATATAATAAAATAAAATTTGGAAAACAATATGTACCTCAAACAGTTTTAGAGTGTTTAGGACATTGGCAATAGTTGTGTCATGTGCACTGTAGTCTTACTTAAAACTAACGTCTCACACACTCTCCACGAACACTCTCCACCGAATCAATACTTCGACCAGTTCACTTGGTCAAGTATTCATACAGGTAAGTGAAACGCTTGTCGTATTTTTGAAATTATGGAGAGTTTTTCATTGCTGAATAGGCGTAATCGTAGGCAGGGCATGATTTTTTCCCAGCTAGAACCTAGATTTTTTTTCAATTTCATTTATGTGCACAAACAAAAACTGGAAGAAATTTATTTTACATAGTCATCGTTTTCCGGAACGGTGTGCACTGGAATCGGTTGCCGTGCAATACTGTCGTCCCAAACATCTTTCCCTACAGGTGGATAGAGTCCTGCTAAATTTGATAGAGCACTCATAAGCGTACGATCAACATCAATAGCGCGAATGTTAATGTCTTCATTCGAGTAGGTTTTGTTGAGAATACATTGGTAGCGTTTTCGAAGCCATTGACCCAACTCGTAGTGCTGTCTCTTACCAATCTAAAATTCATTGTGATACAAAGTTCATCTATAAGCCGGCATTTTAAGGAAAAATTGTTTACTTAGTGCTAATAACTTTTAATGGAAAACATGAATCATTTCATTGTCCGAAAATGTTACAACGTGTCTTGCGATTGGGGTCATTACCCAAAAAAGCCTCGATATGATATACATATGGCTTGTAGTCAGTTGGGTGTGAAATATTGGTTAAGGAGTAAAGCTTTGACCACTCACTGTGTGAAGGCATCTGTTGCGTGTTGAATAGAACCACAATTATAACTTACCCTTATTATATTTTCCAATTATTTAAAAGACTTGACAAATCGGGTTTGCGTTTTGTGTTGTTGGCATCCGCATACCACGTCTTTGAGACCATTACGTATACACGAATCAATATTTTGCATTCTTATTACTGGCACTAGATGACTGGTAAGCGAAGCTACAGTTCTCAGAAACTCAACATTGCGTTTAACTATCGCGAATGGGAGTTTAAAACAGCAGCTCATTCGAATCCATCGTTGCCAGCAATTTCCCAAATCCAAACAGACTTGTCGCGACTGCATTTGGCAAGTAGTGACCCAAACTGTGACCAACTAACGCTTTTTACTTCGTTCTAATGAGCATTCCACAATAGCATTGCGTTCAAATTCTCCTTTAAAAGCAAGTTTAGTTTATTCTCTAAGAAAATAGTGCCATCAAAATATTACCTGATCTTTTACTCCAAAAAGCAATTGTAGTATCGAAGCTGGCTGATGAAATCAGCTGCCCACAAGGTGACCATGAAAATTTGGGAATGTTCATCGATTCGTCGGAAAGAATTGATTTTATTGTCCAATTGTTGCCCTTCTGTGCCTAAATGCAAATAGAAAAATTTTCTGCAAAATTTTGCACGCACGAAGTTGATTTGTTTTATTTTGCTGTCAGTATGACCTACCACACCAGGGGCCTGTTTCAGCGGTACTACATTAAAGCATATTGACACTTGACAGTTGAGATACACCATTTCTATTTCACATCAATGTAGCCTAGAAAAATCGACTGGAAGTATTGGAATGTATGATTCTGTTTCACAGCCTTTGATGCTACATTGTCTTAGTACAATTTGTTGTTAGTTTGTGATACATTTTTACACAGAAAAATTTTGTTTTAGCATAAAAAATGTCAACGAAAATATACGAACGTAAGTATTTTTTTTTTTTTTTTTTTTCTTAAATGTGTATAACAAATTTATAATATATTATTTTACTACAATTTTATACTTTGTAGACAGCGAAGGAACAACAAATGCTCGTTCTACAAGACATTCATAGTTCCAAACACATCCTATTTGGAAAGTTTTCTTCTTCCCTCACAAAATTGGAGATAGCGAAAGAATGGGATAAAATTGCTTCGTTAGCCTCAAGCTATGGAATTGTGTCCGAAGCTAACGGTGAGAAATTTTGAAGGGTCACATGGCGGAGGAGCGTTATGGTAATGGTGGAGGAGCGCTATGGTAATTGATAAATTTTTAAAAGTTTAAACATGTTTATAGTCGGTTGTTTTTTCATTCAAATTAACGAAAAAGGTAGATAGGATGAAGCAAATCGGGGTAGGTGGTGCTACCAGTGCAGACATCATAGATGAGAATGACAAACTGATTCTTTCGATTGTAGGAGAAGAGGTAAGATTTCCAAATGAAATAAAATCAAGTTTGACAGTAAAAATTGGGTCTACAGCAATATATATGAAGTAGAGGGTTTTATATTCCCCGTTTAAGCGTGTCGCCGATATAACGAATAAAATTGTACGAATTTAACTCATGCACGCATATCGTGTGTTCTGTGGTTTATTTCTGAAAGAAATGGAATTTTACATTGCTTTACATATATTTTTAGATTACTTACCGCAGTCTCACTTCTTCCTTTCAACATCGGCTGACAAATGGCAAATGGCAAATGGCGAATGAAAAAATGCGCACACGAGGCGAATAGCCGATAAAGGAAAATAATTAAACGTCAGATAAGGCAAAAGAAAGAAAGTAAGGCTGCGTTTACATTTAGGGCTGTTCACACTGGTCGCTTTCTTTCTGGTCGCGTTCTGCAACATCCCCACCCCCGTGGATCGACCGCGACTCACTATGAAGGTCCAGAACGGCTAACTTAGATGCAGGGCGTCTCATCAGTCCTTTAGATGTACGGACGTCGGCACTTCGCACTTCTCCATCTGCTCCTGTGTACACATTTTCGATTCGGCCTCGACACCACTGTCTCCGTGGTACGTTCGTGTCGCAGATAAACACCACGTCTCCTCTCTCAATTGGTCTCGACCTTTGACACCATTTAACTCGGCATGTTAGAGCTGGCAAGTACTCGGCTACCCATCGTTTCTAGAAACAATCTCTTAATTGTTGCGCTATCCGCCACTGCTATCTTAGACGACAAAATTTTTCCAGTGGTTCGTCTCCACTCGGTGTTTGTGCTGTATTCGCTGTTCCCAACAGGAAGTGGTTTGGCGTAAGAGGCTCTTCTTGATCGGGTTCGATTGGCAAATGTGTAAGCGGGTGAGAATTGACGACGTTCTCTTCTTCTATTACTAGACACTGCAGTGTGTATTCTCGTGGGGACACTTCTTTAAGGGTGTGAAGTAGTACACGCTTTACGCGCTGCACCATTCGTTCCCAGACTCCTCCTTCAGATGGATTAGATGGACAGTTGAACACCCACTTGTACACGGTCGCAGTCAAACACTTCAGAAAATCGTTTTGCTTCCTTGTTAGCACCGATAAAATTCGTCCCATTGTCGGAACGCATCTTGGAACTCCACGGCGGTTGATAAGATTGCAGATCGCCAAGATGCATGCGTCGGTTGATAGATCGTGGGCAATCTCGAGGTGAATTGCACGCACTACCAGACAAGTGAATAGCGCTACCCAACGCTTTTCGGTGCGGCGTCCGATCGACACTGTTAGCGGCCCAAAAAAGTCCAGCCCAGTGTAAGAGAACGGCCTCACAAATGGTGTTAGTCGGTCCTCTGGCAAAGAACCCATCATTGGGGTGACTGGCTAAGCTTTTGAAATCCTGCACTCTGAACAATTAGCGACGGCCTTGCGCATAGCTTGTCACAGACGGGGAATCCAATATATTCGACGTATTTCGCAAATCGTTGCTTCATGGTACAGGTGCTTCATCTTGCGGTGTTGGTCAGCAACTACCAGCGTCGTAAGCCTATGTGTAGACGGCAATATGATTGGTCGCTTGGCGGCGTATGCGAGCCAGCTGGCTGCATCGACTCGTCCATAAACTCTGAGGATGCCATCGTTATCGCTATAGGGAGAGAGTTGGTAAAGTACACTTACCTTTGGCACGGCTTTGTTGCACCTAAGTTGTCTCAACTCTGCAGCGAACGCTTCTGATTGGGTTTGACGATATAACTGTTGTTTTGCGGCCTCGAGCTCATAAGCTGCGAGACTGTTTCCTTCGTTAAGGGAACTATTACGACATCGATCTAGAAATCGAAGTACCCAGGCCATGGTTCTTACTAGTCTGTTGAGAGAGGAAAAACGATTAAAATCTATATGGTCTATACTCACGATGATTAGAGAATATTTTGGACGAAGCTCTTCATCATCGTTCTCAGGATCGTTGGCAGTGGTAATGATATTTGGAGGCCACATATCTTCCTTCTTCTGCATGAATTCGGGACCCCTTAGCCAGCGTGATAAAGCGCTGAAATCAGGTTGGCTACTTGACCGTGTAGCATCATCAGCAGGGTTCTCGTGGGTTGGTACCCATCTCCAATCTGATGAACTGGTTGTGGCCAAAATCTCAGCGATTCTGTGAGCCACAAATGGTTTGTAGCGAGATGCTCGCTCCCGATCCATCTTATGACAGTTGTCGAGTCAATCCAAAGAATACTTCGAGTGATGCTTACAGAATGTTGCTCCACGATAGTTGACATCAAACGTACTCCTAAGACGGCTGCCTGAAGCTCAAGACGCGGGATAGTCAATGGCTTCAAAGGGGCGCATTTCGATTTTGAGCAAATAAATGATGTTTCGACTTCATGATTCTCATTTAATGCTCTCCAGTATGCCACTGCAGCAAAGGCATCCTCGCTGGCATCAACAAAAATATGAAGCTGCAGCTCCTGTGGTGAACCGTTTCGGAAGTAAAACCGTGGAATGTTGAAGCTGACCACTTCCGAAAGCTTTGACCGCCATCTATTCAATCCCAGTAGGACCTCCGCAGACAACGGCTCGTCCCATGGCACGCTACGTCGCCAAACTTCTCGCATCAGCAACTTAGCGGCGACAGTGAAATGGTTGAGAAATCCCAACGGATCGAAAACTGACATTATAACGCTCAGTAGTTCTCTTTTCGTTGGGTTTCACCCTCCGTTGATGACTGTTTTATCAACGTGATGGAACTGCAGATGGTACCGGAAGTTGTCACTGACCGGCTGCCAGAACATGCCAAGAATTTTCTCGGTCTCCAAGCAACTTTTAGTGTTCACGAACACAGCAGCATCGTTTCCCTGTAGAGCATTTAGAACTTCTGGCGAATTCGAGGTAAAGTTTCTGAGTTCGAAACCTGCAGCTTTGTGGATCATTCTTACTTGCAATGATATTTCGAGGGCTTGCTCTATAGATTCGAAGCTGTCTACAAAGTCGTCTACATAGTGATGGCATAAGATGGCTTCAATGGCACGTGCATGGCAGTGTTGATGTTCCATAGCATTGGTTGTCTTCACGTATTGGGCGGCACAGGGCGAACATGCAGCTCCAAACGTCATGATGGACATTTCATAAACATCTGGCGGTTTTGAGTCGTCACCATCACGCCACAGAAATCGTTGAGCACACCTGTCCTCCTGTTGAATCAGTATTAGGTGGAACATCTCTTTGATGTCCCCACACACGGCAACGGCTCCTTCACGAAACTGAAATAATACTGATGGCAGCGGTTGATATTGTTGAGGTCCTTTCATGAGGTGTGAGTTAAGTGAAGTCCCGTTCACCTCGGCTGCGGCGTCAAATAAAAGACGTAATTTCTTGTAAGGGCTTACCACTGCAAAATGTGACAGGTAACACGTTTTCGATCCAACGACGGCGGCTTCAGCTGGTGTTAAATTACGAGCGTAGTTTTTGGCGACGTGAGATTTGATGATGGCACTGTAGGCAATGGCAAAGCTGTCATCTCTTTTCATCTTTCGTTCTATTCCAACAAGTAGTTTTAGCGCCATGTTGAAGCTGTTGGGTAGCTCCACAACATCGGACTTCCACAACAATCCAGTTTGGAATCTATCTTTTACCCTCTTCAACCGAAGAATATCTCTAGCTCGAACATCAGCTTTGCTCTCAATTGGAGGTGATGGCCTTACTCCAAAACTCTTAGTTTCAAAATACTCCACGACCAGTTTGTGCAGTGACTCATCATTTGTTGCACAGGTGAAAAGGCATGTCGGCGGTGTTGATTTCTGTGCTTGGACCGAACGCTGCTCAGCCCAGCTCTGTATTCGCTGCGTACGGACCCTTTCTGCTGGCCATCTGGATGTCATTTGGCAGTCCTAATGTCAGTGATCCAGACCAATTAACAGTTTAGGTACAGCATTCGAATATGGATGCAGTTTCGATCTTCCAAGGCGGCTGTTGAGACTACGAAGTTCACTTTCAGACAAGCTTTGAGTAGGCAGATGAAGATTTGACACACCGTAAACGTCTCGCAGCATATGCTTTTTTTTATTTCCAACTCCACTGACGCGAACATTGACTACAACTGTGTGCTCTTGAGCCTGTCTTCCTTTAACCCATTGCATATTTAGTCGGTGATTTTGGCCACGCAGACCCAGCTCCTTCATTACGTTAGCATCCATCATTGTTATCGACGATCCCTCGTCCAATAAGGCGCACGTATCAATAGCTTTACTTGGACCATAGAGAGTGACTGGCAACACACGAGATAATAAATTGCTGCACCTTGCGACGTCCTGCGTAGCAAGCAATGTGCTACCAGAAAAACTTGCTCTTGGTTCTTTTGCTGTTGACCTCTCCGACTGTTGTTGTTGTTGAGAACCAGAACACCTATCTGATAGTTCGTGTTGTAGCTCATGATGTCGCCTCTGGCACCCATTTATGGCACAAAGGCCCTTGCTGCGACAGTCACGAGTTGCATGCCCAGGTTTCAGACATGTGAAACACAAGCGCAAATGTTTAACCTTCGACCACCTTTCAGGTATTGTTAACTTAATAAATTGCTTACACTCACTGGTCTTGTGTTGACCTTGGCAGGTAGAGCACTTCTGCATATATGGACGTTGCTTTTCAGCAGCGTGCAAAATTGGCATGCGTCTCTTCGGCTCCCTGTTGTCAATATCTTGCATGGTGACACTGCAAACTAAATTGGCCACTTCACTAAGCCAGTCATGCACTTGCGCTGCGCACCTGGCCCAGTCTGGTTTCTTGGACATTGGAAGCTTGGAGACAAGCTCATCCAATAATGTTGGGTTTGACATGTGCTGTTGAGCGTTCGCTGTTTGGAGGAACACTGCTAAGTTCTTGACTTTAGTCGCAAATGGAATTTAACGACTCATTGCATGCTCACTAATTGGTGTTATCTCCCTTACCAGATTCAATTGGCTGCGTATTAGTTGTTCTGGACGCCTGAACCGGAAGCGAAGCTGTTCCATGACGGCGTTCACATTATCAGGATGAATCAAGAGAGATTCAACAGTCTCTCTTGCTTCACCTGTAAAGGGCTTTTGTCGTGCGAGTGAAGCTCATGTCCTCTATGGCGACATTTGGATAGACGTGACTTGCCGGCGGCATGGTGGCATATACATATGGCATACTCGTTGCTGCTTGCGTATATATGCTACCATATGGACTTGGTCGTGGTTGAGACATACATGACATTGGCTGAATGTCGAACGGTAAGTTTTTTATTGTACAAATACCACTAACTGACGATGTATGCAGAGGCTGTATTGATGGCGTTGTCTCATACACTGTTGCTGTTGGTGCGAGTGAGACGGCTGGTGATACCTGGCTTTGCACCACCATTTTGAGCGAGTCATATTGCAAATTGCTTTTCTCCAAGCATGCTTTCGTGGATTTTAGCTGACTTTCCAGAGCGGCGATTTGATTCCGCATTGCTAGCAAAATGTCCTCTGTTTGTACTGCATCGGCAGTGGCAACACTCATGGACAAAGGACGTTTTGCTGCGGTGCTACAGGTGTAGCTTATGGAAGCAATCGTCTTGGGAATCGCAGCTGACGTTTGCGCAGAGGCGCTAAATTGGTTTTCGGATGAGGACTCTTCCTCGTTCATGTGGATTGTGGCGGCGGCGTCTACTTCTAAGAACCGGGGACTTCTTCTTGGTGCTGGCGGCGGCGTGCGTTGCATTCGCAAAACTAACTGGCTGCGGGCAGCAGCATATACAATAAAAATTCCAAAATGGAAATGGCGGCTATTTCTGCAGTATAATTGCAAAAAGATTCGCAATAGATGCGAAATAAAGATTTGTCGCCGATATAACGAATGAAATTGTACGAATTTAACTCATGCACGCATATCGTGTGTTCTGTGGTTAATTTCTGAAAGAAATGGAATTTTACATTGCTTTACATATATTTTTAGATAACTTACCGCAGTCTTATTTTCTTCCTTTCAACATCGGCTGACAAATGGCAAATGGCAAATGGCGAATGAAAAAATGCGCACACGAGGCGAATAGCCGATAAAGGAAAATAATTAAACGTCAGATGAGGCAAAAGAAAGAAAGTAAGGCTGCGTTTACATTTAGGGCTGTTCACACTGGTCGCGCTCTCTCTGGTCGCGTTCTGCAACAAAGCGGGATGGACATACATACAACAATTTTTTCTGAATTTGTCTTATTTCACAGATAGCAGAAGGACTTGAAGAATTTGAAGCCGATGGAAGTGGTGAGAACCATAATTTGATCGCATTGTCCAAAGGAGAACGAACGACAACGACAGAATTCCCACAACAACCATCCACGAGCCAAGGAACATCATCAAGACAGAGGCATTCATCAGCTTCAGTCCAGAAGCAGACTGATGAGATTATTCAGTTAAAAACTGAGTATTTGAATCTTTGTTGTTATGACAAAAGGTTGGAATGTCGAGAAAGGGAGATTAGACTAAATCTTCCGCCATCGAAACTGACTGAATCTCTTTTTTATAGCGAAGATATATAAATTTAACGTTTTCGATGCATTTCGTTATGTTTTTGTTGTGGAGTTTGTTTGACAATTGAATATAAAAAAAGAATATAACATGGAGTTTCCATTTTTTCAAATATATTGTATGGATAAGTTATGTTTCGATATTTAACAACACATATCTAGTATCTATGTATGTAGATATCAGTGGCGAGGGGTGAATAATTCCAAAAGGTAACTCGAAGGAAACTTAGTTACCAACAAAAAAAAGTTTATTTAAATTTTTTTTGTGCAATGTTTGTCTTCGCATCAAGCCAAAAAGTCAAGTATTTCAAACCAACTTTGCTATTAGGTAGAGCGTCATAGCTTTTTTTCACATAACTAAGCTAATTAAAACTATTTGTTTCCTCTAAGTGAAAATCAATTAAGCAACAGTCTACAGATATTAAGGCCATAATCAAACCACTGAAACTTACTATCGGAAAACTTTTCAGACTTTTTGCACTTTTCAATTTTTAAAGCCAAAATTTGTAATATTTAAAAAAATCACGGAAAGCACTTAATCAATTTAAATAAATATTGCACTACGTTCTGCTGGTAAACTGCGTTTTTCAAATAAAATACGACTCATTGGGAACTGAATTCATTTAGGCCAGTTGTGCCACTTTTGAAAAATTCCAATTATTTTTTGCCTTTTCTTTCAAAAATATGCTTTATGCTATGAGATCTAATATCCAAGCATATTTGTTATCATAGTGGCAACCTTTGACACATCAGTCCAGTGCAGAGACACATACAAATTCATGAAATAAGTCGGAGACCAGCGTGTTATTTTCTTGTTCTTCAAGCAGAGACCTATCTCAACCTGCAAACCTGCTATATACATTTTAGTTTATAAGCATGTGTCCATGGAAAGAAATACAAAGGAAAGCGTTTTTATCTTTTATAAAACCAATATCATGCAAACACCGAAGTGTGCAGAAGCAATGCTGCAAATGATCACTGGGCTACTGCGCCGGCAATCTGCACAATATTCACCTGCTCAGAGCGCAAAGAATAAGAGATAACAAACAGATTTACCAAGAAATATGACGCTAGAACACCGGGTTATTTTCTTCCATAAGAAAGCATGTATTGAACAGAGAGGTTCCTAGCGCTAGGCACCTCAATGTTCAATACATGCTTTCTTATGGAAGAAAATAAGACGATGTTCTACCGTCGTATTTTTTTGGTAAAAGAAAAAAGAGGAAAGAACACAAATTTGTTCTATCCAGCAACAAATTTTATAAGACTTAATACATGGGGTTACCTTGTATGTTGCTAAAGTTTTTTGTTTGTTTATGGAGTGAATTGAAGAGCCAACATGTGTGTAGAATAGGACGGAAAGCAAAGTGGTAGTTGTTAAAAAAATGCTGGCAGCGAGTTCATGTGTATGATTAAGTTTGATTCATGTTGCCAGAAGTCAAATATGTTTCGGATGTGAATTTCAAAAGGTAAGTCGGAAATAATCGACTTATATGGATGTCCGGCACTGGTAGATATAGATTACAAAAATGGTTTCAAAACATAATCGAAAATAAAATATGAAAATAAGATTGAAAAGATAAATTAATTGAAACGATTAATATTATTGTTCAATGTTTGAATTGCGCTATTTTTGTTTTCGTCTTCGCTAAATCTTTCAACTTCATCCTCCTCATAATCGTTGGCCGTTACCAAATTCATCTCATTTTCAATTCCCATTCTTTTACGTATGTTATACAACGTAACACAAGCGTTAACGACTCTTGCACTGCTTACTGGCTTCTTCAGTTGGAGTCTATTTAAGCAAGGAAATATTTCTTTCAATTAGCCAAGACTACATTCCACAACTTGTCTAGTTTTTTTCAACTTAACTAAAAAACGGTTTTTAGATCGGTTTCTGAAATTGCATTTGGAACATTTGGGGTAAATAATTTCTTTCTTAATGGATACCCGGAATCACCAGTTATTATGGCATTTGGAAACCGACGCCACTCTTCATTGTTCCATTTGTTATAAGATTTGCTGCACTGCAAGACTCGGCTATCATGTACAGAGCCCGGATAGCTACTATTGACTGAATAAAACGGATAATCAGGGCCAGCAACTACCATCACGTTTATAGAATGATGACCATTTCGATCAACAAACGCCTGTTCATTAACCGATGGTCCATCTATTGGTAACAAGGTCCCATCAACAGCTCCAGCAACCAATGGCATACCCTCAATATTAAAAAAAACATCCACACTTCTTCATCTAATAATAATCTAAAAAATCAAAACCAATCATTGCTAGAATGCAAATGTTTTTATTTACCACATAACTCACTTAACAAAAGTTGGGAAACAAGTGAACACACTTTATTAACGCAGCGACAAATGGATGCCTTTGAGACACCATGCATTGTAGCAACACCATGATACTGACCTCTATTTCCCAACCAGTGAAGTGTGAGTAATATTTGCTGCAGCGGTGATAGGGTGTAATGGTTGCAGTTTATTGGATGTGCAATAAATACCCCCAAGCGTTCCACCAAAAATTCAATACACATTCTTGGCATTCTGTACCTCTCAACAAAATATGGGTCTTCCAAATTAAAATTTATTCGTTCTAAACATATTGTAACGTGCGCTTAGATCGCAAAATAAAACTTCACTTTTCAATTTATTTCAACCACTTTTATTCAGTATCTATACTTTATTCGATCTCAACTCGATTTTTGGACTATCACTTGTAGACAATTTACTTTTCACTTTATCACTCTATAATCAAAACTGCCCTCTGGTTGCCTCGGGCGGGCTATTTATATCGAATGACATTTCATCTAGAACTCTCCAGTAACTTCCACATAGTCTCCACTCTCCATTATTTTGGCTGTCAAACATTTTCTCTCCTAGAATATTTCTACACTTACACTAGTGTTGCCGCTTGTGTTTTCATTTGAACGTTTTCGATCAGGAATTTGGTATTTAATGTTGGGTTCGCGTTACAATCCCCCCTCCTTAAGATTGTTTGTCCCGAATAATTCCATCTGCAGCCTCGCCACTATATCGATGCAGCCGGTCACAATGAACTACTTTTAACTTGCCTCTTAGTCCTCTTTGGATGCGGTAAACCACGTCGTTTATCCTCGTGACAACAGTATAAGGACCTTCCCAGTTTTGCTGAAGTTTCGGTGAAAATCCCTTTTGACGATGAGGATTATAAAGCCACACACGATCTCCTGCTTGGAATCCTATCGTTGTCGCTTTTGTGTCGTACCGTGTCAATATCCGGTCGCTGTAGGTTTTCATCCGTTCCCTTGTTCTTTTATGGATGTCAGCGAGTCTCTCCTTGAGGTCGTCCGCATACTCGTTCGTGTCCTGTGGCTCCTCTGTGGGGCTTCCAAATTTAAGTTCACTGGGCAGCCGCATGGTTTTCCCGAATAGGATGTCAGATGGTGTTTGTCCTGTCGAGCTTTGTACTGCACTTCTATAGGCCATCAGGAATAGTGGTACGTGCCTATCTCAGTCTCTTTGGTAGTCGCCTACGACCTTGGTGAGGTGTTCTTTCAAGGTCCGGTTGAATCTTTCAACCATCCCATCGGACTGTGGATGAAGCGGTGTGGTTCTCGTTTTCTTAATGCCAAGTAGTCCGCACACTCCTTGGAAGATGTTTGACTCAAAGTTCCTCCCTTGGTCGGAATGGAGTTTCATAAGCACGCCAAACCTACTCACCCAGTTAAACACAATCTGGTCGACCACCGTTTTGGCTTCTTGATTTGGGATGGCATACGCCTCCAGGCCACTTGCTAAAATAGTCCATTACAACCAGAATGTACTTGTTTCCAGCGTTGGTTTCTGGAAAAGGCCCAGCCACATCTACTGCAATCCTCTCAAAAGGCGATTCAATGTTGTACTGATGCATCTTACCTTGAATCTTCCTACCAAGTCCTTTGGTTGCAGCACACTTGTCACATGTTCGGCACCACTTCTCCACGTCATCTCTAGTATGTAACCAGTAGAACCGATGTCGCACCTTCTCCAGTGTTTTGTTTACTCCCAGGTGGCCTCCAGAAGGTCCGTCGTGCATCTCCCGATGAACTTCACTGACTTTCGATTGCGGTACGATCAGCTGCATCACATATGACTTACCGTCAGCGGATTCCCATCTTCGCCTGAGGACACCTTCTTGCACATATTGTGCGTCCCACTGTGCCCAAAAGGCTTTGAGAACTGGACTCCTGTCAGAAATGTCTCCCCATTCCGGTTTCTCTTCATTTTCTTTCCATGCGAGAATGGGTTCGATATCTGGATCATCCTGTTGAGCAGTCCTCACTTCCTCATTGCTCCATCCGCATATTGGGTCAGCTCTAAGTCGCTGAGCGGTAATATTTTCTTTGTATTCTTGCCGCCTACAATGCTTGCAATCCACCTTGCAAGGTCTTCGGGATAATGCGTCAGCGTTTGAGTGCAACTTTCCTCTGCGGTGTTGAATCTGGTAATCATAAGTCTGCAGTCTTTCTATCCACCTTGCGACTTGACCTTCTGGATTTTTGAAGTTCAACAGCCAGTTCAGAGCACCATGGTCTGTCCATAGATGTACTTATGGAAGTGCTTTGTTGCCAAGATAAGAGCTAGCAGTTCCCTTCTGGTCATGCAGTAGTTTCTTTCGGTCTTCGAGAGGACCTTGCTGTAATATGCCACCACTTTCTCTTCGCCATCATGCACTTGGGATAGTACCGCCCCGACTCCAACGTTTCTTGCATCAGCATCGATGATGAATGTTTTGCCGGGTGTTGGATGTGCCAGCACTGGAGCGTTACAGAGGCGGAATTTGAGTTCCTGAAAAGATTTCTCACACTCACCTGACCATTTAAACTGCTTCCCTTTTTCGGTGAGCTGATGCAAACTCTTTGCAACTCCAGCAAAGTTCTTAACAAAACGTCGGTAATATGTGGCAAGACCAAGAAAGCTTCGGAGTTAATGTTTGTCCTGTGGTGCTGGCCAATTTTTGACGGAGTCAACTTTTTCAGGATCAGTCTTCACTCCTTGGGAAGAGATGATGTGTCCCAAATACTTAACTTCGGTTTTGAAAAGTGCACATTTTTCCGGATTCAGTTTAAGGTTAGCCTCTCGAAGTCTCTGAAACACGGATTTTAGGTTCTTGCAATGTTGGTCAAATGTCTTCCCGTAAACAATCACATCGTCCAAGTAGACTAGGCAAGCTTTCCACGTCAGTCCTTGGAGAACACACTCCATCAAGCGCTCAAATGTTGCCGGAGCGTTGCAAAGCCCAAAACGGCATAACTTTAATTTGCCAGAGCCTATTACCTGTAGACAACGCCGTCTTTTCCCGATCATCAGGGTGGATGTCAACTTGCCAATATCCACTCTTCAAGTCCAGCGTCGAGGACCACTGGGCTCCCTCAATGACATCCAAGGTATCACTGATTCTCGGCAGGGGATAGCTGTCCTTCTTATTCACATCGTTCAGCCTTCGGTAGTCTACACAAAAACGAGTGCTTCAGTCTTTCTTTTTCACTAGAACCACTGGTGACGCCTAAGGACTTTTGGAATTTTCGATAAGACCGTCCTTTTTCATTGCTGTTATCATTTCTTCAACCTCACCTTGTTTGGCCAGTGGAAGGCGTCTTGCGGGCTGACAAATCGGTCTTGCATCTCCTGTGTTGATGCGATGCTGCACCAACTGTATCCTACCATATTGTCCCTTTTGCGATGCGAAGATGTCAGTGTACTCTTGTAGGAGATTTTCAGCCATCCTTGTTTGTTGGTGATCAAGGTTGGATGAATTCAGTATTTTAGCTCTGATGGTTTTGAGCTCCTCCGGAGTTATAGTTTTTCTCGGGGTTTCGTCTGTGATCTTCGTAATTGCTGCAACCGATTCGCAACGTCCAACGACTTCTCCTTTCTTCAACCTTACATAGTACGGTCTGGTGTTTAGTAATCGTACGGGGACCATTTTGTTTTTCGGTGCTACCAGTGTTTTCCCAATGATGACGCTTTGGGAGGAACACTCTGGGTCTGGTTCCACCATGAGGTATCGAAGGCTTCCAAACTCACCCTCCAGTTTCGTCCAAACGAGCACTTCAGAAGAAGGAGGCAGAATCAGATCTGCCCTGATGACAGTTCTCAGTGTCGACGTACTTTCGTTCGAATAGGTCATTGGAAGTTCCTTATTTTGGTACTTCAAAACCTGATTACCGATGTCTAAAATAACTCCGTGCTGTTTCATAAAGTCGATTCCAATGATGCACTCGTCACATATATCTGCCACCAGGAATTGATGAGTAAACACTAGATCGGCCAGTAGGATCTTAAGACACACTCCTCCATATACTCTTGCTGCTTCTCCCGTTGCGTTAATAGTAGTCTCCACAGTCAGACTTTTGTTGTCTCGTTTGGTCTGAGAGACCTGGATGGTGGTTCTGGGGCCATCGATACAAGAAACCAGCCTCTGCCCCTCGAAGTTGGTTCTTACGGATTGATGGGCAACGCTGGTGTTGTTGCTACCTTGCTCTGGGTTGGATCTCTTGCTTCCACAATGTTGACAACCGGTTTTATTTGGTGGTAGCCGGCATTGACGCTGTAAGTGCCCGGTCTTGTTGCAGTTCCAACATCTTACTGGTCCACTCCGCTGGTTCTTTTGTATTTCTGATCTTTGGCACGAGCATTCTTCGACTATGGCCTCTCTAAGTCGATGTACTCCATGAGAAGCCTGTTCTGCTGCTTCAATTGTCAATGCGAATGCTAAAGTTTCAGAAAGAGTACGTGTTCTAGCAGTTCGCACAGACCTCTGAAGATGTATATCGGAAATGGCACGAACGAAGGACTCAACAGCAAGCTGGTTGATGATTTCTTCTCCAGCATCCGGGTATGCCAGGTGAACCAGTCTTTCGACGTCTGCTTGGAGCTGCTGTAGACTTTCACCCCTTTTCTGGACTCTGTTATTGAGTTGGACTCGGAAGACTTCTTTCAAGTGGCTATCTCCAAAGCGTTTATCTATAGCTGCCACGAGAGAACTGAAATCGCCGCTCTTACCAGTTGGAACTGTTTGAAGTAATTCAGCTGCTGGTCCTCTAAGAGCAAGAGTCAGTGCTATGTACTTGTCTTCGTCATCCCAGCCATTTGTTGTCGCGGCTGCCTCAAATTGTCTCTTGTAGACTGGCCAAGAAGACTGTCCATCAAATGTTGGGGGTCTCATCTCCTTTTTCCTTGCATACTCTCCAGCAGATTCTCGAATTTTTATTTTCCGGATCTGGTCTAATTCCTTGGACAGAACAGAGAACTGGTTATCGCATCGGCTTTCCAAACGATTCTCTACAACAGAAAGCTGTTTTTCCACACCTTCAACTCGTTCGTCAAGGGCACATACATTTTTCTCAATATTACCCAATTTTCCTTCTAGAATGTTTTTCTGACCTTCTAAAACATTCTGTTGCGCCTCAAGTCTTTCGAGAATATTTTGTTGTTCCTTCTTTTGTTCGCTTCGTTGTTCTTCAACCAGCTTCTTTTGCTCGTTTCGTTGTGCTTCAAGTTGTTCGAGAACATTCTGCTGTTCCTTCTTTTGCTCGTTTCATTGTGTTTCCAGACGTCCGAGAATATTCTGCTGTTGCTCTTCAATCAGCTTCTTTTGTTGTTCTGATAAAAGCTTCATCATACTAGAAAAATCTACACTTTCACTATCTTCCTCTTTTTCCACTTCTGTTTCAAAAACAAAAGTGCTTACGTCTTCCCCTTGCTGTTCCAAATAGTTGCGCAAGCGCAGGACGAACTCAATTTTCGATCCCGCTCTAGAAAGATTTAGCTTACCTAACTCACTTTTAAGCTCAGTGCAGTTGAGCTCTTCCAACAACTTACCCATTTTCACTATATATAATTATTATTTTCTTTTTACTTTTTTTTTCTTTACACTTTACTAGTCAAATAAGTTTTATTTACACTTCTGACACCAATGTAACGTGCGCTTAGTTCGCAAAAATAAAACTCTACCTTTCAATTTAATTCTACCACTTTATTCAGTATCTACTTTCGATATACACTTTATTCGAACTCAACTCAATTACGTTTATTCAATATTCACACTATCACTTTCTAAATAAAACTGACTTCTGGTTGCGTCAGCTCCCTCTTTATATAGAAGTGCGAAACATCGAGAGATTTCTAGTAGTTTTTCTATGAACCATGATGTCTAGACAAGTTCCCCTCCCGGTATTTTTTGGCACACACACACACTCACTCACAAACAACGTCTTCCATTATAGCACTCCATTATAGCGTTGCCAGCACTTGTTTTTTCGGTTTAACGTTTCAATTAGGAAATTAGCATGAAATGTTGGGTGCACATTACAGTATTTTTGTCGAAAAGTTTTTTGAAAATATTACACAATTTTCATTTCGCTTAAAGTTGTTCCGATATTGTTTTCCTGTCACAACTTGAATTCGTGGAATCTTTTTGATTCTTTGTACCAAAATTTTGAGGAGAGTCAGACAAAGGAGAACCCTGGTCGAGGATTGCAAAACGAGGCTTTGGTTTACCGCATGGAAGCGTGTTACTTTTCATTGACTTGGGGCTTGTTTTACTTGGAAAACCAATGTAAAATTTAAAGTGTCCAAAGTGGATGTGCAGAGCTTCGAACAAATTTACATAAATACATGAACTCTTGTTGTGAGCTCACTTGAGACGGACCAACGCTGCAAATTCAAGAATCGGTAAATTCATCCTTAAATACTGACAGGGAGGGTAGTTTCTCAATTTTTTTTTATGGGCATATCAATCAGTGTGCGACATTCTCATTATCTTTTCCGACCAAATGTGTACAAATGAAAATGAACACATAAGGGTGCTGGAATACAAAAAACATTGAGACAAAAATAAACTTCTCTGCGACGTTCTGAGCTTGAGGCAAATAGTTTAGGTTCTCGCAATAAGCAATGAGAGCGCCGCGTTGCATCGCTCCAACAAGATATTGTTTCAAAAGAACAACAGAAAACATGGATGTAGAGAGAAAGATGAGAAAAGATATCGATTCTTTGCTAACCAGAATCTCGGAACTAGAAACTAAACTAATGGAAGCATTCTGTCATGGTAAAAATATAAATCAATATTCAAATATTGGTGGATGGGCGTTGTACTATTCGGGTAGGCTCTGATTGGTGCCAACTTGGCGGCGCCCAGATGCTGTAAATTATAGTACACGTCAATTGTGCTTACTACACCTCCAAGCGGTATCCACTGGGACCTGGGATGCTCCGTCCAGAGCTGACCTGCTAAACTAGTAAGTGCGAGTGTTGATAAGGGAATCCGAAACAAAGAATTGTGATCGATCAACACTATAATTGCTCTGCGAACAATGGCTGACTGCACGAATCTCAGTGGTCTACGAGAGCTTTCGTGTAAATGTCCCAGCGGACGAAGTCGAAGGACAGAATCAACGGTGGACTTCAGCAGCCATAAAAGCAGAAACCCCTGAAGGAGCTACTCCAACATATTTGGTTTAAAGGTCTTTCGGGGTCATTAAATACTAGGACAGGGTATTGAAGTAGAGATGGTGGCGGATGAGCTCCTGGTGAGCCAACGGCAGCACTCACACCCCTGTAGCAGGGTACTGACTCTGGAAATTCCAGCCCTTTGTGTCCGAAGGGATCCAAAAGGACCTGGCCCTCCAGGTTGGGGGTTGTGCGTAGGGTTAACTACCCAACCACGTAAAAAAGACCTTGTTCCGAAACAACAAGCAGCCTCGGATAACGATAATGATTTCAAAGTTGGCGACCCAAGCAAACGAATAAAGGACAATGACCTCCGGATCTGCACGTGGAACGTTAGATCACTTAATGGATTACGTGCAGCTGGAGAATTAGCGGACGCCCTGGACTGCTGCAACGCAGACATAACCACCATCCAAGAAGTGCGATGGAGTGGACCGGGCATAAAAAAGATGAAAAACTGTGACATCTACTATGGCGACTGCTACAGACAACAGAAACAGTGTTTATTTGGGTGCGTATTTGTCGTTAGAGGAAGACTCAGGGATAAGGTGATTAGCCAAAATCCAGTCAATGAGCGTATAATGACCATCCGCATCAGGGCTAAATTCGCCAACATTAGCCTTATATGCGCCCACGCCCCCACAGAAGAGAAAGACGACGATTCCAAAGACTGTTTCTACGAGCTCCTCGAAGAAATGTATGAGCAGTGCCCTAGACACGACGTTATTGGCGATTTTAACGCAAAGCTAGGGAAGGAGGACATCTTTGGAAACACAATCGGTAAGCATAGTCTCCATGACAACACCTCCGAAAACGGACTGAGGCTAATCGACTTTGCTGCGGGGCTAAATCTTGTTGTAAGTAGTACACGCTTCCCACATCTCAAAATTCATTAAGTAACATAGCGATACCCAGATCAATTAGCCGTCAACCAAATTGACCATGTTTTTTTTTTTTATATGCTAACCTGGGGAACTCAGACCTAATTTCCGGTTCATTGTACTACCAGGGTAGCAGCCTTCTCTTTTTTTGTGTTGCAGTAGTTGGAAATAAGGTGTTAGTAGTTTCATATATAACCTCAAGGGCGGCGAAACTAGGAGGCTGAAAGCAAAGTAGATGCCCAGAGCGGGATTTGAACCCACGCGTCCGGCCTATCTACTGAACACTCTACCACTGCACCACGGCCGCCCTGACCATGACCATGTTGCGATCGACGCAAGGCACTCTTCCAGTGTGCTAGATGTCCGAACTTTCTGAGGGGCCAACTTTGACTCGGACCACTACCTTGTTGTAGCCAAGGTACTGTAACGTGCACTTAGTTCGCAAAATAAAACTTCACCTTTCAATTTATTTCTACCACTTTTATTCAGTATCTATACATTATTCGATCTCAGCTAGACTTTTGGACTATCATGTGTATACAACAATTTACTCTTAAATTTATCACTCTGTAATCAAAACTGCCATCTGGTTCTATTTATATCGAATGACATTTCATCTAGAACTCTCCAGTAATTTCCGCATGGTCTCCACTCTCCACTGTCAAACATTTTTCCTTCTGGTATACTTCTACACTTACACTAGTGTTGCCACTTGTGTTTTCATTTGAACGTTTTCGATTAGGAAATTGGTATTAAATTTTGGGTTCGCGTTACAATCCCCCCTCCTTAAGATTGTTCGTCCCGAATAATTCCATCAGCAGCCTCACCACTGTATCGATGCAGCCGGTCACAATGAACTACTTTTAACTTGCCTCTTAGTCCTCTTTGGATGCGGTAAGCCACGTCGTTAATCCTCGTGACAACAGTATAAGGACCTTCCCAGTTTTGCTGAAGTTTCGGTGAAAATCCCTTTTGACGATGAGGATTATAAAGCCACACACGATCTCCTGCTTGGAATCCTATCGTTGTCGCTTTTGTGTCGTACCGTGTCAATATCCGGTCGCTGTAGGTTTTCATCTGTTCCCTTGTTCTTTTATGGATGTCAGCGAGTCTCTCCTTGAGGTCGTCCGCATACTCGTTCGTGTCCTGTGGCTCCTCTGTGGGGCTTCCAAATTTAAGTTCACTGGGCAGCCGCATGGTTTTCCCGAATAGGATGTCAGATGGTGTTTGTCCTGTCGAGCTTTGTACTGCACTTCTATAGGCCATCAGGAATAGTGGTACGTGCCTATCTCAGTCTCTTTGGTAGTCGCCTACGACCTTGGTGAGGTGTTCTTTCAAGGTCCGGTTGAATCTTTCAACCATCCCATCAGACTGTGGATGAAGCGGTGTGGTTCTCGTTTTCTTAATGCCAAGTAGTCCGCACACTCCTTGGAAGATGTTTGACTCAAAGTTCCTCCCTTGGTCGGAATGGAGTTTCATAAGCACGCCAAACCTACTCACCCAGTTAAACACAATCTGGTCGACCACCGTTTTGGCTTCTTGATTTGGGATGGCATTCGCCTCCAGGCCACTTGCTAAAATAGTCCATTACAACCAGAATGTACTTGTTTCCAGCGTTAGTCTCTGGAAAAGGCCCAGCCACATCTACTGCAATCCTCTCAAAAGGCGATTCAACGTTGTACTGATGCATCTTACCTTGAATCTTCCTACCAAGTCCTTTGGTTGCAGCACACTTGTCACATGTTCGGCACCACTTCTCCACGTCATCTCTAGTATGTAACCAGTAGAACCGATGTCGCACCTTCTCCAGTGTTTTGTTTAATCCCAGGTGGCCTCCAGAAGGTCCGTCGTGCATCTCCCGATTAACTTACCTGACTTTCGATTGCGGTACGATCAGCTGCATCACATATGACTTACCGTCAGCGGATTCCCATCTTCGCCTGAGGACACCTTCTTGCACATATAGTGAGTCCCACTGTGCCCAATAGGCTTTGAGAACTGGACTCCTGTCAGAAATGTCTCCCCATTCAGGTTTCTCTTCATTTTCTTTTCATGCGAGAATGGGTTCGATATCTGGATCCTCCTGTTGAGCAGTCCTCACTTCCTCATTGCTCCATCCGCATATTGGGTCAGCTCTAAGTCGCTGAGCGGTAATATTTTCTTTGTCTTCTTGCCGCCTACAACGCTTGCAATCCACCTTGCAAGGTCTTCGGGATAATGCGTCAGCGTTTGAGTGCAACTTTCCTCTGCGGTGTTGAATCTGGTAATCATAAGTCTGCAGTCTTTCTATCCACCTTGCGACTTGACCTTCTGGATTTTTGAAGTTCAACAGCCAGTTCAGAGCACCATGGTCTGTCCGCAGAAGGAATTTCTGTCCATAGATGTACTTATGGAAGTGCTTTGTTGCCAAGATAAGAGCTAGCAGTTCCCTTCTGGTCATGCAGTAGTTTCTTTCGGTCTTCGAGAGGACCTTGCTGTAATATGCCACCACTTTCTCTTCGCCATCATGCACTTGGGATAGTACCGCCCCGATTCCAACGTTTCTTGCATCAGCATCGATGATGAATGTTTTGCCGGGTGTTGGATGTGCCAGCACTGGAGCGTTACAGAGGCGGAATTTGAGTTCCTGAAAAGATTTCTCACACTCACCTGACCATTTAAACTGCTTCCCTTTTTCGGTGAGCTGATGCAAACTCCTTGCAACTCCAGCAAAGTTCTAAACAAAACGTCGGTAAAATGTGGCAAGACCAAGAAAGCTTCGGAGTTAATGTTTGTCCTGTGGTGCTGGCCAATTTTTGACGGAGTCAACTTTTTCAGGATCAGTCTTCACTCCTTGGGAAGAGATGATGTGTCCCAAATACTTAACTTCGGTTTTGAAAAGTGCACATTTTTCCGGATTCAGTTTAAGGTTAGCCTCTCGAAGTCTCTGAAACACGGCTTTTAGGTTCTTGCAATGTTGGTCAAATGTCTTCCCGTAAACAATCACATCGTCCAAGTAGACTAGGCAAGCTTTCCACGTCAGTCCTTGGAGAACACACTCCATCAAGCGCTCAAATGTTGCCGGAGCGTTGCAAAGCCCAAACGGCATAACTTTAAACTGCCAGAGCCTATTACCTGTAGACAACGCCGTCTTTTCCCGATCATCAGGGTGGATGTCAACTTGCCAATATCCACTCTTCAAGTCCAGCGTCGAGGACCACTGGGCTCCCCCAATGACATCCAAGGTATCACTGATTCTCGGCAGGGGATAGCTGTCCTTCTTAGTCACATCGTTCAGCCTTCGGTAGTCTACACAAAAACGAGTGCTTCAGTCTTTCTTTTTCACTAGAACCACTGGTGACGCCTAAGGACTTTTGGAATTTTCGATAAGACCGTCCTTTTTCATTGCTGTTATCATTTCTTCAACCTCACCTTGTTTGGCCAGTGGAAGGCGTCTTGCGGGCTGACGAATCGGTCTTGCATCTCCTGTGTTGATGCGATGCTGCACCAACTGCATCCTACCATATTGTCCCTTTTGCGATGCGAAGATTTCAGTGTACTCTTGTAGGAGATTTTCAGCCATCCTTGTTTGTTGGTGATCAAGATTGGATGAATTCAGTATTTTAGCTCTGATGGTTTTGAGCTCCTCCGGAGTTATAGTTTTTCTCGGGGTTTCGTCTATGATCTTCGTAATTGCTGCAACCGATTCGCAACGTCCAACGACTTCTCCTTTCTTCAACCTTACATAGTACGGTCTGGTGTTTAGTAATCGTACGGGGACCATTTTGTTTTTCGGTGCTACCAGTGTTTTCCCAATGATGACGCTTTGGGAGGAACACTCTGGGTCTGGTTCCACCATGAGGTATCGAAGGCTTCCAAACTCACCCTCCAGTTTCGTCCAAACGAGCACTTCAGAAGAAGGAGGCAGAATCAGATCTTCCCTGATGACAGTTCTCAGTGTCGACGTACTTTCGTTCGAATAGGTCATTGGAAGTTCCTTATTTTGATACTTCAAAACCTGATTACCGATGTCTAAAATAACTCCGTGCTGTTTCATAAAGTCGATTCCAATGATGCACTCGTCACATATATCTGCCACCAGGAATTGATGAGTAAACACTAGATCGGCCAGTAGGATCTTAAGACACACTCCTCCATATACTCTTGCTGCTTCTCCCGTTGCGTTAATAGTAGTCTCCACAGTCAGACTTTTGTTGTCTCGTTTGGTCTGAGAGACCTGGATGGTGGTTCTGGGGCCATCGATACAAGAAACCAGCCTCTGCCCCTCGAAGTTGGTTCTTACGGATTGATGGGCAACGCTGGTGTTGTTGCTACCTTGCTCTGGGTTGGATCTCTTGCTTCCACAATGTTGACAACCGGTTTTATTTGGTGGTAGCCGGCATTGACGCTGTAAGTGCCCGGTCTTGTTGCAGTTCCAACATCTTACTGGTCCACTCCGCTGGTTCTTTTGTATTTCTGATCTTTGGCACGAGCATTCTTCGACTATGGCCTCTCTAAGTCGATGTACTCCATGAGAAGCCTGTTCTGCTGCTTCAATTGTCAATGCGAATGCTAAAGTTTCAGAAAGAGTACGTGTTCTAGCAGTTCGCACAGACCTCTGAAGATGTATATCGGAAATGGCACGAACGAAGGACTCAACAGCAAGCTGGTTGATGATTTCTTCTCCAGCATCCGGGTATGCCAGGTGAACCAGTCTTTCGACGTCTGCTTGGAGCTGCTGTAGACTTTCACCCCTTTTCTGGACTCTGTTATTGAGTTGGACTCGGAAGACTTCTTTCAAGTGGCTATCTCCAAAGCGTTTATCTATAGCTGCCACGAGAGAACTGAAATCGCCGCTCTTACCAGTTGGAACTGTTTGAAGTAATTCAGCTGCTGGTCCTCTAAGAGCAAGAGTCAGTGCTATGTACTTGTCTTCGTTATCCCAGCCATTTGTTGTCGCGGCTGCCTCAAATTGTCTCTTGTAGACTGGCCAAGAAGACTGTCCATCAAATGTTGGGGGTCTCATCTCCTTTTTCCTTGCATACTCTCCAGCAGATTCTCGAATTTTTATTTTCCGGATCTGGTCTAATTCCTTGGACAGAACAGAGAACTGGTTATCGCATCGGCTTTCCAAACGATTCTCTACAACAGAAAGCTGTTTTTCCACACCTTCAACTCGTTCGTCAAGGGCACATACATTTTTCTCAATATTACCCAATTTTCCTTCTAGAATGTTTTTCTGACCTTCTAAAACATTCTGTTGCGCCTCAAGTCTTTCGAGAATATTTTGTTGTTCCTTCTTTTGTTCGCTTCGTTGTTCTTCAACCAGCTTCTTTTGCTCGTTTCGTTGTGCTTCAAGTTGTTCGAGAATATTCTGCTGTTGCTCTTCAATCAGCTTCTTTTGTTGTTCTGATAAAAGCTTCATCATACTAGAAAAATCTACACTTTCACTATCTTCCTCTTTTTCCACTTCTGTTTCAAAAACAAAAGTGCTTACGTCTTCCCCTTGCTGTTCCAAATAGTTGCGCAAGCGCAGGACGAACTCAATTTTCGATCCCGCTCTAGAAAGATTTAGCTTACCTAACTCACTTTTAAGCTCAGTGCAGTTGAGCTCTTCCAACAACTTACCCATTTTCACTATATATAATTATTATTTTCTTTTTACTTTTTTTTTCTTTACACTTTACTAGTCAAATAAGTTTTATTTACACTTCTGACACCAATGTAACGTGCGCTTAGTTCGCAAAAATAAAACTCTACCTTTCAATTTAATTCTACCACTTTATTCAGTATCTACTTTCGATATACACTTTATTCGAACTCAACTCAATTACGTTTATTCAATATTCACACTATCACTTTCTAAATAAAACTGACTTCTGGTTGCGTCAGCTCCCTCTTTATATAGAAGTGCGAAACATCGAGAGATTTCTAGTAGTTTTTCTATGAACCATGATGTCTAGACAAGTTCCCCTCCCGGTATTTTTTGGCACACACACACACTCACTCACAAACAACGTCTTCCATTATAGCACTCCATTATAGCGTTGCCAGCACTTGTGTTTTCGGTTTAACGTTTCAATTAGGAAATTAGCATGAAATGTTGGGTGCACATTACAGTATTTTTGTCGAAAAGTTTTTTGAAAATATTACACAATTTTCATTTCGCTTAAAGTTGTTCCGATATTGTTTTCCTGTCACAACTTGAATTCGTGGAATCTTTTTGATTCTTTGTACCAAAATTTTGAGGAGAGTCAGACAAAGGAGAACCCTGGTCGAGGATTGCAAAACGAGGCTTTGGTTTACCTCATGGAAGCGTGTTACTTTTCATTGACTTGGGGCTTGTTTTACTTGGAAAACCAATGTAAAATTTAAAGTGTCCAAAGTGGATGTGCAGAGCTTCGAACAAATTTACATAAATACATGAACTCTTGTTGTGAGCTCACTTGAGACGGACCAACGCTGCAAATTCAAGAATCGGTAAATTCATCCTTAAATACTGACAGGGAGGGTAGTTTCTCAATTTTTTTTTATGGGCATATCAATCAGTGTGCGACATTCTCATTATCTTTTCCGACCAAATGTGTACAAATGAAAATGAACACATAAGGGTGCTGGAATACAAAAAACATTGAGACAAAAATAAACTTCTCTGCGACGTTCTGAGCTTGAGGCAAATAGTTTAGGTTCTCGCAATAAGCAATGAGAGCGCCGCGTTGCATCGCTCCAACAAGATATTGTTTCAAAAGAACAACAGAAAACATGGATGTAGAGAGAAAGATGAGAAAAGATATCGATTCTTTGCTAACCAGAATCTCGGAACTAGAAACTAAACTAGTGGAAGCATTCTGTCATGGTAAAAATATAAATCAATATTCAAATATTGGTGGATGGGCGTTGTACTATTCGGGTAGGCTCTGATTGGTGCCAACTTGGCGGCGCCCAGATGCTGTAAATTATAGTACACGTCAATTGTGCTTACTACACCTCCAAGCGGTATCCACTGGGACCTGGGATGCTCCGTCCAGAGCTGACCTGCTAAACTAGTAAGTGCGAGTGTTGATAAGGGAATCCGAAACAAAGAATTGTGATCGATCAACACTATAATTGCTCTGCGAACAATGGCTGACTGCACGAATCTCAGTGGTCTACGAGAGCTTTCGTGTAAATGTCCCAGCGGACGAAGTCGAAGGACAGAATCAACGGTGGACTTCAGCAGCCATAAAAGCAGAAACCCCTGAAGGAGCTTCTCCAACATATTTGGTTTAAAGGTCTTTCGGGGTCATTAAATACTAGGACAGGGTATTGAAGTAGAGATGGTGGCGGATGAGCTCCTGGTGAGCCAACGGCAGCACTCACACCCCTGTAGCAGGGTACTGACTCTGGAAATTCCAGCCCTTTGTGTCCGAAGGGATCCAAAAGGACCTGGCCCTCCAGGTTGGGGGTTGTGCGTAGGGTTAACTACCCAACCACGTAAAAAAGACCTTGTTCCGAAACAACAAGCAGCAACGATAATGATTTCAAAGTTGGCGACCCAAGCAAACGAATAAAGGACAATGACCTCCGGATCTGCACGTGGAACGTTAGATCACTTAATGGATTACGTGCAGCTGGAGAATTAGCGGACGCCCTGGACTGCTGCAACGCAGACATAACCACCATCCAAGAAGTGCGATGGAGTGGACCGGGCATAAAAAAGATGAAAAACTGTGACATCTACTATGGCGACTGCTACAGACAACAGAAACAGTGTTTATTTGGGTGCGTATTTGTCGTTAGAGGAAGACTCAGGGATAAGGTGATTAGCCAAAATCCAGTCAATGAGCGTATAATGACCATCCGCATCAGGGCTAAATTCGCCAACATTAGCCTTATATGCGCCCACGCCCCCACAGAAGAGAAAGACGACGATTCCAAAGACTGTTTCTACGAGCTCCTCGAAGAAACGTATGAGCAGTGCCCTAGACACGACGTTATTGGCGATTTTAACGCAAAGCTAGGGAAGGAGGACATCTTTGGAAACACAATCGGTAAGCATAGTCTCCATGACAACACCTCCGAAAACGGACTGAGGCTAATCGACTTTGCTGCGGGGCTAAATCTTGTTGTAAGTAGTACACGCTTCCCACATCTCAAAATTCATTAAGTAACATAGCGATACCCAGATCAATTAGCCGTCAACCAAATTGACCATGTTTTTTTTTTTTTTATAGGCTAACCTGGGGAACTCAGACCTAATTTCCGGTTCATTGTACTACCAGGGTAGCAGCCTTCTCTTTTTTTGTGTTGCAGTAGTTGGAAATAAGGTGTTAGTAGTTTCATATATAACCTCAAGGGCGGCGAAACTAGGAGGCTGAAAGAAAAGTAGATGCCCAGAGCGGGATTTGAACCCACGCGTCCGGCCTATCTACTGAACACTCTACCACTGCACCACGGCCGCCCTGACCATGACCATGTTGCGATCGACGCAAGGCACTCTTCCAGTGTGCTAGATGTCCGAACTTTCTGAGGGGCCAACTTTGACTCGGACCACTACCTTGTTGTAGCCAAGGTACTGTAACGTGCACTTAGTTCGCAAAATAAAACTTCACCTTTCAATTTATTTCTACCACTTTTATTCAGTATCTATACATTATTCGATCTCAGCTAGACTTTTGGACTATCATGTGTATACAACAATTTACTCTTAAATTTATCACTCTGTAATCAAAACTGCCATCTGGTTCTATTTATATCGAATGACATTTCATCTAGAACTCTCCAGTAATTTCCGCATGGTCTCCACTCTCCACTGTCAAACATTTTTCCTTCTGGTATACTTCTACACTTACACTAGTGTTGCCACTTGTGTTTTCATTTGAACGTTTTCGATTAGGAAATTGGTATTAAATTTTGGGTTCGCGTTACAATCCCCCCTCCTTAAGATTGTTCGTCCCGAATAATTCCATCAGCAGCCTCACCACTGTATCGATGCAGCCGGTCACAATGAACTACTTTTAACTTGCCTCTTAGTCCTCTTTGGATGCGGTAAGCCACGTCGTTAATCCTCGTGACAACAGTATAAGGACCTTCCCAGTTTTGCTGAAGTTTCGGTGAAAATCCCTTTTGACGATGAGGATTATAAAGCCACACACGATCTCCTGCTTGGAATCCTATCGTTGTCGCTTTTGTGTCGTACCGTGTCAATATCCGGTCGCTGTAGGTTTTCATCTGTTCCCTTGTTCTTTTATGGATGTCAGCGAGTCTCTCCTTGAGGTCGTCCGCATACTCGTTCGTGTCCTGTGGCTCCTCTGTGGGGCATCCAAATTTAAGTTCACTGGGCAGCCGCATGGTTTTCCCGAATAGGATGTCAGATGGTGTTTGTCCTGTCGAGCTTTGTACTGCACTTCTATAGGCCATCAGGAATAGTGGTACGTGCCTATCTCAGTCTCTTTGGTAGTCGCCTACGACCTTGGTGAGGTGTTCTTTCAAGGTCCGGTTGAATCTTTCAACCATCCCATCAGATTGTGGATGAAGTGGTGTGGTTCTCGTCTTCTTAATGCCAAGTAGTCCGCACACTCCTTGGAAGATGTTTGACTCAAAGTTCCTCCCTTGGTCGGAATGGAGTTTCATAAGCACGCCAAACCTACTCACCCAGTTAAACACAATCTGGTCGACCACCGTTTTGGCTTCTTGATTTGGGATGGCATACGCCTCCAGGCCACTTGCTAAAATAGTCCATTACAACCAGAATGTACTTGTTTCCAGCGTTAGTCTCTGGAAAAGGCCCAGCCACATCTACTGCAATCCTCTCAAAAGGCGATTCAACGTTGTACTGATGCATCTTACCTTGAATCTTCCTACCAAGTCCTTTGGTTGCAGCACACTTGTCACATGTTCGGCACCACTTCTCCACGTCATCTCTAGTATGTAACCAGTAGAACCGATGTCGCACCTTCTCCAGTGTTTTGTTTAATCCCAGGTGGCCTCCAGAAGGTCCGTCGTGCATCTCCCGATTAACTTACCTGACTTTCGATTGCGGTACGATCAGCTGCATCACATATGACTTACCGTCAGCGGATTCCCATCTTCGCCTGAGGACACCTTCTTGCACATATAGTGAGTCCCACTGTGCCCAATAGGCTTTGAGAACTGGACTCCTGTCAGAAATGTCTCCCCATTCAGGTTTCTCTTCATTTTCTTTTCATGCGAGAATGGGTTCGATATCTGGATCCTCCTGTTGAGCAGTCCTCACTTCCTCATTGCTCCATCCGCATATTGGGTCAGCTCTAAGTCGCTGAGCGGTAATATTTTCTTTGTCTTCTTGCCGCCTACAATGCTTGCAATCCACCTTGCAAGGTCTTCGGGATAATGCGTCAGCGTTTGAGTGCAACTTTCCTCTGCGGTGTTGAATCTGGTAATCATAAGTCTGCAGTCTTTCTATCCACCTTGCGACTTGACCTTCTGGATTTTTGAAGTTCAACAGCCAGTTCAGAGCACCATGGTCTGTCCGCAGAAGGAATTTCTGTCCATAGATGTACTTATGGAAGTGCTTTGTTGCCAAGATAAGAGCTAGCAGTTCCCTTCTGGTCATGCAGTAGTTTCTTTCGGTCTTCGAGAGGACCTTGCTGTAATATGCCACCACTTTCTCTTCGCCATCATGCACTTGGGATAGTACCGCCCCGATTCCAACGTTTCTTGCATCAGCATCGATGATGAATGTTTTGCCTGGTGTTGGATGTGCCAGCACTGGAGCGTTACAGAGGCGGAATTTGAGTTCCTGAAAAGATTTCTCACACTCACCTGACCATTTAAACTGCTTCCCTTTTTCGGTGAGCTGATGCAAACTCCTTGCAACTCCAGCAAAGTTCTTAACAAAACGTCGGTAATATGTGGCAAGACCAAGAAAGCTTCGGAGTTAATGTTTGTCCTGTGGTGCTGGCCAATTTTTGATGGAGTCAACTTTTTCAGGATCAGTCTTCATTCCTTGGGAAGAGATGATGTGTCCCAAATACTTAACTTCGGTTTTGAAAAGTGCACATTTTTCCGGATTCAGTTTAAGGTTAGCCTCTCGAAGTCTCTGAAACACGGCTTTTAGGTTCTTGCAATGTTGGTCAAATGTCTTCCCGTAAACAATCACATCGTCCAAGTAGACTAGGCAAGCTTTCCACGTCAGTCCTTGGAGAACACACTCCATCAAGCGCTCAAATGTTGCCGGAGCGTTGCAAAGCCCAAACGGCATAACTTTAAACTGCCAGAGCCTATTACCTGTAGACAACGCCGTCTTTTCCCGATCATCAGGGTGGATGTCAACTTGCCAATATCCACTCTTCAAGTCCAGCGTCGAGGACCACTGGGCTCCCTCAATGACATCCAAGGTATCACTGATTCTCGGCAGGGGATAGCTGTCCTTCTTAGTCAAATCGTTCAGCCTTCGGTAGTCTACACAAAAACGAGTGCTTCAGTCTTTCTTTTTCACTAGAACCACTGGTGACGCCTAAGGACTTTTGGAATTTTCGATAAGACCGTCCTTCTTCATTGTTGATATCATCAACCTCACCTTGTTTGGCCAGTGGAAGACGTCTTGCAGGCTGACGAATCGGTCTTGCATCTCCTGTGTTGATGCGATGCTGCACCAACTGTGTTCTACGGGTAGTCCTATTTCAATTCGATGAAGGTATAAGCCCTGTTCACACTGTACAATTTGTTGGACAGACTTCGTTTGATGGAAGTTGGATGGTCTGATGTAGTTTTCGTTCACACTTATCAAGCTTGTCGTCCAACTTTACGTAACATACCCTTCCACACTTCCACTCCGTCCAACTTCTAGATTTTCGAAAATTTTTGAAAACCATCCACCAATGCCCCTGTTCTGTAACTATCGCCTCGGCGATAAACGGTAGAAAATGGAACAAAGTTCTATCCGCCGTATTAATAAACGCAGAATAGCCTTATTCCATGGATTAAGTTACCATTATACCATTTTCCATTTAATTAAAGCTACCATTATACCATTTTCCACTTAATCCATGGAACGCAGCTATTCCGCGTTTATTAATACGGCGGTATGAATTTAGTAGGATTTCGTTCCATTTTTCACCGTTTATCGCCTGCTTTTATCGAGGCGATAGTTACAGAGCAGGGGCACAACTGCGTGAACACAATGCATACGCATACGGAGCCGGAGCCGCAAGAACTGTCAAAATATTAAAAAGTAGCAAATCCATTGTTTTGAACACAATGCATACGCAACGCACTACGCGCCGCAAGCCGCAGACGGAAGAGTTGGCTAACTTTTAACTTTTACGTGCGTACTCAATAAAGTTGTTTTGGTTTTAAAGGCGGTAGAAGATGGACGAGTCGGAAAAAATTATTGAAGCAGTGCGAAGTCGAGAGATGTTATGGAATTTGTGTAACAGAAATTATAAAAATGTTAATGTTAAATGTAATGTTTGCTCATGCGAGTAGACTTGACAAACAGGTCAGAATCATGTTCCTTCATAAATTTCAAGCTAGTTTCATAATATCCTTCGGTTTTTCTGTTTTGGTACAATGGTCGTACCCACCATCTTCGCTTTTTTTCTTTGAAATATTGTAAGGCCAGATAACAAATCTGGATTACACCCATCAAAAAAACCATCTCCTCATTCTCTCTTTCCATTCTAGCTTTTATTTTATTTTCACACACTCAAATTTGATATACTCGTAAATTAGATTTCATGCAGTCAGCTTACATCAATACAGACCTTATGTCAAAAAACACGTACGACGTCCAGCTGCATTGTGTGCAGTTTTTAAAAAACACGTACAACACAGTTTGACAGCTCTTTCAGTACCGGCTGCGTATTGCGTCTGCTGCTCCCATTAGCGGGGTTTACATGGTCCAACATGGCTTGACAACATGGTTGGATGAAAAAAATCAGCCTTGCGTTTACACGAAATTCGATGTTGTCAAACATCAGTGTGTTTATTTTTCGCGAACGAGACGGACACGTTATGGAGAAAAAAATTTTAGCTGCTCTTATAATGAAAGAAATTATTGACGATGAAGAAGAGGAAATAAAAATTAAAAAAAGAAAGAAAAAACGTTTGTGGGTAAAAAAGTGGATTAAGAATAGGCCCAAGAAGTCGCATACTCATATGCTACAAGAGCTGAGGCTAACTTCATCTTCAGATTACAAAAACTTTTTGCGGATGGATGCTGATGTGTATGAAGAATTACTTGCTATGGTAAAGCCTCATATCGAAAAGAAAAATACCAACATGAGAGATTCGATATCAGCTCACGAACGGCTTTCCGCAACTTTGCGATTTTTGGCAACTGGGAGAAGCTATGCAGATCTAAAGTACTCTACACGCATCGCGAAATGGTTTTTGAGTATTTTAATAATTGAGACTTGCCAAGCAATAAGAAAAGTATTAAAAGACTTTATAAAGGTGAGTAAATTAACTTTTATTTTATTTCATTATGTGTATTCAAAGTCAGACAAAAGTTCATTTATAGACCCATACACTGTGCAATTTGATTGAGCATCGGGTACAATGTGCTCCTCGGCGTCGGCGTAGCTATGTTCAGTGTCCACTGTTGGGCAATTTGCACGCAGTGGTTCTTGTATTACGACATGCCCTGGTGCATACCTTGAATACGTGGAACTGCTGGTCTGCGACGCCTCACTGAAATATTTAATTGAAGGAGAAGGAGACTCTGTTTTAGTTGACAGAGGAGTTGAGGTGTGAGCTCTTTCGCCAAGATAGGGTGCACTATTTTCAAAAACTTTACTGGAACCTTCGTGGAGTTTTCCTAGTGCCCCCTGGAAGAGAACCTCCATTATTGTTCTGTTCGCATAAAGTTGTTGGGTTGGTTCCAGTTTTCTGAACATGTTCTCCCAGGTGGCGCTAAAAGTGCTAGCATCATCTTGCTTCTGGTTGGTCTGCTCCAATTGATTTAGGGCTCGCATGAAAATTTCATTCCTGTCTGCTTGAGATTTTTTTTTCATCTTTTTCTTTGCCGGTTGAGCTTGTTCCTGTAATAAAAGAAACTTTAATATTCTTACAGCTACCAACAAATGAAGATGAGTGGAGAAAAGTGGCGAATGGATTTGAGGAAGCATGGAACTTTCCACATTGCATTGGATCGCTTGATGGTAAACACGTGAATATAATTAAGCCCACTGGAAGCGGAGCCTACTACTTCAATTACAAAAAAAAGTACAGTATTGTTCTGATGGCACCGGTGAATGCTAATTACGAATTTTTAATGGTTGAAGCTGGTGCCAATGGAAGAGTATCTGACGGTGGGGTGTTTTCAAACACCAAATTCGGGTACGAATTTGAAAATAAAGACTTGAAACTTCCACCCCCCGCAAAAGTTGGTGCTTTTGAGAAGAAGTTGCCATACGTCATAGTCGCAGATGATGCTTTTTCATTGGATGAAAACATGCTCAAACCATACAGCTACCATTCGATGACAAAGGAGCAAGAGCAATTCAATTACCGGCTATCGAGGGCAAGGAACGTGGTTGAAAATACTTTCGGCATAATTTCATCTCGTTTTAGGATTTTGCTCACAACTATCCAATTGAATCCAGCGAAGACAACAGATATCGTTCTTGCGATATGCTACTTGCATAATTTTTTAAGAACGAAAAGTGCCAGGACCTATATAAGCAGCACGGATATTGAAATATCAACATCCCACGCTAGAGAAAACTCACTTCTACAATTGCAATGTGGGAAGTACAAAAATTCATCGATCATTGCCAAGGACACAAGAAATAATTTTTGCGAGTGTTTTGCTTCCTCGATTAATTGAATTATGTTTTAAATAAAATTTGTTCAAAGCACAAAAAGTTACTTCAAAGTTTATATTTTTCTCAAAAAAGTAAGGATAAAAATAAACCACATATTACACTTTTAACACTTGCCTCTTCATTTTGGTCTTCGTCTGGATCCATTGAAGAAACACCATCCACTTGTTCTTCTTGGTCTTTCAAAAAGTAGAGGGTATCGAAATACCACAATGAGGGACAGTACAAATCCTCTACTCCTGCACCTGATTTTTCGCTTCTTTTTACTTTCTTTAACTCTCTCCGGTAAGAGGAACGGATTGAGTTAATCTTTTTTTTTAACAAACCAATATTGGCGTTTTTTTCAACTTCTTTAAACTTCGTTAACAAAGTTTCATACGCCTTTGCTTTGGCGTTTCTGTTCTTATAACTTTCTGATTTAATTTTCCAAAGTTCTGGAAAACTTTGGTAAATTTGAAAAAATTCGCGCCAAAAATCGTTATTAGTTATTGCTGCCATTATGCGACTTCACACCGTGTTCTTGAGCTAAGTTGAACTTAAAAAAATACAAGTAAAAAGGTAGAGAAAAGTCTTGGTTACCACGTTATAATTTTATATTATTTTATTTACGAGCAATAGAATGCTTAGTTAAGCGTACAAGGGTTAAACTGCAAGTGACAAAACATATAATTCTTTTCCGGAGGAAAGCTCGCAAACCTTACTGTCTGTTTAGCGTACATAACTTACAGCTGATCTTATGTAAAGGGTCAACAACCTTTACTTGGAAAAATAATTGTTTTTCATTTACGGCCATATTATTCACTCTTTAAATTTAAACCCAATAGAAATAAACCCAGTTGTCAAAATTTGATCCCAGGTTTATATTTTGATCCCGGATTTAAAATAAACCCAGTTGTCAAAGTGAGAAACGTCAAATTGTTGAAAGTGCTGCTGGTAAATAGATTTTTGTTTGAAGAAATTGTAAGCAATACTTTTCATTTATATTTTGCATTGTCGATTTAATTTATATACTATCTTTTCCATGGTGTTGCAGGTTCAAGAAATGGAAACTCCACCAATTGCTGCTTCAAAAGGCAAGGGCCAAGAAATTCTCCCAAAAAAAAAAAATTATTATTTCCAGCAAAATGTTTCTGCATTGCGGAGGAACAAAATAACAATTTTTATTGACAAAACTATTCAGTGATAAATTTTTGTGTTCATGTATAAAAAAAATCATTAATAAATAAGTATTTCGACACGTATAACTACGTCTTTTAGTTTTTTTTTTTTTTGTATTTACATATCTCCTATACCAAGTAAGTAGCAATACCTGCGATGGTATTGTTGTGTGGGACTCCTTGGAGTCCTGGGAAAACAGCTGAATTGACACGTTCCTCCAAATCGTACATAACTTTTTCCCCATTTGGTTTAACTTGTCGAACACCCTTTCGGAAGAAGGTCACACCTGCACGAGGACCACGAAGCGTTTTATGGGTTGTTGTGCTTACAATAACCTGTTTTCGGGAAAGTATGGCATACTTTCAAGTGGCAGATATTTTTTTGTTTGCAGTCATGAATCCGTGAGTTAAATGTCCACCATCAGGTAAGTCAAGGCCCATGATTCTATCGTGAGGTTGCAATAAAGCCGTGTACACTGCCATATTTGCTGGAGAACCTGAGTAGCGCTGCTCGTTCACACCCCATTTTTCAGGATTTAATTCGAAGGCTGCTAGTGCACGTTTTTGAGCGAGAGCCTTTAATCTGTTCAATGAATTGATTGCCACCATAATACCTTGAATTCAAACATACAACACAAATACGTTTACTAAATTTTTTCAACTGATTGCATTTTGATTGTCCTACCTTTTACCAGGAAGCCCCTCCGAGTACTTATTGTGTGCACAGGTACTTAAGTTTGCAATACTCTCGCTTGCAATCATTTCTAGCCCACATCGTTGACGTACTTTCTCCTGTTTGATTAACGCTGTGAGCTCAGGATCGCTTTCTTCGAGTCCATCGAAAAGAATCTTTGAATATCCAGCCATTTTCTGAGAACAAAATACAAGTTTAGTTTAGTTTTTATTGAGTCTTTTTCTGGTTACAAAGAAGAAGAACAAAATACAACAAATAATTTCTTTTACTTCACCTTTTACTTTTGACAGATTGGGTTGGGTTCGTTCGCGTAACAAATATAAAGCACACTTTTTATGTCAAAATTAAGGTAAGTTTGTTTGATTTGGCTGCAATATTTGTAATTTCCCTATAGTATGCGAACGAACCCAAAATACATCCGGATGTAAAAATTTGAACCCGACAACGCAATGCGGTTTAAATCCATCGGGTTTATTTGGAGTGAATAATATGAATTTGCGTTTGACAACTGGGTTTATGCGATTTTACATCCGGATGTAAATTTAAACCCGGGGTTATTGAGTGAATAATATGGCCGTTAGTGTTATTCGATTGTTTACTTTAAGTTCAACAATGCCCAATGTAAGAGGCTTACGTAAGAATGAGAAGCACATAGTAGCTAAAAGTCTATGCTATTTTGGTAACGAAATGCATTAGGTTTAAGTTTACCTTTTTGCACTTAAGAAAGAAAGAGAAAGATATTCTAAAGCAAGGTTTTGTTATTTCGGTCTAACATTTTCTTTTTAGTTTAACGGGTCGGAATTTCATTAGCAAATATTGACTTTTTAATTTATGATTTCCTTAATATTTATATAAAAACCATTGGATCAATTATATTATTGCACTTGGTTGCATTCAATGCAATCGTTTGTAATAAACATCTCAATGATTGATCCAGTGTGTAACAAACTCTTGAAACTCTTGTTGTCATAAAATTAATAGATGATTAGAATTCGGTTTGTGTGTGTCTAATCATCTATTAATTTTATGACAACAAGAGTTTCAAGAGTTTGTTACACACTGGATCAATCATTGAGATGTTTACTTCAAACGATTGCATTGAATGCAACCAAGTGCAATAATATAATTGATCCAATGGTTTTTATATAAATATTAAGGAAATCATAAATTAAAAAATCAATATTTGCTAATGAAATTCCGACCCGTTAAACTAAAAAGAAAATGTTAGACCGAAATAACAAAACCTTGCTTTAGAATATCTTTCTCTTTCTTTCTTAAGTGCAAAAAGGTAAACTTAAACCTAATGCATTTCGTTACCAAAATAGCATAGACTTTTAGCTACTATGTGCTTCTCACTCTTACGTAAGCCTCTTACATGGGGCATTGTTGAACTTAAAGTTAACAATCGAATAACACTAAATGAAAAACAATTATTTTTCCAAGTAAAGGTTGTTGACCCTTTACATAAGATCAGCTGTAAGTTATGTACACTAAACAGACAGTAAGGTTTGCGAGCTTTCCTCCGGAAAAGAATTATATGTTTTGTCACTTGCAGTTTAACCCTTGTACGCTTAACTAAGCATTCTACTGCTCGTAAATAAAATAAAAAATGTCATGTGCATGTCTTGTTGGAAGCCAACACATCGAAAAAAACAAATTTGAATATCCCACAGTAACCATTTTTATCTTTTACATATTACAACAAAATATGGGTTATTTACCAAGCTATTTTAAACGATACAGTATCATTCCTTATTCAATTAAAAACATTTAGGGTGGTATTCACCAAGAAATCTTAAACTAAGTGCTTCATAAACCTATTCACCGACCACTATTAGTGCAGATTTATGAGCGCTCATAACACTTAAGAGTGGTCGCTACCACTCTTAAGTTATGAGCGGTTGTTGTTTTAAATAACCTCGAAAATTCGAAATTTACTGACAGCGTCATTTGTGGTTGATACTCAAAAATGATAAATAACTGTTGAAAAAAATAAGAAATTCGAATTATGGTTTGCAATACAGAGAATGAATTAATTTTACGCTCTACCATTTCCTAAATTTCCGATAATTTTTTCTGTTTTTGACTGATTTTGACAATTGACACTGAAATTTTCGAAGTAGTTCGAAAAGTGTGCGTTCAGAGACTCTAAAACCTTATTTTTCGAATATTCGAATTAGCTTAGACTAGACCCTATTATTGCTTGGTGAATAGCACATCCAAATTTAAAACTAAGAGCCTCTTAGCTTTAAGAGCGCTCTTAAGATTGTTTGGTGAATACCACCCTAGATACTTTGTGCATTTCGTGTAGATCAAAATTGCCATTTACAGCATGTGATTAAAATAAATATTTTCGAAGATATTACAGATTTAAAAATTGCGAAGTAAAAATGTAAAAAGTAAATAAGTAAAAATGTTGTGTATGAATATTCCAAAGATAGCAGGAATTCTTCTTATATTTTGTCAATAAAATTTCATATTCCTCTGTTTTCGCTTTTCTGATTTTATAATTCTCAGATTTTGCTTCCAAAGTTCTGGAAGAATTTTCTCAAAAAACTCCCTGCAAAAATCGTTGTAGTAATTGCATTGCGATTGCGACTTCACAGTAACTGCGTGAACACAATGCATACGCATACGCATCGGAGCCGGAGCCGCAAGAACTGTAAAAATATTTAAATGTAGCAAATCCATTGATGTGAACACAATGCATACGCAACGCACTACGCGCCGCAAGCCGCAGCCGGAAGAGTTGGCTAACTTTTAACTTTTACGTGCGTACTCAATAAAGTTGTTTTGGTTTTAAAGGCGGTAGAAGATGGACGAGTCGGAAAAAATTATTGAAGCAGTGCGAAGTCGAGAGATGTTATGGAATTTGTGTAACAGAAATTATAAAAATGTTAAAATGAAAGCCAAGGAGTGGAAAAACATATCTGAGGAATTGAATTTCGGTTTTTCTGTTTGGGTACAATGGTCGTACCCACCATCTTCGCTTTTTTTCTTTGAAATATTGTAAGGCCAGATAACAAATCTGGATTACACCCATCAAAAAAACCATCTCTTCATTCTCTCTTTCCATTCTAGCTTTTATTTTATTTTCACACACTCAAATTTGATATACTCGTAAATTAGATTTCATGCAATCAGCTGACATCAATACAGACCTTATGTCAAAAAACACGTACGACGTCCAGCTGCATTGTGTGCAGTTTTTAAAAAACACGTACGACACAGTTTGACAGCTCTTTCAGCACCGGCTGCGTATTGCGTCTGCGGCTCCCATTGTGTTCACGCAGTAACCGAAGCAAATTCAAATGAAAAATGAGTCAGGGGGTCAATTCCCGATCTGTGAAGCTGTGAAGTGAAAACATTTATCACAGCTTCATCGAAAATTCGATTCTCCATTAGTGAAAATCCAACCTCAAATGTCAATTTTTTTTCATATTGATTAATTACTTTTCATTGCCGTATGAGTCGGTGAAAAATTCAATTATGAAAAATGGCCGCAAAACTCAAACGATGAAAAATCCAATTGGAATCCAATTTAAATGAGAGAGAAAATGAGAGAATACTGTCAGAATTTATCATTTAGAACATTTTAGTACTTTTTAGATCCGGAATCGCTTAGAATGGATTCGTGAAGTGATAAAATGAAAAAACTGTATGAAAACTGAAATAATATATTTTTTTTCACTTCACAGCTTCACAGATCGGGAATTGACCCCCAGCAGGTTTGTCAAACATCTGTTTACACACGCTGGATGGTATGACAAGCCAGTGTGGCGGCGACTTACGGCGAATCGCTCGTCGTACTAGTTTTAGCACCACCACTAGCCACTAGATGTCAGCAAACAGACTGGGAACAAAATTCAAATAATTTCCCAACGGACGTTTACAGAGTTTGCAAAACAAAACTCACTCTGTTTTGCGTCGTTCAGTAATTCACAAGTGTTTTTACCAAATTCTTATTTTGCAAGTTTAACTGCCTCAAATTGTTTCAATTTCACTTCTATAAATAATTGCTAATAATAAAGTTACAAATCTAACAAGAAATATTGTGTGTGTGTGTTCATTTCCCAACCAAGTAGCTAAAGTGGTGACCCCGACGTGATCGTGAAAAAACGCACAACGACAAACAAAAACACAATCAAGTAAGTTTCGCAAATTTGTAATTTTTTATTTTTTTTGCTGCACAACATAATGGCTGAGGACGAGCAGTACGCGGCTGAACTCGCAGCTTCCCCACCTCCACCTGACGGTTTCCGAAACGGGTATCAGGCAGACCAAACACCAGCTGAAATGCTGGAAATTGCTGCACTTCGGCACATTAAGATACCGCCGTTCTGGAAAAATCTACCAGCTCTCTGGTTCATTCAGGTGGAAGCGCAATTTCACAACCACCGCATCGTCTCGGATAGCAGCCGATTTAGTGCTATAGTTGCTACTCTAGACCCGGAGGTACTGACTGAGGTATCAGATCTCGTCCAAAAACCACCGGCCAGTGAAAAATACTTAGCCTTGAAAACGCAAATAATTGCAAGGTTCACTGAGTCGAAGGAAAGGCAACTAAATCGGCTTATGACTTCCCTAGAGCTAGGAGACAAGCGACCATCAAGTCTGCTGAGGGAAATGCGGAGACTAGCTGGTGAAAATGTGCCAGACGAAATGCTTGCCACTATTTGGATGTCCAGGATGCCCAAAAACGTTCGTGGAATCCTCTCTGCTAGCCAAGACGTCAACCTTACGGCACTGGCGGACATCGCGGACAAAATCATGGACAATATGGCATCCAATGAAGTGTGTGAAGTGCGCAAGGAGCAGAAGCAGCCAACTGACGTCAACACCAGGCTCCTCACCATCGAATCATCTTTGGCAACGCTGACACAGCAAATGCAAAAACTGTTGTCACATGATTCGACCAACAAAAGCCGAAGTCGATCTCCTCATCCTTCAAAAGGCAAAAGCTCCGGATCACGAGGAAAATCAAAAGATTCCGATGTCTGTTTTTTTCATCAGAGGTACGGCAAAGAGGCGCGCAAATGCAAGGAACCCTGCAAGTTCCAAAAAAACTAAACCAGCTGTTGTCTACTAAGGCGGTCGACAACAGCAACTTCAGAGTCAACAAGGAATGCCGCCTTTACGTGTACGACAAAAACACAAACCAAAAATTCCTTCTGGACTCAGGTTCCTCGATTTGTGTTTTGCCACGTACCGCTGCCTGCCGAAACACCAAAGCAGAAACGACTCTTCTGGCAGCAAACAACTCGCCGATCCACACATATGGCGAGAAAATGCTGACATTAAATCTGGGACTCCGTCGAGCGATAACCTGGCCTTTTATCATCGCTGATGTTAAAACTGCCATCATTGGAGCTGACCTTCTGGCACATTACGGGCTAGTCATCGACCTGAAATCTAAGCGTGTCGTTGACAAAGTGACATCACTAGCCGTACCTGCCGAGATTGATGCCACAAATCCGTCAAAACTATTGACTATTAGTGGCCCGGAACCATACGTCAATCTCGTCAAAGAATTTCTTTCGACCAACGACAAAACCAAGTCAAAGATTTTCAAGCCAGAAGCTAAGGTCAACTCCGTCCAACACTGCATCGTTACAACAGGTCAACCAGTTGCAGAACGACCACGAAGACTTTCCGGTGACAAGCTGAAGCAGGCCAAAGCAGACTTCGAAGACTTCCTAAAAAAAGGCTACTGTCGAACGTCCAGTAGTCCTTGGGCAAGTCCAATTCATTTGGTGGAGAAGAAGACTGGTGGATGGCGATGCTGCGGTGACTACCGTCGTCTCAATGCGAAGACACAGCCAGATAGTTACCCGATTCCTCACATCATGGATTTTACAGAACAGCTCAACAACAAAAGCTGGTTCTCAATCCTGGATCTTGATAAGGCATACTATCAGATCCCGATGTCACCTGAGGACGTCCAAAAAACCGCGGTGACGACACCATTTGGACTGTTTGAGTTTTTAGTCATGCCTTTCGGACTAAAAAACGCCACTCAGACATTCCAAAGGTTCATGGATATGGTACTACGTGGGCTGGACTTCGTATTCTGCTACATCGATGACATTCTGATTGCTTCGGAATCCCAAGAGCAACATCAGAAACACGTTCGACAGGTACTACAGCGTCTACAGGAACATAACTTGATCATCAACATCAAAAAGTGCGTCTTCGGTAAGTCCCAAGTTACCTACCTAGGCCACGCGATCAACAAAGACGGCTGTAGACCACCAGAAGATCGGATCGAGGCCATCGCAAACTACACAAAGCCAACAACCATCGTAGAGCTTCGTCGCTTCCTTGGAATAGTGAATTATTACCGTCGCTACATTCCAAATTGTGCTCACATTCAAGCACCATTGAATGAGCTAACCAAGGACTCCAGGAAGAACGACAAGCGACCAGTTGCATGGACCTCTTCCGCAGAAAAAGCCTTCGAACTCTGCAAAGACAACGTCAAGAAAGCCGTTTTGCTCAACCACCTGAACCCAAAAGCAAAACTTTTTTTGACAACAGATGCATCGGACGTCGCTGTTGGTGCCAAGCTGGAACAAGTGTGTGAGAACGAGTTTCAACCGATCGGTCTCTTCTCGTGCAAACTATCCAAACCTCAGAGTCGTTACAGCACATACGATCGCGAGCTACTAGCGATTTACCTTGCTGTGCGATTCTTCAAACACATTCTGGATGGTCGACCTTTCACGATTCAAACCGACCACAAACCACTTATCTACGCTTTCCAGCAGCATTCGGACAAGGCACCTCAACGCCGCTTAAGACATCTGGATTACATATCCCAATTCACCACGGACATAACATACCTGCCAGGTGAAGAAAATGCTGTAGCTGATGCACTGTCGCGTGTCAACACCATAACCACGCCAGTGCAATTCGACATAAGGGAGCTACACTTGTCACAGTTACTCGATGCAGAGCTTCAAGAGCTACTGAAAAACGAAAAGTCTGCATTGAAGTTGAACAAGCTAGCATTGGAACCTGATGTGAAAATTTATTGTGACGTCAACCACAACATCATTCGACCATACATACCAGCGTCACTTCGTCGGAAGGCCTTTGATTCTGTTCACGGCCTCGCACACCCAAGTGGACGAACAACAAGTCTTCAGTTAAGGCAAAAGTATGTGTGGCCGAACATCAAAAAGGATGCACTGGAATGGTCACGTACGTGTATCCAATGTCAACGCTCGAAGGTCAACAGACATACGCATCCATCACCAGATTCCATCACAGTTCCTGAGCAACGATTCCAGCATGTCCACATCGACATCATTGTTTTGCCACTCTGCAAAGGCTACAGGTATTGTCTTACCATGATTGATAGGTTCAGTCGATGGCCCGAGGCAATACCCATACTGGACATGACAGCTGAGACAGTGGCAAGTGCATTCTATACAAACTGGGTTGCACGGTTTGGTTCACCTGAGCAACTAACCACGGACCAAGGCACACAGTTCGAGTCGTCACTCTTCAACGAACTGACCAACATGTGTGGAACAACACGCATTAGAACATCGCCATATCATCCGGCATCTAATGGACTTGTCGAACGTTGGCATCGTTCCCTGAAAGCCGCTCTCATGTGTCATGAGAAAACCAACTGGGTTGATGCTCTTCCAACAGTTCTGTTGGGATTGAGGACTGCTTACAAAGACGACATCAAAGCCTCAGCATCAGAGATGCTTTATGGAAAAAATTTGCGAGTTCCTGGTGAGTTCTTTGTAAGTAACCAAACATTTTCTAATTCACAGGTTTTTCTTGACAAACATCGAGAAACGATGAGAAAACTACGGCCAACAGGAACGTCCAACCATGCGAACAACAAAATTTTTGTTCCGTCCGACCTCCAAACATGCTCACATGTCTTCCTGCGATGTGATGCCGTCAAAAAACCATTGCAGCAACCATACACTGGCCCGCATCCTGTAATGAAAAGAATTACTGACAAGCTGTATTCCATCAAAGCAAACGGAAGAACAATCAATGTTTCCATTGATCGCCTAAAACCTGCTCATATTCTTCTTGAAAGCGTTCCATGTACATCCACATCCATCCATAGTCAATCGTCTTCTTCAGAAATTTCGACATCCAAAAATTTTCATCCTGAAAATAAAAATAAAAATCACAGAACAGCTGATGAGAAAACAAAACGAAAAGTAAATTTTTGTTTGACATCTACATCTAAATCATCGTAACTTCGTCACTGAAGGGGGAGTTATGTGGCGGCGACTTACGGCGAATCGCTCGTCGTACTAGTTTTAGCACCACCACTAGCCACTAGATGTCAGCAAACAGACTGGGAACAAAATTCAAATAATTTCCCAACGGACGTTTACAGAGTTTGCAAAACAAAACTCACTCTGTTTTGCGTCGTTCAGTAATTCACAAGTGTTTTTACCAAATTCTTATTTTGCAAGTTTAACTGCCTCAAATTGTTTCAATTTCACTTCTATAAATAATTGCTAATAATAAAGTTACAAATCTAACAAGAAATATTGTGTGTGTGTGTTCATTTCCCAACCAAGTAGCTAAACCAGCATGTTTTTAAAAAATTTTAAAAACCATCCAACATGGTTTGTCAAGCGGTTGTTTTAGCGTTTAGATGATCCAACATTGCTGTTGTCAAACCATGTTGTCAAACCATGTTGGACCATGTAAACCCCGCTATTGTATTCACGCAGCAAGTTGGACAAGCGGTCGTATGAAGGGTTCACACTATCAAGCATTGGTTGTTCAAACCTAAGTCCGTCCAACTAATTGTAAAGTGTGAACAGGGCTATACACTGACACTTACCTCGTTTCCACTTAGAATCGGGTAATCGGATCGGATTATGATTCAGATTTCGATGCAGGTATCTACTTACCCACTGAATCGAGTAATATAGGTATACAACACACTATTTTGAATCGATCCAGCTACGAGAGCTGTATCGGATCGGGTAATCCTATTTCATTTCGATCTAGGTATACATTGGCACTAATTCGAATTGAAGTGTGATTCAATTCTAAGTGGAAACGAGGTAACTAATTCGAATTGAAGTGTGATTCAATTCTAAGTGGAAACGAGGTACCAGCTACAAGAGCTGTATCGAATCGGGTAATCCTATTTCAATTCGATGTAGGTATATTGGCACTAATTCGAATTGAAAAGTGGAAACGAAGTATATATGTGATGTGATCTGAACGCCACGCTTAGTAACTACCTTATCCTATCGGTAAATCTGTTTAATTCTACGTATTTTCCCATTTTACATCTTTATAATTTATATAATTTTGTACTGAATAAATATCTTTATATATGAAAAATTATTTTGTCAAATCAGTAAAGTTTTCATGATTATAACACTAGTAAGTATAGTATACTATTGAGACTTTGACTGTTTCGTAGATTGTGATCGAATAATAATTTTTTTTTTCGTCGGAAGCGTAGTGTGTAATGCAGTGCAAATAGATTTGTGGAATAAGTAGAAGGTATAGCTGTATAAAGGAACAAAGAAGGAGAACAGTGAAGTGGAACAGAAAATTTTCTCAAATATAGAAGTTTTCTATATTATCGTTGTACATTTTTCATCGTAGATTTATTAATAATAAACATTCGTAACGCCAGCGATTGACCTGAAAATTTCGCTTGAACTCAAAACTTAAATAATCAACTAAAAATGGCGTTAAAAAGAATCAACAAGGTAAAGTGTAACTTTTCAATTCACGCTCACATTTTTTTTTGTTGGGTTATAAATTAAACCATCGTATTAGGTGGCCACAAACACATAAGTACATATGTATAAATTAAGGAAGCGATAGTTACTATTAATGGCTTAAGTTTGTGATTTATCCATGTAGTATGTTGAATTTCCGATTAAAAATTGCTTTTTTCGCTGAACGTGACCATGCATCCACTTAATTCGTTTTGTATTATGACTAATCTCAAATAATATTAATATATATTCATATCTGTCCATTTCGTCTATATATTACATGAAAATGTAAATATATGCAAAAATATGTATGTACATAAACATCCATATGGCTGTGGTGTATTCGTACTCCATATTAACGTCTTTTCACGAACTATATATATACATATTTACATATTTATAAGCATATACATACATACATGTATGTACACAAGTCAATATCTACAAATTTACATATACGTAATAGGAATACATATATATGTAGAAATATAAATATTGAAAATTGTGTATATATATTAATAGATATATATATATCTGGAAACACTGCGAGTCATTTGATTAATAACACTTCAGTAACAATCTTTCGCTTTAGATACCTAACTTTTGTTTTCCGGAAATCTTTACTTCATAATATGTGAGCAATGATAGGAAATTCAATTTTTTTACTGCGCTTATTCATTTTTTTTTTTCTAAAAGAAGAGAATTAAAATAGAATATTTTGATCCATTGAAAACTTAAATTCTGTAATCATGGGGTCGTTTTGAACATAAAAAAACTTGGTACCCGTGCAAATGTTTCGCATAGATCCCAGATCGAATAGTACCTAATTATAATAATGTGAAATAAATATAGGCAATATTGATTTTTTTTAATGAAAAATTAAACAAACTAATTGTTTTCCCGGTCTTCCCCGAAGATCAATTTTTGTTAATGTTTTGTATTTATAAAGAATTTTATAAGAATGAGTAGACCAAGGCAGTTCCAACACATTAGATGCGTTCGAGTAGTTGGGGCACCAAAATTTCCAACTCAACTTTGGGACTTGGATTTCGATGTTAATCTGCAAAGCTCTTTTGCTGTTGCTGAGACTTACATATTTTGGTTTTCTTTTCATTAATATTTCAAAATTCTGTGATCAGCTCTTGATTTTCAATCTTATTCATTCCAGAACTCTTTTTTTTTTTTTTACCAAATTCGAGTTTCGCGCGAAAAATAAACCGTATTTGTTGTGGAAAGGGAAAATTGAGTTTATTACCCCTATTACTGTTGGCGAATCAAACGTTCAATGTGAGTTGTTTTCATTAGCATTCGACATACTATAATTAGTGAACTTCACGGTTCGAGTTTGAGATTCAGAGGTACAGTTAAAAAAAAACAAACGTCAAATTATTGCAATGACAATTTATCAAATAACAAAATTTTCAAAAAATCCAAAGTGTTCATTATTGAGTAATTGAATATGATAAAAATAGATTCAGTTTTTGAAGATAGTGAATCTCATAGCAAATAATTAAGAATGCTTCGCCTCCGAAAGAGTATACAAGACAACTCCCACGTCTTGAAACTGCCTGATCATCTGTAAGTAAGAACAATTATTTGTCTTTAGTGCAAATCTTTTACAACTTTTGAACTTGAAGTTGCAGATCTTTTTTTAGCCTGAATATGTAAGGAGAATTCCAAAATACAAGCAGCTCCTCAATTCCTGTTATAGGTGCCAGTTATAGCGAGCAAGAAAACGAATCAGGAAAAATTTTCAAATGAAATAATAACTATGCTTTCGTTAGAATCTTATAACAAATGTTATACCAATCGATAGTAAATAACCCAGAGAATTTTTTTTTACCAAGAAAATGTTTAAATGAACAAATATTTTCCGTTAAAATTGTAATTTTCCTGATGAAATATAATCAGGAAAATAGAAAAATACAATTTTAGCAGAAAACTTGCATTTATGATGAAGAGCGTAGATAAGTACGTACAAATGAGTTTGCTCTAAACTCTGTGCGACTTAGTCTCTGAGATGCAACAAAATATTTTTTTCATTATGCGTTTTCTGGTATAACATTTGTTGTTCAATTGTAACAAAAACATACATAGTTGTTATTCCATTTGAAATTTTTTCCTGATTGTTTTAACTGGCCCCATAGTTAAATTGGCTTGCGCCAAGATTTTTTGCCAGTGGGAGTTATCAAAGCATCGTTGGAAATGATTTCAACATAGGCCTGTCACAATCCTCGGTTTCCATAGTGCTAAAGTAAGTGGTGTCAGCATTTGAAGATAAATGTTCTATCTGGATCAGTGTATTATGGCAAATGGCTTTTTACATACTTTGTACAAGTAAAAATTCAAACTCAGCCTTTACTTTGTTCTTGTTTTGAAAGTTATTTTACTAAAATGCCAATTATGGCACGTAAAGCTAACTCATTTTATTGGCATTCTAGAAAAAAGCCGATTGTAATAAGAGCATTGTATATAAATTCTATAGTACTATTACTTTGACCCGTTCCGGTGACAAAGTGGGAATTGAACGTACGCCACAAAAGTTGGAAAGTACTCCACAAGACTGAATTTGAAGAGGAGGAATGCGTAAGAGCAGGAAACAAATATATAAAATAAATAAAACAAATAGGGTGGCGCAACAGAGCGAGGAGCCCCTGGGCCTAGCGCATTTCTCACAACCATGCCTTGTGAGGGATGGAAGGGACCTACAATTTTCTGCCGGTTCCGAACGGATAATCGAGAAAGCGCTTTTCATGGCAATGAATACTAACGGAGGACTTGACAATTCCTTGCCAATTCCTTCCTGTTGGGACTCGAACTCGAACCTCTGGATTAACAGGCGGACATGCTATCCATCACACCACGGGTACCACAAAATATATGTATATAAAAATATATTTTTTCATTCAAACTGCCTGAATGAGTACTACAACTACAGCTACGCCATTCTATCAAATCAAAAATCAGAATGCAGCTGAGGAATGTAGTACAGCTCGTCCACAATGGTGTAGCGCAAGATGTCAATTTTGCTGAGCCATTTTTTTTTTTTTTTTTTTTTTTTTTTTTTTTTATTTAATAAAATAGGACAACTTTCTGTTCGGAAGCGACGGAAACCTCCATAGCGTTCCCGAATACATTTAAATAAATAAATTAAATTAAATGAGGAAGCACAATAAAGTTATACGATTCCAGAAAGTATTTAGATCCTTATAGGTCGACTTCTTTTCACGTTATGCTTGTTGTTCGACAAAAAATAAAATTAATGGCAATCAACTTTACGAACTTTCGATAACCGCAATAGATTGAGATCACACTTGTAAAATCATTTGACATTTTAATCGAATCACAGGGTGTGCGTTCGTCAACCGTAGTACCGATTTCTGACACACACATTTTTTCGTTCGACTCGCCAATAGCAAAAGGGGTATATAATAGCGGAGTTCACACTGTACAATAAGTTGGACAGACTTTGGTTTGAACGACCAATGTTGGATAATGTGAACCCTAAGACGACCGCTTAACCAATTTGTTGGATGGTTTTCAATTATTTTTGAAAATTTTGAAGTTGGACGGAGCGAAAGAATATATGATTGGACGACAAGTCTGATAAGTCTGAACACAAACTTCATCCGACCATCCAACATCCATCAAACGAAGTCTGTCCAACTAATTATAGAGTGTGAACTCCTATAATGAGATAATTAAATTGAAGCTTATAAATATGAACTAGCTAGGGGCACCTAGCTAGTTTGAAATAAATAAAAAAAAAAAACTAAATATAACCTAATCTTTACCGTGTTTGCTGTTTCTTATTTCATTGTCCACTGATCGATGTTGTTTTAAAGCTGTTTGATGTTGTCTTAGTTGTGTCTGCAGATGGATGTTGTTTTGACGCTGTCAATAATTGAATCTTGAATGCTCCTTTTGGATGAATGGTGTGTGGATGAGGTGCGTTTTGGTTTTAAGATCGTGTGTTGTAGTAGTTGATGCCGTATGTTTTGGTTGTTGTTCTGTTGGCTGATTCGTGGGAAGGTAGAGGTATCTAAAGAGAAGAGCCTTTAATAAATGGCAGAAATGTACGCGACTAGGGTTGTTGATCTCTTCTTGATCAGCTGTGAGGTGATAATAATGGGAGTTGCAGCGGTACCACTGGCCACGGGGGTGCGTTGCTGCAAGTTTTTCTTCGCTCCGTCACTAAAGGTGATAAAGTAGAAGGCGGTTTGCACCAGCCACCCTCGAATAAAACAAGTTGAAAATGAATGGTACTTACCTAGGAATGTTTGTCCAGCGCTGGGTGGGTGAAGGTTTTGTTGTTTTTTGTTGTTTGTGAGGAGCATGAGCGAGTGAATTTTTTGTTTTTCGTTGAAAGCCCGATCGTATTTTGTTGCATGTTTTTTGGGAACCGAGCCCATGATTCTATCTTTTTATTCTGTTTTCTTAAGTTTATTTTCTCCGACCACGCTATTCGGCAATTTCAATTTGAGTAAAAAATGTCAGTCTGTGTATTTTATTCCATAGCTCATTAAAATAAAAGGATCGGTGTTGGGAGTCCTTCTGTTCCTATTGTATATTAATGATATAGCTTTAACAGTTAAACATTGTAAGTTATGTATATTTGCTGATGGTGCTTTGCTTTTTATTTTGGGAAAAATCTTGCGTGAATGTACGGATAAAATAAATAATGACTTGGAATCTGTGAATGAATGGCTCAAGACAAATAAGTTAAAACTTAATATAAGCAAAACAAAGTATATGTGTATCAATAGTGCGGATCAGAATGTGGTGCAAATTAATGGTGAACATATAGGACATGTGAATGAGTTTAAGTACTTAGGATTGGTAATTTACAATAAAATAAATCTAAAAGCTAATACAGATTATATTTGTAAGAAACTATCAAAAAAAAAAATATACTTTCTGCGACGGGTTAGAAATAAACTTACTAAAACAGCAATTAAAATTTATAACGCGATTGTGAAACCTCATTTTCAGTATTGCTCTAATATTTTATTCTTATCCTCTCGTTTGCAAAAGCTCCAAAACAAGGCTATGAGGATTATCTTAAAATGCGCGCGACTTACCCATATAAAAACGATGTTACAGGCTGGCTAGACATAACACAGTTATTTAAATTAAATGTTTTAATATTTGTATTCAAATTGAAAAATAATATGCTTCCAAAATATTTAAGCAACAATCTAAAATATATTAGTGAGTTCCAACCCTATGACCTTAGAAGTGGAAGAGACTTTAGATTAGAACACAAATCAACGGCACGAGCACAGAACACTTTAATATAGGGTAAACGCACTAGTACCCGGACACTTAACTTTTTTCTCAACTTTGACTTAAAACCATTTTGTAACCATAAATGCTACCTCGGAAACTTTTATTGATTATAAGAATATAGACATTTCTCAATAATATGGCGTTCAAGTAAATTGCAAAGAAATCATTGTTAAAATTAATAAAATAACAATTCAGCAAAGTTCCATTTGCGTTAGTACCCGTACAGCAAAATTTAGTACCCAGACGCTCTGGTTTCAGTATCCGTACACAATCATTTTAAGAGACAAGCCATGTCTGCGTACTGAAAATATAAGCCAAGCGCACATTTTTTGTATCCATACAGGGCTTGTCTCTTAAAATGATTAAATCTCTCATTGATTAAGTCTCTTAAAATGACTGATCTAATATCCGAACGCTTTTGTTTCAGTATCCATACACAATTATTTTAAGAAACAACCCCTGCCTGGGTACTGAAAATACATGATAATCGAACATTGTTAGTACCCAGACATCATGTCTGGGTACTGAAAAACATATTCAATTTTAGTGTTAGTGCTCGGACACCACAAATAATGGCAAAGATTTTATTAAATTTGTTTTTTTTTGCAAATTGTTTTAGTTGATCATATTTCCAACGAAACCAATGATTTTCCATTACAATAAATTAATTATTATTTATTCAATTGCTTACTACAAAAAACTGTTCCCAATATTTTTTTCTTACCTAAATCTACAACGAAACCGCACTTTCAAACCTTAAGCAATAAAATGACGCGTAGTTCTTAAAGTACGCATTTCGAGTACCTGAAACTTTGCATGCATGTATAGGACACATTGAAGGACCAATGTTTGTTGTTGTTTGTGGATGTTTTTGTGTGATTTATCTATTAATCGCAAAAAAAGGGCATTGTGTCCGGGTACTAACACTGTCCGGCTACTAGTGCGTTTACCCTATAAAGTTTTACCCTATTTAAAAGCGGATTCTATTAATTTCAAGCAATACAAAATAGAGATAGATTGTGATTTATTATCTTTTAACAAATGTACAATTTACATAAATTTTTACAAAAATCTTTATTAATTAACGTACAGATTAAAATGGATTTTTTGATAAAAAAAGTGAAAATATTTCAAAAATAAAAATATCTTATAATGTGTACATGCTTTTGTTTCATATGTATGTGTTTATTATTTTGTGTTTCTTAGAATTCTTCGTTGAAAATTTGATTTCTATATGACATTGCTTTTATATAGTACTTGTAGAGTTTTGTAACATCTTCTTCGCAGTTCAGCATCGCTAGCACTTCCGTTTTCGTTTTCATGTCACTGCCAAGAAAATTTCTTCGTACTTCCTTCAGGATAGGACATATTCTGATGAAGTGTATAACATCTTCTCTTACCGCCATATTACACAGACTGCAAATAACTGGCAAATCAGCGCGATGTGGTATGAAATTCAGTCTTACCAATTCCCTCTCATTTTAAAAATTGCTGATATTAGTTTTTGACTGTTATCAGCCCGAAAATAATTTTTTTCGCACAGGTTATGGCTCAGTATGCTGTAGGTTGCTCTGTGCACAGAAGAAGTTGCCTTATCGATACAGTTCATCCTATATTTTTCATCAACTTTAGAGACTAAGTGATAGAGGGAATCTTCTACAGCCTTTCTGTCAGTTATCTCATGGCTTAGATTCAGGTTAACGTCACAATAGTCTGCAAGCTCCTTGAGTTTATCATACCAAAGTCCTTTTTTTCTTATAGTATACAAGGCTATTACTTTTGGCAATCTTTCGTTTGGCATCTTGAGCACTTTCAATAAATAGTCAACATGTAACTTCAGTGTCTTGGTAAACAGAGGTGACAGTCCAGTTTCGATGTTTATCATGTAGTTCGGTGTGTTGCTCGGTAGCTTGAAACATCTTTTTACATAAAATCTCAACAATTTCTCATAAGTTTCATATTGTTCCAAACCCCAAGTTTGCGTCGCATATATGATCACAGATTCCGCAACTGCGCTGAAAACCTTGTACTTTACAGTGTGGGAAATTAGGTTGTTATCTAAGCATTTCTTCAATGTCGCGCTAATAGCGCTTTTAGCTTGTATAAGCTTAGTTTTTAAATGGTCTTCCATGTTGAGATTGCTGGTTATAATGACACCAAGATATTTGTAAGATCTCACAAATTCGATCGGTTCTCTATTTAAGTGCCACTGCTCATTCCTTGCCATTCTGCCAGACCCCTTTTTAAAAATCATCACTTTGGATTTACTCAAATTGACCGTCAAATTCCACAAGCTGCAGTATTCACCAAACCGATTGATCATTAATTGCAATGTTTCAGGTGAATATGCGAAAAGCACAACGTCATCAGCAAACAAAAGAGCTTTGATCACCGTTGCAGCAAACTCTATTCCACCTGGTAAACTATCAATAAGGTCGTCGATAAATAGAGCAAATAAGTAAGTAATAAGTCATTCCGGCGTTATAGAGTTTAAGAAACAACGCTCTTCTATCAATTGTGTCAAAGGCTGCTGCGAAGTCAACGAAGAATACGTATAACTTTTTATTTTGCTCTAGAAAAGTTCCTGCAATGCTTCTTAAGATAAAGATTCAATTTCAATTCAATTCAATTCAAAGATTCATTTATTGCAAGTTAACATTACATTTACAAAAGTTTTTATGAATTTTTAAGCATTGGCTTAGCCGTCAGCTCGACTGGTAACTTTAAAAATTTAATATAATTGAACAAGTTAGTGTACATTATGATAAAAGAAGTAGATAAAAATATCTTTGCATATTATTTATTTGAAGGATAATGAGTTTTGAATTAAGAATATTCCGTTATTAGAAGCATTCGGTAGCGGTAACTATTACGGGCAAATTTGACAAGTTTGATCCAATCTGATCCATTTAAAATTTCAATTGTTTCTCGGACTGAAAGGGTAGGTTTACCAAAGTATGTCCTTCTTTGTTCTTTGAAAATGGGACATACACTAATGAAATGAAAACAATCTTCTTTGGATCTTAAATTGCACAAACTGCAAAATTGGTCAAAGCTTCCGTTGTATGGTGTTCCATTTAAATAGAGAAGTTCGCATCTTATTTTAAAGATCATTGAAATATCTTTGTAGCTATGAGAATCTTGAAAATAGTTCTTGCCACACAAGTTATAATCAAGCTGGCTATAAAGTATTCTACTCTCCGATTGACATGCGTTTTCTATCATCTGATTTCGAGTAAAGTCTTCAAGTTTTTGGATGATTTCGTAAAATTTAACTTTCATCGCACCAATGTTGTTGGGGTTCATCTGCACATTTTCACCGCAGAAAGCAGCAATATTTTCCCATGTCCTCAGCCACCAGTCCTTATTTCGAATTTCGTAACGCATCATTATTTTGCATAGGCGAGTTTCCTGGAGACCAAACACTTTAATTAAATAGTCGGCTTGTAACTTGAGAGTGAAAGTAAAAAGTTTTGGCAGTCCTGTTTCCAAGTATATTGAATAGTTTGGTGCGTTTAAGGGGATATTAAACATTTTCTTTAAGAAATTTCTTTGTAGCTTTTCAACTTCCTCGTATTCTTCCATTCCCCATACTTGTGCAGCATAACAAAGAGAAGATTTTACAATCGCATTAAAAATTTTATATTTTGTTGAAAGATTGATATGTTCGTTTGAAAAAATCTTTTTCCAAGTCAGATTAGTCAAGCTTTGTGAAGTTTTAGCTTTTTCTGCAAGGTGCTTTCTAAAATCCAGTGTTGGGTTGAGCAAAACTCCCAAATACTTGTATTCTTTCGATACATCTAAACGACATCCATTAAGCATCCAGTTGTTACTCACTTCACCTCGAGAGGAACACGAGAAGACCATTACTTTTGATTTTTCATTGTTGATTACTAAACCCCATTTATGACAGTAGTCAGTTAAACGATTTATCATCAATTGAAGGGTCTCTGGTGATTCGGATAGTAAGAGCAGATTGATTGATTGATTGATCTTTATTTAGCTTTGAAAAAATAAGCTATTTAGTTTACAGTTTTATATAAATTCATAAAATTTACAAAATTTAAAATCTTACAAACGGTTTAGTTGTTTAGCTAAGAATTCTTGTTATACTTTACAATTTTATTATTATACCACATTTTCTTGAATGTACTGAATGAGTTTTCTTTTAAACTCTATTAAGTTGTTTGCATTTTTAATTTCACTTGGTAAATTGTTAAAACCATGGAATCCCATATAATATATTGTTCTTTGACCCCTCACAGTTCTTGATCTTTCAATTCTAAGGTCATTATTGTTTCTCAGGTTGTATTCCAAACCAACATTTGTACGTACATTTTCACATAAATATTCTGGATACATATTATTTTTTATTTTAAACACAAATATCATAGATAACATAAACAGTCTTTGATTTACATTTAACCATTTCTGCGAATTTAACATCTGCCTTATTGGTGTGTATCTATTACATTTTAAAACACATCGCATAATCTTATTTTGTTGCAATTGTAGTCTATCTTTATAGCTTTGAGGACACATATACAAAAGACTAGCACAATAATCAAAATGAGGTTTAATCAACACATTACATAAATTTACAGCTGTATTTTTCGATATATTTTTTCTTATTTTTCTGAGCACACCGACTTTCTTTGATATTTTTTTACATACATAACTAACATGTTCATGATCATCGGCATAGAGCAATATATTTATTGTGCTACCCGCAATTCGGACACCCCCTGGAATGTGCGCAGCTATATCATTTATAAAGAGAGCAAACAAGAGAGCACTGAGCAAGCATCCCTGTTTTACCCCCGTAAGTGACTTAAATGGTTTTGAGTACGTTTTGCCATCCCAAACTGCTGCTTCGGTATCTGTGTACAAACACCTGATTATTTGTATAAATCTTGTTGATACTCCAAGTTGAGAAAGCTTATAAAATAAAGCATTTCGATTCACCAAATCAAATGCAGCTTTAAAATCGACGAACAACGTGTATATTTTTTTATTTCTGGCTTGAAATGCTTTTATTATTGATGTTAAAGTAAATATGTGATCAACCGTCGAATAGTTTTTTCTAAAGCCTGCTTGTAGTTCCGTAAGAATATTGTTTGTATCAACCCAATCTTCAAGCCTGTTAACGAGAACACCACAAAATATCTTCGCAATAACATTCATGAAGGATATGCCTCGGTAGTTTTCGACTGCATTTAAATCACCTTTTTTATGGATGGGAAAAATCACAGATTTCTTGAATGAGGACGGTACATCACCATTTTCGAAGATCTTGTTAAAGAGTGTGAGTAGATGGTTGTAAAAAGTAGGAGAAGCATTTTTAAAAAACTCGTAGGATATCCCGTCTTCGCCTGGGGCCTTTCCGTCTCCGGCTCTTTGAAGGACGATTTGTATTTCATTTATTGATATAACTGAATCTAATATTTCATCACAAATGAGTGGCTCTGCGTACAAGAAAGTAGTAGATAAGTTGTTTTGAAGAAGGTTTTTGAAGTAATCAGAGAGATCATCTGCAGAAACACTTAATCCAATGGAGTTATGTGAACCGTTTATTTCTTTTGCTATTTTCCAAAACTGCTTTGTATTTTTGATTTGACTGAGGGATTGGGCTTGCATAGATTCAAAATTGATTTTCTTATTGAGACACATTTTCTTATAATTGGAATTAGCTTGAATGTACCATTTTCGAATTTCATCACATGAGTATTTACGAAATGCTTTCAGTAGAGCAAATGATTTTTTTCTTGCATTTAGACATTCTACATCAAACCATTTTTGAGTGAAAGAATTCCTCAGGTGATGATTTGGGCTGATTGAAGTATTTCTTATGCATTCTGTTAATTAATTGGAGAGCGCGTCAGTTGATTGGTTAGGTGGAGGGGTGTGCAATAGGTAATTATCCAAGCGATGATGGTAGGTATTTAAATTTGTAGTTTTCCATTTTAGTCGGGGCATCAAGCTAAGAGATCTCTGTTGTGGTTCGAAGTGAGATTCCCATTCAACTACCAACGGCATATGATCAGAAAAATGTTTGCTCAAAATTTCAAATTTTCTTATAAGGTTGATCCAATCGCTATTTACCGTGCAGTAATCGATCACTGATTTGCCTTGACCACCAACAAAAGTAAAGTGACCTTCCGCGTCTCCTTCTGTGCATCCATTTAAAATAATACTGTCGTATATCTGTAGCATTTCTAATAATCTCATTCCATTTTGGTTGTAGATATTATCCTTTGATGTTCTATTATTTATATTTAAAATTGATGAGTTTGGTATAACCGTTTGAGTTGTAACTTGGTTAACACCTATTCTGGCATTAAAATCACCGACCAACATTACGTTTTTGCTTGAAAAATCAGACATTAAATTGCATAGTCTGTTAAAGTCTTCGGTCCAATTATTGCAATTTATATAGAAAGGAATAATAAACATATTAGGTTTCTCTAAAAGCTTTACGACGATGTTATTTTCGATTTCCACAAAATCATAGAGTTTCAGTTTTGCTGTTTGTATTCCATAAAGGCACCCACCGCTAGCACGTCCTCTTAAATATGTTTTAGTTGCAGGAATCCAAAAAAGTTTATATCCGTTAAAATATTTAGTAAATTTACTTGAATTTTCAATTGTAATGTGAGTTTCAAAAATAAAGAATATTTCGAACGATTTAATAAAATTAAAAAAGTCTATAAACATGATCTTATTGTTAAGCCCTGATACATTATATGACAATATTTTACAAACATTAATACAAAATGAGCTGACGGCGGCTACATCTCAGTTTCTCATACTACAACTACTACTACTACTATTTTGTAAAAGTGGCAGCTTTGGATGACGATCAGTTGTTGTCGATCTAGTACTTTCAGTTGACAGGTTGATTTTTTTGACAGCATCAAAGTTAATGTCACCTAACATTTGTTGTAGCTCGTGTTCTCCATCGGTTTCAGTGCCATTAGTGTTATAAATTAGATTATTATTATGATTTAAATAAAATGATTTATTTTCAACTATAATTGCGTTATTTTTAATTCGAACTATAATATTTGGTTTAAGGTTTCTTATTATTTTTCTGTAGTGAAGGAGTATTCGTTGCTTTGATTGCATTTTCTTTGAAAGATCACGTTGTAGAAACACACCTGTGTCTTTAAGTTTGTATGCATTTTTAAGCATTCTTAAAGTAATTTCGCTTGAGCCGGTGTTTACTTTCATTTTGGTTGCGGAGATATTTTCGCTTATTTTTACGGTGTCAGAAAACTGTTGTTCGTACTCATTACCAAGTAAAAGCCGAGTGACCGTTCGAATTCTTTCTTGTGGATCTGTATGAGGATCCTCCTTAGGAATTGAAATGATTATGTTTTTGCTTCTTAATTCTCGACTTTGAGCTTCAAGTTCTTCTTCCAATGAGTTACATCTCACTTCAAATTGCTTTATTTTAGTAGCCAATTCATCATTTTGCTTTCGCAAGAAGTTGATTTCATTGTTCAGCTTACTCAAGTCTTGCTTGGTGGCTAGGTTTGCAATTGCCAAAGCAAGCTCAGTTTGAAGAGAAGAATCAACAATTATTTTAATTTTTTGCAAATCGGAATCAGACATGGACATGGTGGCGCGTTTTAAGATTTTATAACAATTTTGTGTATTTTCCTGATAACAATTTTCTTCTGGGGAAGTTTCGCCGATTTTTCGTTTTTCAGTCATGTGACGTCTGATTATAAGATAAATACTTATTTCATGCAGAAAATTTGCTTGTTTTACCTTGATTTTGGCCGGTTTATACAATAAACTTTATTTTAAATCAATTTAAGCACTTTTTCAATATGGAAACTGGAAATTTGAATATATTTTTAAATAATTTTGAAGAGCGATATCTAAGATCAACTTTACACTTTCACAGCAGAGTTGCCAGATAAAGATAAAGATGTTATCACTTGTAGAATAACTGCTTCGAGTTACTATTCATCCAACTACACAGGCGATTATTCAAAACTGAGACAAAAACTTTGTATGTGGAATTGAGAAAGGATATTCCACGGTAATTTTTTGGATCTTATATGTCTCCTTTTTAATGTATAGGGAATATAATTGACTCTTTGAACTGCTGTGGTATGTTTCCGGTTTCTTAGATTTCATTGAAGACCTCTGTGAGTTTTCTGCCAAGGTTTATTGTTCCGTATTTCAGGAACTCTACCGTGATTCTGTCAGATCCTGGCGCTTTTCCATCTTTGAGTTTGCTCATTGCCAAACGTAGCTCTTCATCATTAATGACTCCATACAGAATAGCGTCAGATGGAGAAGGTTTTGCATATGAAAAGGTTGGTGCAACCAAGTCAGGATTTAAAAGCTTCTTGAAGTGTTTTTGCAATAAGTGTACCGAAAGAATATTGTTGATTTTTAGACTTTTACCGTTTATTTTTTGTATCTCTTTCCAAAATTCTTTGGTGTCTCTACAGCAAGTCAATTTTAGGGCCGTGGTCTCATAGTATCTCCTTTTTTTTCCTTGCAGATTCTTTATAGAAATTGTTTGCTTCGATATAGTATTTTTTCAGATCTGAATGGTTTAACTTTCGGAATACTCTTAGCCACCCAAATGATTTTTTTCTAGCCTTTTCACATTCCATATCATACCACTCATTCTTCGTTTTCTGCCTTGAAGCATGTGATTGTCTACAAAAAGGATATGAAGATTTAATTAAGTGTTCAATATCCTCTACCTTAAACTCTGCTTGCTCGTGAAGATTACGATTTAAGTTCTGCCGATAAACCGTGGCCTTGCTTATCTTCCAAATCAGTTTAGGAGGCAGATTAAGTTTCCTTGACGTATCCCGTGGTATAACAAGGGTTGCAAGCTATTGTGATGGGCATGTGATCAGAAAAAGGTACGCTCAAAACTTCAAAATCATGAATAATTGTGATCCATTCGCCTCTTTTTTTTATTTTATTTATTAGTTTGATAAACTCTTAACATTAACAAGTAATACATTAATAATACTTTAAATTTAAGCAATATTTTATATAGCATTATTTTTTATTTATTTTTTTGTTAAGGTTTGTTTCAGTCTTTACGTTACTAGGGAGTCCATTAAACAGCTGAATGCCTTTAAAAAGTAGGTTGTTTTGAGTTACTGCTCTTCTGTATAAAGGAAGTCTGAAGTCCCCGGTATTCCTCAGATTGTAGAAGGAATTTGTTATGTAGTGCACGTTTCGTTGTAGATATTTGGGATACATATCATTCTTAATTTTAAAAATCATCACAAGCGCATTAAACTTAAGTCTTTGTTCAATATTTAACCATCCGAGAGTATTAAGCATATCCTGAATTGGTGTTCTATATTCGCACTTAAGGACGGTTCTCATTGCTCTGTTCTGTAATACTTGCATCTTTCTTATATTATCACTATTTGACATGTATACTATCGACGAACAGTAATCGAAATGTGGAAGAATCAAAGTGTTGTAGAGCGTCACTGCACAATTAAAAGATATAAACTTTCGAATTCTTTTGAAAAAACCGATTTTTTTTTTATATTTTAACGCATTGATTATAAACATGTTGGTTAAATTTAAGTTTATTGTCGATAAAAACACCAAGATACTTAATTACATCTACACATTCGATGAGTTGATTATTTATAAATATGTTGGCATTTGAAACACCGTTGTTTAAACACATGCATTTAGTTTTGTCTACGTTTAGTTTTAGTTTATTTTTACACAGCCAGTTGCTTATATTTTCAATTTGACTTTGCATTACACTCTCACATGCCTTCAAATCGTCTCCAACAACATAAATCAGCGTATCATCTGCAAACAGTGATATTTTAACGTCAGACACACATTCAACGATATCGTTTATATATAAAAGGAATAGTGTTACACCCAATTTCGATCCTTGGGGTACGCCAAGATTAACTGTTATTTTTTCTGAAAAGGTTTCATTTATTTTTACTTTTTGGAATCTATCAGTAAGATAACTTTTGAACCACTTTTTTTCAATATCACGGATACCATATTTATAAAGTTTTTCAATCAATATATCTCTGTCTATTGTTTCGAATGCACGTTTTAGATCAAGAAAAACACCAATAATAGTTTTACCGCTATCGATTTCTTTTTTCCACTCGTTAATAAGCCAACATATAGATGTTTCGCATGAATGACCTTTTCTAAAACCCGATTGTTCTAAACACAGTATATCTTCTTTTTCAATATAATCCGTAAGTTGATTACACCCTATTTCTTCGAGAATCTTTTCATAGGTCGGAAGCATGTTTATAGGTCTCCATTCTTCAAGGTTCTTCGGATTTTGTACTTTTTCAATTGGCACAACAACTGATTCTTTCCAGCTTTCTGGGAACTCGCCATTTAAAAGTGAAAAATTAATAATTTTTAATAATTTTGGAAGAATTTCATTTACACAGTCAATAACTATAACACAATTTAGACCAAAGCAGTCCTTTTTTTATTCATAGATTTGATTGACTTATTTAGATCTTGAAAATTGATCAATTTAAATCTGAATGCACTTCTACGGATTGAGATATTATCATTATATTGCACTTGATTTATACTTCGATTTATGTCTTGGACACTTTTAACAAAGAACGTGTTAAACGCGCGCGCAATTTCAATTTCTGTTTTGATAGACCGATCTCCGATTTTTATTTCTTTTACCTCATTTATTTCAGTTTTTAATATTTGACGCTTCAAAACTTTCCATAAACCTTTCTGGTCACCAGCACAGTAGTTTATCCTAGATTCGATAAAATTACATTTTGCTTTAACACATTCGCGTTTATATAGATTTCTGGACATTTTATATATATTCCAAGCTTCCAACGTATTTACAAGTCTAGCACGATCGTAAGACAAAATTTTAGACTTCTTCAAATTATACAATTCAGAGTTATACCATTCAACCGAGTTTTCACGTATTTTCGACGATTTTGTGATACAAAGCAAAGCTGCTTCAATACCTTCTTCAAATTTTTTTGCACAAGTATGTAAATCATTTATTTCGATTATGCTGTTGAAGTTTTCACAATTTAAAGCACTAACAAAAGGGTCATGACTATATTTTATGTATTTTCTTTCATTTTGATTGGTATTTTTAAATGCTTTCGTAAATAACTTAACACCCAAGGTTTCATGATCAGATATTTTCCACTCATCGCAGACGCTAACGTCTATTTTCAATGTATGATCAGCTAGCACGTAATCAATTAATCTTGCTAGATAAAAGTCTACAACTGATGCACCTTGCTGCCCCACAAAGGTAAGTTCACCATTTTTATCAGTATCACTCACGCCATTCAAGATATGGAGTCCAAATGAGTCGCAGAGTTCTAGTAGTTTAATTCCTCTAGGATTTATAGATGTATCTTTTGATTTTCTTATTTTTCCCGCGAACATATCGAGCCCTTCCCGCAATTTTATCGTAAGCGACAAAAAGAAAGTTTTACAGGAAGACGTTTTTTGGTTGTTTGTATCACAAGCATTCAAAGGAAAAGTACCAGAGGTCAGTCGCTTACGATAAAATTTATTTTCGCTGTAAATTGTCGTAAAACAGTTATAATGTAAAACTAAAAATGCAGAAAATTGCGAAACAATGTAAACTTTTGAATTGTACAAAAAACCCATTTTGTTTAAAATGTCGCTTACGATGATTTTGCGGGAAGGGCTCGATATTTTCATTCCCTGGTTCACTCCCTATTCTTGCGTTTAAATCGCCTAATCATTAAATTATCTTCATTGTTACGTTCCAAGAAATCAACTAATGATCCAAAATCTCTCTCCCAATGGTTACAGTTTACGTAAGATGGTATTATGATATATTTCGTACAGTTTATGGTAATATGTAAGAAAACGATTTCTTCATCCAATATGAATTCACAAGATATATTCTCCAAAGCCTTCTTGTACCCGAAGAAGCATCCACCACTCGGTCTTCCTCTCATATTTACTCTTATTGCTGAAATCCATGGGAAGTTCAAATTTTGAAAACGGTTTGTATATAAATTATAATCTTCTTCGACAACAAATGTTTCGTACAAAAACACAAAATCATAATTATTTAATAGTTCATAAAAATTCTCATATAAAGACTTATTTCTAAGGCCTGCTACATTATAACTAATTATTTTTAATTTTTTTAATTCATAATTTAAAAATTTTTTTTGGCAGACGACGCCTACGTCCTATGCTTGAATTGAGTTCGTAGAGTTAGAAATTGGTTGAAAGGTTTGTGCATTGACTATGCTGTTGTTTTCTGCTTCACCACTAGTTGTCGCTTTCACGAATTCGTTGACGTTTCTTATGTTCTGACGTTCTTCTTCCTCCTTCGAATTTCCCAGCTGATCACTCAAATCTGTTCGGTAAATACGATTTAATTCTAAAATTCCACCTGCAGTGTTGTTGCACAGAAGTCCCAATGTTTGGCTCCAGCGGAAATTTTTGTTGTTTATGAACATGTTGTCATACTTTTATTTTGTTGTTTATTTCTAAAAGTTTCTTTCTTATTTTCAACAATTTATTTCGTTTTTGTCGTATTGTTATTGACAAATCTTTGAAGATGGTCACACCTGCGTTCTGTATTCTTCTCGCCGATTTTAAGGCAGCGATAACTTGTTGCTTCGATTCGAGTTTGACAACAAAATTTTTAATGTTTGTGTGGCTTTAACAAGTTCTTTCTCATCTTTTCCAATTTGGACCTCGACTCTCATCATCAGATTATTTTCAGTGTTTTTCTTTTCTGAATTTCATCCATTCTACATTCTAAAAGCTCACACTTTTCTTCAAGAGCATTCACTTTTTTGGAGAGCAAATGACCATTGCTTCTATATCACTTTTAGATGCTACATTTTTCAATTTTAAGTCAAGTAATTAACCAATCCTAACAAAATCTGATTCACTCATTTTTGATTCGGGCATTTTATCAGAAATTTGCGCTTTTTTATGGGTGTTAAATGTTGTGGGAGATATTTCGAATATTTTGCGCTTATTCATGTGCACTGTCACTTAGGTTATGTATGGATTGTGAAATCACTTAGTTTTTTGCCAAAATAAACTACTTATTGGATAAGACTCACATGTATTGTGTAAGAATGCCTTTATTTTTAATAAGATCTGCTTTTTTGAGTTAAATAAACGTTAAATTTAGCTTTTTTTCACTTTTTTTACGGAGCTACTCTTAAAATCAGCAACTCTTAGATGTCAAAAGTGACAATCCCAATCCAATAAATATAAAATATAAAATTAAAATAATAGATACATAATAACTATACTATAAGATGCATAATCTAATAATGAGAATAATTAAAAGGTCCTCCCCGCGCGCCGGTGGGGGAGGGGGGCTTAAATAAAAGCAAGATAGGGTAGAGCGGTTGAAAACACATCTGTTGGAGATTTTGAATGGTTTGTGTATTTGTTAAGTGTCGTTGAATGTTTAAATTTAAAGTTTGTTTTCAATGTCAAGTGGTCAGCAGGGTCGATGAATAAGTAACTGGGCGAACGGTTACCGGCCAAAAGTTGCATTGGGCAAACTGTGTAACTGCAATGAGTCCGTTTGTTGGGTCGGATAAACATTTTTGAATACCACAGAATTATTCAAAGTTGTGCGTTAAAGAGTGTTTTGGTCAGCAAATTTGATGTAAACATAGAAATAAAATCAAACGAAAAATTCTGTGAAAGTTGCACTAGCATAGACACCCAAAATTGTGAAATATTTTATCCACGGTTGTAGGGAAATTTGCTGGCGGCTAATGAGAGGTACCCGGCAAGACATACCACTGGCTGACGAATATATTGAGACGACAAAGTATTGCCGAAGAAGGAGTAAAACTACGAAAGTCACCATCGATCAACATTTGGGTCCGTGGGAATGTCCGTACCCCACTAGTAAATTGCACCCATTTATGTATAAGCCCATAGTGAACTTTTCGGGTGCTTACATATATACATATATATCAGTGGCGTAGCGTGGATATTTTCAAATGGTAAGTCGAGAAAAATTAATCACCTACACAAATTAATAAGGAATAAATAGAAGGTACCTTAAACTCCAAACGTGGATTAATCGAAGCCAATTTTGCTATACTTTAAGTCATTTAGGTTAAAATTCACAATGAGCTTAAAGCATAAAAAAATGCACGTTACTTAAAATTCACTTTAAACTTGCAAATAACCCAAAACAATGAACAGTAGAACAAAACAAAAAAGTAAAACAAAACGGAATTCGCCATACACTCGAAGGCGAAAACTGAATTATTTTTTCCAAGCAGATATTGCAGTAAGACGAAAATTATCGTCTTACTTTCTTCAATAAGAGAACGTGTATTGAAAAAGGAAGCAGCGCGGTGCACCGGCGTGGAAATATACCGTAGGAAAGACAGGGACAAACACAAAATATGTTCTGCGCGGCGATTTTCAATGCTTTGTGTATGCTTTGTGTATTGTGTCTTGTGTTATCTCGCTTGAAGAACATTAGGCGTGTTTTTTTCACAGCACTGTTATGTACATAACTACATTTTACACGCAAAACAAAAACAATATCCCCGACAACCGAGGTTATGGATAAAAGTATGGTTAAGATTTGGTCGGGGATAGAGTTTTGACGTTTAGTCGAGTATCGAATGAGTTTTTCGACTTTTCATTTTTAAATGTTGGTGCGTCTAGAGACTTTCATGTATCTCGAACAAAAGCAAAATGGGTGTCAGAAGGTCTGTTCACAAACGCTGGCCTGAATAAAATCCTCTGCCTACTCTTACACTCCACAAATTAGTTGCTGAAAATTTTTAATTTTTAGAATTTTATTGATTTCAAGAGTTTCATTTGTAAATGTATATAAAGATACATAAAACAACGTATTAGCAATTAAAAAAAGTCTATTTTGTGATTGAGAGCACTTTTTGCAAATTTTTTTTTCACATTTTTCTGTGAATGTTGACATTTTTTCAAAAGTAATTGTTAAGTAATCCATAAAATTGGTTTTATTATTTTATTATTAATAGTTTAATTCGTTTGAAACAAGTAACAAAATAATTTTTTCAATTCTGACATAAATCACAAGTTTCATATGAATTCAACCCCAGCGTGTAAACAGAGTCAAAAAAAAACCCAAGAGAAATTCCTTGTTACTTTTGTGAACAGACCTATTTTTGACATTTCTAAACTAACAAAAAACAAACAAAAAAAATTGTTTATCTGCATTAATTTCACTACGGAACATTTTTATTTTCCACTCTATACAATTGCTTAATGTTTTTGACAAACATTATTCGCTTGTTTGTGCGAATTTGGCAAAAAGAATTTATTTGTTTACTTTTATTGGTTTGACAACTGATCAAGAACACCAACCCTCAAATAAAGAGAGCCGCGCTGTCCGGGAAGCGTTTTTTTTTGGATATCATGTTATGTACATAACAGCCTTGTGAAAAAAACACACCTATTGTGTGTATGGGCAAGGATAGGCTGTTGACTGCTTAGTTGTAGACTTATGTTTGCTGGTTTTTTCTATGAACAAGGGACAAATTTTAAAAGGTAAAACGATAGGAATCGTGTTATATGGACGTCACGCCACTGATATATATATAGGAATAATCGAAAGAGTTGAAGCCAATAGCAAAAGCCACACGATCTCTGCGACCGTGGATTAAAATAACTTAAAATTACGTTAAAACAAAAAAAAATAACGTTTATTACGGAATTTAACACTTACCGTAAAAGTAACACCAGCAATGAATTCTACTGCTCGCTATACAACGACATCACATCAGATTTAAAGACCGAGGGATGGTCCTTTATGTTCACAGACGGCTCAAAAACAAGTAACAGCGTTTCATACGCAGTTACTCTCGAAGAAGGTTCCATATTGAGCTCGGGGCTTCTCATAGAACAAGCATCCGTTTTCGCCGCAGAAGCACATGCAATACTTCAAGCCACCAAGAGAACAACCCCGCTACAAAAAAAAAACTGTTATAGTTACAGACAGTGTATCTGTTATCTACGCTATCCTTAATGACAGTTACAATGCTACTATCATAAATAAAATAAGGGACTTCCTCATTCGTACGCAAGGTAAAATCAAAATTATGTGGGTGCCTGGTCATGCGGGTATACAGGGTAACGAGTACGCCGACAAAGCAGCTGCCATGGCCCACAAAATGCCACTTTGTGGGATTAAAACAACTTAAAATTACGTAAAAACAAAACAAAAATAACGTGGATTTCGATAAAAGGTGTCAGAAGTATCGAACAAATCACGACAAAAGACATTTTACCAGGTGCGGAGCCCCAGAATTCGAACGGGCTGGCGGACCGCCAGTAAGAGGCATCGATCGACATTTTGGTTATTTATGTTATATCTAGGCGTAATTTTTGTGTGATTTTTTTGTAGTTTTATTTTATTTGTGTTTCTTAAGCTACAGCAAGGTTATGTTGAAATGAAGTTTCACATACGAAAATTTACTCAAATAATTTTAAGAACGGGAGCGCTCTGTTTAACTATTATCATGACATTTGCACTAACTGGATAGTCAGGCAAATAGCAAAAAGCTAATATTAATATTTACATTGAATTTCTTGAATTTACATAGTTTTTGTCTCTATCTCTTAAGAGCGAATAAATTGACTTGCCGTACACATTTTTTAATCAATGAGAAAAAAAATCACAAAAATGATTTGTGCTGGCGTTTTGTATGTAGTTTGACCTTCGGGTCCGACGTGTTATGCTGCTGCCGTTACCTCAATACGGTTAACACGTTGACGTGAGGCTTCTTTAGTCCCATATGGATATTGCGGGAGTTGTCATTACCCCGTTTAGCAGTTGTGCGTTGAAAGGCTGTGTCCCCACAAACATCCGTCCTCATCCTCTACCTCGGTTTCCTCGGCTCTTCCCACTTTCATTGTTTTAATAGGTAAAATCCATTTTTTTAAATACAAAATTTAAATAGTAGTCGTAAGATTGTTAGATTACTTTTTTATGTCTTACCACTCAAAACAAAACTTGAATTTTATCTGTGAACAAACGTGGATTTCACAAGGTTTGTTAAGCGAATGAATTTGTATTTGACCGATTGCGAAGTACTGTGGGACCACGTAACAAAAATCCTCTCTTGGGAATTTATAACTTGATGAAGAAAATATTTGATTATATTAAACAGTAAAACTGTTTATTTCATATAAAACTTTTTGATTTGATCAATGATACAGATCTATTATACCTTTTTTTTATCACAAAAAGTGCAAATAAATGAATTTTTACTAAAAATGTGTTTGAGAAAAGTTAAGGGATTTTTTTTAAGTTTAGGGATTTTTGTTTCTATTGCTTCCGAGTATTTATTTTGACATAGGACAGCTGACTTCGAAAATGGACACTAAATTTTTCAGTCAGGCAATGCTATTTTAGAATCCCTTCGGATCTTGTGATTGCTTTTTTTCGGGAATCGTATCGTGATTTTACATTCGGTGATTATTATTATTGGGCGTTGTACTATTCGGGTAGGCTCTGACTGGTGCCAACTTGGCGGCGCCCAGATGCTGTAACTTATAGTACACGTCAATTGTGCTTACTATACCTCCAAGCGGTATCCACTGGGACCTGGGATACTCCGTCCAGAGCTGACCTGCTAAACTAGTAAGTGCGAGTGTTGACAAGGGAATCCGGAACAAAAGAATTGTGATCGGTCAACACTATAATTGCTCTGCGAACTATGACTGACTGCACGAATCTCAGTGGTCTACGAGAGCTTTCGTGTAAATGTTCCAGCGGATGAATTCGAAGGACAGAATCAACGGTGGACTTCAGCAGCCATAAAAGCAGAAACCCCTGAAGGAGCTACTCCAACATATTTGGTTTAAAGGTCTTTCGGGGTCTTTCAATACTAGGACAGGGTATTGAAGTAGAGATGGTGGCGGATGAGCTCCTGGTGAGCCAACGGCAGCACTCACACCCCTGCAGCAGGGTACTGACACTGGATATTCCAGCCCTTTGTGTCCGAAGGGATCCAAAAGGACCTGGCCCTCCAGGTTGGGGGTTGTGCGTAGGGTTAACTACCCAACCACGTAAAAAAGACCTTGTTCCGAAACAACAAGCAGCCTCGGATAACGATAATGATTTCAAAGTTGACGACCCAAGCAAACGAAAAAAGAACAATGACCTCCGGATCTGCACGTGGAACGTAAGATCTCTTAACGGACTAGGTGCAGCTGGAGAAATAGCGGACGCCCTGGACTGCTGCCAAGCAGACATAATCGCCATCCATAAAGGTACATGGCGATCACCAGATCAATTTACCGTCAACTAAATTGACCATGTTGCGATCGACGCAAGGCACTCTTCCAGTGTATTAGATGTCCGAACTTGCCGAGGGGCCAACTTTGACTCGGACCTACCTTGTAGCCAAGATACGAATGAGGATATCTTGTTCAAGACCAGCACGAACTAACACTGTGAAGAGATATGACGTCGGAAAGCTACAATCGCAAGAGATTGCCAATGCCTTTTCCAATCGAGTGTCCCTTCAATTATCCTTGAATCCCATGCCGCCAGCATTAAGCATTGAAGACCAGTGGCAGCAATTTGAATTTGAATTTATGAATTTATTTGGCTCGATGGCCATTAATTTAGAAAAAAAAAAAATTTTACATTTTAAATTACATTACATTCTAAAAATTTAGTTTTCTAGGAATTTCAATAAATATAAGATTTTGCATAGGTACTCATTTGAGTTTTAAATTGATTTATGTTGTTAATGCTTCTGATGTTGGATGGAAGGTTGTTGTAAGCCTGTAATCCCATGTATAGTATGTTCGCTTGTGCTCTCGTTGTTCTAGTTCGGATGATGTTGAACTCTTCCTCGTTTCGCAGGTTATATTGCACTATTCTTCTTGCTGGTAAGGAAGTTGTGAGGTATTCGGGGCACATATTGTGTTTAATTTTGAAAACAAATAGCATTGCCATCATAAAAAGTCTTTGATTAATGTTTAACCATCTAAGTGCCTCTAGCATGGATGATATTGTAGTATAGCGATCAGATTTCAATATAATTCTCATGGCTTTATTTTGGAGTTTTTGTAGTCTATTTTTTTGCGAGTTATTACAGACATAAAGAAGACTTGCACAATATTCAAATATTCTTTGCAGCAGTGCCAAGAAGTCATCAGAACCGCTGCCTCTGAGGTTCTGGGTTTCACTCGGCCACCAAAACGAAACCCATGGTTCGATGATGAATACAGGCAGGTAAATGCAGCCAAGCAAAAAGCACGACAAATGCTTATGCAAACACGAACGAGGGCTGCTTACGATCAGTATAACGCGATTTACAAGGGCAAAAGAAGGGAAGAACACCGACTTCTCAAAAAGAAAAAGAATCAACATGAGAAGCGCTCGTTTGAGGAAATAGAGAGGTGCCATGACAGGAACGAGATTCGGAAGTTTTTCCAAAAGGTAAAAAGATCCTGCCAGGGTGGCAAACCCCGAACTCAAGCCTGTAAAGACCAGCAGGGATACATAGTTATAGAGTCACAGTCGCTACTGAGGATCTGGAAAGATCATTTCTGCAGACTGCTTAACGGCGATGAAGACACAAATTCCGCTGTCAGGCAGATTGCACCATTCAGCTTCGACGATGATCAAGAATGCCGTCCTCCTGACCTAGAAGAGGTTAAGCTTGCCATATGCAAACTTAAATCAAACAAGACTGCAGGTGCAGATGGCCTTGATGCCGAACTTTTCAAGGCAGCTGGAGATCAGTTGAAAGGAGCATGCACCAGCTGATCTGCATGATATGGTCGGAAGAAAGCATGCCCGATGAATGGAACCTCAGTATCGTATGCCCGATCCTAAAGAAAGGAGACCCTCACAATTGCGCCAATTATAGAGGGATAAGCCTCCTTAACGTCGCTTATAAGATCTTGTCTGCTGTAATATGTGAACGTCTGAAACCCCACGTCAACAACTTGATAGGTCCTTATCAATGTGGTTTTAGACCAGAGAAGTCCACAATAGACCAAATTTTCACATTACGGCAGATCTTGGAAAAAACCCGAGAACGTAATATCGATATTCACCATCTTTTTATCGATTTCAAGGCCGCGTATGACAGTATCTACAGAGACGAGCTGTACAAAGCCATGTCTAGTTTCGGCATCCCTGCAAAACTCGTACGACTATGCAGGATGACTTTGGAGAATTCACGCTGCTCCGTCAAGGTCGGAAAAGAACTCACCGAGACCTTTGATGTCGAAAAAGGCTTTAGGCAAGGCGACAAACTGTCATGCGATTTCTTTAACATCATACTTGAACAGATTGACTTTGTATGATTGACATCATACTTGAACAGATTGACTCAAACGTCAGCACCAGAGGAACAATCTTTCAAAAGTCTGTACAATTACTCGCCTATGCAGACAATATTGACGTAATGGGAAGAAAAAAGCGTGATGTCATAGGTGCTTTTGCGAGTATTGAAACAGTAGCGGCAAAAATGGGTTTGATGGTTAACGAGGGCAAAACGAAGTATATGTTGTCATCAAACAGGGACACAGAACATCGACGAATTGGACAAATCGTCACAATAGACAGACATAACTTCGAGGTAGTACAGGACTTCGTCTACCTAGGATCCGCTGTAGACACGGACAACAACATAAGTGCGGAGATCAAACGGAGAATAACTCTTGCCAACCGTTGCTTGTTTGGGTTAAGAAGGCAATTGAGAAACAAAACCCTCTCTAGAAAAACCAAGGTGACCTTGTATAAGACCTTGATCATCCCAGTCCTGCTTTACGGCGCGGAAGCATGGACCTTATCGAAACCGGATGAGGAAACCCTTGGTCGTTTCGAAAGAAAAATTCTCCGAATGATCTTTGGTCCCGTATGCGAAGACAATGTGTGGAGAAGAAGATACAACAACAAGCTGTATGAGCTGTACCGCGACATGGGTATAGCCAAAAGAGTACGCATCGAGAGGCTACGATGGTTGGGCCATGTAGAGCGGATGGACCCAAAAGCTCCGGCTCGTCGGGTGTTCGAAAGCACATTGCAGGGAAATCGCGGAAGGGGAAGACCTCGTCTTAGGTGGCGCAATCAAGTGGATGAAGACCTCAACCGACTTGGAGTACGAAACTGGAGAGAGCTCGCCCGAAATCGAAGTCGTTATGGAAGGATGTTGGTTGAGGCCCAGGTTCACCCCGAACTGTAATGCCCACCTAAGTAAGTAAAATTATTATTATTATTATTAATTTTTTTCGAGCTCAACCGTCGTCGAGTGCAGTCGCATTTTCATTTGTCTCCTCCATTTCATTAATTAATTATACATTTAAATCAGCCCATACTGTCCGTTGCCCCCTATAATAATAAACGACAACAAACAAGTGCAAGAACTGAAAAAAAAAACATAAACAAAATTAATAATAATAACTCGTCACCAATCCATTTCTACATTTCCACACAGTGTTTTTTTTTTCTTTTTTCCTCTTTTAAATATGTCTCAAGAGTGCGCAATTTATAACTGTGTCAACAATGACAGCCTTGTCGAGTGGGTTGCTTGTAATGGGTTGTGCGGAAAACATTTCCATGCCACCTGTGTCGGTTATACCAAAAGGTCAATCATATATTTTAAAGACCTATCGCGAAATTTTGTGCTTTATTGCGATGAGTGCAAAAACATTTCTCGGTCGCATATAATGCTTGCAATAAAATGCTTGAGCGACACTTTTGCGTCAAATGCGGAAAAAAACAAACTCTACCACAAACAATGCCTGACCCAGTTTAATAAATTTGATGAGTTCATCAAATCGGTGGATGAACTCAATAGCAATAATCAAAAATTCGACCCACCTCAAAAACCAGATAAAGAACATTGAAAAAAAATTATCGTGCCCTCAACCTCCCCCGGAAGCTATTCCTAATTGTGAAATAGTGCCTAATGTAACTAGATTTAGATTGAAGGGTAGAGCTTGCTCAGCTACGGGCACTGCGGTGTCTGAATGAAACCTATTGTGCCAGCCCATGTGAGGTTTCAGGGCAGTTCTTCTGCTCCTGAATTGAACCAGAAGTTAGCAATCTTCTGTGGGTGAATGAGTTTGAGTTTATCTAAGGGGATGATCTCATAGTCAAGTATTTGCTTTCTAAGGCGGAAAAGTGCTGGACATTCTGTAATAATGTGCAGAGATGTTTCTTCATTTTCGAGGCATAGTCTACAGATGGGATCCGCTACCAGCCTCATTTGGTGAAGATATTTGTTTAAACAACAGTGACCGGTTAGTAGTCCAGTGCAAGTTTTTAGGGTTTTCCTATTGAGGTTCAGTAGGAATTTTGATGTTTTTTCTGTATATTCTGGCAAAAAGAGTTTTGAACAGATTTGACCAGATGAGTTACTCCAAGCTTTATTTGATTCCTCTAGTAGGATGTTCTTGGCAGTATGTTTGAAGGTGCTTTTATTTACACCGCAGAAGGGTTCCGGACCGACGAATGGTTTAGATGCGCCGTCTTTAGCTAAGATGTCTGCCTTCTCATTCCCATCATAGCCTTTGTGTGCTGGGATCCAGTGGAGGATTACAGTGTTTTTCCTTGCTAGTTCAGAGAGTGACATGACTGTCTCTTGGACTAGTTTGGATCTTATGACAGGTGAGCTTATCGCCTTTAGTGCAGCTTGGCTGTCTGAAAAAATGAATATTGTTTTGTTTTTCGTGTTCGATGAACATATTATTCTCGAACATTCGTTAATGGCAAAGACTTCAGCTTGGAAAATGGACGAGTGACTGCCCAGACTTACTGAGAAATTCGTTCTGGGACAGTCGCTGAAAATGCCGGAACCTGTACCAGTTTCCATGTTTGAGCCGTCCGTATACCAGACCATATCTTGCCTTGAAGGATGTGGTTTTGTGTTCTCCCAGTCTTCCCTAGGGGGGATGACAATGGAGAAGTTGAGTTTAAAGTTGTACGTCGGAATAATAGCATCCAAGCACATACTAAAGGTATTAAGTTTTTCTAAACTTTCCATTATCGACAGATGTCCTTTCGGGTATGGATGTGATTTTATGTGTCCTTGATGGAAAAGACGGTGTGTCGCCAGTCTTGCTTCCATTTTTATGAAAAGGTGAATTGGAGGTAGTCCTACAATAACGTTTAGAGCGTATGTTGGTGTTGTACGCATGCATCCAGTAATGCATGTTGTTGCCAATCTTTGAATCTTTTCAAGTTTTTGGACTGCCGTTACTTCTTCTATTTTTGTCCACCATACAACAGCTGCGTACGTTATTGTTGGTCTGACTACCAGCGTATATAGGTCGTACATCATTTTAGGTTTTAGACCCCAGTTTTTCCCGCATATGCTTCGACAAGTCCATAGGGACTTGTTTGCTCTGCTGGAAATGCGTTCTAGTTGAGGGTTCCATGACATTTTGCTGTCTAGGATGTTCCCCAGGTATTTAGATTCCTTGGAAAATGGTATTGTTTCCCCATAGAGATTGGGGGTATTAGAAGATTTAGTTTTCTTCTTTTTGTAAATGGGACAATAGCTGTCTTACGGGGATTGACAGATAGACCTTCATCTGAGCACCAGCTTTGTACTATGTTCAGAGCTGTCTGAAGTCTTCTTGATATTAGTATTTCTGATGAGCCTTGTATGACAATAGCTAGATCATCTGCAAAGCCCACTGCATAGATGCCTTGGGTTGCAAGTAATCTTAGTAGGCTGTCTACAACTATTGACCAGATGAGTGGTGAGAGAACTCCACCTTGTGGGCAGCCTCTTGTTGTTAGTGCTGAGATTTCCACTTCTTCGATATTGCTGTGGATAATTCTGCTGTTTAGCATGGACATTATCCATTTGCGAATAACTTGTGGAACGTTGTGGTGCCTTAGAGCACGGTCTGTAGACACAAAGGAAGTGTTGTTGAAGGCTCCTTCTATGTCAAGAAATGCCACTACGCAAATTTCCTTTTTATCGATAGAGAGTTCGATCCTAGTAACTAGGTCATTCAACGCGGTTTCCGTTGATTTCCCTGGTTGATATGCGTATTGTGATGTGGATAGTGGGTGGGCAGCTAATTGCTTATCCCGGATGTTTCTATCAATGACCTTCTCCATACATTTAAGGATGAATGACATTAGACTGATTGGCCGAAAGGATTTAGGGCTTGGATCCAGATTCCTTCCTGCTTTTGGCAAGTAGATAACTGTTACTCTTCTCCAGCTTTCTGGTATGTGACCAAAAGCTAGGCTGCAAGTGAACAGTTTTGATAGAATGGGAGCAATTATGGCAGCCCCGTTCTGCAGTAAGGCAGGAAAGATGCCGTCTTCCCCAGGAGCCTTGAATGGTTTCAATGAGGAGATTGCCCATTTGATGACATTGGTGTTGCAAATTTGTCTGGCCGTTGTCCAGTCTTCCTTAGATGGAAACATATGCTGTTCCCTTTGGGGAGATAGGTTTATTGCTGGGTCTATAATGATAGATTGTGGAAAGTAGGAGCTGCAGAGTCTCAATTTTGTTCTTAGTCTGAGAGCCGTTTTCCTTGGTAAGGGTACCTAGGTTTGCCGGCTTGTCGGACGCGAGAACTTTGTGGAGTCTGCAACTAGAGGAGACGTCAGAGATACTTTCTACAAATTGTTTAAAAGAGGCCTTTTTGGCTTTTTTAATTTCATTATTGTATTTGGTGAGAGCAGTTGAGTAAGTTTGCCAGTCATCATTGCGTTTTGCTGTGTTGAAAAGTTTCCTTACTTTCGATCTCAATTTCTTAAGTTTGTTGTTCCACCAAGGGGTTTGCCTTTTAGTTGATCTTGTTTTCAGAGGGCAGTTGTCCTCAAAGGCAGTTATGATAGAGTTTTTCGCGTAGTCCGCAAAAAAATCTAATTTAGCTTTGCTATTAATGTTTGGGATTTTGTCTTTAAGAGAGTTTTCTAGATCTGTTTTGTAAGAGACCCAGTCTGTTTTTCTCTTTTGACGATATGTTAAGCAAGATATTATGTTTGTATCTAGTTTAAAGCGTATGTGTCTATGATCTGAGCAGGATGGTTCGGAGGACACCCTCCAGTCTTATACAAGGTTTTAAGAGAGAGATGAAGACAATGTAATGTCTAGGACCTCTTCTAGTTTTGGTGACAAAGGTGGGTTCATTGCCAATATTGCATATATTTAAATTTTCTTTAATAATATAATCAATAATCACCTCTTTTGTTTATATCCTTACTTCCCCTCAGGGTGTGATGAGCATTTGCGTCGCGTCCCAGAATGATTTCCAATTTGTTTTTCTGTGCGTGCTCATAAAGTTTTACTACCTGTGGAGGTGGGCAAGGTGTAATGTCTCCAGGGAAATATGCTGAGGCAACAATGATCTCCTTGGAGTGACCGATCCTCACTATTGCTGCAGTCAGATCAGCGGATACAAAAGCTGTCAGTGGGAAGAAAGGCAGGTTATTATTAAAAATAATACAAGTTCTAGGTCTACTGGCTGAGGTTGAATATAATATTTTACCTGTAGGTGTAGTTAGACCGAGGATTTTACCACTCGTGCTGATCCATGGTTCCTGCACGAGGGCAATGTCAAGCTTCGTTTTACTCAGCGAGTGATTTAAGACCGCCGAGGCAGCCTTGGCGTGTTGGAGGTTGAGATGGACAACCTCCATATTAATTCTTCCGGAATGGAGCTCTGGAATAAGAGCTCCCTTTGTTGTCACCCCGTTTCCCGGCTTGGGGAGACTTCCGGAAACTCCTCGCGCTCGCAGATGCCGGTCTTGGGGCTCTGCGGAGTTGCGACGTGTCTTGGTGGTGGGTGGGTCTTGAATTGCCGGGTTTGGACAGTTTACTGGGATGAAGGAAAGGTTTTACCTGATCAGAAGATGGTCTAGCGGTCTCCTGAACAGGTTTTACAAGGTTGGGAGTGAGGGAAGGGTTAGAGATGGAGGTTTGAGTATGGGAGGGAGGTGGTCTTTCCGGCTTTTCATCTTTTTTAGTCTCGGAGGCGGGATCCGCCCTCAGACTGGGATTCTTTTTAATCCTGAATTGTACCCTATTGAAGTTGAAGAACGGTTGGCAAATCAGATCTTCAAGTAGGGATACCGATCTTTCGTCCATGGATATTGTCAGGGCAAGACCCTGAGAGTTGGCCACCTTCCTAAGGACTTTCCATTCTTTGGTTGGTAAGGCTTGATTTTGAATTCGTAGCCGTTTCAGAGCATCTTCTGTTGTGTTGTTCGGGCCAGGGAAGTATGCGGTTGCCACACGTGGTTTCGGAAGGTCTTCACCCTCCACCATTCGCAGCTTGGCATTTTCATATAGCGAAATTAGGTTGACTGTTTTTGCCAACTAGTCTCTACTAATCGCATCAGCGCACTTCATTGTAAGCCATCCTGGTTTGTGCGAGCAGCCCAGAAATCTTATCTGTGGACCTTTCTCAGTGATCTTATGCAGCTCAGTAAGGATGGCATTTTCCACTGCTGTGATTTGCACATTTTCAAGATGGCTATTTGGATAATCTTCGGCGATTATCCCAACTACGATCGTACCTGCAACCTCATTGAACAAGAGAGCGTTGGTTTTCGCTTTTTTGCTCGGTTCAGGAACTTCGTGTCCGGACCTTCTTCTTTTGTTGGAAGGGTCTGAGGTGTCTTTCGACGGACTTGAGAGTACTGTCTCTAACGCTGCGTCGTATGGCAGTTTTTCCGCTAGCAGTCTTCTCAAGTGCTTTTTTTGAGACGTGGTTAGGCGTCTCCGTTTGATGTTGAGTTTGTCGAGCTCTAGGGTCTTTTCGGTGTCATCTCCGAGAGCTTCACAGCTCCCGTACGATTCCACTGTCAGTACAGAGCTTTGATATCCGATGGATTCTATGTCGCTGTCGGATGTTACCATTGCAGGTCGGTCTATCCGTCCCACAAGGCTTGGTAGTTCAGCCAGTGGCTGAGAGACAGAGAGGCAGTTGCTTGCTTCTCCATCACAGGGTTTGGCATTCAAATTATCAATTTTGGATCCCACGAGTTGCTAGGGAAATAATGGTGTACGTCCACACAGAGCCCCGCATGCATGGATATGACTAAGATGAAACTGGAATTCGCCGCAAAACCAGAGTACACCGTTAGTGACTGAGCTATTTGAGATGGGCCCTCAGCCTAGTAGATCATCGGCACGGTACGGTTGACACCTTGATGCCGGCCCATTGGGTAGGGAAGGGATTAGAGTTGGGTAGAAGAAAGGGATAAAGGGGAGGGTGAGTGGAGGGGTAGAGGGGTGGAGGGGGTTGGATCGTCTCTTAGTTTCGCTGTATCTCGACCTTTCCGGCATGGGTGACCCTGCTGGAATCAACTCTAGTCATAAACCCGAATTGAGACCGCCGGTATAGCTCGTTAGTTCTCAGATTCAACTACTTAAGCCCTCCCACCACGGCAAGGTGAACGATCGTCGAGAGAACTAATGTAACTAAGGCACTATCAAAAGATCTAAAACAATCTATCTCCCCTCTAATTTCCTCATTTGACTCGCTCCGTACTACCATCGAAGCTAACTTCCAATCCTCATCTCAAATAAGTGCACCTCCGCCAGTCAACTACAAACCTCTGTTGTTAAACATAATGTGTCTTTCGTTTTGAGGAGCTAAAGGACTATGCAAAAGATACTCGGTCCACAAAAACGATTGATGACATTTCAGATTTATGTGAACCCCAGGATGAGATCCTTATTTTCGGTGACTTCAACCTGCCGTATCTAATTTGGACTTTGTCAGACGACCAATCGTTTTATATTGCTCCAAGCCCCATCTCTGCCAAAGAATGTCTGTTCGTGGATCGCCTTGCAGACTCTTGCCTCTGCCAAGTAAGTGGAATTTCAAACTACATGGGTAGACAACTTGACTTTGTATTTACAACAGACCCCATTAATTCTTCAATCTCACTTTCACCCCTGCTTCTTCCAACCATAGATAACCTACACCCTCATCTCCTTCTCTCATTTTTTCTCCAGTCTTCACAACCATCTAACCTGCCCGTACCTCCAGCTTCACACGATTTCCACAAAGCGAACTTTCCGAAAATTAATGATTACCTCAACAGGATTCACTTAATTTTGAAAATTTAACTGTAGAAGATGCCACATCCGCGTTCTACAGGGAAATACATAAAGCTATATCCCTCTTCGTTCCCCTTTCTAGACTTAAAACTTCTTCTACTTCCCCTCCGTGGTATAACCATAGGCTCCGTACTCTAAGAAATAAAAGGAATCAATTGTGGACAATCTTCCTTCGTACTCGATCTCCTACTGACTTTTCAGCTTACCTTGGCTCTTATCTACACTTCTGTGAGCTTTTCAACACCCTTTACCAACGCTTTTTAATCGAAATGAAATCTAACATTATAAATGACCCTAAGTCTTTTTATAAATTGTCAACCACAAAAGAAAATCTGACGGGTACCCTTCCTCCCTTTCCTTCAATAACGAAACCTCATCCGATGCACTCGCCGTAGCAAACTATTTCGCAAATTACTTCAAACAGTCTTTCACGAATGATTCTTTTGTTCCTGATTCAGATTATTTCTCGTTTTTACCGAATTTTTCTTTTGATACATTACTTCCACGTTTCTTTGACTCCTTTCTAATTGAAGCAAAGTTAAATCATCTAAATGATGAGTATGTTCCTGGCCTCGATGGTATACCTGCCATATTTCTTAAGAAATGCTCATCCACTCTTTCCCTTCCCCTCTCAAAAATCTTTAGCTTGTCCATATCCCTTGGCGTTTTCCCCCAAGCTTGGAAAACGGCGTTTATAACCCCTATACACAAAAAAGGTCCTAAGTGCGACGTGAAAAATTATCGTCCCATCGCTAAACTATCGCATATACCCAAAATTTTCGAAAGCATATTTAATGAAAACTTAAGTTTCCGTTGCAAATCTCTCATTTCCCCTAGACAACACGGGTTCCTCAAAGGCAGGTCAACAACAACAAACCTCGTTGACTTGTCTCATTTTCCCTCTCAGCCTTGGAGAATGGAAAGAAGGTCGATGTAATTTCTTTCTTTTCGATAAAATCTCTCGATAAAATCTCTCACAAACTTATTCTTTTTAAACTTTCCACCCTCGGCTTTGAACCCATTCTGTTGAGATGGATTTCTTCTTATTTAGAATACCGTTTTTACAGCGTTCGGTTCAGATCCGCCTTATCCAGCCGCTTTCTAGCTACATCCGGTGTTCCCAAGGCAGCCTTTTAGGCCCTTCTCCTCTTCATTCTCAGTATTAACGACATTGAAATGATCACCAAACACTCCTCTAACTCTCTCTATGCGGACGATACTAAGTTTTACTGGATCATTTCTTCTTCTGAAGACTCTTCCCACCTCCAACATGACCTCGACAATTTTTCAATATTGTGCTCCAAAAACTGCCTGGAACTAAATGTTTCCAAGTGCCAGTCAATTACCTTTTCACGTAAGCGCATCAAATCTCCTCCCCGTCTCTATCTTCTAAACGGTCAAATCATTTCCACCGTTGAGGTGATCCGGGACCTTGGGATTATTTGCGACCGTGAGCTGTATTTCCTCAACCATATCGACGATATAATCCTTAAGGCAAATTCAGCACTTGGCTTCGTGAAACGATGGTCCAAAGAATTTTCTGACCCCTACGGCCTACGTAACCCGATCCCTTTACATTTCATTTGTCCGTCCGCTTCTTGAATACGCTTGTCAAGTCTGGTAGCCTTTCCAACAGAATTGAGAGCATTCAACGCCGTTTCCTCCGATTCGCTCTTCGAGGTCTTAATTGGAGTAATCTCTGATATTACCTCCTTATCAAAACCGAATCAAACTCCTCAACCTCAATACGCTGAAAGATCGAAGAGAAATATTTGACTTCCTCTTCATTCACCGAATCTTCACAGGTACCATTGATTGTCCAGCCTTAACGAATCCATTTTTCTAAATACTAACCCTCGTAACACCCGAAATCCCCGTCTCTTCTATCTTCCCACCCATCGAACCTCTTACGGCTCCAATGAACCCATCTCCCGAATGCTGAGGAATGTCAACTCCCGCTCCTCTTGTTTTGACTTCAATATGAGTACTCCCTGTCTAAAACTTCGTCTCCTAAGCCGTCCAACTAGTTAGTAAGTCTTAGCTATTAAGTTTTTTAGTTTGTAAGTTAATAGCTTGTATTAAGCCTAATAAATGGCCCCACCAAAATTAAATCATTATTATTATTATTAAAATCATTATTAGCCGCGTTTTATTATCACAATGATCCAATCCGGATCAGATCTTGATAATAAAACAGCTTTGGATCATCATATTTCCAGTTGGAAGTTGTGAGAGACTCGCTCTTTCAACTGACTTTTCAAAAGAGTTGCAGAGTTGCCCTACGAACTTTTTTTTCAATGGTTAATTTTTTGTTCTTTTTTTTTAGGGAAATATGATACTCATGCACTTTGTCAAATATATATTTTTTTGCACTAATTCTTATTAATTTCACGAATACATGTTTTGTTTTGTAAAACTTTCTCATTATGTCATGTATTATACAAAAATGAATAAATGTGAAGTTTCTCGCTATCTATCTAAAATATATTTCATTTCACACAGATAAAAATGTTCATGTGGCAATACTGTTGTTATTGGAAATATTGGAAATGATACCAACGTTTCAATGGAAAGTCTCCTCTTGTGTCAAATAGAAGAACTAATTTTTAGATCACAAAAATAGATCCAACTAAAAAGCAGGATCTTGCTTTGTTGTTTTAATGCAAGTAAATCAATGATCCGATCTGGATCATCGTGATAATAAAACGCGGCTATTATTATAATTAAAATCATTATTATTATAATTAAAATCATTATTATTATAATTAAAATCATTATTATTATAACTAAAATCATTATTATTATAACTAAAATCATTATTATTATTATTAAAATCATTATTATTATTATTAAAATCATTATTATTATTATTAAAATCATTATTATTATTATTAAAATCATTATTATTATTAAAATCATTATTATTATTATTATTATTATTATTATTATTATTATTATTATTATTATTATTATTATTATTATTATTATTATTATTATTATTATTATTATTATTATTATTATTATTATTATTATTATTATTATTATTATTACTATTATTATTATTATTATTATTATTATTATTATTATTATTATTACTATTATTAGTATTATAATTATTATTATTATTATTATTATTATTATTATTATTGTTAATATTATTATTAATATAATAATTATTATTATTATTATTATTATTATTATTATTATTATTATTATTATTATTATTATTATTAAATAAATGGGTGCTTGTAGGACGCAACGAATTGAGGGTTTTCCGTCTACCAGAAAGAAAGTCATGTTAATTTAAGTATTGTAGGGTATTATGTCTCAGGACTTAAAAATAAATTTTTTGCTTTAAATTTTTTTGATTAAATAAAAAGTTTTGATATATTCGTACTTTTTGAAACGCATGTATTAGAAGATGAAAACTATAAATTTACGAAATTAGTTATGAATTATTATTACTATTTATATCATTATTATTATTATTAAAATCATTATTATTATTATTAAAATCATTATTATTATTATTAAAATCATTATTATTATTATTAAAATCATTATTATTATTATTAAAATCATTATTATTATTATTAAAATCATTATTATTATTAATAAAATCATTATTATTATTATTATTATTATTATTATTAATATTATTATTATTATTATTATTATTATTATTATTATTATTATTATGTATTATTATTATTATTATTATTATTATTATGTATTATTATTATTATTATTATTATTATTATTATTATTATTATTATTATTATTATTATTATTATTACTATTACTATTATTATTATTATTATTACTATTATTATTATTATTATTATTATTATTATTAGTATTATTATTATTATTTTTATTATTATTATTATTATTATTATTATTATTATTATTATTATTATTAATATTATTATTAATATTATTATTAATATTATTATTATTATTATTATTAAATAAATGGGTGCTTGCAGGACGCAACAAATTGAGGGTTTTCCGTCTACCAGAAAGAAAGTCATGTTAATTTAAGTATTGTAGGGTATTATGTCTCAGGACTTAAAAATAAATTTTTTGCTTTAAATTTTTTTGATTAAATAAAAAGTTTTGATATATTCGTACTTTTTGAAACGCATGTATTAGAAGATGAAAACTATAAATTTACGAAATTATTTATGAATTATGAGTTAAAATTGATACCAGCTGCACATAGGTCAATATATTGCTTCTATGCGGCCAAAAGTCGATTTTGCAAACTTACGGTAAACAAAAAAAAAAAACTGTTTGGCAATTGTTAGGAGAATAATTGCAATATTTAATTTTACTTTTCTTATCTCCCAAAAGCTTACCGTTCGCAAATGCGAGCAATCGTAACTTGGTCTCTGATTAAAGTACACGTTTTTTTTACCAATCAGTTTACAGGCAAAATAAAGTTGTAAGGTCAATATTTAAATTTCTGTGTGTGTTATTAATAATATAGAGATGGGTTTCGATAACTCAGGTATTATTTCTTATTTTTAATAAGAGTTTGTTCCGCTGAAATGCATGAAATTGTACTGAAATTTAGTACTGTTAAACTTTGGGTTTTTTTTTGATATATTTTTATTATATTTTACTTTTCAAAATTGAATTTGTTATATTTCCGCGTTAGATCGCCTGATAATTCTTTTTGAATTGTAAAGTATAACCTTTTCATCAACAAATATGATAAAAATTGGCTGCAGATAACTGCAGATGACAAAAATATTGACATTTATAACAAGACAGATTTTTTGGTCAAATGAATTAAAATTCTCAAAAGTGAGACAATCATTGTGTTTTCTTGCTGTAGGCACTGCGAGCACATCAGGAGTGAAAATTGTTAGTCGAAGGTACCTCTATGAGATTATGAAAGAACAAAATTTGCCGGATCTGGAAGCTAGATTAATTTTTTTGGAAAATCTCTTATTGTCAAGCTATGGCAGTACTGTGGATGAGGTAAAGAGTTGGAAGCATAGATTTTCTTTATTTAAAACCGCTTTAAGGGAAAAATGGGCAAAATGCCATGGAAAAGAAGAAGCATTTCTTAAAAATAACGAGTCGTGGCTAAACGAAAGCTTCGAGCTTCCTTTAAAATTGTTGCAACAAGGACGGCCTTCAAAATCTTTTCAAGAATCGAGTGAGCGAAGTAAGCGTCGAAAAACTGAAGAACTGCGATCAACAATAGAAGATGAAGTTATCGTCCACGCTGCACAAACAAGTTTAAGAACACAAGGAAGAAGAGATGCGGCAAAAATTCTAAAGGAAATAGCGAGTTGTCCCACTCGGGCTCACGAATATAAAAAAGCAATTGACGAAAAAGAAAATAAAGATAGTGCTACTGCTTTGACACCACTGCAGGCTTTAAGAATGTTCGTTGAGGCTGATCTAACAAGACGTCAGTACGAATTAATCAGAGACACAAATAAGCACTTATATCAACCATATTATCTCTTATTGCAAGCAAAACAAGAATGTTATCCACCTAAAGAATGCTTACGTGTCACAAGCACTTGCGCGGTAAGTAGCCTTCAAGGTCTTATTGATAACACTGTTACGCGGCTGTCTATTTTCTTAGAAGAAGTGCTATTGACGCTTAAAGAAGATGAAAGAAATTCTTTGAATATAATTTGTAAGTGGGGTTGCGATGGGTCCCAGCAAGCAAGATACAAACAAAAGTTGGAAAATGATGATGAATCAGATGCTAGCTTGTTTATGACCTCATTTGTACCTCTTCAAATAGTATGTGGAAAAAAAATTGTTTGGCAAAACCCTACGCCCCATCTCCACGGTTTTGCCGCCCAATAAGATTTCAGTTTTTAAAAGAGTCCAATGATGTTACAACAAGAGAAATAGAGTACATGGAAAAATCTGTGAAAGCGCTGAAAGAAACAGAAATAACCATAAACGAGATAAAATTTTCTTTTAAATATTCTTTTGAGATGACCATGGTGGATGGTATTGTGTTTTAAATAAAAGACTTCCACGTTCACCTAATAGATATAATTTATTGTCTCTCGTTAGGTTAATTACTTCAGGTGTTTTCTAAAGAGATCAAAAGGTTAAGTCTCGAACGCGTGCAATACAGGAACTGCCCGTCTGTCGTCAAACGTCAAAACCCATCATCTTGTGTCAACGTGATTGGTAGCAATGTCGCATTCAGCAAAACAGGGTGACTATGCAACACTCCTTCACCCAAAGATTGAACTATACTTCTATTTCTTTGCCTTGGCGCGGAGCCTTTCTGATCGCCGAATTTCGGGTTGAATTTCTGCAACCGCTGGCGCCGCCGCCGTCTCGATGTTGTATCCCTCTGAACGACTGATTTCGGATTGAGTTCCTGGTGCTTCGTTTATTGGTCGTGTAATTAGCATCTCTGTTGAGTCCTCGGGACATGTGGCTTCCTGCTCTGTTGATCTTTGACGGACCTGATCCGCATGCCGGTGAATTTCGTGACCCTGTTGGGATTCGATAACAATTGAAACAGGACCTCTAACCTCTGATATAACGCCCGGTGCCCATCTTGGTGTTCCTGCATAGTTACGATACCAAATCGATTCACCGTTTTTGAATTTGTTTTCTTTCGAAGGTTCCTGCGAGCTTCTTATTTGAACCGGTATTGACTCAGGATGTAGTTTATCAAAATACGTTCGTGGTCTACGGTTGAAAAGTAATTCCGCAGGCGACCGTCCAGTAGCGGAATGCGGTGTTATGTGTTGATCTAACAAAAAACGTGCTAAACGCAATTGAATATCTGATCCAGGAAACTTTTTCAAATATTCCTTAGTCGTGCGTACCATTCGCTCCACCTGGCCATTTGTTGATGGATGGAATGGAGCTGAAAAGATATGTTTTATTAGATTACTTTCGCAAAAATATTTGAATTCATGAGATGTGAATGCCGAACCATTGTCGGATACCATCACATCAGGTATGCCATGAGTAGCGAAAAGCTGTCTTAAAACTCTCATAGCACAAGAAGCTGACGTAGAGGATACTTGGTGAACCTCTAGCCACTTGGAGTATGAATCTACTACAGGGAAAAATATTTCCCCCTAAATGGACCAGCAAAGTCTAAGTGGATTCTGCACCATGGATTTTTTTCTTCTTCCCAAGTATATCCTTTAACCGGGGAGATACCGGGACGCATTTGTTGGCAGGTCATGCACCTCTTTACTGTTTGTTCGATGTCACCGTCCATTTTCGGCCACCAGACGTAGCTCCTTGCTAACGCCTTCATGCGTACTATTCCCGGATGGTTTACGTGAAGTGCATTTAAAAGTTTTTTACGTTGAATTTCAGGCACAATAACTCTTTGCCCCCATACTAAACAACCTTTGCATGATGAAATTTCGTTTTTTCGATCAAAGAAACTCTTGAATTCTCTTTCGGCAGTTAGGGGCCATCCTCTCATTGTCCAGTGCAAAACACGTGATAAGGTTTTGTCTTTTTTAGTTTCTTTTGCAATATCAGTTGCTTGAATAACTGGTGAATCAAGAAAATCAATCATCAAGACTTCCTCTCCTTTATCAGAACAGGTGTCCCTGTCAATGGGTAAGCGACTTAACGCATCTGCATGGGCAATTTCCTTGCCTGGTTTGTGTTGAAGTTTGTAGTTGTAAGCGCTTAAGAAAACAATGTTGCGTAGCATTCTGTCTGAAAGGGTGTTCGGTGTAGGCTTGCAAGGTGAAAATAAACCCAGCAGTGGTTTATGGTCAGTAATAATTAAGAATGGTCGGCCGTATAAATAGTCGTGAAACTTTTTAATACCTGCAATTATTGCAAGTGCTTCTTTATCGATCTGCGCGTACCTTCGCTCTGAAGGATTAAATGTTCTTGAATAATATGCGATTGGTCGCTAGGACCCATCCGGCAGTGAATGGGATAAAACCGCACCAACCCCGTATGGTGAAGCATCACAAGTTAAAATAACTGGCAGTTCCTCATTAAACGGCAATAGGACACTGTCTGACGATAAAAGATTCTTAAGGCTAACAAAAGCTGCTTGATGACTCTTCGTCCATTTCCAAGTAGAATTAGTATCTAAGAGCCTGTGTAGAGGCTCTGCCAATGTAGCCTTCGAGCGTAAAAAAGAATGATAAAAATTTAGAAGACCCAAAAAGGCCTGAAGCTCGCTTTTATTTTTCGGCGGTGGTGCATTTTGTATCGATAACAGCTTCTCTTTTAAAGGGTGTATTCCATTTTCATCGATGCGAAATCCCAGAAAATTAATTGATGGAACGTTGAACATACATTTTTCTTTCTGCAACTTGAGACCAGCTGTTCGAAATTTTTCCAACACTATTTTAAGCTTCCTTGCCAACCCTTCACTACTGTTACCAACAACAACAACAACGTCATCCAAGTAACAGACCACTCCATCCATTCCACGTAGCAACCCTGACATACATTTTTGAAATTCTCCTGGTGCAGAGGAAATTCCAAACTGTAATCTTTTTACTTTAAATGCTCCTTTGTGGGTAATAATAGTTTGAACTAGAGCAGTTTCATCATCGACACTAAGTTGCTGGTAAGCCTGCGCTAGATCCAATTTGGCAAAAACAGCACCTCTTGGCATATTCGCGATCAACTCATGCATAGACGGAATCGGGTAACAATGCGGTTGTAAAGCTCTATTTACAGTTGCCTTATAATCACCGCAAATGCGTATGCTTCCGTTTGATTTTGTCACCGGAACAATAGGTGTTGCCCATCTTGAATAATCGACAGGCTCCAGAATGTTTTGTGCCACCATACGTTCTAGTTCCGCTTCTACCTTCGACCGAATCGCAAAAGGTATTTTTCTTGCAGGCAAATGAATAGGCGAAATTTCGGGGTCCAATAAAAGCGTTATAGGTGGTCCTTTATAAACACCTAGGTCATTTGAAAATAAATCTTGGTAATCGTCAACTACCTCATCCACAACTGAAGAAGTTTTAAGTGAATGGACGCCTTGAATAGAAATTCCTAACGCCTTAAACCAATTATAGCCCAAAATGTTCGTTCGTGTGCCCGTAGCTATAAAAAGTGGTAGATTTCTGACTTCTTTGCTTTTATACCACACGTTTACTTCACATTGTCCCTTGAATGTAATAGCGTTGCCTTGAAAATCCGTTATGTGTGTTTCTATATTTGATAGCTGTGGTTTGAATTTTGGCCACAGTCTATCGAAACTTAAATCAGAAATGATCGTAAAATTTGACCCAGAGTCGACTTCGAACTCACACTTGCGTCCATTTAGAACTAAAATTGTTCTTTGTTTTAAATTCGGCGTATCACAATGGGCCCTTGCGGCCTAAGTGTGTCAGGCAATGTACTCATTGACTGACAGCCACTTCCACCTTTAAATTCGGAGTGCAGGAAATCATGTTTACAATAGAGTTCGTTGCCCTTTTCAAACTCGCATGACCCTGACCATCTCTCATTCCCCCCCGACATACCTTTTTAATGTGTCCCACTTTGCCGCAACTGTTACAGACAGCTGTTCGAAATTTGCAAGCAGATCGTAAATGTGGCCCTCCACAACTGTAACACGTAACTGAACGTGATGTAATACTAGGGGAAATATTATTCGGAGGCTTCGATATTTTCTCCTTTTGTCTGCCTGCTGCTCTCTGTACGACGTTTATTTGATCATCGGAGACACTCCTCTCAGGCGCGGTTGATTTAATCATCTGTAAACTACGAATCGCTACTTCAGCTACAGCTGCCTTCTCCTGAGCAGCTTGGAACGTCAGTGCTGGTGTGGCAATGAGCTCTTGTTGTAACCTGCTATCGCGAAGTCCACACACGAACCGATCTCGCAGCATTCGGTCTAATGAATCGCCGAAATTGCAGTGGCTTGAGATTTTTCGAAGTTCAGCAACATACTCAGTTGTTTTTTCATTGGTGAGTTGATCTCGCTTAAAGAAGTTGTAGAACGAAGCGATTTCCGAAGGGGGAGGTGAGAAATGATCAGAAAGAGTCTTACAAATCATATTATAGTCGAGTTCAGTTACCTTTTTTGGTGAAATTAATGACTCCAGCAGATCAAATAGCGGTGCTCCGCACACAGTAAGAAATGTAGCTCGTTGAAGACTTGGTGTTGTGATACCATTTGCCTCTAGGAAAATGTCGAATCGTCTTTTGTAAGATCCCCAAGCAGACTGCCTCGACACATCGAATGCTTCCATGTGCCCGATAGAACCTGAACTTTGCATTGTATTTAGTGTTAAATGAAGATTAGAAGATGAACAATTCGAAGTATTTTCTGTATTTTCTCTTTTAAGGAATAGCTGTGGAAAGTTCTCCTTATTAATATCGCTGGTCTGAATTTCTTCTTCTGATAAATCGGACATTTCGATTAATCAAAAATTCCCAGCGATCCCATCCTCGTCGCCACTATTGTGTTTTAAATAAAAGACTTCCACGTTCACCTAATAGATATAATTTATTGTCTCTCGTTAGGTTAATTACTTCAGGTGTTTTCTAAAGAGATCAAAAGGTTAAGTCTCGAACGCGTGCTATACAGGAACTGCCCGTCTGTCGTCAAACGTCAGAACCCATCATCTTGTGTCAACGTGATTGGTAGCAATGTCGCATTCAGCAAAACAGGGTGACTATGCAACAGATGGAAAGGTATGTAATGCTGCAACTGGAACGAGTTCCACTAGTAAGTGTTATATTTGTGGTGCAACATCGAAAAACTTCAACAGCATTGATTTTAAGGAGAAATCTACTTTAACTGGTGTTAATTTTGGACTATCCGTATTGCACGCCAGAATTAGACTATTTGAAAGTATTCTACACTTGGCATACAAACTACCGGTAAAAAAATATAGAAAAACTAGAACCAAAGAAGAAATAGAACTGGAAGAACAAACTAAGCGCCACATTCAAAAAATTTTGAATTGATTTATAGACTGAAAGTGATATTGGAAACCATTTCAAGTGGACACAGAATTGAATCACAAAAATATGACCAATATGCCAAAGATACTGCTCGGCTTTACATTCGTCTTTATAATTGCCACCCAATGACTCCGACAATGCGCAAAATATTGATACACGGTGCAATCATAATCGAAATCTCGTTGTTACCAATAGGCCAATTATCAGGAAGCTGCAGAGGCCCGCAATAAACATTTCCGCTTGTATCGCGAAAATTTTGCAAGGAAATTTTCAAGAGAGCAGTGCAATTTGGACGTATACAACAGACTATTACTAAGTTCCGATCCACTTCTTAGCAGCCTAAGGCCAAAAAAAGCGAACCATTTCCAAATCATATTGCCCTGAAGCAATAAACATGCTTGTTCCACCAGATTCTTACACCGAACCCGATTCAGACATTGAACCACAAGACGAATCTGTTAGTGAATTAATATGAATTAAGATTTAAACTTTTTTTTGTTATTTTTTGTAAGCTGAAAAATTGTTAAGAAAGCAAAAAAAACTAATTTCATTTCAATAAATAATAATAATTTAAAAAACATCAAAATACTTCAAAATCTACTTGAAAATAGTTTTTTTTATTAAAATTTTATTTTTTTTCGTCATATGAAACCCAATAGAAACGATTTAAGTGAATAAATGTTTTTGGCCGCATAAAAGTGAAAAATTGACCCATGTGAGCTGTGAAGACTAATTTATTTGGAAGAGGAAGTGGTGGTGAACTATGGGGCTTTCGCAAGAACCTAGAATCCGTTACGACGATTTTTAAAAGAGTTGAGGAAATGGAGATTTTGGAGTTAGAAATTAATGGTTTCGCGCTCCAAATTTTTCCAATATATTTGAATTGTACTCACTGGGCGAGAGACTACAACCGGCTCTGTAAAACTCTACAGAATTTGAACTCTGCGGATGTACTACTTATTGGGGATTTCAATGCTCGTGTTGGCTTATACCAAAACAACTTCGTTAGTGGAGCTACTTCTGCAATCATCAATCCAACACGACGATCAAAAGATGAAGTATGTGACGGAAAGGGTGCTAAAATTTTAGAAATTGTAGATACGTTGGACGGAAGGATGTTAAACGGAAGCTGCAAGGGGGATGCGATGGGTGAATACACGTTTTTTCGTGGAACATCTTGGTCAGTCATAGATTATTGTTTTGTGTCTGGAAAATGCCAATACTGAGTGATTTTAAAATAGGAACTCAGATTTATTCTGACCACATGCCGCTGGAAGTGTCGTGCACGATCTCTGAATCTGATGAAACCAGCACAAAGGAACTAGGCTTACTCCTTAGGAATGATAGTTTTCGTTTGTTGTGCTTTTTATTAATGATTGCACTTAAAACAGAAACGACCGATTCATTTGGTGAATACAATTGAACTCACTGATCATTCGCGTTTTCCAACTGAATCTTGCCGATGACCGAAATGTCCATGAAGCATTTAGAGGTTGTTCGTCTCTTGTGCCAATTACAATATTGAAACTTGCTCGCCAAGCATTTTTGTGTTGCCCAATTCTTGTGTCAATTGCAAAGTGAACCTTTATTGCGACATCATCAATGGCAATGACTTGTTGAATTGGGGAACACGCTTAATGTTAAACATTAAGTTTGGCGACCCAAATGCACACGCAACATTCCTCCACCCTCAGGGAAAGTTTCAATCGGAAATGCGAATATCAGTATTCCATATTTATTTTCCAAGTATTTATGTATGTAACTTAAAACTAACAGATTATTTCAACTTATAGACTATCTTATATTATAACCTTTAACATACATAAATTAACCTACACATTACACAAATTTGTCTTAAATTAAATGAATTTAACATTTATTTTCATCTGAAGAAATTTTCAATTTAGATATGTATATGTTTTTAAGTTCTCTTATTTTATAAACTAATGAATATTAATTAAGCTTACATTTGAATTTACATATAATAATGTTGTAGTTTCGTTCAAACAACATATACTTTTAATTTTTTTTTTTTTTAAGTTAAAATATTTTATTTTTACAATTTGCAAAAATTTATTGACATATATTATTATTATTTATATATATATATATATTTTTTTTAAACTTACACGATACTTGAGGGAATTATGGCATAAAATTCAAAATATAATCTTCAACTTCTTTTTTTTTCTTTAGTTAGAATGTTTTAGTTCTACAATTTATATCAATTAATTGACATAAATAAACATTTTTTCTTTCTTTTTTTTTTTAATGGGAAACCATCATTATATTGTGGCACAAAATCTAAAATTTAATTTTAAACATTTTTTTTTATTTTACAATTTATAAAAATTTACTGATACAAATAATTTTTCTTTAAGTTTACATTTACATGAGAAGGAAACCATCATTATATTATAGCAAAAAAAAAAAAAAAAAAACCAAACGAAACTTAGACACACGCATACGTAGCTGCCTTGTTCGACTGGCGAGTTGGTGCTTCAGGTGTTTTGTGTTTTTTTAGTTTTGCTGATTCGTTTTGGCTCGTCATCGCTGATTTGTGACGATGGGAAACGTTGATCCATGCATATGACTGTATTGGCAGCTGTTGGTATCGGATTCTTCCTTCTACTGAAGACTGCCACAAACACGATGACTGCAACGGTTATCACTCCCAAGGTCGATAACGAAAGTAGCGAATATCTGTGGAATGATATTTCCCATGCCATGTTTCTCGTATTTCTTGTGGTTTCCAAATTTGCGAGGTTTTGTTGCAATTCTTGAAGGGAACGCTTACCATCCAAAATATCGCTGACTATTTTCTTGTGGTCTCCCACTCCGAAATTCCATGGTTTCGACGTAGTTGGTTGGCTTTTGACTCGAATTGGGGCTCTCAGGTCTTCCAAGAGCTGTGAGTGGTTAACCAATGGCTGCTTGTATTCCGCAAGTGTTGCGAAATTTCGTTGGTATGAGAATTTCAGTTCTTTGGTGTTGGCGTCGCAAGGTTGGTGTAGTTTGAATATTCCCAACCCCTCCAGAGTTGCTTGCTCACGAATCCCACCGCACATTAGGTTCAGTATCAATAGCTTTCTACAACTGAAAAACCAGTGGCTAGCTGCTGACATTTTAAGCAGGACGCCATCGGTTGCTGGGACTGCAACATATGTATTTACAACTAGTTTCGGATGTAACAGCATGTTGTAAAAGTTCAACTAGAAAATGCTTAGAACCAGATGTTAACAGCGGTGCATAGAAACTGCAAATGGCAACTGTCGAGTTTGCCTTTGTCTCAGATACCAGCACGCACCTCTGGAAATCATCATGACTTAGTATTCCAATTAGTGCGTGGTTTTCGGATTCAGCGATGTACTCGAATCTGTTGTCGATGACTAGATCCCAATCCTTATTGTATACTGCTGGCATTGGGTATACCTTATGTAACTCATAACGACAGTTTTCCGGCAGTGGTATGATTATTTTTATAAAGTAATCGCCTTGGTTTGGAAAAACTGACGTTTCTGCGGCTTGATGGAGTATTGTAAAGTCCCCAAATACGTCTTCACTTCTTACACCTGCTGCCTGCAAAGTCTTAGTTAAATTGCTTGCATTTAGAATAAAAGGATGCAGGAGATCATCTACAATAGATAGCTCAATGAACTGACGATGTTGCAATTCTATCATCTTTGCCGTAATAAGTGCAACAAGTTCGTTGATATCCAACTTCATTTGCATTGTGTTTATTTCGTTATCTAGGTTGCTCAGACTTTTCCCAATTGTATTGGACAATCCTTCTGTTTCCGCCGTTATGTTTTCGATTTCGGCTGTCAGCTGCGTAATAGGCTTGGAAAGTTTTTCATAGTTCGAGGACACAACCGATACTTGATTTTTCATAACTTGGATGGTCTCATCTTCATCCTTCTTTAAAATCTGAAGCCGGCTATACACTTTCTGTGAGTCTTCACTGTCCATAGTGCCAAAGGCCCATTTTGAGAACTGTCCAATGAAGTCCAGAGCTCGTTTTTGGCGGTTAGAGGGCAGTTGAAAGATAGCGTTTAAACGTTGGCCATCTTGCCTCAACATGTCAAGATTGAGCTCCAGCTGTTGCACCCTCCGCACGCAACGCTGCCGGTATTGGTTGTCTGGAACATTTTGACAGATTTTTCCAACCTTCTCTATACAGTCCTCCGTCACTGCCAATACGGTCGGATACTCCAACGGTGTAAACTTTGTCAATACAGTCCACGTGTCCTTGTAAAAAACTGCACGCCCCACTGTCTCGAAAAACACCGGTGACGCCCGAAGACGTTCGATTTCGTATGGTGGTCTAGTCAAATCTACCCCTATAACTACCAATGAAATTATAATAAATCTATACATTTTAGATGTTTCCTTTCTTTTACCTTTTTTTTTTTACTTTAAAAGAAATACAATACTTAATATAAATATAATACGAAACTTTATTTTGCTTAGAAATATAAAATTTATTTTGATACCTGTAAAGAAAAACTTTGGGTTATTAACTATGGAATAAGTAAACTTTTGAAAAGGATTTGATTATTAGAGATTTATTGAAAGATATGAAAATAGATTTATTTCTGACAATGAAAACGTTTGAGTTGATTGCTATGCACCCTTTTGGCTTTCCTACCGGCTAAAATAGTGGTGTTTACTGAGTTGTTAACGGACACCACCTCATAGGGCCCTAACCAAATTGGAGAGAACTTATTTTTCCTAGTAGGGTTCTTAAGCATAACTTTTTCTCCAACAGCAAACGTAACAGGGTTTGTCTGTCGATCGTATTGCTGCTTTGCTTTTCGTTTAGCAACCTCCAAGTTTTTCCTTGCTAGTTCGTATGTTTTTTGTATCGGATGTTTCAGAAGCTTTGGATAATGCTCGCTATTATAAAGGGGTGCAGGTTTGCCCTTTAAATTAGTTGGCATTTCAAATTCAAAGCCATACAAACTTTTCGTGGGGGTTAACTTGGTAGCTGAATGCTCGGTGTTATTGTGAACATGCATCGCCTGTCTCAACCATTGGTCCCAGCACCGGTCATCATTGCCAACGAAACTCCTTAGATATTCCGCTAAGGGTCTGTGACTGCGTTCCAGCGATCCATTTGCTTGTGGGTGATAGGCGGTAATGTGAACCTTTTTAACTCCTAGAAGCTTACAAGTTTCCGAAAAAAGCTTCGAAGTAAAATTGGTTCCATTATCTGTGACTAGTACTTTTGGTATACAGAACCTTGTAACGATCTCCTCGTAAAAAGCTCTTGCAACCGTAGATGCTTCCGCGTCAGGAATTGCTACACATGTCATATACTTGGTCAGGTCGTCCTGGAAAGTCAAAATATACCTGTTACCAGAATATGTTAACGGAAGTACACCAACCATGTCCATGTATACTTGGGCATGGGGTGTCTGTCAGTACCATTGGCATTTTAGTAAGTAGTGCACTCTTATTTTTCTGACACTCTGGGCACTCTTTTACATAGTCCAGTATCTGTTTGTTCATACCTTTCCACCTGTATTGTCGTCTGATGCGTTGGAAGGTTCTTTTTCCACCTTGGTGGCCCCCAGTGGCGAGTTATGGAAATCTTTTAATATTGTTTGGATTTCGTCTGGGTTGGATAGAAACGTCCAATTCCCAGTACCCTTTCTAACCGAATCGACTTGACTTTCTTTCACCACCGTGATATTATCATCCCCCCTGTAAGTTTCGACTATTTGCATTTTTGACTTGGTCCCGTGCTGCTTGTAACCTCGTTACTGCCAGACACTGACCTTCAGGCCTAGAAATACGACTCAATGCGTCCGCATTTGTATTTATTTTTCCGGGTTTGTACTCAATTTTGTAGTCGTATTCTGAAAGTTTGTGGTGAAAGTTAACAAGACGAGTTGTTGGGTCTTTCACGTTAAATACTCCTTTCAGTGGTTGGTGGTCACTGTAGACTATAAACGGTCGCCCTAGCAAATATGTTCTGAAATTTTTAGTCGCCCATACAACAGCTAGCAGCTCCCTTTCTATGGTCGAATACCTCCTCTCGCTCGGACTTAAAGATCTACTAGCAAAAGCGATCGGCCTATCCTCTCCTACTTTTCCCTGTGACAATACCGCACCCAACGCCTCACCACTAGCATCAGTTGTAAGGATGAATGTTTTAGTAAAATCAGGGTATATCAAAACCGGTGGGGATGTTACTGCCTTTTTTAGATCTTCAAAAGCCCGTTGACATTCGTCACTCCACCTAAATTGTGTGTTCTTTCGGAGGAGATTGTGTATGGGAAAAGCTATAGTTGCGAAATCTGGTACAAACTTACGGTAATAACTTACAAATCCCAGAAAAGACTGAACTTCTTTGATATTTTTGGGAGGTGGGTAACTAGTTACGCAACTAGTCTTTGATGGGTCAGGTCTCGCGCCGTCTTCAGAGCAGATGTGACCCAAGTATACCACTTCTCTGCAAAGAAACTTGCATTTCTCTACGTTGAGTTTTAAACGGCTCTCCCTTAGTCTACCAAAAACATAAATTAACTTCTTATTATGATCTTCAAAATTCTTAGCATAAATCACTATATCATCAAGGTAGACGAAACAGTCAATGCCGTGGAGCCTGGAGCCCCGTCAAGATATTATTCATTATTCTTTGAAAAGTGGCGGGTGCTCCTGAAAGTCCAAACGGCATTCGGTTGAACTCATAAAGACCGAGACTAGTGCTAAAGGCCGTTTTCTCTCGATCCTTTTTGTCTATGAGAACCTGGTGGTAACCGTTGGCCAAATCAAGAGTAGTGAAATACCGACTATTTCCTAACTGGTCGAGAATATCTTCTATTCTGGGCAGAGGAAAAACATCTTTCACTGACACCTCGTTTAGTTTGCGGAAATCAACTACCACTCTCCACTTCTTTTGTCCGTCAGGTCCCGATTTCTTAGGAACGACCAAAAGTGGAGAATTCAATGGTGATTTACTGGTAGAAATAACTCCATCGTCAAGCATTTTTTTGACTTGTGAGTTTATCTCATCTCCAATTTGAGGTAATCTATACTGTTTTTGATTTATTGGCCCTTGGCCCACTTTCACAGTTATTTTATGAGAAAGAACATCGGTATAGCTTAAAAGGTCTTCATCCAAATGAAATATATCACTGTATTGACTACATATTTCTTCTATACCAGCTCTTTCCTCAATACTCATAGAAGGATTTAACTTTAATGCCTTTAGCAATGAATCTATTCTACACGGTAGCGTTGAGCTTTGTATGTTATAGATATATTTATAGATATGTTATAGATATATTTATATTGCGACATCATCAATGGCAATGACTTGTTGAGTAAAACCCAAATGCACACGCAACATTCCTCCACCCTCAGGGAAATATCTATAACATAAATGTATGTTAAAGATATTTGGAGACCACACGCAACACGTTCAAGCTTAAGATCAACTTAAATTATGAACTTGCTACGCGAAGGTCACCCAATATAAAGGATCTTACTGAGATACTGACAGAGGCTACGCCAGAAAGCGCGAAAAAGATGCTGAAGAACAATAATTTTAAGCAACAATGGTTTGATTAAGACCGTCAAAAAGCTAGAAAAAAGTCCTTCGCGTTCTTAAAATTATTTTGGAAATATAACTCTCCTGCTCTCAAAAACATGTATGCAAGAGCAAATGAGGACTTCAAACAGCTCTGTTTGGAGAACAAGAAGAAACTTGATGATCAAAATATTAGAAAATTAGATCTTCGGCAGAGTTCTGGAAAGCCGCCAAGTCAATCAACGGAAGAAAAATTGTATTGCAGCATCGCTCAGAGCAACAGATCTGTGTGACTATTTTAAGAATTTGCTCAATGCACCACAATTTTCACAACAGTCCCTTATTTCGAGGACGAGAAACTAGATGCGCCTTTCACGATTATCAAGGTAGAAAATATAATTTCAAAAACCAAAGCAGGAAAAGCCCCTGGTCATGACCGAGTCCCTGTAGAGTTTTATAAAAATTGTACACCAGAATTCCTTAGCGCACTGACGGTGGAGTATAACAGAATTTTTGAATACGCTGATAATGATTTTCAGTAAGAGAACGTGTATTGAAAAAGGAAGCAGCGCGGTGCACCGGGGATTATCATTATTTTCATTATCATTATTATTATTATTATTATTATTATTATTATTATTATTATTATTATGATTATTATTATGATTATTATTATTATTATTATTATTATTATTATTATTATTATTATTATTATTATTATTATTATTATTATTATTATTATTATTATTATTATTATTATTATTATTATTATTATTATTATTATTATTATTATTATTATTATTATTATTATTATTATTATTATTATTATTATTATCAGTATTATTATCATTATTATTATTATTATTATTATTATTATTATTATTATTATTATTATTATTATTATTATTATTATTATTATTATTATTATTATTATAATTATTATTATTATTATAATTATTATTATTATTATTATTATTATTATTATTATTATTATAATTATTATTATTATAATTATTATTATTATTATTATTATTATTATTGTTATTATTATTATTATTATTATTATTATTATTATTATTATTATTATTATTATTATTATTATTATTATTATTATTATTATTATTATTATTATTATTGTTATTGTTATTGTTATTATTATTATTATTGTTATTATTATTACTATTATTATTACTATTATTATTATTATTACTATTATTATTATTATTATTTTTATTATTATTATTATTATTATTATTATTATTATAATTATTATTATTATTATTATTATTGTTATTATTATTATAATTAATATTGTTATTATTATTATTATAATTATTATTGTTATTATTATTATTATTATTTCTATTATTATTATTATTAGCAATGTTGCTGCTGAACCTTTTTCTTATGAATCCACCCCGACTCTCAACTCGGGTCCAATTGGTATTGTTCCTGATGTAAATGTTGCTGCTGTTAAATCTACCTTTTCTGCGTACGATTTCTCAATATACTATCAAAATTTTGGTGGTATAGGAACCAAATTAAACGAGATATTTTTATAATTTTCTTCGTGTGAACATGATATCATCCTTCTCACCGAAACGTGGCTTACTAGTAGCTATTTAAGCTCTGAATTGTTTGATAACAACTTTCACACCGTATATCGAAAAGACGAATGCTGGCTTACTACTGGAAAAGATAGAAGTGGAGGAGTACTAGTTGCTATTCGTGCAATATATATATATGTGCAGTACAAAATGTAAATGATAATGACGAAATAGCACGATACCAAATGGGTAGGTACATTAGCAGCAACGAAGCTACTTAGCACATTGTCAGCTTTCCTATACACGAAAGAGACCCTTCTGTCCAGCATCTAGCAATACATCTTCAAAACAGTCAACGTGTATACTTCACTGAAGAAAATGTTATCCAAAGAGCGCTTCAGGCTCCAAAAACGACACTAAATGAATTTTTTACATTGTGTCAAAAATCTGATATTTTTGGCCAATTTGTAAAAACATATATGTATACTGATGTTCCACGTTATTTCACATGGAACAAATCCGGTAAAAAATGGGAACCACGAAAACAAGGAAAAACACCAAAACACGGTCACAATTGAAAGTTGCATCGGTAATTGCATAGTCAGGCATTGCGGCTACTTTGCTATAAGGTGGGCGAACGGCACATTCAAAATTCAAGCTGCCATTGGACATTTATAATAAACCAAATGGAATATGCAACAGAAAAAAGAATAGTGGAATAGCTGCAGTGTTGCGGAAGAGTTCAATTATAATTTGGGATGAGTGCACAATGGCTCACAAATATTCACTCGAAGCATTGCATAGAACTATACAAGATCTAAACGGCAATGATGAACTTTTCGGTGGTGCTCTCTTACTTTTGTCTGGTGAGTTTACCAGCTATACCTCGCTCTACTTTCGCGGATGAGATTAATGCATGTTTAAAACATGCAATTTCTGCACTTTTCTTCAGAAAAAAAAAAAAAATGAATTGATTCAAAGTATTTTTCCGGATATACAGAGTAATTACTTTAATCATAACTGGCTCAGTCATCGGGTTATTTTGGCAAGTAAAAATGTTGATGTTGATGAAATTAACATCCAGATACAACAGTTGCTACCAGGCGATCTGATGTCTTTTAAATAAATTGATACTGTTGCTAATGAAAATGATAGTTTAAATTTTCCAATTGAATTTTTAAATTTACTAGGTATACCTGGAATGCCACAGCATAATCTTCGATTGAAGATTGGTTCACCTGTTATTCTCCTGCGTAATTTGAATCCACCTCAATTATGCAACGGTACACGTTTGGTCATTACAAAGACCACCGGATATATTCTTGAAGCAACCTTTTTAACTAGAAAGTATAATTTAAAAGTGGTCCAGTTGCTACATATTCCAATGATACCGTCAGATTCTACCATACCCTTCAGAAGGTTACAGTTTCCAATTCGTTTAGCTTTTGCCATGACTATAAAAAAGTCTCAAAGCCAAACTATGTTCATTTGTGGCTTAGATTTGTAAAATCCATCTTTTCCTCATGGGCAGCTATACATTGCATGTTAACGTGTAGTCAACGTCAAACCTATTTGTGTTAGCGAAAGACAGGTTAACCAAAAATATTGTGCACCGATTAGTGCTAAAGTAAATTGAAATTAAAAATTTTTATAATTCATAATAATAAATATTATTGTTAGAAGATTTTAAACTATCCGCCCTACCTACCTCATTTATAAGTTTAACTGGCACATGTCATTCTAAAAACTTTGTAACTAACTCATTTGTATTAAACTTGAATGAAAATAATAATAAATTTTAAATTTAATTCTTTTGTTTTGATTCTCGTCAACTGTAATTTTTTATCAATTATGTTCATATCCCAAACCAATAAATTTTTATTTTTATTTCCGTTTTCGTTCGTAAATAATAATTTATTGTAATAAGGGATAACGGTAGTAGAAAGTTAATCATGAAGGTCGCCATTTTTTTTTTTTTACAAATAGCATCTATGTAAAAAAGCAGTGTGGTGCCCATGTCTGATGGTCTCCTACCGTTCTCCTTAAATAGTTTACAACAATAGGTATCATATGACAAAAACGTTAGCCACAGCAAACGCGTGTCCGGGTTAGCTAGTTTATTTATAGATTTCTATTGTTGGGATTGGAAAGCTAATGTTTTGCTTTTTTAATTTTTTTTTTTACAGGAATTACAAGACCTTGGTAGAGATCCTCCAGCACAGTGCTCCGCTGGACCGGTAGGAGATGATTGTAAGTATTTATAGTTTAACGAAGAAGGGGGCAACGTGGTGCTCGTGGCATAATGGTAAGCATGTTAACCTTGGGTAAGGTTAGGTAGAATAGGCTGACGGTTGATCTAGAAACCTATGAGCATTGAATAATTATATATAGAAGTGACACCGGAATAAATCGCCACCAGGAGTTCTTATGCCGCTAGTATCGATATTGAAGCTAGTTAGTTCAACAACCTTTTTGCAAATTTAGTCCCAAAAGATATTTTTTATTATTCTTTCGCTGGTTACCGAAGAGGTTAAGATTAAAAATGGATGAAAAATGGATTAAAAAACAGATGATGGGGTTGAGTATTATGTATTTGATTATAATAAATTATAATAAATCCGTTAGGGTACCCTAGGGAACATATTTTAAAATCTAAACTGCCAAATTTCCTTTAATTGAAAATGGTTTGTGTATGAAATAAGGGTGTTAGCTTCTATGTATATGTTGTGATGAATCGACTAGTTTCCTGAACTCCAAATACCTTGGTTGGCTCATAGATGGCATCGTCAATCAACTTAATAAATCTATGTTTATTTTTGCTGTACTATGTTGGTCACACTGAACTGAGGTTTCTTACTAAAATTTTGGTACATTAAAGTCACTTCCTATTACCTAAGCATTAAATGAGTCTTGTCCTTATTTTTTTGGTTATAAATTTCTAATCTTTACATTTCGCGTCAATCATAATATATAGTAAAAAAGCTTACTATTTAAATTATTCATGGTGACCCCGACGTGATCTAGTCAAAGTATTTTTTAATTAAAAAAAAAAAGGTTTATTCACTTTATCATCAAATTAAAATTGAACCAAAAACATGGCGCCAAGTGCAGACTCCAAGGAAGGCAAGAGGCTAGAGAAGATAGAAGGCCTCAAGAACCGCCGATCGGTTATTTGTGGCCAACTTGAACGTATCAAACAATTCTTAGAAGGAATCAGCGTAGATACCATAACCTCTCAACAGGTGGAATTGCGAATCTCTTCATTGGATATGATTTATAAATCATTTGATGATGTCCAGACAAAAATAGAAGATCTAGATGTAGATGAAGCCACGGATCCCGACGGGCTTCGATCTCAATACGAAGAACTTTACTACAACGTGCGTCCTCGATTGAGCGAGCTTATTAAAGCCCTAGATCCAGAACCACCAAAGGTTGAATCGGCCCAAAACCCACAGTTAAAATATATGAAATTGCCTACTCCAAAACTTCCTATCTTTTCAGGTGAGATCACAAAATGGTTGGATTTCTATGAAACCTTTAAATCCCTTGTCGATTCCAATCCCACACTGAGTAAAACTGCTAAGTTCCAATATCTTAAATCTACACTCGATGGTCATGCACTACGAGCCATTGATACCATTGAAATTAATGATGCTAACTACAATGTTGCATTGGAGGTCCTCATTAATCGCTATCAAAATAAGAGGATTATATGTACCGAACACCTACAAAAAATCTTCAATGCTCCAGCCCTCCAGAAACCATCAGCAACCGCGCTAAGAGAACTCCTAGATGACTTCAACAGCCAGCGTGCACTTGCATCGCTTGGACGACCCGTTGACAAGTGGGACGATGTTTTAATACACCTCATGTCTTCAAAACTTGATCCAACAACTCACAGCAAATGGCTTGAGGAGTGCCAGGTGGAAAAGCTACCAACTCTATTAGAATTCACTAAATTCATTGTAAAGCGTTGTCAAATACTGGAATGCTCTGGAATCAAATCCAATGCGCAGGCAAGTAGAATCACTTTAACACATGTTGATAAAAAATCGAATCCTAAAACCCTAACCGTTACTAAAGGCAACAAAAGGTCTGATAAAGGTTGCTTATATTGCTCAGGTTCAAATCATCTTATTACGAAGTGCTATAAATTTATTCGTCTCAGCATTCCTGAAAGACATTCCGTTGTTCAGACAAAAAATCTATGTGCTAACTGTCTCAGTGATGATCATGAGATCAAAGACTGCAAACTACAAACTTGTCGCAAACGCAGTGGTCAACATCATTTTTTGCTTCATTTCGATGAAAGCATTTCGCAGTTTCCGAACATTACAAAGCTTAATCCTAACGCAAGTGAATTTAGTTCTGATCAAGCACAAACTAACACGGTATTACAGATAACTAAAGATCCATGCTTAGTTTCTCAGGGATATTCCACAACCAAACTTACACTACTCGCTACTGCAGTGGTGCATGTATTGGACAAACAAAACACACGTGTTCCTTGTCGCATTCTCCTAGATTCGGGTTCTCAACTCAACCTAATCACTGAACGGCTTGCCCTTATGTTAGGAATTGAAAAGCAAAGGACTACTACTTCAATAAGCGGAGTCGGAGCTAGTACCGCGGTCTCTAAATTCAAAACAAGCCTCATGCTTAAATCGCGTTTTAATGATTTTAGCTATAGTCTAGAAGAAAACGTTATTAAAAAGATAACACAGAAACTACCGGAATCAGACATCGACATCGCGAAGTGGTCAATTCCAGGAAACATTAATCTTGCTGACCCGCTCTTCCAACAATCGCGACACGTCGACATTTTATTGGGAGCAAGCCACTTTTTTTCTATTCTTTCTATCGGTCAGATACGGCTAAGCGATTCCCTCCCGATACTACAAAATACGGTCTTCGGCTGGGTTGTGTCAGGCGTTGCAACATCGTATCACACAGAAAATAAGATGGCTTTATGTAATTTATGCGTGCATGAGGAGGAAAATTTAAATGAAATATTGCAATCGTTTTCCAGAGTAGAAAGCTTCAATAAAACACCAGAGGATAATCACAATACCTCGCTTGGACCATGCGAAGTTCATTTTCGCGAGAATGTTATTCGTTTTGAAGGAGGACGCTACCAAGTTCGAATACCGTTTAAAATGGATCCAAATTCACTAGGTTCATCGTACGAAATAGCTTTAAAGAGATTATATAACTTAGAAAGGAAATTGCAGAAAGACCCACATGTTCGGACTGAGTATATTAAATTCATTCACGAATATGAAAGCCTCGGCCATATGCAAGTTGTTGATATAGCGACACTTAATTTCAATAAGCCACACTTCTTTATGCCACATCACTGCATTGTCAAACCAGGGAAGCTCTCCAACAAAACTGCGTGTAGTGTTTGATGCCTCTTGCAAGACGAGCAGTGGTACTTCTCTCAATGAGATTATGCATGTTGGACCTCTGCTACAAGCTGACCTTTTCTCTACGGCATTAAAGTTCCGCTACCACAAATTTGTCTTCACAGCTGACATAACAAAAATGTATCGGCAAGTACCTGTACACTCAGACGATCAGCTGTTTCAACTCATCGTATGGAGAGAATCTCCGTTAGATAAAATAAAAATATTCAAACTGTGCACTGTGACGTATGGTACTAGTGCAGCCTCATACAATTCAAGGACAACCGGGAGTGAACACCCTGAGGAAGACAAAATCAACCGACTTCTTTATTGTAATATTTATTTTTGACATGTAATTTTATATCTTATAATATTCTAATCTTAAGTCATTGTATACCGTTAGGCCCCCTATGTGCCAACAAATGTAAATTTTTCCAATGTTATCATATGTTAGTTGTAAGCCAAATTGTAAATATTGTTCAATAAAACAAACTTGAACTTGAACTTGAGTGCAGCCTCATATTATCTCGCCATCAGAGTGTTATGTCAGCTTGCTGAAGATGAGCACAGTCATTATCCCCTTGGTTCCAAGGTCTTACGCAACGATTTCTACGTAGATGATGTTCTCACAGGGTCGGACTCACTCGATGATTTACTGCGCACTAAAAAGGAACTAGCGCAAATTTTGAATGCAGGTGGTTTTCAACTCAGGAAGTGGTGCGCTAATGACAGTAAAATTATAGAGGACATTCCTTTTGAAGATAGAGAAGAATTCTTTCAATTACGGCAAGACAATGTAATAAAGACTTTGGGTCTTGTATGGGAGCCAGAAAATGACAACTTTCAGATTAAGGTCAACCTTCAGCTTATTACCAGATTCACAAAGCGTACCATACTGTCTGATATAGCAAAGCTTTATGACCCTTTAGGACTAATTAACCCTGTAATAGTTAAGGCTAAGATTTTTATGCAAATGCTGTGGAAAGGCAAGCTATATTGGGATGAAGCCCTTCCGCAAGAGCTACACTAAGGGCCGGTTTGTTCAAGCTTGATTATTTGTAATCAATGATTATTCCAGATGATAATCATGGATTCGGTTTGTTCATGAAATTTTTAATCAAGGAATCTCTGATCAGAGCTTTTAATCATAGATTTTGCTAACCAGGCAATTTTTCTGGGTTAAGTACATTTAAACAATGATTAACTGATATTCAGTTTGTTCAGGCTTGATTTTTGTCACAGCTTTTCCTTCAAAAAAAAAATAAAAATTGTCAGGCTGACATATCACATAAAATATTTTTTTGGAAATCAATAAGCATCTTCACTAAATTTTTTCAAATGAAGCAAATACGTCTATAAATTTATTAATGAAGAGATTCCACCAGATGTACATCAAGAAAACATAGCACTTGTTGAATCAATTGATGTCGCCAGGATGAAATTAGATTAAAATTTCTATAGTTTTGACATTTGAAAAAAACTGTATGTATTTTCAATAATTTCCTTGATTAAGTTTTGACATATAGACTGGAAAATGGAACGATTTTTGAATAACCCATGATTTGCTAACCAAGCTATGAAAAAGGTGAACAAACACTCTTTGGTGATCACAGATTCTTAATCAGGGATTAAGAAGAATCCTTGATAACCAAATTGCTTATTTAACCCGCTCTGAACAAACCGGCCCTAAATCGTTTAGACAAGATTTGTTCGATTTGGAGCGCATATCCTTTGCTCGCCACGTCATGGCAAGTGGAACCCAAACAGATGAGTTACATGCCTTTTCAGATAGCTCAGAAAAGGCGTATGGTGCTTGTGTTTACGTTCGCTCGATAGATGAAAACGGCTCGGTTTCTATTAAACTGCTTTGCGCTAGATCCAAGGTTGCTCCAATAGATAAACATCGCATAACTCTTCCAAGGCTCGAATTATGTGCGGCCACGATGATGGTTAATTTAGTGGACAAAATTATAAACATCGACAAGGAAAAATTCTCTTAACTGCTTTTATTGGACTGATTCAAGTATAGTGCTCCATTGGATTTCATCCGATAGCCACCAATGGCCAACATTCATATCAAATCGTGTAGCGGTCATCCAAAGCCTATCGAAAAGAGAAATGTGGCGTCATATAAGCGGCAAACTGAATCCAGCTGATCTGGTTTCAAGAGGATGCACTTCACGAGAGCTTTGTGATAGTACGCTGTGGTTTTCCGGGCCATCTTTTCTGACCAAGGACGAAGGTACGTGGCCTTGTTGGGAACCTGATACTCAACTCTTGGACGAAGAACTCGAAAGAAAGACACCGAAAATTGTACTCATGCTTGAACAAGACCATGGCATCGTTGAAAACATTACGTTTAAAAACAGTTATATGAAAACAGTTAGAACAATTGCTTATCTGTTGAGATTTAAGCACAATGCCCTTTCGAACATGTACGCAAGAGAGAGACGAACAGAAACAGTGAGTGCAGTGGAAATTGAAGAGGCAATTCACGCTGCTATATGGTCTATCCAACGGCAATCTTTTGACAAAGAAATTAGTATCCTAAAAAAAGGCAAGCAATTACCTTCGAAGTCGCACATATGTTCATTATCGACTTTTGTTGACGAAAGAGGCATTCTTCGCGTCGGTGGACGATTACATCATTCAACGATGACATATGAGTTCAAACATCCAATGCTTCTACCTGCAGGTAGTTTCTTTACATATGAACTTCTTCGTTTTTATCACCAAAGGCACCATCACTTAGGAGCTCAAGGGTTAATAGCCATGGTAAGACAGAAGTATTGGCCTGTTCACGGGAAAGTTTTGGCAAAAAAGGTCATACATAAGTGCGTATTCTGCTTCAAGGCTAATCCAAGGCCAATCTTTCCATTGATGGCGGATTTACCATACGACAGAGTCAATCCATCACGCCCATTTTCGATTACTGGAACCGATTTTTGTGGACCCTTTTATGTACATTATAAAAGACGAGGAAGCACACCGGTGAAGGCGTATGTTGCCGTATTTGTTTGCTTTAGCACGAAGGCTGTACATTTAGAGTTGGTAAGCGACCTTAGCACATCAGCATTTCTTGGAGCTTTACGTAGGTTTTTTGGGAGACGAGGCTTGAGCAAAATTATTTACAGCGATAATGCAACAAATTACATCGGAGCGAAAAACGAACTAAAGGAATTATATGCACTTCTCAAATCACAAAAATGCGATGCAACCATTCGCAATTGGTTGAGTGAAGAAGGCGTTGAATGGCGAACGATTCCCCCCAGGTCACCACACTTTGGCGGGATCTGGGAGGCGGCGGTTAAGATGGCAAAGTATCATTTGAAAAGATTGTTGAATTTAGCTTCCTTAACATATATGAAGAATTAAACACGGTAATTATTCAAATTGAAGCAATACTCAATTCCCGTCCCTTGTCCCCCCTTTCCGAAGATCCTTCAGATTTCCAACCATTGACACCTGGGCATTTTTTAGTAGGTAGCCATTTACAGACAATACCTGACCCTGACCTCAGTAACAGGAACCTGACGTATCTCAATAGATGGCAGAGGGTTCAATGGATCATGCAACAGTTCTGGAGCAGATGGAGAGAGGAGTACTTACAAAGTTTACAACAACGTAAAAAGTGGTGTCGTAAAACCAGAACATTGAGCATCGGTGATGTGGTGATTCTTAGTGATGACAATCTTCCACCATTGAAATGGCGTTTGGGTCGAGTTTCGGAGTTGCATGAAGGGGCTGATGGTATTCCGCGAGTTGCCACTGTAAAAACATCAAATGGCATATTCAAAAGGGCCGTAGCTAAGTTGTGTCCACTTCCTAAGATTGAAGAAACCATGGTTCTTCAAGGCGGGGAGGATGTTGTGATGAATCGACTAGTTTCCTGAACTCCAAATACCTTGGTTGGCTCATAGATGGCATCGTCAATCAACTTAATAAATCTATGTTTATTTTTGCTGTACTATGTTGGTCACACTGAACTGAGGTTTCTTACTAAAATTTTGGTACATTACTGGCTGAACACAATGCAAAAACGGAGCTGGACTGCAAAATCGGAACTGGATGAGCTGTCAAAATTGCTGTACGTTTCGATTTTAATCGGCCCACAATGCAGCTGTACAGCTTTTGACATTTCCATCATTTGAAACATTATTTTGTATTTTCTAAAATCGGTTTGAGTATTTTATAAACAAAACAAATTTGATATTGTTACTATAAATGAGGAAATAAATGATATTGTGTTGCTTGTTCCAATTATCAATATGTTTTATTTGTATTTAAAGTAAAAGAATAAAAAAAGAAATAGGAGGTGGTGGGTGCACAAAATTGTTATGAATTAAAAGTAAAAACCAAAAAACAAAAAACTAAACACTTGGCTGTCACACAATAATTTACACACAAAATGTTTTTTTTCCTTCAAAATCATAAACGTCAAATTTGCTGTACAGCAAAAGTTAAAAGTTCGTCAACTTGTCCAGTTCCGATTCCAGTTCCGTATGCAGCTCCGTCGCATTGTGTTCGCGCTATTGAATTTGTGTGTATTCAATAATTTGACAGCTCTTCCAGTTCCAGTTCCAGTTGCAGCTCCGTCTGCATTGTGTTCAGCCAGTTAAAGTCACTTCCTATTAACTGGCTGAACACAATGCAGACGGAGCTGCAACTGGAACTGGAACTGGAAGAGTTGTCAAATAATTGAATACACACAAATTCAATAGCGCGAACACAATGCGACGGAGCTGCATACGGAACTGGAATCGGAACTGGACAAGTTGACGAACTTTTAACTTTTGCTGTACAGCAAATTTGACGTTTATGATTTTGAAGGAAAAAAAAACATTTTGTGTGTAAATTATTGTGTGACAGCCAAGTGTTACTTTAGTTTTTTGTTTTTTGATTTTTACTTTTAATTTATAACAATTTTGTGCACCCACCACCTCCTATTTCTTTTTTTATAGTATTTAAATACAAATAAAACATTCTGATAATTGGAACAAGCAACACAATATCATTTATTTCCTCATCCATAGTAACAATATCAAATTTGTTTTGTTTATAAAATACTCAAACCGATTTTTGAAAATACAAAATAATGTTTCTAATGATGGAAATTTCAAAAGCTGTACAGCTGCATTGTGGGCCGATTAAAATCGAAACGTACAGCAATTTTGACAGCTCATCCAGTTCCGATTTTGCAGTCCAGCTCCGTTTTTGCATTGTGTTCAGCCAGTAAGCATTAAATGAGTCTTGTCCTTATTTTTTGGTTATAAATTTCTAATCTTTACATTTCGCGTCAATCATAATATATAGTAAAAAAGCTTACTATTTAAATTATTCAGTATAATTATTCAATGCTATGAGTTTATGTCTGGTCAGTTTTTAACCATTTTGTGGCCTTAGTGAAGTTTAACAGGCTGCTTTTTGAAGTGTGATAATTCTCCTAGTTCATTGAAAAAATAATTGCTTAGACATTTTTTCCTAATGTGACAGATTGCTGGGCATTGACAAAGAAAGTGAGTTGTATCCTCATGTTCATCTTCGTCATTGCATCCTCTGCTTAGGTCATCGGTGCAAAGACCCATTTTCTTTTTGTGGCAACCTTAGTAGATTATGTCCAGTTATGATACTGATAAGCATTCGTAATGAAGGTCTATTCAATGATAGCAGCTTTTCAGATCCGTTCTTATCGTATTTCGGTCATAGTTTCCTGGAAGTAACACAGGAATCAAGGCATTCCCATCTTTCATTGGATTGTCGCATTATTTTGTTACCAATGATCTCTTTAATTTCACAGGGTGGAATCCTGATTGATTGATCAATGAGAGAATGGTCAAGTGCTGATCCTTTCCTCGCTAGTTCGTCCGCTTTTTCGTTTCCCGATATACCACTATGACCAGGAACCCAGCAGAGCCTAACGTTTTGCTGTGTGCCAAGAACCCTTAGCTCTTCGCGACAGCAAGAAACAAGCTTTGATTTGACAAGAGTGGCAGAAATCGCTTTTATTTCTGCTTGGCTATCAATGAAAAAAGTGATATCAGCATGTGATAGCGCCATCATGGACACCTGTCTTGCAGCGTTTGTAACTGCCAACATCTCAGCTTGGAAGACGCTGCTGTGATTTGGAAGTCTGAATGAACTGGCTAGATTTAGGCTTTCTGAAAAGAAACCTGCCCCTGTTCCAACTTCCATTTTTGAACCGTCCGTGTGTATAGGTTGATATAGACGTCTCGTTCAGGTAAGGTGTTTCGTTCTCCCAATAGACAGCTATTGGGGAAGCTGGTTGTGAAGTATTTTTTAAAGTCCAGGTATGGAGTTATGTTACACTGATTTAGTCTAAGTGCACTGTTTGCTGCCGCTTCTTGAACATAGAGATCAAGAGGTGTGAGATTGAGGATTACTTCCAAGCTCGCTGTTGGTGTAGTTCTCATTGCACCAGTTACGCAATTACAGGCTGGTTTTTGTACTTTGGTTAGGGTTTTTAAATGCGTGGATTTTTCCAGCGCCTTCCACCAGACCAAATTGCCATAAGATAGGAAAGGTCTAACAAGGGCAGTATACATCCACAGGATGGTTTTGAGATTTGGTCCCCAGTTTTTGCCAAAAATCCTGCTGCCGAATACAGTGCTATCATAGATTTTTTGTGTCTTTCTTGTATATTGGGACCTCAATTCAGTTTTTTGTCTAAGATCATACCCAAGTATCTGGCTTGATCAGAGATGTTAAGAGGGGTCCCATTTAGTCTTGGTAACTGAAAAGTAGGTATTTTTCTTCTATTTGTAAAGAGTACCAGCTCTGTTTTGAGGGGGTGCGTTAAAATAGTGGAAGGGAATATCCCCGTCGCCAGAAGAGCTAGATCATCGGCATAGGCAACCACTTTCACGCCATCATGTTAGAGAGCTACGACGATCTTGTACTATATCTGGTTTTGGGATATTGTAAGGCTTCCCAAGCCAAATATGGATGTTGGCTAAAGAGCCTATCTGATTGCTATACAAAATTAGGACGGCTAAGGAGCCTAAATAATCCCATGAATTCTGGTATAGTAATGATTTTTATTGGTTCAAACTAAGACTATTTATACACAAATGATATCTTACATACTAAGAACTTAAGTCTACACATGTATACTCAACTCATACATAAAAGTGATCACACTTGCCGGTCACTGACTTTGTAGCATGAACCCCAACATCGTGCAATTCACATTGCATGGCTTTTCAATGCCAATACTGTATCAAATTACTTTTGCCATGGCCAAACGTATCTCGTCACTTGAGAAGGTTCAATGTACCGTGTATTCCCAAATGACCAGATCTGTTTGTGCACTTTGTTGGGTATGCGTATTTACTATTAATTTGCTGACACGGCAAGTGTGCATTGTTATTATCGTTTGTAGTGTATGAGCACTACATCCTTAATCTCTTAGGGAAAAAAAAATTTGAATGAATTTTTTTTATTGTTTATTATCTTTTTAGTCTATTGTTATGTACTTCTTGGATTTTGTTATTTATTCTTATTTTACTATTTAAAACATTTTATTCTATTGGTCCTTTGAATGGATTGTCTCATTTTTCTTATTTCCTACTTTTAAAAGTACCTTATCCCCAAACTTTAGTTCTAGTGGGGTAGCTTTTTTATCTAATAACTCCTTTCTTTCTATCTTGCTTTTATCTAGCAATTTCTTGGCTATTATTCTCATTTGACCTAATACAGGTTTGGGTATACTATTAGCTGAATCTTCTGGAAGTTTGACTAATTTGCCATATACTAACTCAAAAGGTGATATTCCTATGCTAGAGTGGTGTGTTGTGTTGTAACTGAAAACAAAATATGGAATCCATTCATAATTATTATCTTCTTTTGTTTGTTTGTTTGTTTGTTAGTTTGTTTTATTTGTATACTTGCATTTTAAGATACAATATCTTATAAGCTAATACAAGTTTAAATATGAAATAATTTCTAAGCTTACTTTAGGAAAATTATATGTAGTTCAATGAAAAATTAGGCTAATCAATTATCAAATTGTTTTAATATTTTAATGTTTTAATGTTCTTACTTTTGCTGTAATTATTTCTAATGTTTAGATGGTTAGTTATAAAAGAAAACTATGAATGTTTTTCATCGGCTCTTTTGGTCGTAATGTTATAATGAATAGAAAAACTCTATTTCATTCTTTTCCCAACGTTTCGATGGTAGTTGCCATCTTCTTCAGGGGAGTGTTTATTAACAAAAAAGAAAGTAGGTAATAATATACACACATGTCGTACAAATAAGGCTTGTTGTTTAACTTACATTTAATTTAACAAATACAGAAATTTAAACTCAAGTTGACATATGTACGTTAAAACGAAAGATTTTAATAATGAAAATTTTTGATGAAGAAACCACTTCCAGAGAGGTTTTGTCATTCGACAGTTTAGTGTCAACTGTTTCTCTGGATTTTGTTTTTGGAAACCAGTGAGCAATATACTGCTGAAATGTTCTGTGTGTCCTGTTGAACCGAAAACAGGACACACAGAACATTTCAGCAGTATATTGCTCACTGGTTTCCAAAAACAAAATCCAGAGAAACAGTTGACACTAAACTGTCGAATGACAAAACCTCTCTGGAAGTGGTTTCTTCATCAAATTTTCATTATTAAAATCTTTCGTTTTAACGTACATATGTCAACTTGAGTTTAAATTTCTGTATTTGTTAAATTAAATGTAAGTTAAACAACAAGCCTTATTTGTACGACATGTGTGTATATTATTACCTATTTTCTTTTTTGTTAATAAAGACTCCCCTGAAGAAGATGGCAACTACCATCGAAACGTTGGGAAAAGAATGAAATAGAGTTTTTCTATTCATTATAACATTACGACCAAAAGAGCCGATGAAAAACATTCATAGTTTTATTTTATAACTACAATTCAACTTGGTCATTAAACATCATTCTAATGTTTAGATGTTCTTTGTAGAAAAAAAAAAAAAAAAAATAGGCTTCAAATGCATGCTAAATGAGCAGCTAATTTATTTTCAAAGCTTCGTGGATCTATTATACGTCTAATACTTATAGGGAGATTGTTCCATAAACGATCGGCGTTGATGAAGAACTGTCGTTCAGAGGTTAAACACGTGAACCGTGGTTGTAAAACTAGTTGCGATCTATTAGAAGAAGATATTTGTAATCGATCAAAGAGATAAGAAGGTTGATGTGTTTGCATTACCCGAAATAGTAAGACTAAGGTCCTGTAGCGGATGAGGTTATCGAATGTTATGTTATGAATAGCTTTTGAGTAAACAGATATCCTATCATACCTTTTAAGCTTATATATATAGCAATACTATTATACGCTACATTCAGCTTCCGTCTGCTATTAGAGTCGCAATTGTAATAAATTTCTCATCCGTTGGTCAGTATTGGTGTAACCAATTTTTTGACCAGCATTAGCCTAGTTTTCAGGGGAGTATAGTTTTGAGCCACCCATAGCATGCGGAGAACCCCATATGCTCTTCCTATAATTGCATTAATGTGTGTGTCCCATGTTAGTCTCCGGTTAAATATCATACCTAGATTTTTTGCAGTCTCTACGTATTCTACTACTGCTCCGTTCAATAAAATTTGTGGAAAATATGAAACATCTACTGGCTTCTTGGAGATAATGAGACATTTAGATTTACTCGGGTTTAAGAAGAGCCCATTTCTTTGGGCAAACAGTGAAATTTTGTCTATGTCTTCATTAATTGTAGAGACAGAGGGGGCAACTTTTGTATAGTTGAACATCATCTGCGTACATTTGAATTGTTGATTGAGAAACAATTTGAGGGAGTTCATTGATATAAAGGGAGAATAGTAATGGACCAAGAATCGACCCCTTGTGGTAGAAAGAAAACTAGACATTTGACTGTTTGCATAGGTTAGGTTGAATGGGGGGTGCAGCCACAAGTGGCAACACCTCACTCGGATCTCGAGGATCCATTGTGCTCCCCGGGAAATCAGATGATGAGGAAATGGGAGGATTGGAGAGGTGGATGGTTATTGTGGTAGGGAACTCCCACTGAACCATTTGGAGCCCTGAGTAAATTTCAGGACGTTGCTCAATGGGAGGTTAGAGATGTCGCCCAGTTCGTCGAAGAAGTATTCTCCGAGGGTTTTTTTTCCGAGTGTGGGCTAAGCTAGGACACTCACAGAGGAAGTGGAAAGATCCCTCCTCTGCCTCCTCATCTTGGCATCCTCTACATAAGTCGGATGTGCTAATGCCCATTCTCATCATGTGGGTACCCAACGAGTTGTGACCCGTGAGAATGCCAATCAACAGAGAGAGCCGAGGTCTGCTTAGCTGGAGTAGAAATTATGTTTTTTTCTTGGAAATATCTGGCCAAAGGTTTCTAGAGACTCGGCATGTTTCTAAAGATGACCACCTGTCATTGGCGATTTTTAGAAAATTGTGTTTGATTCTGCTTTTTTCTTGCTCTAGTGGCTTTAGAACTGAAGTGTTCGCTTCGCTGGATTCGAGTGCTGACCCGATTTTTGCCAGCTTATCCGCCATTTCATTACCGATAATGTCACGATGTCCAGGAACCCAGGTTAAACTAACTGTGTTTGTCTCACTGAGCAGTCTAAGGTTACTGCGACAGCTGTCTACTAGCCTGGATTTTGTGATAATGGATGAGATAGCTTTAATGGCCGCCTGACTGTCTACAAAAAAGTCAATATTTTTGTTGATCAAGTTTTGCGTAGCAAGGTGCTTCGCGGCTTCGCATACTGCGAGTACTTCTGCTTGAAAGACACTGCAGAAGTCGGGAAGCTTTATTGATCTATTCATGTTAGGGTAGTCTGAGAAGATACCTGATCCTACCCCTTCGTCCGTTTTGGAACCATCTGTGAAGACGGAAATGTGATTTTCTTTTATAACCCTGTTTTCCTCCCAGCTTTCTCTAGTCGGAAAGACTGTTAGGGCCACTGGATTGAAATCAATATGCGTGGGGGTATAGTCTGTTTGGATGTCTATATCTGTATGGTTCATGATGGTTCTATGGCCTGATATGCCTGTTTTCCAATTGTTGCATTGTTTGAGTCGCAGTGCGCTTTTGGCCGCCATCTCCTTAGTAAAGAGATCTAGGGGGGCTAGCGATAGGAAGGTTTCCAGAGCTGCAGTTGGTGTTGTTCTCATGGCACTAGTTGAAACAATGCATGCAAGCCTTTGGATTTTGGTCATGGTCTTAAGGTTTGAAGCCTTCTCTAATGATGGCCACCAGACTAGACAGGCATATGTGAGGATTGGTCTTATTATGGATGTATACATCCAGTGAATGGTTTTGGGACCAGGTCCCCATTTTTTACCAAAAATTCTACTACAAGTGTAGAAAGCGATTTGAGCTTTCCTTTCTCTTTCTTTTAAATTTTCTTTCCAGTTAAGTTTACGATCAAGGACAATTCCGAGATATTTTGCCGTACCAGATAAGTTTATTGGTATTCCATTAATGGAGGGAGGAAGTATATCTGGAATGTTACGTTTTCTCGTAAACAGAACAAGTTCTGTTTTTGTAGGGTTGACGTTTAGCCCACAGTTTTTCGCCCAGCTGGTGAGCTTGTTTAGAGCTGTCTGAAGATGTTCACAAAGGGTGGTTGTGAATTTTCCCGAAGTCATGATGACGATGTCATCGGCATAGGCTACTGCTTTTATTCCGCTCCTGTCGAGTTTAACCAGGATTTGGTTAACTACTAGGAGCCAGAGTAGCGGGGATAACACTCCTCCTTGAGGTGTACCTCTACAAATTTTGACTTTTAGGGTACTTTCACCCATTTCTGCTTTTACTATTCTCGTTTGGAGCATGGAGTCGATCCAGTTTGATAGCGTTGGCTCGATATTTATGGAACTTAATGCCATGCGAATAGCATTGTATTCAACGTTGTTGAAGGCCCCTTCTATATCGAGGAATGCAGCCAACGTGTACTCTTTATATTGGATTGACTGTTCAATGGTTCCGACTACTTCATGAAGTGCAGTCTCAACTGATTTGCCCTTTATATATGCATGTTGGGCTGTAGAGATCACATTATTATTCAGCTTTGTTCGGATATGCGTTTCTATAATTCTTTCTAGAGTCTTAAGTAGAAAGGAGGATAGGCTTATTGGTCTGAAATCTTTGGGTTCAGTGTGTGAGGGCTTACCGGCTTTGGGAATAAATATGACTTTAACTTCTCTCCAACTAGTTGGAATAAAGGTGAGGTTTAGACAACCTCTGAATATTTCCACTAGTATCGGCACAATCAAGTCTTTGGGACTTTGGAGCATCATTGGAATGATACCGTCCGGACCCGCAGATTTGTATGCTGAGAATGAGTCAATGGCCCACATTACCTTCCTATTATCTACTAATAGATTTCCCATGTTGGATCTAACGTTTCCGCGTTCTGGGGATGTCATTTGAGAACACCCTGGAAAGTGGGTGTTCATGAGTGACTCTAGAGTTTCAGAGCATGAGTCAGTCCATGTGTTATCAGGTCTTCTAAGAAAACTAGGGGTATTTTGGACCTTGGACATGACTTTTCTTAGCCTTGCTGCGTCATTTGTGCACTCAATATCTGAGCAGAAGTTGCGCCAGGCTGCTCTTTTTGCGTAGGTAGTTCTATTTTTGTATTCATTTTTTACTGATCTTGTATAGGTCCCAGTCAGCCGAAAGGTTGCTAAATTTTGCTCTATTGAAGAGCCTCTAGAGTTCCTTCTAAGGGTCGATAGTTCGCTTGACCACCATATGGGGTTGGATCTACCTTTCCCTTTGGATAGCGGGCATGAGCTTTCGTAGGCATTGATTATGTCTGACGTAAGCTTGTTTACCTGTGTCTCTATGGCTGAGCAGTTAAGCAAAGGCTGATTGTTGTTCTGGCTGAGAGTTAGGGCCAGTTTTTGGTTATAGAGACCCCATTCAGTTTTCCTAGGGTTTCTATAAGGGATACAGTTTTCAGATTTGTGTTCTATTTCGAATGTTATTCTATGGTCAGAGAAGGTTACGTTGTTGGAGACCCTCCAATTACTGGTTACTAGCGTACCAGAGTTGGTGGAAAGTGTAACGTCTAACACTTCTTTTCTTACCTTTGTTACAAATGTTGGTTCGTTACCTCTATTCATAATTATCAGGTTGTTCTCAATAATATATTCAAAAAGTGACTCACCTCTTTCGTTCGTGTTTGTACTACCCCACTGTATATGATGGGCATTTGCATCACAGCCCATGAGTAGGTCCCAGCCATTCCTTTTTGTTGTGGCGACCAATTCTGCAACAGCTGCCGGCGGGGGGTTGGAGATTGCATCGCCCGGCATGTAGACGGAGGCTAGGATTAGGGGTGGAGCCCCTTCTCGCTCGCACTTCACTGTTGTCAGATCATTACTACTGTGAGGGGTTAGAAGGAAGAGATTTAAATTTGTCTTTGATAAAATGCATGTACGATAGTTACCTTCTGTAGGCCCTTTGTTAAAGAAAAGGAAGTGATCTTTGGATTTCAGTCCGCAGATCCGGCCATGATTTATCCACGGCTCTTGAATTAGGGCTAAATCGATGTCAGTTTTTGACATCAACGCGGTCAAGGTGGCAGAGGCCAACTTACTGTGCTGCAGGTTTATTTGTAGCACCTTCATTATCTTTTTTTTTTTTTTTTTTTTTTTTTTTTTTTTTTTTTTTTTTTTTTTTTTTTTTTTTTTTTTTTACTGTTTGCATACACAGCTTGTTTTCTTCCAGTCGAATATGAATCCAATAACTGAACAGCCGATTTTGGAAAATTTAACAACCGTGACAGCTTATTGCAAAGGTTGACATGATCGACTGTGTCGAAAGCTTTGGAAAAATCGAGCAACAACACAAAACTAATGTTGCCACTATCTAAGGGTTTCCGTATATCTTCAATGATGTTAATTAGTGCAGTGCAACAACTGTGTTTCTCTCTAAAACCTGATTGCTGTGGTGAAATCATATTGTTTCTTCGAAGGAATCTGTTGATTTGTATTTGAACAATTTTTTCAAATACCTTTGATAAGAAGGGTAAAATGGAAATGGGTTTGAACTCATGTGCAGTTTTCCGTACAGGTACTATCTTTGCCATTTTCCATTGATCTGGAAAAACACCAGTTGTCAAAATTGTATTGAAGGTGTGAGTTATGTGCGGCAAAATGAGAGGTAAAAGGGCTTTAACAAACTTAGGATGTACGCCATCTACTCCAACTGCGTTTGACTTGGTCAACAACAGGCTCTCAACAACGTCTGTGGTCTCAACTCTTGAGAATTGAAAAACATTATTGAAGTTGTTTTGGGAGTCATGATAAATAATAAGGCTGTCTGATGACCAATGCGGGTTTGTCGCGGGTAAGTCAACTACAGACGCAATCCAAAGTATAAGGATCATTATGGAAAAACACCGAGATGCCTTAGAGGATTTGCATATTGTGTTGGTTGACTTCGAAAAGGCATTCGATCGACAACCACGAGATCTGATCTGGGTGGCCCTCAGACACCGAGGAGTTCCTGAAGCCTATGTGCGAATAATTATGGACATGTACGAGGGAGCAGTTACAAAAGTGAGATGCCCAGCTGGAGTCACCGAAGAATTCCAAATAACAGTAGGTGTACATCAGGGAAGTGTCTTGAGTCCACTGCTCTTTATTGCTGTTCTGGATTATTTGCTCGAAGGAAAAGTAACGGACAATAAAGTACAACAATTATTCTTTGCTGACGATGGAGCCATCATAAGCGAGGATCCTACATCCCTGCAACGAGCACTTGACGTTTGGATTGATGTTCTGGAAGGAAATGGGTACCGTATTAGCGCTAAAAAGACTGAATACCTGTGCTGCCCTTTTTCTGATCCAGACAAGCCTATTCCAGACATTTATTTGAATGGAAATGTGCTTCCCAAGTGTGAAAAGTTTAAATATCTGGGATCTATGATCAATAGTGAAGCATCTTGTGATGACGACATCAATCATCGAGTAAGCGTAGGGTGGATGAAGTGGCGAGAAAACTCCGCTATCTTCTGTGATCGAAAAATGCCCCCTAAGGTGAAGGGAAGACTCTACACAGCAGTTGTCCGTCCAGCTCTGACATACGGTTCACAATGTTGGACAATGTACAAAAAGTATGAGAGCAAATTGACGGCAGCCGAAATGAAGATGCTTCGGATGACAGCAGGAGTAACAAAGCTTGATCGAATTAGAAGTACTAAGATCCGTGGAAGCCTTCATGTCAAAAGTACCATCTTGGACAAAATTCAGCACGACCGGCTCAGTTGGTATTGTCATGTTCAAAGGAGAGATCCGCAGAACCCCGTCAAAAAGGCAATATCGTACAACGTTTCAACAAACTCGCGACGAAAAAGAAAAGGCAGGCCAAAACACTCCTGGTACAAGCAAATGCAAAAACAGCAGCATTTGGTTGGTCTCAGACATGGAACAATCCAAAACCGGGAGGCTTGCCGACGATTTCTGAGGTCAACGCGGCGTACCCCACAGGCGGATCACTAGTGTGAAGCAGAAAAGTGGGAGAGTTGTGATCGCTTCAAGATCACTACTCGTAACGCCAAAAAATGGAAAAGAAGAAGAAGTTTTGGGAGTCATGATCACGTCGAAACGGAATCATTGCCGGAAGTGTAGGAAAGGGTAAATTTACAAATTTTTGGTTAAGAGCACTGCTATCTACATCATCCAAATTCGATATACTTCTTTTCTTTGCTACGCCTATCTCTCGTAAATTATTCCATAATTTCCTTCCACTCAAAGAAATGTTCAAGCGGTTACAATAAAAATCATTTTTTGCCGATCGTATTTTGCAGATAACTTAATTTCGTAGATTTTGATAATCTTGTCTAAATTCTTCCAGCATATACCGTTTCCAATTATTAAATGCTTGATTACGACGACGCATAAATTCACGGATTTCTGGGGTAAACCATGACCGTTGATCCTTTCTGCATATTCTCGTACGGAGGGGAACATGTGTATCAAATAGTGATAATAATTGCAAGTTCATAAATTCTATTTGATCGCTCGGAGAAGCAAAATAAAAAATACTGTTCCAATCGATATTTCGAACATGCGTTTCCAGGATGGCATAGTCAATAGAATTAAAATCTCTATACTGATACGAAACATTTGTTCTCTGAACTTCGAAGTCAAATGACATGTAAATAAGGTCATGCTTTGAAAATCCAGGTGCCGAAAGCTGAAACTGTTTGTAAACCAAGTTTCGGAAACGCATACAACATCAACCTTGGAATCAAAAAATGTGTGCCTAAACTCATCAATTTTTGGCAATAAACTTTGCGCATTTATATGGCATATCTTAAGACCGTCGCTTTGATTACATAAAATATTAACCATTGAACGCAGAACACAACTGCTAGCATCGTTTGCGGAACCACTATTGTTTAAAAATCCGGTAACCATTACAGCTTTTAATTTTATTTCTACTCAGATCAAAAGTTCTTTGTACAATGAATTAATGTGATTTAAGTCACAATAAAATTGAAAAAAGTTAAATGGAAAAATAAATTCAAAAAATCGAATGTTAAAGAAAAAATGGAAAATAGAAAAAAAAAGAAAAATATAAAAATTAAAAAATAAAAAATTTTTAAGAAAGAAGAAAGAAAAAACAGATTTTAAACAATAAAAAGTTTGAGAAGCGCTTTATTATACGGCTGACGTGTGTGTAGGCATGGCAATTCCATTCAAGTCATCAATGTTTTCGACCAGTTGTGCTTCATCCTCAGGTTGACGTTTCACGTAAACAAATCTGCGAGTGGTATAAACTGTCGTCAGGTGTTTTGATCTCCTTAGGCGAAGCGCTTTCTGAAGCAAAGAGTAATTTTTTTTAGTCAAACACTCTCGAAGAAAGATTGGAGTTTCCTTTTCTTGGTTCAGCCCTATGTCACGCAGACAAAGTTGTTTTTTGTTCGGGTCGTTGCGGTGTAAAGCGATAGATTTCAGCACAAAATTTTTGTCGTTCGGTGACTGGAATTTAATTAGGATCGCAGAGCTTTTGGATGTTTTGTTTACCGGGCGTGTGCGGAAAATGCTGTTTAGAGATGGTGGTTTGATTTCAAGAGTGTGACACAAGTGATTAAAATACGTTTTTAAGCTCTCGTCTTGTATTGGCGGGATGCCAAAGAGAACAGCATCAGATGAAATGTGTCTATTATTTTGAAGTTCTTGATCCGATTCAATTTTCCGGATGATTTCGTCGGAATCTGCAATTTTATTATTGGCATCCTTTAGTTGTGCGGTGGCTTTTAACAGGTCGTTTTTAGTTTTGCCGAGTTCTGTTTTAATTTCAGATATTGTTTTAGTTAAACTTTTCACATCAGATTGAAGTTTGTTTACATCGAGTGACGTTGTTTGATTTGCACTTTCAATGTGATCGACGCGTTTGCATATACTTGTTATATCAGTTTTAATTTCAGATAATTGTTTTTCGACATTTTTTGTTATGGTTAGCTCCGATTGCTTGATTTTTGAAGATATTAAAGCAATAATTAACTCACTCTGTTGTTCGAAACGTTGGTCCATTTTTTCCCACATTTTGCTGTCATCCAGAGCTAGGCTTTGGTGTGAGGTTTGAGGTAAGTTTTCATTTTCATTCAAAAGAGGGGCAGTTTTACGGGGAACTATTTTTTCATTGGGGGTGTGAGTTAGGTTTTTCACTTTATCGATAGATGTGTTTGTTTTGTTGGATTTACCACTACCAGACATAATTAACGTTGTTTTCGGAACTTATAAAGTGCAAATGTGTACAAAGAGAGAGAGAATTTATTTGCCACTCAAATGAAAAAAAAAATATTCACTTCACTGATTTATTTAATTTTCAATAATCTTTCACTGTGGTGTTTAACGATGGATTGAAATTAGATAAAAAGCAAAGCTCTAAATATTTTAGCACCAATATGATGTGAATTTGAAATCTGGATAATATGATATGATTCGGTTGAAACTGCCGCCAAGAAAAACACGTCTACTCAGTAGCTTTACTATGATTTCGTTCTATAGAACCTAGCGTTTCATGGTGATAGGGTGTGGAGGTTACATGATTCATTTCAAATGACTCGTAAATATTTTTCATTACTTCATTTATAAACTCTGTACCCATGTCTGTTTTTAATGTTTTGAAACTACCATGTCTAAGAATGAAATTGTCTACTAAAGCTTTTGCTACTGTGTTTGCATCTTTACTTTTGATTGGTATAGCTTCAACATATTTAGTTAACTCACACTGAAGCGTTAGTATATATCTGAAATCATTTGACGGCCATAGCGGACCTACAGTGTCTGCTGTTACTATTTCAAAACTTGTTGTTGGTGTCTCAGTCAAAACTAGTTTTTCTTTTGTATTTCTAATTTGCTTGCTTTGTGCACATATAATACAGTTACTGACATATTTCTTTACCATTTTATTTTAATTCTTCCAGCAATATTTTTGTTTGATTTTGTTTATCGTTCTTTTTACACCTGAGTCTCCACCTAAATATGGAGTATCATGGAAAGTCTTTATTATCTTTTCTTTCTCACTTTCATTAACCACTCTTACTGGAGGATTATATATTAATATTTTCAATTTCGCATCTTCTTCTATTTTTTGTTGCAACTCGTTATATAATTTTTTAAATTTATTTATACTTATATGTTCACATATTTCATCATTATTTGCAATAGCTACGCATTTAATATTTTCTTTTCTCATTCTAAATGTCAGCTTCTCCAAAACTAGACCTAAGTTAAGATTTGGATTATCACTGTGTTCTATAATTATATCTTTATTATTTACATGAATTTTTGTACATGCTTCTCCCGAATCAAATCTTAGTTTAGATGGGGACTTTCGCTGATGTACTTCATGTTCATGTTCTTCAACTTTAACTTTCTTATTTTTTAACTTCTTTTATTGAACTACATTCCCAAGTGTATATTTTTGTATGTTTATCATCTGTTTTTAAATTTCTCATATTTTGTTTTAGATTTTCATTCTTAATTTTTTATGATTTCGATCTCGTCATTTTATCTATATTCGTAATTGGAATCATTTCCTTTAGCATTTCTGAATCGAGTTTGATGCGTGATAGTGCATCAGCGTTTGTATTCATGGACCCCTGCTTGTAAATGATGTCAAAAGTATAATCTGCCAAATCCATTCTGATTCTTGTTAATTTTGATGATGGATTTTTTTGTGTAAAGAGACTTGCCAAAGGTCTGTGATCAGTTATTACAGTGAACTGTCTTCCGAAAACATACGGTCTAAAGTAGTTTATAATAGAGATGATTTATTGACCAATTTTTTGGATATAAGTTCAAGTGGAAATCTGTTTTCCGTCGGCTTTTTTGGTCACTGTGATTTTTATAATGAAACAATTAAGTTACATTAACTTTCCCAACGTTTCGGTAGGGGTTGCTGCCTTCTTCAGGGGAACTTTTATTTGAACAAAAATCTTATATATAAAAATGAATCGCAAAATGTGTTGGTAAGCGCATAACTCAACAACGCCTGGACCAATTTGGCCAATTCTTTTTTTGTTGTGTTTGTTATTGTCAGGAGAAGGTTTTTATGACATAAAAAATTTAAAAATTGATATTCCCACAGGAACGGGTTTGGGAACGGAAACCTAGAAACTACTAGGCAGGTTTCTAAAAAGATTCGAGCATTAGGCGAGCTACATTATCCCCCTCCATCAGTAATTTCGATTATATTTCATCCCTATAAACCCACGGGAACAGAAACGGGAACGATTATCGAAACCTTTAAGTTACTTGACCGATTTAAAAAATTCTTTCAATTCTTGGATGTAACATTCATACCTCAGTGACATAGACTTATGAATGATTCCTGTCAAGGGCTGATCCCCATATTCCGACAGGAACGGGTTGGGGAATGGAGACTTAGAAACTACTGGACAGATTTCTATAACACTTCCTGCATTAGGATAGCTACATTATCCCCCTTCATTAGTAATTTAGACTGTATTTCATCCCTATAATCCCACGATAACAGAAACGGGAACGAGAACGGGAACCTTAAAGTTATTTGACCGATTTTTAAAATTCTTTCAACTCTAGGATGTTACATTATCCCTCAGTGACAATGACTTATAAATGGTCCCTGTCAAGGCTTGATCCCCATATTCCCACAGGAACGGTGTTGGAAACGGAAACTTAGAAACTACGAAACAGATTTCTAAAATTCTTTCGGCACTAGGAGTGCTACATTATCCCCCTCCATGAGTAACCTAGACTATATTTTATCCCTATAATCCCACGGGAACAGAAACGGGAATGAGAACCGAAGCTTATGCTTACTTGACCGATTTCAAAAATTCTTTCAATTCTGGGATGTTACATTATCCCTCAGTCACAATGACTTATAAATGGTTCCTGTCAAGTTTTGTTCCCCATATTCCCTCAGGAACGGAATTACAAAAAATTTCGCGGATATTCCAACAGGAACGGGTTTGGGAAAGGAAACTTAGAAACTACTTGACAGATTGCTATGACCGTTCCACTTCCTGCATTAGGATTGCTACATTATCCCCCTCAATTAGTAATTTAGATTTTATTTCATCCCTTTAATCCCACCGGAACAGAAACGGGAACAATTACGGGAACCTTAAAGTAACTTGACCGATTTCAAAAATTCTTTCAACTCTAGGTTCTAGGATGTTATATTATCCATCAGTAATTAGGCTTATATTTCACATATTTCCACGGTAACGGAAGATTCCGACAGGAACGGGTCTGGGAACGGAAACCTAAAAACTAGATTTCAGAAATTCTTTCGGCACTGGGATGCCACATAATCCCTCAGTAACTTAGCGTAGATTTCATCCCTATAATCCCACGGCAACAGAAACAGGAATGAGCACGGGAGCCTTAAAACTACAGGCCCGAGCAACGCCAGGCGGCTCAGCTAATGAAATAACAAATATATAGTTAGATTATTGGATTGTTTGTTTTTGAGAACTCTTTTGATTTTCATTTGGTAGGAATAAAGATTTAAACTTTTTTTAGTTAAAAGTGTTACTTTTACAATAATCCAAACTATTTTTTCATATGAAATGACCGCATATTGAACTTTATTTACATTCGCTAAACAAAACGAACTGATTTAAAGTGATACTATACACTTTGACCTAAGCAATGACAGCGTCTTCTAGGCCTTTGGTAGAGATAAGGATCTTGAATGGATATAGGGTTCGAAATGAAGTCGAAGTTTTTTGGTTATTTTGTTGTTAAGAAGAAATGAGTAAAGTAATAAGGACTCAAAGAAAATTTTAATTTTGACCAAATGAGGGTATTGCAAAACCACTTGGTGGTCTCTGTGACCATGTTGAGTGGTGCAGATGCTAACACTTTGATGTACTCAACAAGTGTCACAAGCTTCAGCATCGGAACGGGAACAACAACATTAGCGGGAACTTGGAAAATATTGGACCAAATCCCGAAAATTTTTCAATGTTTGAATGATTCATTGCTCCTGAGTATTAAAGACTATTTCCTTCCCATATTCTTTCGGGAACGGAAACAGTAATGGCGAAATAACCAAGAAACTGGAAAGTACTACAAAAATTCTTTCACCGTTAGAGTGGTTCATTGTCCCTGAGTAATCTAAACAATATTTCATCGCCATCTTCCCCTACACTTTGACCTAAGCAATGACAGCGTCTTCTAGGCCTTTGGTAGAGATAAGGATCTTGAATGGATATAGGGTTCGAAATGAAGTCGAAGTTTTTTGGTTATTTTGTTGTTAAGAAGAAATGAGTAAAGTAATAAGGACTCGAAGAAAATTTTAATTTTGACCAAATGAGGGTATTGCAAAACCACTTGGTGGTCTCTGTGACCATGTTGAGTGGTGCAGATGCTAACACTTTGATGTACTCAACAAGTGTCACAAGCTTCAGCATCGGAACGGGAACAACAACATTAGCGGGAACTTGGAAAATATTGGACCAAATCCCGAAAATTTTTCAATGTTTGAATGATTCATTGCTCCTGAGTATTAAAGACTATTTCCTTCCCATATTCTTTCGGGAACGGAAACAGTAATGGCGAAATAACCAAGAAACTGGAAAGTACTACAAAAATTCTTTCACCGTTAGAGTGGTTCATTGTCCCTGAGTAATCTAAACAATATTTCATCGCCATCTTCCCACAGGAACAGGAACGGGATTAAAAAAACCACCTACTACCGATTTCAATGCATATTTCACTTTTACAATACTGGGCCGATTCCAAAAACTATGTCATCGTTAGAGTGCTTAACTGTTCCTGAGTTACATAATCTATATTTCATCCCTATTATCCCACTAGAATGGAAACTTGGAAACTACTTAACTAAACTTACTTAATTCGATTGACGTAGGGCCTGAGCAACGCCGGGCGGGTCAGCTAGTATACAAATATATATGTTAATAAATTAATTGTTGACAAAATAACAATAAGTACACTCACTTGTATAAAAAGGAATAAAAGAAAAAAGAAAAAAATGATATGTTAAATCATTGATATAGAAAAACTTAAAAAGCACTTCTAATAATGAAGTTGAATCGGTGTTAACTGAGACAGAGAGATTTAGGACGATAGGAGAAAACAATAAACGGCCGAAACGTTTTGTGTGTCTTGTCTTCTATTCACGTTGTTAAGAATTGTGACGTGCTTTGCTTTTCCAGCCAGGGTGCTCACGGCACGCCAAGGTTCTTTCTGAAGAAAGACACGTTAAACTTCAGTTTAATTTAACAACTTTTTATTTCTTCACCAACAAATGACAAAATGGTTAGAACACGTTTTAATAGGTTCGGTATAAATAAGTTCGTAACGCTCTCTTAGCGTCAACAGCGGTAGGTCGGTTGCTTCTGATGTAGTTTCGGCGGTGTTAGCAATAGTCCTCCCGGTCAGACGTCAGAATGCTTCCCTGAATTACAAGAGGTGGCAACAGCGGCAGCGGCGGTCGGGGATATCGGCGGTCGGCTGCCCACAAGCTACGGAAAAAAGGAAGGTCCGTGGGTTCTCCTGTAAAAAGAGATAGAACTATATATCCCCGAAGGGTTTTGGGTTAGGAGGCTCACAGGTATAGCGCCCACTGGCGGCGATCCAAAGTTGGACAGGTTTCTCTGAGGCCCTCTGTCAGGCGCTGGTTAGGCTCACAAGTATTAATCTATGCCCCTGGCGGCAATCGGCTCACAGGCATAAAAATACCTGGCAGTAATTCAAAAGTTGACATGGATCCCAGGTATTAGTCTATGCCCCTGGTGGCAATCGGCTCGCAAGTATAAAAATACTTGGCAGTAATTCAAAGGTTGACAGATTTCTCTAAGGCCTCTGTCAGTAGACCAGGGTCGATAATTTTTAAAATGGTCAAAAAAGAAAAAAAATTATAGTAGAATGAAACCTTTTACAAAAGGTAGAGAATAAACCAAAAAAAAAAAGGAAAAATAAATTACGGGCGATGTGAGGTCGGGAAGGGGGCGGGGGGGCGTATTTAAGGGTAAAAAACGGTTAATCTCGATTTCCGGTAAAACTGCAAGTCTTAGGAAAAAAAGCTAAATGGCAAAGTTGTAGGTATTAAAAAGATCTACAACTTTTGTAAAGACACTTTTTTCACATAACCTCAAAATGTATGTGAAAAATTCGAATAACTGAGTTTTTGGTTTTTTATTTTTATCTTTTGCAAAAAAACTTATTTTTTCACGAAATTTGGTGAAAACATACCTTTGTATATTTCAAACATACAGTAATTTTTTTGATTTAAAATATTTATTTTTTCACCTTATTTTGACAAAATTTTGAAAAATTACCCTAACTTTCAATCGAAAAATCTCACGTCAAAATATCTGCTTTTTTAAAAAAATTGGTGTGTTTCTTGTTTGTTAAAATCTCTTCTTTCAGATGGTTAAAAAAAAATTTACACTACTATGGTAAATGTTCTCAGAAAATGCAAATAATGAAAATAGCCCAAATCCAAATTTTTTTTTATTTTTTTTTTTAAATTCAAAATTTACACATTAATTACTAGAAAAACGTAAGATAGTAGTATATTTCGAGTAGCAATTTTTTTGTTTATCAGTATAACATGAAATCTTACGTTTTTCTAGTAATTAATGTGTAAATTTTGAATTAAAAAAAAAAATAAAAAAAAATTTGGATTTGGGCTATTTTCATTATTTGCATTTTCTGAGAACATTTACCATAGTAGTGTAAATTTTTTTTAACCATCTGAAAGAAGAGATTTTAACAAACAAGAAACACACCAATTTTTTTAAAAAAGCGGATATTTTGACGTGAGATTTTTCGATTGAAAGTTAGGGTAATTTTTCAAAATTTTGTCAAAATAAGGTGAAAAAATAAATATTTTAAATCAAAAAAACTACTGTATGTTTGAAATATACAAAGGTATGTTTTCACCAAATTTCGTGAAAAAATAAGTTTTTTTGCAAAAGATAAAAATAAAAAACCAAAAACTCAGTTATTCGAATTTTTCACATACATTTTGAGGTTATGTGAAAAAAGTGTCTTTACAAAAGTTGTAGATCTCTTTAATACCTACAACTTTGCCATTTAGCTTTTTTTCCTAAGACTTGCAGTTTTACCGGAAATCGAGATTAACCATTTTTTACCCTTAAATACGCCCCCCCGCCCCCTTCCCGACCTCAGATCACCCGTAATTTATTTTTTCCTTTTTTTTTGGTTTATTTTCTACCTCTTACAACTTGTTTCATTCTACTATAATTTTTTTTTTGTTTCAAAAATTATCGACCCTGGTCTACAGGCGCTGGTTAATAGGAAGTATTTCCTATGGATCCCAGGTACTAGTCGTTGCCCCTGGTGGCACAATACTTAAGACTCTATATATTTATAATATTATTCCAAGTGAATAATATTATTTTTTTCTTACCCTTACTGCTGCTTACTTGAGAGATGTTTGCGCTTTGACTTGCGCCGGCGGACTGTGTCTTTCTGTTAGTTAGTTAGTTAGTTAGTTTTTATTTGAAAAATATATACAATTTGACTTATAACTAATTAGGATACTATGATAATAATATTTTGTTGGCACATTGGGGGACTAACCATACACATTGACTTAGCTTAAAATATTATAGAGTATTGTATAATTTACATGACAAAAGGTATTAAAAATAGAAGTCGGTTTACTTTGTTGTCTTCTCAGGTGGTTCATTCCTGGTTATCTATGGCGGGTTTATAGTTGAAAAGGTGGGGGTTGGCAATTTAGCCACGGCGGTGTGCTGACCCAGTGTCAGCGTAAAACGAGATAGGTCCCTCGTTGTCCTTGATGATGTTGTCGTCCAGGGTCTCCATCACACTGAGGTACCTCGGTTCCGGATGTCGTTGCTCTGTGGTCATCCTTCTCATTAGCTGATTCGGGTGGTTGGTGACGTTTTGCACTAGCTTCTTTGTGGATAGCACCAGGTATCTGTCCAGAGGTATGATGTTGGCTTCTTGGTACAGTTGCTCGTTCCTGTAGTGCTTCCGTCGCCGTCGGTCAAAGTAGAGGCCGGTGCAGATCCTGAGTATCTTCCTTTCATAGAGCTGGAGTTCTTTCATGGCTGTCTTCGAAATGGAGAACCAGACTGGAAAGGAGTAGCTAATTACTGGTCGCAGAAGTTGCTTGTAGACCAGTAACTTTGTCGCTTGGCTTAGTCCAGTTCTTCTTTTCAGCAGAGGGTGCACCCGGCTGAAAGCCCAGCTGGCTTTTTTTGAGAGCTTTCCTGCTGTGTGGATTGAAGTTTAACAGCTCATTGAAGTGGATACCCAGGTATTTCACATTCGGCTTGGATTGAATGGTGGATCCATCGGGGAGTTTCAGGACCAAATTTTTACATTTGGTGGCAGTCCGACCTCCTCTGCCATTTGAGGGTCTCCTGAAGCAAAACAGTTCCGATTTGGAGGTGTTGATCCGTATGCCCCACTTTTTGTAGTAGTGGTATAGTCTGTTGACGTGGGCCTCTACTCTCTTGACTGCGAGCAATGGTGAGAGTGATGTGGCGTAGGTTAGCAAGTCATCAGCGTAGAGGAGATTCTCGCATCCAGTTGGAGTTGGTTGGTCTGACGTCATCAAGCTGTAGAGGAAGGGACCGAGTTTTGAACCTTGGGTTCAAAATCGGACTCCGGCTCCGATGTTCTTAGTGTGGGATTTGCAGTTGTCCATTTGTACGAAAAATTTTCTGAAAGAAAGAAAAGAACAGAGAATTTTGATTAGTGGCGGTGGAAGCTGAAAAGAGTAGAGTTTATGTATTAATCCGTCTATCCATACGCTATCGAATGCCTTCTCGACATCCAGAAAGCATCCAACGGTGACACGTGGACTGTTGAGTGAGGTGGTGATGTCATGCTGAAACTTAAGGAGTGGATGCAGCGTCGAATGTTTCTCCCGAAAGCCGAACTGCATGTCTGGTATGAGGAGGTTATCGTTGCAGAATATTTTGAGTCTGCGGAGGATTACTTCTTCCAGTATTTTGCTGATGTTACTCAGCAAGGAAATCGGCCTGTAGTTGAAGATTTGATTGGAAGCGCCTTTCTTGGGAATTGCCACGATCTTTGCTGTTTTCCAGTTCCGGGGAAAGTAGCAGTTGTTGATGCAGTTGTTAAGGATGATTGTGAGGAGAATTATCGCTGCATGGGGAAGCCTTTTGAGGATGTGGTTAGAGATGCCATCTGGTCCGGCTGACTTTTTTGGCTTGGAATTGCCGATGATCTCTGCTACCTCCTAGATTGCAGAGAAGAATATTGTTGGTTGGGTTGTCAGCTGGATTTGCATCGTCGAAGATCGCTATATCCGGGCTTTGTTGGAGTGTTTGCTGCATTGAAGATTCCACCTCCTGCAGAAATGTTTGGTCAGTGGGCGGGCTTGGTTTGAAGTTTCCTTCGAAGTAGTTGGCGAGAGCTTCATCTTTGTCTTGGGTGGCTGTGACTTCCATATCGTTGACAATTAGCATTTCGGGGGGTTTTTGTTGCTTTCCAATAATTCTATTGATATTTCCAAACGTATCCGGGCCGGGTCTAATCGCTTCCAACCTTTTCTGGAAGTGGATGTTGTTGTGGTGTTGGATCGAGTTCCGGAACATGATGTTGACCTGCTGCAGCTCATTCCAGATTGTTTGGTAGCACCTGTTTGCTGTATTCATCTGGCTTTGGTGAATCCTTTGAAGTTTCTTCCTCAGTCGTTGTCTGTGTGCGTATAGATTTTGGATGTATTCCGGGAGGTGTTGGTACCTATCCCTTGACGTCCTGGGCCGTTTTTGGTTACTGATCGCCCTGGATACAGCTTCTTCTAGATTGCCAACTGCAGCATCAATCTCGCTGTCAAGAAGGTTCCTGTTTGGTGGTGGTGGATCTAAGTTGTCCTCGATGTCCCTGTGCAGCTTATCTACATCCAGTCGTCTGTAGTTGATGAAGCTTTCTGGTGTTTCTGAAATTAGAGAAATTGGTTGGTTTAAATTAAAAGTTAGTTGTACGGCTTCGTGGTCAGAGTCACTATCTACTGTCATACAGATGAAGTTCTGTATTTCTGGCATTATGTTCACCAAGTTGGAAGAGGCTAAGAAAAAGTCAAGTGTCGATGGTGTTCTGGGAAAAGTTGGTTTTGGTTGTGATACAACTACAAGCGTGTGATCGGTCGTATTTTGGTCCAGCCAGTTTGCTATTGCCCTGCCTTCTACGCTGATGTTTGTGTCCAACCATAAACTGTGTCTTGCGTTGAAGTCCCCGCCGATGAGTCCGTACGTGCTTTGCTTCAGTATTCCGTTGAGGATGTGAAGGTCGCTTTGAATGTTGCTTTGTGAGGAGTTGCATTTGAAATAGACCGTTAAGGTCTCTCCTCTTCCAAGGCTTATCTTGATGGCGGTGGCTTCACTAGTCAGTAGTCCAGCGATGGTTACTTCTTTTGTGTTGGGCGAGAGTTTGTCTTTTATGAAGATTGCTGTTCCTCTTTGAAGATGATTTTTGTCCTGCCGAAATGTCCTGAATCCCTTGACGTTAATGTTGTTGCGTCTGGTGACGTTCGTCTCGCTGATTAGCGCAATGTCGGGGGTGTTGTTCTTCATGAACAAGTTGAATGACGTCCTCTTGTCTAGGCTGTATAATGAATTAACATTATACGTCAGGATGCGTAGTTTCTTCAATTGCATAGTTGGAGGATGAAGGTGGCCAGCGCCACGGACTTCTCACCATCGCTTAATTGAGCGTAGTTGGAGGGTATGGCTCCCTTAGCCTTGTTCACGGCAGTCTGGAAGCTAGATCCGAAGAATTGCTGGAATTCTTTGTTGAGGTCCAATGAAGACTGTTGGGGTTTGGTCGGTATTCTCTGGACGGGTGTTCTTTTGGCTGGGGTCCTTGGTTGCTGTTGTGGGGCTTTGCTTGTTGGTTTGGTTGCTGTGTTTTGTGTTGCCATTGCTGCGTAGCTGACTCCTGGGCGGGTTATCACACATGCTGAGTTAGTGGTCAGCTCTCTCTGAATTTTCTTCTCCGCTAGTATTTGGTTCCTTTCGGTCAGTCGTGCCTTCAGAGTTGGGCAACCCTTGAAGCTAGCTGGATGTCCCTCTTTCTTACAGTTGGCGCACCATACGTCCAGTCCTGTATTTTGTGTCCTCTTGCATTGGCCTGGTAGATGGTCCTCCTTGCACTTGACGCAGACGTACTTGCGTCCACAGTTAGTGGCTACGTGGCCGAAGCGTTGGCAATTTCGGCACTGCACGATGTCGTTGGATTTGAGTTTCTCCCAGTGCACTCTCTGGTTCATCACTAGTGTCTTCGTGTAGACTTCATTCAGGTCGCATGTCTTGGGCACTTCGACTACGAAGTTGTTGTACACCTTTCCTTGTGCCTTCTTTGACTTGTATTGGGTGACTTTTATAATCGGGAGTCCTTCAATTCGGAGTTCATCCTCAACTTCTATGTCCGAATAGCTGTGGTGAATTCCTTTCAGCAGGAGTAGGTTTTTCCTTTCCTCTTTTGGCGTGAATGAATTGAACTGTATCTTCATCGTCAGAAGATACTTTTTAATGGCGTCGAATGAAATCCTGTTCCCGGCGTTGATGATCGTGATCTTCGTGTTACGGTTCCTGCAGGTAGCCGTAAGATTGTTGGCTTTGCAGTGTCGTCTGATCTCGACCACACTGCCGGAGTAGCAGAAAATTGGAGGCATTCCTGGTCCTTTACTAATGTGGTTGGGGGTGGCATTCTGTGGCTGAGTTGGCGCTGTTTTGGTTACAGTAGATACTGTTGCCGCTGAAGAGGTGGAAGGGACATCCTTTCTAGTAGGCGAGTTGGCTTCCGTGCTCTGTTGAGGGCGTTTGGAGACAATATCGTTCTTCTTATTTGACTTCCGGTGCCTTTTCTGACCCGGTAAGGGTGAATCGCTGAAGTCCTCCCCGGAGCTGAGAGGTTCAGCGTCTTTTTTTTGCTGCTCATCGTCAGAGCTCTTTTCTTCGCTTGAAGGTTCGCTACTGCTGCAGGAATCCTCGTTGCTGTCCATGGCTTCCGTTTCCATATTTGCTTCATTTGCATCTGTCATTGGCGTCACTATCTTCTGGAAAGTTGCCGCTAGCCTTGGTGCGTACTGAGGTCCCAGATTAGTAATAATCTTTGTCAATAATGCTTCCAGAGAAGCAAATGCCGCCTCCGGATTAAATGGCTCGCCCATTTCTCTGGAAAAAAAAGAAAATTAGTGGATTAGCTTTATAGGTATATAAATGCGCACAACACTATTTTAAGAAAAACTATTGTTTTGAGCATGAATATTGCGCATTTGAAAAAGGTTGTTGGGATTTAAGCAAGTAGCCTAGCAATAATCTGTTTTTTCCTTTTTTTTATTGAGGGTTGTTTTTCAGTTGCTGTTATATTGTCCGTAGCACGTCTGTCTGCGTCGGTTGAATGTCAGTGACTGACTGAGAACTGTGACCAACTGTGACTGTGTCTTTCTGTGACGCCACTCCCCCTTTTATACATCTCCGTCAAAAATGGTGTAGGACTCACCTCACTGCAGTAATTGGTGTTGACTCACCTCACGGCTGTTTTCCCCACGACTATTTGCAGACGAAACAGCTGTTCGCCTGGTTGGTGTTCTGACTTATGGGTTGTGGCTCGTGCTAATGGATGCTATTATGGTGGATGGTGGACGGTGGATGGTATATTATTATTATTATTATTATTATTATTATTATTATCATTTATTCAATCTACCGAGTCTTACTCTTACAGATTTCAGAAATACTATACAATATTTTTATATTTTATATACATTAACATACATTTAAATCTAATAAGTACATTTTTAGCTTCGTTCTAGGTAAACATAGATCTATTTCAGAGCATACTGAGTTGAAAAATTTAATACATTTTGTGATAGGCTCATTTGAGCTGTAAGCGTACAAATGAAAAGGGTTGTAAAAAAGATTTCTCTGTCTTATACTCCTTTCTGGTGCATAAATATAAAAACATTTAAGAATTTCCGGACAAACAACTTTATACGAGAACACATCATGTACAAACAATATGCAATTCACATTTCTTCTTTTCTCTAATGTGTCAAGACCTATTAAGGCACAACGAGTTGAATATGAAGGCATTATATCAAGATTCCAATTCAATTTTCTTACTACAAATCGGGTAAAGGCCTTTTGAACTCTTTCCAGACGCAATTTTGAAATGGAACTACATGGACACCAAACAATAGCACAGTATTCAAGCACCGGGCGAACTAGTGACATATAAATTGACTTTAAAGTGTAAGGGTTTGAAAACAACGAACAACTTCTTTTCAAAAAACCTAGCAAAGAGTTAGCTTTAGCTACAACATAATCAATGTGAAAGGAAAAAGAAAGCTTAGTATCAAATATGACACCTAAATCATTTACTTCTGTTTTTTTTATTCAGATGAATATTAAAAATTTTATACTGTAAATGTACAGGGAATAAAGACCTGTAAACAGAAAATGAGTGGCATTTTGCAATGTTTAAGGACAAGCCATTATCAGTACACCAAGAGGTGATAATATTTAGTTCATTTTGAAGAATATTGCAGTCATTCAAGTTACGAACACGATTAAAAATTTTTAAGTCATCAGCGTACATTAAGCATTTCGCACTAGAAAGAAGATTTGGAATTTCGTTTACAAAAATATTAAAAAGCAAGGGACCTATATGACTTCCTTGAGGAACACCGGATAGTACATCAATTTGCCTAGAAAAGAAATTGTTCACTTTCACTATTTGTTTTCTGTTAGATAAATAACTTCTTATCCAGTCAAGTAATGAGGAATGTATTCCAAGCACTTTTATTTTGTCAAGAAGAATTTTGTGACAAACAGTGTCAAAAGCTTTGTTGAAATCTGTAAATATGACATCTACTTGATATCCTGATTCAAGGGAGTCAAAAAGATATTTGGTAAATGAAATCAAGTTAGTAGAAGTTGATCTACCAGATACAAAACCGTGCTGGCACGTAGAAATTTGTTCCTTAAAATCAAAATATATTTTTTTTGTTACAATGTATTCGAATAACTTGGGAATAGCTGATAACTTTGATATCCCCCGGTAATTTTCTATGTTTTGCTTTGAACCTGCCTTATGAATGGGGGTAATGTATGAAATTTTCCATTCATCTAAAAAGTCCCCCGTAGAGAGTGATAAATTAAATATCATATTTAAAGGTTCAGACAATGTCAGATAGCAGCGTTTAAGTAATTCTGATGGTATACCATCCGGACCAGAACTGAAATCAGATTTTAAAGATAATATCCCATTAGAAACATCAAGTTCGGAAATATCTAAACTGCCTACGTTTGAAATAGAAGCAGCATTGTTGCTTGTAGAGTAGTTTATGTTAGAATGATCAACATAAACCGACTCAAAGAACCTTGCAAATAGCTCGCATGTATAGTCAGTAGTGCTCGACTTTTCACCATGCAGTTCCATATTTTCGGGTATACCATATGTATGCCTTTTTCCGTTTAGAAACGTCCAAAAGCCTTTTGGATTTTTTAAAATGCTCTGTTCTGTATTCATAACATATTGCTTGTACAAAAATTTGTTCAAGAACTCAAATTCGCGACGCAATTGCGAGAATCGATTTCTGTTAATTTCAGTGTTGTTTTTTTGTAATGTTTTGAACGCTTTATTTTTAACATTTCTTAAATTGCATAAACGTTTATTATACCATGGATGCTTTTGTACAAAATTATTTTTCTTAATTGGTATAAATAAATCAAATCCATGATAAACCACGCTAAGAAATTTGCTGTATATTTCATTTAGATTATTACCAGAAAGAAAGTGAGACCAATCAATAACATTAAAGTAATTATTTAAATCCGAATAGTTACCAATCGCAAAATTATACATTCTAATATTTCTAGCATTGTTATGCTCTGCATTTATCAAAAAATTTAATTCAACACAGACATTAAGTGCTTTGTGATGTGTTTTATTTTCCATCAAAGGAAACATTACCTCACTTACTGAACAATCTAAAAAATTACTAACAAAAACAAGATCTAACATCCTGTTTAATGAATTATGGATAAGACTTTTTTGATTTAAATTAAAAGAAAACATTGAATCAAATTATAAGGGAAAATACGTCTATTAACACTACAATAAACCCACTTCACCTCACCCAAATTATAGTCTCCTAAAGCAATCAAGTGTTGGTAATCAGTCAGCTGGTCCGCGATGACTTCAATGTTCAATGCATGCAATTCGTAAACAGAGAGAAGGCTGCTCGGAGGTATGTAGCTTACAATAATGAACAATTCGTATGCGTTTGGTACACTCTCAAGCGCAATAGTAATACATAGCTGCTCTACACTAGTGTAACGTAGGGAGACTATACTACTTTTAAGTGATGATCGTACAGCAATTAGAACTCCCCCACCGCGTTTCTCAGAGTTTTGATAGCGATCTCTCCTGTACACCGTGTAAGAACTATCAAAGATTTCGGTGGTTAAAATGTGGTGGTGCAACCAAGTCTCTGTAATAACGAGAATATCATACTCATGAAGAGAGGCAGCTAAGAAGAGATCATTTGTTTTAGTGCGTAAACCTCCTGCGTTTTGATAATATATGCTGATTGTGTGTGACGATGAAGATGATGATGAACGTTGACTAGGGCAATTAAGTGATGAGAGTTGATAGGTGTTGATACAAGAATGTACTATTCGCTGATCACTGCAGGGCAGGTGCTCTCGTTTTTTGGCAAAAACTGAAAGTCTTTCACATGCACATTGAGAGGCCAATTTTCTGCGTTGAGAGCTGCATCACTAATACATGATGGTACACCCATGGTACATATTGTGGGCCGTGGATGCTGGAGGCTATGTATTGTATAAACAGCATGTATTGAAGCTAAACGCTTCGTTACAGAATATGCAGTGTTTCTAAGGTGTATCGTTTAGAAACATGTTTCTCCGTTTGTAAAACTTTAACGCCATCAAAGTCTGGAGAATGGCCGCTCTCAATACTGTGATACGCCTGAGCTGTCCGGATTTTCGAGTCTTATGTCTGACTTGTGATTAGACATACGTTGTCGTAGAATTTGTTTGGTGGTTCCAATGTAGCAAAGATTGCACGGTTCATTGGGTTTGCCATTGCAATTTATTTTAATAGCATCAGTTTGTCTGTCCTTTTCTGGTTTTGTTTTAAGTTTTGTGAAGCATTGGTCTAGCGTTTTATTTGATTTGAAGGAAAGACGAGTATTTGTTAATTTTTTAGTAACGGATTTCTTGAAATTTTCAGTCAGCGCTGGGACGTATACTATGCTTTTATGGTATACGTTGACTGGTTCTGCAGTATTGTTGCTCCGTGGAATTTTTATTTTGTGTCTCAACAAAAGACTGCGAATAAGTGTAGCTGGATAGTTATTATCCCTAAGGATTTTTATGACTTTTGCTCGTTTGCAGAGTGGAATTGTGTGTCGCTAATTTTGAACACTTTGTTAACAAGATTGGATGCAGTATTAATGATGATGTAAAAAAAAAAAAAAAAAAAAATATGTTCGTTCTCAACCGTGAACTGGATTTTTGGGTGAAATCCATTGAGGATCTGTAGTACCTTATCAACATTTCGTTTATCCATAATGCAAAATATATCATCTACATATTTGGAGATGAACGTGGGTTTTTCTTCCATGTCTTTAAAGCATTCATCTAAAACATGATCTAGAACTAGGTCTGCAATTGTGGGAGATAAGGGATTGCCCATAGGCATTCCAAAAATTTGTTTATAGATGTCATTACCGTATTGTAGATGGTTGTTGTCTTTGAGACATAAGTTTAAAATCTCAAGAAATTTATTTTGTGTGATTTTAGTGTTTTTACTTATTAAGTCCCACTTTAATTTTACTATCGTGATAGCTAGTTGAATGGGAATGTTTGTAAAAAGTGATACTACATCATACGAAACGAGTACATCATTACGACTTAATTTCACATTTTTCGCCTTATCAACAAACTCAAATGAATTTTTTACCGAATGGCTTGATTTTGTTGTGAGTTGTGACGTACTGTAGGATTTTGCCAACGTGTTATGATAATTCATAGCAAGGTAGCAAGGTAGTTTCATTGATGACGTAATGGGACGCAGAGGCATGTTTGTCTTATGAATTTTTGGCAAACCGTAAATAGATGGAAGCTGTGCTGTATAGGTGGTCATCTTCGTTTTCTCTCGGTCATCGATGCAGTTGTTGTTTTTAAGCCACATTACTAAATCGTTGTTGCGAGTTTGCAGCGTAGTGGTTGGGTTATTGCGTATTTTTCTGTATGTGTTTCGATCTGATAATAATTCGCACATTTTCTCTTCATACTCATTACGTTGCATGGCGACTGTGACGTTACCTTTATCAGCTGGTACTATGACGATATTTTTGTGTTGCTTAAGAAAACTGATTGTTGTTTTGTGTACATAAAGCAAATACTTAGCAAATGGATCATTCTTATGGTGCCGTTTGAACGAGTGTAACATTTTGCTGTAATGCGCTCTCATGAGCTCTTGTTGTTTTTCGTCTTGTATGTCTCTAATTACTTCTTCTCCATCGGCTATTAATTGAAACAGAGGAAAACTTTGTTTATCAATTGGGAGTGTTAATTTTTTGCCAAGTGATAGAAGCCATTTAACCTCTAAAGGAAATTGGATGTTGGTTCGATTTTCGAACCATTTTTCGTGGATTTCAATGTTAAACTTTTTCCACAGTGATGATTTTAGAGTGTCAATTTTTTGTGCGTTGGATTGCTGTTTTTTGTTGTATGTATTTCTGCATCTGCTTTTGTTTATTTGTGAATTGTATGTACTCGTTTTCAGAAAGGTTGTCTTTGACGCATTGGTCAAGAAAACGAAGAGCATTGTTTGTACGTTTTATTTTGTGGTACATTTCAGAGATTTCAACGTTGAACTTTTTTAAGGAATTTATTCTCGATTTTCTGATAAGTATCAATGGATTCTTTGCTATAAAAGATTTGTTTGTGTTCTTAGTGGAGTTTTTTATATGGTTGGGTATAAGACCGGCTTGTCGACAAATTATCAGGAATTTGAGGTTTTGTTTTTGGGACGCTAATGATTTTTATGAGTTACTATATTGTTTTAAGTTGTCACATACTTGTAAACCGTATTTGTATTTTATATGTTCGTAGTAGTTCTTCATGATGATGTTCGTTGCTGCTCGGCTAGCCGTCCGATGATTATAATAGAGATGATTTATTGACCAATTTTTTGGATATAAGTTCAAGTGGAAATCTGTTTTCCGTCGGCTTTTTTGGTCACTGTGATTTTTGTAATGAAACAATTAAGTAACATTAACTTTCCCAACGTTTCGGCAGGGGTTGCTGCCTTCTTCTTTTTACGTCCTCCGCATTTTTAGGTGTTGGGTATGCAGTCATGGCTTCAAACTTTTGTCGATCTGGTTTTATTCCCTCATTTGTTATTAAATGTCCCAGATATGTTACCTGTGTTGCATTTTTTTGGATTCAGTTTAAGATTATATTTTCTGAGCCTTTGAATAATATTTGATAGGTTAATATTGTGATGATTAAGACTGCAAACAAATATAATTATATCGTCAACATAAAAGAAAGCTCCTGTGTTAAGACCTGCTAAAGCTACAGATAACATTCTTTGGAAGCTATTGGTTGATATTTTTAGTCCAAATGGTAGTCTTTTAAAGTGAAAGTGCCCGCGGGGGGTTGAAAATGCTGTTTTTTGTCTTGATTCTTCGTCTAGCTCAATTTGATGGGAAGAGCTAGATTAATCTAATGTGGAAAAGTATTTAGCTCTGCCCAGCGTGTCCATGACATCCTCTAGCCTTGTTAAGGGAAATTTATCGTCTATTATCTTTTTATTTAACTGACGGAAATCTAAAACTAGGCGCCATTTCTTTTCGCCTTGTGAATCCTTCTTTGGGACCACCAGTAAAGGTGCGTTAAATGCGCTGAATGAGTCTTCAATTGTATTAGCTTTTAGAAGTTTATCTACTTGTTGGTTAATCTCTTCTAGCTGTCCATTTGGCAGTCTATAATTTTTAATGTAGACAGGATTATCATCCATTAAAAAAAATTCTTTGTTTGTAAAAATTATTTACTGTTAATGTGTCCCCGTTTAAATGAAAGCAGTCTGCAAATTCTTTGCATATTTCTAAAATGGATTGCCTTGCTCTGTGGTCTGGTATGTCGATGTTTAATTCCTTCAGGAGTCTTTCATATTGATCTTTTTTTTTTTTGTTCCTTTCAAAGTTCTTTTTAAGATCAATAACATGAAAACTGGTGAGCGGAATGATATTTGGTTTGGGTGGTGTTATCTTTACTTCATCATCTAAGGTGTTTAGGAAAGCAACTTGTACAATACCTTTTGCTGGAATGATTGAATTTGCAATAAAAACTACATTTTGTATTTCCTGATTGAGTACAATGCTATCTTCTAGAATTTCAAGACCTTTTGGATGTAGTGATTGTGTTCCTGCTGATATTTTTTGATTCAGGTAGCTGTGTTAACATTGGCAGAATGAATTCATCGTTAGGTACTGACTAAAATGGACAAAGTAAAGTTTCCATAATCTATTTTACAATTATTATTTATCAAAAAATACCTACCCAAAATACCATTTGTATTGATTGGGAAATTGTCATCTACTATTTGAAATTTTTGTTCAATATCTCTATTTTCAATTCTAATATGGCCATTAACAGAACCTATCGGATTTGATTCTGAATGTGTAACTCCTCTAATTGTTATTTTATCTGTCGTATTTATTTCATTTCCTGCAATTAAACGACTTCTTTTTAGTATTGATATATCTGCACCTGTATCTATTAAAAGTTTCTGGTCTTTAAAAGCAATGTTTGATTGAACTACAATATAATTTGTCAACTGTAGATTCAGGTTCAGTGTTGCCTTCACTGTATGATTTCTACAATTTGTTCTGAGTCCCTCTGGGCTTCGGAGACTCCTTGGATGTTTTCCGAACCTTCAATATAGTTTATTGTTCTTTTATTTTGTGTATTGTAGTTTGAGCTATTATATCTATTATTATTGAGTCTGTTACTACTGTTACTGTTATACCTATTGTTATAATTTCTATTGATGTGATTGTTACTGCTATTGTGAATATTATTGTTGTTTCTATTGTAGTTGTTTCTTGTGTTGTTGTTTTGATATCTTCCATTGGGTCTTATGTTATTGTTGAAATTTTGATAGTTTCCTCTGTAGTTATTTGTTTTGAAATGGTTAATCTGTGCAAATTTATTTGATGAATCTATTTTTGCGACTAAATCATTGCTTCATTTTCAGAATGATCCAATGATCCAATTGCCGATAAATGATTATCAACACAAAATATATGTATTGAATCAAGAATTAAAATGTTTTTATTTGTGAAAAAATCGGAATAATAATTTGAAAACTAGATGTTTTCAAAAGAGTAGAGACGCGTTTACAATATAGTGTCAGTTGAAATTACATTTACTTTAACACCGCCTCTTAATTTAATAGAAACTATTACTTATTTAATTGTAATTGCAAATAAAAAAACTTTTACGAAATTACGTTAAATGTTAAATCAAATTCAAATTTTCGCGATGCTTAAGAAATAGAATTCTCCCAAGCCCTTTTGTCATGATGTCTGCGATTTGTTCATCGGTCGGTTTAAATTCAATGTTGACTTCACCCTTTGCAATCACGTCACGAATGAAATGATACTTGATATCCAAATGTTTCATCCGCTTTCTTTCCTTTGGTTCTTTAGCAACTTTGATGCATGACTGATTGTCTTCAAAAATGGTCACTGGCTGAATACATTTGATGTGCAATTCAACCAATAGCTTTTTAATCCATTTCATTTCGCAAATTGCTTCAGTCAATGCAATGTATTCCGCCTCTGTTGATGATAAACTGACTGTCGGCTGTTTTCTGCTTGCCCAGCTTACCGTGTTACCAAACAACTTGAACACATATCCTGATGTCGACTTTCTATCGCTCAAGTCTCCACCCCAATCTGAATCGCTGAATCCAACCAATGTGTCAGCCTCTGCCGTCTTTCGATAGACCAATTTCAAGTCGAGCGTTGCACGAATGTATCGCAAGATGTGTTTCGCATGATTAAAATGACTTTCATTGAAACAACTTTGAAATCGACTAAAATATCCCGTTGCAGCACACAAGTCTGGTTGTGTCGTTACGGTCGCATAATTCAAGCAACCCATCAGCTCTCGATATGGATGACTTGAGCAATTGTTTGCATCATCAGGTTCCAAATGCAAACTCTTCTCCATCGGCGTGGCTTTCGGCTTGCAATTTTGCATATCGAATTTCTGCAAGACTTTGACTGACTTAGCACAATTGTTCCCTTGTTCATGTCTTGTTTGATGTGCATGCCCAAGTAAGTGCTCACTTTTCCCATGTCAGTCATCTCGAACTCCTTGGACAACAACCGTTTGATTGTTTCGATGATTTTCATGTCGCTGCAAAATACCAGAATGTCGTCGACATACAGCAACACATAGACGAGCGTTCCGTTTTGCACTTTCACGTACAGACATTGGTCCGATGCACACTGCTTGAATCCGATTTTTACCATAAACTCGTTGAATTTTTGGTTCCATGCACGCGATGCTTGTTTTAAACCGTAGAGTGCCCTGTTAAGTTTGCACACCTTGTTCGTTTGCTTAAAATCATCCGGCAATTCCATATAAATTTCCTCGGTTAGATCACCATTCAAAAACGCACTTTTTACATCCATTTGATGAATATGCCTGTCGTTTTGAATTGCAATTGCCAGCAACATCTTCAGTGTTACCAGCTTTGCCACAGGAGCATACGTCTCGCTGTAATCGAATCCAAATTTTTGCGTGAATCCACGCGCTACTAGTCCTGCCTTGTATTTATCAACGCTGCCATCGGCCTTTCGTTTCAGCTTGAGTACCCATTTGTTTGTGATCGCTTTTCGATCCTTTGGTAAATCACAAACAGTCCAATTACCATTCTTCATCAATGACTTGTACTCACTGTCAATGGCCTCGCGCCATTGTGGCCAATCATCTCGATTTTTCGTCTCATTTATCGTACTTGGGTCATCTCCCACAAACTGTTCGGCTGACAACGCCAATTCGCCCAATTCTGTGAATTCAGCCGATAATGCAAATTCAGCTGCTTGTGCCCATTCGCCAAATCTTTCTGGTGGTCGACGATCGCGTTCACTTCTTCGTGGAATATCTCGATCGTTGTTACCAGTGCCATCCAGGTTTGCACTGTTGTCACCGGATCCATCCAGATTTGCATCGTGGGTCGTTGCATTACGGTTACCAATGCCATCCAAGTTGACATTGTTGATCGATGCACTGCTATTACCGGCACCATCCGTTTCGGTGTCGTAGAATAAATCTTTAAACGAATCTTCTACTCGCAGCCCGTCGTTAACACTTGCTTTCTCGTTCTTGCTGCAATCCTCGTTTGATACCGCCTCTGAATCTGATATATCAATCAGTTTAGCCATTTCCAACACAGAAGCCTCGTTGAATGTTACGTGCCGTCCAAAAACCAATTTGTTTTTCGTTGTATCCCAAAGTCGATACGTTCCATTTGACGCAGCATAACCCAACATCAAACACTTTGTTGCTCTTGCTTCAAACTTCGATCGCTTATTTGACGGTATGTTATTGTAACATTCCGAACCAAACACACGCAAATGTGACAAACTTGGTTTCTGCTTGAACCAAATTTCAGCTGGCGTCATTGAAGAAAACTGTTCACCAACAGCTGATGTCACCGAACGGTTTTTCAAATAGTTTGCCGTCAAAACCGCTTCATTCCAGAACTTACGATCCAGTTCACTTGACAAAATCATTGTTCTTGCCTTATTCAGAAGCGTTCGATTTAATCGTTCCGATACAGCATTCATCTCCGGTGAATACGGTACCGTATGTGTCATTTGAATGCCTTTTTCTTTGCAATAATCCTTAAATTCCGTTAGAATATATTCTCCACCATTGTCGGCTCTTATCTTCGCAATTTTCAAACCATGAAGTACCTCAGCCATCGCCTGATATTCTTTGAATTTATCCAGCACCTCACTTTTCGTACGAATGAAGTAAACCATTGAAGCTCTTGAAAAATCGTCGATAAATGATACAAAATATCTTGAACCATCATACGCCGTCGTTTTCATCGGACCGCACACGTCACTGTGAATCAATTTCAAAACACGAGATGACCGAACATTTTTGTTCTTCGGAAACGACGCTCTAGTTTGCTTTCCATAAACACACGGTTCACACACAGCTGGTTCCGTATTCACCTCGACTTGCTCCAAACCATTTACCATTTGCTTGTTAATCATCTTCTTCATGTCCGATGTGTTCAAGTGTCCCATTCTGAAATGCCATAATTTTAAATCTTTGCTTGCATTTTTCTTATCTGAGACACCAGCGAAATTCTTCTTTCGATCGAGGTAAAAAATTGCTTTGTACAAATTTCCTTCCGCATGCGCAACAAATTTCGTATCACCATCACATACGCACAGTCTCCTTCAAAAACGATTCGATATCCCTTCTTCGCAAGGCTTCGAATTGACATCAAGTTGCATTGTAAGTCTTTGACTAACAGCACATCTTCAATTTTCTTCGTTGATGAATCACCGTTGTAAAAGGTCTTGATGAAAATGTTTGCGCGTTGCTTCGCTACGATGCTTTCATTCTTCTTGGCTACTTTGATGTTCACGTGATCGATATTTTTCAAATCGTCGAAATACCGTTCTTCATATGCCATAGTCGATGTAGCGCCGGAGTCCATGTAAAAAACAATCTTTTCTCCAAATTCACTTTGCGCTGAGTGTGCACAAAGTGCTGTTTGCTCGTCGAAACATGTACTTTTCTGTTCATCAACGATTGCACACATTGTTTGTGCCTTCTCTTCAGTTGCTTTGTTTGAGCTGCCAGAATTTTTCTTTCCCTTCTTCAATGTAAAACATTGCGACTTTTTACGGCCGATTTTATTGCATGCGTAGCACTTAATTTGTTTCTTGCCACATTTTGCACTCATTGCACCAGATTCAGTTGATTTTCTTACCGATTCACGACCACAGCGTTTATTGTGTTCATCCAACAAACGTGTTTTGACGAATTCCAAAGTCAACTCTTCTTGACTCACAGTTTCCAACGCTGTTACCAAGTTGTCGTAGCTCTCCGGCAATGTGAAAAACAAATGAACAATGATATCCAGTTCTTTCAACTGAGCACCCTTTGAATTGAGCTCGCGAACTTTCGTATCAAACTTGACAAAATGCTCGATCATCTCGTCGCCCTCACGATATTTCATCATGAGTAATTGTCTTTTTGCTGACAAATAACCTGCGACACTTTTTCTTTCGAAAATGGCACACAGCCCATCAAACATTTCCTTCGCAGTCGTCTTGTCTTTCACCAATTCCAACTGGTTGTCTTTGATCGTTTGCACCAGAATTGATTTACATTTCTTTTCCTCTTTCTTGAGTTCATTGTGCTTGGACGTATCTTGCTCATCCGCCAGAATCGCAATAATACTTCTCTCGATGTAATCTTTCAAACCTTTTGCATCTAATAAAATACCCACACGATATTTCCAGTTGCTGAAATTAGTGCCATCAAATTCTGATATTTTTATTACATCAGCGTTTTCTCCCATCTTGCATTCAATACAGTTGCCCCGCAAATATGAATTTTGCAATTATCGACAATTCTTGCACAAAATGAAATATTCTTAATTAATTCAATTTGTATTCCGTATCTGGGCCCATAACCTCAGAATGATCCAATGATCCAATTGTCGATAAATGATTAGCAACACAAAATATATGTATTGAATCAAGAATTAAAATATTTTTATTTGTGAAAAAATCGGAATAATAATAATTTGAAAACTAGATGTTTTCAAAAGAGTAGAGACGCGTTTACAATATAGTTTCAGTTGAAATTACATTTACTTTAACACATTTTTGGTCGTGCTGAAAAAACTGTAGATTTTATCGTGTGTTGCAAACCGTTTTTAAAGGCATTCAGACCTAATTGATCATTTAATTTGCAGAACTCTTCAGTGGTATTAGAGTTTTGTTGTATTGCAGAAAGTTCTGAAATAATTTGGAGTGTACTCTTTTTGTTTTTAAAAAGTTGACAAAATGTTTCTTTAAATTCGCATAGTGTTTTGGGCTCTTTTACTGCCAATAACTTATTTCTAACTTTTTCATTTAGTCTTGTTCCAAGAAAAACTTTATTAGTTTTTCTTTTTCTGATACCTCTGTAAGACTTAAGTCAACGTATTCGACTAAGTTTAGAAAGTTAGTCAACTTCTCTACTTCTCCTTCAAATAACGGTATAATTTTTATACTTGAAACAATATCAAATTTTGCCATGTTGTTTTCTAATGTATTTAAACCTTTAGTGATATTTTCTAGTTTTTCTTTAATTTGTCTTTCTTCTAAAAATCTGGTTTTCTTTTTTTTCTGCTACCTTTTTTAATGTTTGCTGATTTGATTCTTTTGTCGATTTTTCATATTTATCAATAAAATTTTTTTCTAATTGTTCTATTTCAGCCTTTTTTTCTGTTATATATTCAGCAGAGTAAAACCTATTTGGATTTTTATTAAAATTTTCCACAATACGTTTTAAAGCATCTATGACTGTTAACATGTTCAATTTTTTTTTTTTTTTTTATATATTTAAACAAATTTCTATAGCTAGGACAAATTTTTTAATTGGTTGTTTACAACATTTTCCACTTTTCTAATGAAATAATATTTTATCATTTTGAAAGCAATGTAAACTATAATAACTATTATAATAATGATTATTACATCTATTAATAACAAACTAGAATTCGTCTTTGCTAGAGTTTCCTCGTATTTTTAAAATTTTTATATGAAAATTATATATATGTATATAATTTTTTTTCTTTTTTCATACGCTATACTAGGTATGGCAAGTTCCAATTGCGGATATTGAAGATTGTACTGTTTCAAGATCTTAGTTCAGTTGGCAGGATCGCTATGTACTATATCTGGTTTTGGGATATTGTTAAGGCTTCCCAAGCCGAATATGGATGTTGGCTAAAGAGCCTATCTGATTGCTATACAAAATTAGGACGGCTAAGGAGCCTAAATAATCCCATGAATTCTGGTATAGTAATGATTTTTATTGATTCAAACTAAGAGTATTTATACACAAATGATATCTTACATACTAAGAACTTAAGTCTACACATGTATACTCAACTCATACATAAAAGTGATCACACTTGCCGGTCACTGACTTTGTAGCATGAACCCCGACATCGTGCAATTCACATTGCATGGCTTTTCAATGCCAATACTGTGTCAAATTACCATGCCAACATATCTCGAGAAGGTTCAATGTTCCGTGTATTCCCAAATGACCAGATACGTTTGTGCACTTTGTTGGGTATGCGTATTTAATATTAATTTGCTGACACGGCAAGTGTGCATTGTTATTATCGTTTGTAGTGTATGAACACTACAATCTCATTCATGACCAGGATCCAGAGGTGAGAGGATACCTCCTTGTGGGGTTCCTCATGACACACACTTTTTCAAGTTTGCACCGCCCAGTTCACTGTGGATCTGACGTTTTGTTAGCTAGGTTAGGTTAGGTTAGGTTTAAATGGCTGTCAGGAAAACCAACTGACACACTTAGACCAGTATTTGATCCGTTGTGATACCATAATATTTAAGTGAGGAAGAACCCCACTTAACAGAACCATTTGGAGCTTTTTATGAAGCGAAAGAGATGAAGGATATCTGTGTTCGCCAGATCGTTTAGATCATCGAGGAAATATTTTCCAAGATGCCGTTTTCTTTTAATGGAGAGTGCAGGACATGAGCAGAGGAGGTGTGGAATAGTTTCTTCCTCCTCCTCATCTAAGCAACTTCTACAGAAGTCATTTGAGGGAACACCAAGTCTTATGGCGTGTCTGCCTATCAGACAATGTCCTGTAATGACATTGATTACGGAGCTAAAGTGCAATCTGGTTATGGATAGCAAATGCCTTGTGCGTTTTGGATCAAGTCCTGGCCATAGCTGTTTTGTTGCCACACATGTGGTGATACTGTTCCACCAATGATTTGTTCTATCCATTGCCTCTTGCTTTAGCATAAGTTTACATGTAGCGATTGGTATACCGATATTCAACCTGCTGGTTGATATCGGTAGAACGGTTCCTTTTCTGGCGAGTTCATCGGCCCTACAGTTGCCCGCGATATCTCTGTGCCCCGGCACCCAAGTAAGGTGAATATTGAACTGTTCAGCCATCTCCTTAAGAGACAGGCGACAGTTAAGGGCGGTTACTGAGTTCGTGGAAACGGCGCCGAGTGCTTTGAGGGCTGCCTGACTGTCTGAGAAAATCCGGATATTCGATGAGGATATCACGTTTTCTTTTAGCCATGATAGGACCTCTTTGATCGCCAGAATTTCCGCTTGGAACACGCTACAATGGTTTGGGAGGCGGAAAGAGAGACTTACGTTAAGTCGTTTTGAGTACACCCCGCAGCCAACCCCTTCCTCGGTTTTTGACCCATCTGTATAGAAATGAATTGAATCATCTCTCAAAAATTCTTCGTCTTCCCAGGTCGTTCTCGTTGGGATTGAGACATGGAACTTATTATCAAAAACCAATTGGGGGATGGTGTAGTCAGAGTGGCAAGGGATTGATCTGAATGTATTCAGGATTGTGGCATGACCGATGTTGTTATCGGTCCATTGGGAGATAGCTCTGATACGAGTGGCCGTACTTGCGGCCATTTGTTTACTGAAGATATCTAGTGGTATGAGATTAAGGAGTATATTTAGGGCAGCTGAGGGTGTTGATCTCAGTGCTCCGCTTATACATAAACAGGCTGTTCGTTGGACTTTGCTCAGATTATCGCAATAGGTCCTTTTATCAAGAGCGGTCCACCATACCAATACTCCGTATGTGAGTATTGGTCTGATGACCGCGGTGTAGAGCCAGTGGGTGATTTGGGGGGAGAAGCCCCATTTTGTGCCAATGGCTTTTTTGCAGGAAAACAGGGCTACGGTTGATTTCCTGATTCTTTCCTCTATATTGGCTTTCCAGTTTAGCTTTTTGTCTAGGATAATACCTAGATATCTAGCTTCGTTGGAGAGTTGAAGTGGGATTCCATTTATTGATGGAGTTGTTAGTTGAGGAATTTTGTATTTCCTGGTGAAGAGAACGAGTTCGGTTTTCTGAGGGTTGACCCCTAGATCACTTTTTCTCGCCCATTTTACAAGTTTATTTAGAGCGGTTTGCATCAGATCCATAAGGACGTGAGCATATTTGCCGGATACCGCAATGGAGACGTCATCTGCATATGCAATCACTTTGAATCCCTCAGCTTCTAGGTCAACTAGAAGTTCATTGACGACTAGATTCCATAGAAGAGGGGATAGAACTCCACCTTGCGGTGTGCCCCTGCTGACAGATCTCTTTGCAGAGAAATCTCCCAGTGTTGAGTTGATTCTTCTGCTTTTTAGCATAAGATTTATCAATTCCACTAAGGATTTGTCTACTTTGAGCTTCGTCAGTGCCTTTGTAATTGCAGAGTTGCTGACGTTGTTGAAGGCACCCTCTATGTCGAGGAATGCGGCCAGAGTGTATTCTTTGTGTTAGCTTTTGTTAGCTAGCATGCACATGATCCAATTTGTGATTGTTTCTTCTACTTCTAGATCATTTAGGGGCTTCTTAATTGCACTGTTTTGTACATTGTTGACGGCTTCTCAATGTCCAGAAAAGCTGTCAGTGTGTATTCCTTATCTTGCAGCATTTTTTCTATGGTTCTTACTACACAGTGAAGTGCTGTTTCCTCACTTCGTCCTTTTGTGTAAGCATGTTTAAGGTGGATATTACTCCCGGTTTCAGAAAGCTTCGCATATGTAAATCAAGTAACATTCCAAACGTTTTCAGTATAAAGGAGGTCAGACTTATAGGTCTGAAGTCTTTTGCTTCTGTATGGCTGGGTTTGCCGGCTTTCGGTATGAAAACGACTTTAACTTCCCGCCATATTTTGGGAATGTAACCCCATATCAGGCTACTTTCAAAAATGTTCTTGAGATGTGGGATGACTTTTCCACTGCTTTTTTGCAGCATCATAGGGAAAATGCCAGCATGACCCGGAGATTTAAAAGGGGAAAAGGATTTGATAGCCCATTCCAACTTCTCTTCTTCTTGTAATAATAAATAATAAAAAAAAAAGAAAAAGAAAAAAGTATAAAGGCATAACAAAAATTATTTTAAAAGCATTTTGATTTAATGTCAACAAATAATTAAATAATTCCTTCTTAAAAATGGTTGGTGAGGTAATTCTTTGAAGTGCAAATGGAAGGCTATTCCACAATCGAACAATTTTTACAAAAAAAGATCTTTCGGCAATGGTATATGCAAAACGCCGTAAAATTAATCGTAGTCCTCTTTGAGATTGTGCAAATCGAAGCATCTCACCTAAATATTCAGGACTTCTAAACGAAACAGTAAATATTTATCAAAATAAATTCCTAAACACGAAGTATGTAAATTTGACACACTTTCATGTCTAGGAATACAGTGTATGAAACGTGGGCAATGATTAAACGCGACATGAAGTCTACGTTTGTACTCATAATCAAGAGAAGTGTATACCTTACAGTTAAAATTAAGATAGGGCATAACAAGACTCTTCACGAGATGTTTTCTCAAAGCAGGATCCAAGATGTTTGAAGACCTTAGAGAACGTAAACTACTATAAACGCGTCTTATGGATTCAGAGATAGCGTCACAACAAGTAAGTTTGCTATTAATTTGGAAGCCCAAGTATTTTGCTTTTGAGACGTATTCAACAACTTGCGAGTTTAATGTGATTTTGGGAAAGTCTTCAATATTAACTTCACTTCTCGAGCAAGTCATACTAAGGGTCTTTGACGGGTTTAGCTGCAGTCTATTTTCAAGCACCCAGTTTTGAATATTTATAAGATATTCATTAATACGGAATATGCAATCATCCATTAACCCTAATTCTCTAAAAATATAAAGTAAAATATCATCTGCATACATGTGGATGAAGCAATTATGTACAATATCTGAAAGATCATTGACAAAAAGTGAAAAAAGAAGTGGTCCTAGTATTGACCACTGAGTCACCCCACGGTTAACAATAAATGGAGTAGAAATATCTTGACCTGTAGTTACTATTTGAACCCTATTGCAGAAATAATTACTCAAAAGTTTTAATGCAGTGTTTGAAAAACGAAACTTGGTGCTTAGTTTCGAAACCAGCATTTGATGGTCAACACAGTCAAAAACTTTTGAAAAATCTAAAAGAACCATAGCTCCCAACTGGTCTTTGTCAAGAGCAACTCGAAAATCAGTTCTTACCTTGAGAACAGCAGATTCACAGCTATGTTTGTTTCGAAATCCTGACTGCCATTTAGATAACATATTGTTAATTTGGACAAAACTTAGAATTTGGTTAGACATTAATCGCTCAAGTACTTTATCAAAAAAAGGTAGCAAGTTTATTGGTCTATAGTCAGAAGGCTCTGAGGCATTAGCTTTTTTGGGTATTTTTTGGAGGCATTGGACTTCTGGGAACTCAGAACGGTAGATACATGCGTTCAGAATGTGCTTCAAAGGCTTGATTGGTAAAATCATACGTATAAACTTTGGTGAAATATTATATCTGTACCAGATGCATTTGACTTACTTACTTACTTAGGTGGGCATTACAGTTCGGGGTGAACCTGGGCCTCAACCAACATCCTTCGATAACGACTTCTATTTCGGGCGAGCTCTCTCCAGTTTCGCACTCCAAGTCGGTTGAGGTCATCCTCCACTTGATTGCGCCACCTAAGACGAGGTCTTCCCCTTCCGCGATTTCCCTGCAATGTGCTTTCGAACACCCGACGAGCCGGAGCGTTTGGGTCCATCCGCTCAACATGGCCCAACCATCGTAGCCTCGCGATGCGTACTCTTCTGGCTATGCCCATGTCGCGGTACAGCTCATACAGCTCGTTGTTGTATCTTCTTCTCCACACATTGCCTTCGCATACGGGACCAAAGATCATTCGGAGAATTTTTCTTTCGAAACGACCAAGGGTTTCCTCATCCGCTTTCGATAAAGTCCATGCTTCCGCGCCGTAAAGCAGGACTGGGATGATTAAGGTCTTATATAAGGTTACCTTGGTTTTTCTGGAGAGGGTTTTGTTTCTCAATTGCCTTCTTAACCCAAAGAAGCAACTGTTGGCAAGAGTTATTCTCCGTTTGATCTCCGCACTGATGTTGTTGTCCGTGTCTACAGCGGATCCTAGGTAGACGAAGTCCTGTACTACCTCGAAGTTATGTCTGTCTATTGTGACGTTTTGTCCAATTCGTCGATGTTCTGTGTCCTTGTTTGATGACAGCATATACTTTGTTTTGCCCTCATTAACCATCAAACCCATTTTTGCCGCTTCTGTTTCAATACTCGCAAAAGCACCTATGACATCACGCTTTTTTCTTCCCATTACGTCAATATCGTCTGCATATGCGAGCAATTGCACAGACTTTTGAAAGATTGTTCCTCTGGTGTTGACGTTTGAGTTTCTTACAATCTGTTCAAGTATGATGTTGAAGAAATCGCATGACAGTTTATCGCCTTGCCTAAAACCTATTTCGACATTAAAGGTCTCGGTGAGTTCTTTACCGACCTTGACGGAGCAGCGTGAATTCTCCAAAGTCATCCTGCATAGTCGTACGAGTTTTGCAGGGATGCCGAAACTAGACATGGCTCTGTACAGCTCGTCTCTGTAGGTACTGTCATACGCGGCCTTGAAATCGATAAAGAGATGGTGAATATCGATATTATGTTCTCGGGTTTTTTCCAAGATCTGCCGTAATGTGAAAATTTGGTCTATTGTGGACTTCTCCGGTCTAAAACCACATTGATAAGGACCTATCAAGTTGTTGACGTGGGGTTTCAGACGTTCACATATTACAGCAGACAAGATCTTATAAGCGACGTTAAGGAGGCTTATCCCTCTATAATTGGCGCAGTTGTGAGGGTCTCCTTTCTTTAGGATCGGGCATACGATACTGAGGTTCCATTCATCGGGCATGCTTTCTTTCGACCATATCATGCAGATCAGCTGGTGCATGCTCCTTTCCAACTGATCTCCAGCTGCCTTGAAAAGTTCGGCATCAAGGCCATCTGCACCTGCAGTCTTATTTGATTTAAGTTTGCATATAGCAAGCTTAACTTCTTCTAGGTCGGGAGGACGGCATTCTTGATCATCATCCAGGCTGAATGGTGCAATCTGCCTGACAGCGGAATTTGTGTCCTCATCGCCGTTAAGCAGTCTGCAGAAATGATCTTTCCAGATCCTCAGTAGCGACTGTGACTCTATAACTATGTTTCCCTGCTGGTCTTTACAGGCTTGAGTTCGGGGTTTGCCACCCTGGCAGGATCTTTTTACCTTTTGGTAAAACTTCCGAGTCTCGTTCCTGTCATGGCACCTCTCTATTTCCTCAAACGAGCGCTTCTCATGCTGCTTCTTTTTCTTTTTGAGAAGTCGGTGTTCTTCCCTTCTTCTCTCCTTGTAAATCTCGTTATACCGATCGTAAGCAGCCCTCGTTCGTGTTTGCAAAAGCATTTGTCGTGCTCTTTGCTTGGCTGCATTTGCCTGCCTACATTCTTCATCGAACCATGGGTTTCGTTGTGGTGGCCGAGTGAAACCCAGAACCTCAGAGGCAGCGGTTCTGATGGCTTCTTGGCATTGCTGCCACTGGTCTTCGATGTTTAATGCTGGCGGCATGGGATTCAAGGATAATTGAAGGGACACTCGATTGGAAAAGGCATTAGCAATCTCTTGCGATTGTAGCTTTCCGACGTCATATCTCTTCACAGCGTTAGTTCGTGCTGGTCGTGAACACGATATCCTCATTCGTACCTTGGCTACAACAAGGTAGTGGTCCGAGTCAAAGTTGGCCCCTCGGAAAGTTCGGACATCTAGCACACTGGAAGAGTGCCTTGCGTCGATCGCAACATGGTCAATTTGGTTGACGGTTAATTGATCTGGGGATCGCCATGTGCCTTTATGAATTTTGAGATGCGGGAAGCGTGTACTACTTACAACAAGATTTAGCCCCGCAGCAAAATCGATTAGCCTCAATCCGTTTTCGGAGGTTTTGTCGTGGAGGCTATGCTTACCGATTGTGTTTCCAAAGATGTCCTCCTTCCCTAGTTTTGCGTTGAAATCGCCAAGAACGATTTTCACGTCGTATCTAGGGCATTGCTCATATGTTTCTTCGAGGAGCTCGTAGAAACAGTCTTTGGAATCGTCGTCTTTCTCTTCTGTGGGGGCGTGGGCGCATATAAGGCTAATGTTGGCGAATTTAGCCCTGATGCGGATGGTCATTATACGCTCACTAGATGCATTTGACTTAATAGACTTTAAAGCAGTTACAACTTCACTTTCGTTCACACAATTGAATGAAAAAAGTTCATTTTCATTAACAGAAACAACTAATGTTGGATGAGAACTAAGGTGAGGCGGAGCAAAATATGATTTCATTTCTTGTGGACTCAATACACATTTCGAAATCGATTTAGATGAACATACACCAATTTCTTTAAAATTTTCGAAAGGGTCTTTGAACTCAGCGAAACATCAAGTTTATTCATAAAATATGTTTTTTTACCTAAACGTATTAGAGCAGTAACTTTATTTCTTGAGAAAATGTGTTGATATCTGCCGGGATTTCGTGTCTAGAGTACTTAGTGTTTTCTACTTCACTGTTCTCGATAGGGCTGCCCTGGATACAGTGCGAATCGAACAGATGTTCCAGACTCTCGGCTGGGGATTCAGTCCAGTGGTTATCCGGTCTCCTCAGAGAACCAAGAGGTATGGTCTCCTTGGAGAGGATTTTCCGTAGTCTGGCCGATTTGTTCGTGCACTCAATTTCACTGCAAAAATTTCTCCATGAGCAGCGTTTTGCCCGTTGAGTTTCGTTTTTGAATTTCCTTTGGCTGGATTTTTAATGCTCCCAGTCATTTTCGGAGCCGGTCCGTTTGGCAGCATTAAAAAGTCTTCTAGTTTCTTTCCTAATGCTGCTCAGCTCGTTATTGCACCAGATTGGATTTTTGTTCTTTTTTACCTTGTGATCAGAGGACAGCTTTTATCCAGGGCGTTCCTTAGAACCCCTGTGAGTTCTGCAGTCAACTTATCAAGGCCTGCGGTTCAAGGTTCCTATTTGTATTGAGGGAACCTATATTATCTTCTACCTCCCTGCTAAAGGTAGCCCAATCTGTTCGTCTATTATTACGAAAGGGTTTAATTGGGCGATCTGTAGTGGAAATGATAAAATTTATCAGACGATGGTCTGAGAAAGAAATTTCTTCTAGTACTTTTCATTGCTCTACTGGACAAGTGCCCGAGTTGTTTGTAAGGGTAATATCAAGTACTTCTTTACGGTTTTTTGTAACAAAGGTAGGTGTGTTACCTCTATTGATAACTAAAAGATTGTTTCGTATAATAAATTCAAATAAATGTTCCCCCCCTAGAATTTGTGTCGGTGAATCCCCATTGCACATGGTGTGCGTTAGAGTCGCAGCCCATAATAATATCTAGTCTACTCTTACTTGTGCATTCTACCAGTTGGTAAGTGATATCCGATGGCGGTCCTTCAATTCCATAATATGGCATGTAGATGGGGTCCATAATTAGAGATGGGAGTCCTTCGCGTTCCATCTTTACTGCGGTCAGGTCTATTGTGCTATAAGTAGTTAGGAGAAAAAGATTTAACTGTAACAACGCCTTACTAACCTGTTTTTTGATTCTAGCTATCAGCCTGAGTTTGCATCGGGTAATGCCAACGCGAACTTTGAAAATGACTCTTCTTAGAAGTGGTATAGAGTTGTGGGTCAATCTCACAATCACTTCAGTACCTGTCTCCGTTTTCTCCACCTTCACGATCTTCGGCATTTAGTGAAAAGATGTACCTTTCCAGCCGATCGCGGAGAATAGCGGGGCCTCTGGCCAACAGTTTTCTCATTGGTCGGTTTAGATCCTTAATCTCATTGTCGGTCACGAGCCGTTACTCGGCATTCTGCCAGGGAGCTGCCGTCTTCACGAACTCCTGGAGCCATTGAAAGGTCCATTCGTTCTTGCAATTCATCAGCTTGAAACCATGGACGGTAGTGAGGTCCCTGAAGAGTGGCGGTTGCCCACTCTTAACGATCGCCTCATTTACCTCTTCCAGGTCGGGTTTCCCAAAGTCGGCGATAGTGTCTAGGTGGCCCTTTGCAACAGGGACTGAGGAGGTCTTTATCCTCTTAGGTATCCTATTGGGTGAGGAGTTATTCGGGGAGGAGCTGGCATTTCTTGCTCATTTGGAGCAGCTTGGCATATCGGTGTCGATAAGAGGCAGGGATGCCACCTCACCAGTTCCGGTGTTTGCTCCGCAGCCAGCTCTTTTTTTGTCAGGGAGCTGCCGTCTTGACGAACTCCTGGAGCCATCGAAAAGTCCATTCATTCTTGCAGCTCATCAGCTTGAAACCATGGACGGTAGTGCGGTCCCCGAAGAGTGGCGGTTGCCTACTCGTAACGATCGCCTCATCTACCTCTTCCAGGTCGGGTTACCCAAAGTCGGCGATAGCGTCTAGGTGGCCCTTTGCAACAGGGACTGAGGAGGTCTTTATTCTCTTAGGTATCCTGGTGGGTGAGGAGTTATTCGGGGAGGAGCTGGCATTTCTTGCTCATTTGGAGCAGCTTGGCATATCGGTGTCGATAAGAGGCAGGGATGCCACCTCACCAGTTCCGGTGTTTGCTCCGCAGCCAGCTCGTTTTTTGTCTGTCGGGTCTTGTCCAGTTCGTTTTGTTATGTCTTATGGCTTCATTGTCCGTAGTCTTTTTTTGGACTTCACCAGAGCCCTTTTAGCCTTTTCCGTTAAGGAGTCGGGGTTCTTTTTATATAAGCGTCTGATGGTCCTTTCTGCGTTGCGTTGTTGTCTCAGTTGCTGTTGGTTTTTGCTGAGGACCCTCGCTCGTTGTTGTCCGGCGTTTCTGTCGATCACAGTTGCCAGACTGTCCATCGTTTTGTTGTGTGCCGGATTTTCGGGGTTGGATTCCTCAGTCACGTTCAGGTCTTGCAGAGGGCTATGGCCTTCTACACTACCCTCACGCTTCTTCCTTTCGCTCAGCAGAGGCTTCGTTTCCCATTTCTGGGTGAGAAGTTCTGCTGTGTTTCCGTACTTTAGGGTCTGTTTGTTTGTCCTTAGTGTTATGTCCTGTATCAGTTGTAGTCCCTGCACCAGCCGTCGATGGGGTTGGCCCTTTCTTCGGCTGAATTTTATCAGCGTAAGGAGCAAGCGGACCCATCGAAGTTTAAGCACCCTTACCTAGCAGGGAGAGAGGGTTCGGTGCTGTATTAGCAGTTAGCCCATCCCTTCCCAAGCCCTTCCTATCCAAAAAGGCTCGTGTGTTGTGCGGTTTGTTTTGGTCAGTCTTGTCAGTCGTACCTTGCAGGAGGCTGGGTTATATAGCTAGGAAAGTAAAATTTCAGCTGACCAACTTAGATTTTTTATTTAATTTAATAAAAAAAGATTGCTAAAAAAAACAATTTGAAACACTCAAGCAATTATTCCACATGTAACCATAATGAGGAAAATCTAAAATACAAACATAGTGATGCTCTAATCCACGCATTGTCAAGTTAAAAAAGGAGAACCTCAAAATAATTTTTGATGAAATATGCGCTCGCAAGGCATTGATGTGGACTTGTTTGCTAATCACTTCGAAAGCTTACTGCTGCCTAATCCAAATCAAAATATAATTTGCTTTGCTATTCAAAATATTCTAATTCTAATATTGAATTCTCGATGCTAGTGTCAAGATGATCCGGGTTCCAATTAATAAAAACCCAAAAACTTTTAAATAGTTTAGCTAAAACAACTTTTATTTAACTTCCTTCATTGAGTTCATATCACCGACTGACTACTATTTTACTATTACTTTATATTCTTATTCAAGGGAGATAGATAGGAAGATAAAAGGATACGGATGGGATGTATATAAGGTGTAGAACTGTGGCCCTGTTCTGAAACTATCGCCTCGGCGATAAACGGTGGAAAATGGAACGAAATTCTATGAATTTAGTAGGATTTCGCTCCATTTTCTACCGTTTATCGCCTGCTTTTATCGAGGCAATGCTTTTACAGAGCCACTGAAGGTATTGATGATGAAGATGACAGCTCGGCGTAACTCGACCTGAGTTATTTTTCATTGTTGGGTTTTCATTTTGTCGTTGGTTTCGTAATCTTCATCGATTTCGGGATATAGAGCACACCATGGCTTTACTTGTCGCTGCTTGCGACGGTACTGAATCTGCGCAGCTTCGGTTGTGAACAATCGATATAATGAACGATGTATCGATCAAATCGTAGAAACTTTATTATCATATAGAGTCCTCGGTATTTAGCATCTAGTTTTCGGTATTCACCTGTGCTTGGCAAAGCATTGTAGCAAAGAATGTACACTAAAATTCAATGTGAGCTGATTCAATGCTTCAATAACTTCAAAGGGTGTCCTTGGAACATCCAACCCATGCAGCTGACACTCTTTCTGTTTTGGTTCGCTGCTAAAAAAGCAGGACTTGATAAATTATTTTATAAAGTTACGAGTTCTAGGAAACCAGAAACGTTGCGCGATACGTTTGACGTTTGATAAAGCATTGAACGCTTCTGTTTGGCCATTGGGGGTGTAGATTAAAAGTTTTATCTTCAAGCCAAAAAACGAGATTACTGCAAATTCAGTTCCAGCAATTTTACATTTGCTGTATTGTGAGGCTTCTTTGTTCCCAGCTGGGGCAGAACTCAGCGGGTCCAAGGTTTTTCCCAAGGAAGCTCGAAAACTTTGGCTGCGGCAGTCCAACTTCTAGAAATAACGAGGACACGGCAAAAATTAATTGCAATATTCTTTATTATTTGCTAAATAGACGAGAGACAATTCTTTACAATTGGTGAAATGAGTTGTCTTGAATTTAAATAAATATTAGCCAGGAGAGAAATATATAGTTGGCACAAGTTGCCTGGTACGGTGGGGGCGCTGAGTGCGGGCGGCACTTTCTCTTCGGTTGAATAGATGAGGATTAAACCCCTCATTTTCGGTCGGCGCAGGGAATCGGTATTGTCGGTGGATAGTTAAGCCGGCGTGGGCCTGGTGCCTGATGCGCTCCTGAAAATAAATAAGCGTATATAGTTAAGAACGTTGGAACAACGCTTGTGAGAACAGCAGGGGGAGAAGTGGCTATAGCAGGGCCACAGCAGAGGAACTGATTGGCGGACTCTATTCCGACTAGCGACCAAAGGTCTAATTAGTCAGGAACGGAGTCACCTGGCTTGTTCCAATCAATTCAATAGGTTTGCTATTGCAAAGGCGGCTATGACTGAGGTGGTAGTCACAGTGTTTCTAGCAATTTCGGGGAATTGACCGACGGACTCTATTCCGACTAGCGACCAAGGTCTAATTAGTCAGGAACGGAGTCACCTGTCTTGATTCGGTCAATTCAAAAGGGGTTTCTAAAAGAGATGCAGTAATGACCGAAGTCGTTGATTGTATGTTCTTAATGCGACCACCTACACCTAACCGGATCTTAGATTTCAAGGGAAATGATCAGCGGACTCTATACGGAGTAGCCTGACTTGGTCTGATCAATTCCAAATGGGGTTTCGAGGGTTTGGAGAAGAGAATTTTCAAAGATCGGAGTGGTATTCAAACAGCCAATCTATCACTGAAGTTTCTTCTCTCATTTTACCCAGCCTTTTCACCTATACTTATAAATGTTTTCGTCGTAACCAAATGTGAGGTGTTTACAGGTGAGTGAAAATGTTTATGACTACCACACTTCATGCACGCTCACAACTCGTGTTTGCAGCTTACTTGCCGTTACTTGTTTGAATTTATTTTCGTATGGAGCCAAAGTCACAATGCATACAAACCGAATAGTGTGTCTGGGCATACGATTGGCTTTCGGCGGGGGCTGCTTCGATGTGTGAAGTTCTATGTGGCAGTGGCTGCGTAAGTTGTTTCTCAGTGCCCATGTTACCTCTTGTGTTGAGTTCGGCGGCGGTAGAAAAAAGTGTGACGTATCGTCACAGTATTGTCTTCACTACATTCGTCTGAACTACGGATTTATTATCAACATGCTGGTGGCCTGCAAACAAAAACAAACTATTTTTTATCAATTCAATTGCACATGACTATTATGTAATAATACTGACGGAGACTTGGCTGAAACCTGAAATTTATTCTGCCGAGTTATTTGATTCGTCTTATATAGTCTACCGGTTGGATCGATCTCCCGGCACTGGAATGGAGCGAGGTGGAGGAGTATTAATTACAGTTCGGAGTTCATTTAAAAGTAAACAATTAAACTTCCTATCTACTTATATTTATTTTGAGCAATTATGTGTTATTGTTAGTTCAGACTAGTATAGATAGTTTAAATAGAATCGAGTATTGTTTAATTGTTAACTATATAAAACCTAAGAGCAACTTAGAATTATATGTTGAACTTGTTGATTGAACAGTTGTGTGTTTCTGTTACTCTTGGTGAAGGTACTGTAAATTGCCAAGAACACTTTTTCATCGCATACTACATAGCTCCAAGAAGCGAATTATGTGTATATGAAGGTCATCTTTTCAACATTGAATTCGTCTCTAATCAGCTGGGTGAAGATCAAAATTTATTTGTATGAGGTGATTTTAATTTAGAAGACATAAAATGGTCTTATTCTAATAATGATAAATGTTTCATTCCATTTAATATAAAATCTGTTTATGAACAAATTTTTGTTGATTCCATGTTTGCGTTAGGGTTATTTAAAAAAAATTACTGTTGTAAAAAGTAGAAACAAGTACGAATACAACGACGGTTTAATAACGACTCCATCAGTCAACACATTTTATTTTTCGATTGTCTATACATTTTGGTTTTTGGCAATACACAAGAATTGCAAGCATGCAAAACTGTGTTGCGCGTGCAATACCTCAACTGTGGGACCAGACATTTATAATTGATACACGATATGCGTGAACCTGAATTTATTGAATTGTTCCCACAATTGAAGTATTGCTGACAATACTTTTAACATATGCTGACAATACTTTTGACATACTCCCCCCTTTGAGGGTTTTTAACTCTCTAAACTAAATTTCTAATGAATATTTTATACATTTTAATTTCATCAACATTTGTGTTCTTATATTAAAACAAACTAAAAACAAAATTTACACAAACAAAACAAATGTAACCACTATTAATTTACTGTTTACACAAAAAGAGGTGGTGCATACTTGGGCCCAGAGCGTACACCTATGAGACTAGTACCAAATGAAAGCTTACGTTCAGCCCAATCAGCCTGCCAAATATTTTTGAATTCGGTCTTGGTGATTTTGAGATAATTAGACTTGAAGTTGAGTGCCGGAAATGGGAAAAATCTGTCATTTCTGCAAATAATTACGAATATCTCGAAAAGCATAGCACGTAGGACAATGATTTTGGTATCATATGAATGATCATAAAAATATCTTTCATTTCATTCAAAATACAGTTTTCAAAATGCCTTATATTTCGAAAAACAGACCTAAAAGTTGTTTAAAAAAAACATTTTCGTTGACGTTTGACAGCCAATATCTCGAAAAAATCAGTGATGACCTATAATTTTTTTTGCACCACTTTAATCCTTAATTGGTAAGCTTGAATTTGATATACAATTACGCTATCATACATAAAGCATATCACGTACATTATACACAATTCCTAAAAAAAAATTAAACAAAAAATATGTTCCACAGGAAATGCATTTTTCATTTAATTCTTCGCAGTTACTACTTTGTTTTTTACTAAACATAAAAACAAAATACATTTTAATGCTGCAAATGAGAAAAAAAATGACTAATCTTCGTTTAGATCTATCAAAATACCATCCAAAAACAAAGCTGGTGCTATATTCATTGCTTCCTGGTGTCTTGCGTAACCCAAATACCATAAAATACTCATGAATGACATGAGCGCAACAACCAACAGTCCTCATTCCAACGAGACAGTTACAATAGTAAGCTTTTATTGCGTTCGAACTATGTGCTACGTTTGCATCGCTATTCACCAAGATGTAAGTGAGATACACTTTTCTACTTACATGCCTGGATTTGATTCGCCCTCGTAATAAAAAGTTATTGTTGCCTATAAGACTATTATGAGCAGTAGAGGTAATTCGCATCCGATCTTCGCAGACTTCGATTGTATAGGTTCCCTGGTCTTTTAAATGTTCACCACAGTAGGATCGAGCCTGGTTTATTTGGTAATTCCCCAATGATATCATACGAAGTTCTTGAAATATACATCGTCTTTCAGTCACAATAATACGCTTGTATACAGCAGATTGTATTTTTTGCTGAACTGCCGGTGGGTCATGTAGCTGTTCAGCAACAGTGTCGGAATATGAGGTGCTTCGTCCAGTTCAATCATATTTTCGCCGCGACGTCTACGCCCAGAGCGGTTTGCACGGAGCCAACAAGGTAGGCAAACTCTCTGCAAATTACGATGCTGAGAAATTATTTTTAAGCACCTGGTTTAATTGAAAAAAAAAAAAAAATATTAAAACTAACCTGATTAATTGGTAACAGTTGATTCAATATAGCCCGCTGGCGACAGTTAAGAGGTACGTTGCGGCTTCTGCGAGATCTTAACGAAGATCCACAGCAAAGGCAAATTCTTAAATGTCCATACCTACTCGCGATTGGGATTAGGGTGGTTTGTTGATGTGATCCTTTCAATAATTCGATAACAATTCAAGCATACCAAATCTGACTCAGATATCTTTAATTTAAATAAGATATTTAAAAAAGAAAACAAAAATAAACACTGCAACTCACTTCATCTGGTGTTATCCAGGAGGCTAAAACTAACCGCATTTCATGGCTTTGAATACTTCGATATTGAATCAAGTTATTCAAGCGAACTCTACAATTTGCACAGTTATAAGCATTACTCATTTTCACACTTGAATTCAAAACACTTTTTTCTTAAATCTGGAGCGCTGCTACAATTTTTCTCAATACACACCTGAAGACCGCGAAATTGTGAATTACTTGTTTTTGTGTCATTACATAATTTACTCACAAGCCAACAATCAGTTATCAATGAATTAGGCCTAACGGTCGCGGACTTGTATGTTTAAGCTTGGTACCTAGCAACCAGTTTTTTTAGATTTGTTTTTGGATGGTATTTTGATAGATCTAAACGAAGATTAGTCATTTTTTTTCTCATTTGCAGCATTAAAATGTATTTTGTTTTTATATTTAGTAAAAAACAAAGTAGTAACTGCGAAGAATTAAATGAAAAATGCATTTCCTGTGGAACATATTTTTTGTTTAATTTTTTTTAGGAATTGTGTATAATGTACGTGATATGCTTTATGTATGATAGCGTAATTGTATATCAAATTCAAGCTTACCAATTAAGGATTAAAGTGGTGCAAAAAAAATTATAGGTCATCACTGATTTTTTCGAGATATTGGCTGTCAAACGTCAACGAAAATGTTTTTTTTAAAACAACTTTTAGGTCTGTTTTTTTCGAAATATAAGGCATTTTGAAAACTGTATTTTGAATGAAATGAAAGATATTTTTATGATCTTTCATATGATACCAAAATCATTGTCCTACGTGCTATGCTTTTCGAGATATTCGTAATTATTTGCAGAAATGTCAGATTTTTCCCATTTCCGGCACTCAACTTCAAGTCTAATTATCTCAAAATCACCAAGACCGAATTCAAAAATATTTGGCAGGCTGATTGGGCTGAACCTAAGCTTTCATTTGGTACTAGTCTCATAGGTGTACGCCCTGGGCCCAGGCTCCATAGAAGTATGCACCACCTCCTTTGTGTTCTCTCCTCTTTTTTCTTTTACCAAAAAATATGACGGTAGAACATCGTCTTATTTTCTTCCATAAGAAAGCATGTATTGAACAGAGAAGAGCCTAGCGCTAGGCACCTCTCTGTTCAATACATGCTTTTTTATGGAAGAAAATAACCCGGTGTTCTAGCGTCATATTTTTTGGTAAATCTGTTGTTTGTTATCTCTTTGTGCTCTGAGCACGTGAATATAGCGCCGGCGCAGTAGCCCAGTACTCATTTGCAGCATTGCTTCTGCACACTTCGGTGTTTGCATGATATTGGTTTTATAAAAGAAAAAAACGCTTTCCTTCGTATTTCTTCCCATGGACACGTGTGTATAAACAAAAATGTATATGGCAGGTTTGCAGGTTGAGGTAGGTCTCTGCTTGAAGAACAAGAAAATAACATGCTGGGGGTCAATTCCCGATCTGTGAAGCTGTGAAGTGAAAAAAAATATATCATTTCAGTTTTCATACAGTTTTTTCATTTGAAGTGATATTCACGAACCCATTCTAAGCGATTCCGGATCTAAAAAGTACTAAAATGTTCTAAATGATAAATTCTGACAGTATTCTCTCATTTTCTCTCTCATTTCAATTGGATTCCAATTGGATTTTTCATCGTTTGAGTTTTGCGGCCATTTTTCATAATTGAATTTTTCACCGACTCATACGACAATGAAAAGAAATTTATCATATGAAAAAAAATTGACATTTGAGGATGGATTTTCACTAATGGAGAATCGAATTTTCGGTGAAGCTGTGATAAATGTTTTCACTTCACAGCTTCACAGATCGGGAATTGACCCCCAGGGGGTTTCATTTCAGTTTTCACACAGCTTTTTCATTTTATCACTTCACGAACCCACTCTAAGCGATTCCCGATCTCAAAATGAAAAGCAGTCGTCAAACTGTGTTCTAAAAAGTACTAAAACGTTCTAAATGATAAATTCTGACAATTGTGTCATTTTCCAGTTTTATTTTATGTTTCTGAAAGATAAAATACATATGTAGCTACTTCTACAATTTTAATAAATATTTTTTTCAATAATGTCTGGAATTATTGATTAAATAATTGTAAACAATAGACAACGTTCTGAAAAAGGTAAGATTTAGTGCTATAATTGGATTCTTTGTTGTAATTACACTTTCTTTCTTTTCTAGAAAGAGACACAGGATATTGAGACGTTCTTTATGAGATGGGCAGACGGTGTTAAGGGGGCCATACACTATGCGATTGCCTGCAGGCCGTCGCCTCAACAGGCGATCGTAAGACCAATATCGCCGAGTTCCATACACTAGCAGTCAACCGCCTGCAGGCGGCCGTACTGAACTGCAGATGATAGCCTGAAGATAGCACACACTACAGTCCGGTACCTGCAGGCGGACTGTCGGTCAATGAAACAGGACTGCAGGAGATCCCCAGTTTTTCACCATGCTCCGTCGGAAACTTTGCGCTTTGTTTGTTTTGTCAGTTCTTGGGGAACCCCAAGAAAAAAGGGTCTGGGTAAAAAGTTGGCTGCGAGATAGAGAGGCTAGCTCTCACATTTCGTTGCTCCGTGAACTGAGGCTGTCTCACCACGAGGATCTAAGGAATTATCTGAGAATTTTCCAATTTTTCCAAATTTCCAAAAACTTCTAAATTTGGTTGAAATGAGAATCACAAAAGTGGACACTCATTTGCGCCAGGCTATCACTGCCGAAGAAAGGTTGACTGCAACTCTGAGATTTTTGGCAACGGGTCAAAGTTTCGAAGATCTGAAGTTTCCCACGCAACTCTTTACGGAACGTACATCTCAAGTTATAAATTTTTTTTTTCACTGTGTCAATGGTGGCTGACGGCACAGTTTTTTGATAGAACTTCAACAATTCACCGTACGCCTCATCCCGCGATCTTTTATTAGCGTAGGCATCGTCCTTGACTTTCCATAAACAGGGGTAGGCCCGATATAATTCAATAAATGCGGAAATGAAAGGAGGTTTCCCGTCCATCTTTCCTCGTCAGTCCAATCTCGACTGGTGAATGATCTCACGAAAATTATCTCACGCAAAACTGATGGAAACGGTGACAACAGATCATTTGCCTGCAGGCTAACTGACAGTGTGTGGTGGGGGGCACATGAGATCATTATCCGACAGGTCGCTGCCTCTCGACAATCTCTCATCCTATCCCCGCCTGCCCGTCGACCACACACCTTCAGTCCGGGCGAACTGCAGTCCATTATCTTCAGATCAACTGATAAATGTGTGGGCAATCCCGATCTACGGCCTTACGATTATCTTCAGTTAAACTGACAGTGTATGGGGCGCTTTAGATTAATATCGATCGGAATTGACCTAAACTATCAGCGATAAAGTGAAACACGTCTTATACTTTTGATTGTACCAAAGAGAAGAAGGTTTATTATGTAAAAGTCAATTTGACATAAGTCATTTACTTTATATGGCTCGTTCAGTGAACTATCTAATATACTCTAAAGGGCTCGTTCAATTAACTAACCAATACTCTCCCTTAATTGAAATGCATTATATAATTCAAATATAATAATATAATTCAAAAATTCAATATCTATCATTAATTGATTTACATGTATTTAAATAGGTAAAGTAAATTCCAATCGCTTTCGAACCACTTTTGACTTACAGGTATATTAATTTTGAATAAAGCCAAAAATACTTGAGAAATTCTCTAATTTTCGACCAGAAATTGGTTTCGTTAAGATATCAGCTGGCATCTCACTAGTTGGCAGATGGGTTAGTTTAACTAGACCACTTTTAACATTTTGGTGTACGAACTTTTCTTTGACATCCACGTGCTTAGTTCGTGCTGAGTATGCATTGTTGATCGCCAGCTTAATCGCACTAATGTTGTCGCAAAACAATTCAATCGACCCAGGTGAGTTTGTGAAGAGTTCCCTTTCAAGCATTTTTAGCCAAACGCATTCTTGTATCGCTGCTGTCATAGACATAAACTCTGCCTCTGTCGTTGAAATTGCGATGGTTTTCTGTTGTTTGGTGCACCATGATATCGCACCACCTTGCATGGTGAACACATAACCGGTAGTTGATCGTCTCTCGTCCTCATCACTAGCCCAATCGGCATCGCAATAACCTTTGAGTTGTGTTTGAGAATTGTTATATGTTATCTTCTTGAAAAGCGTTCCTTTAAGGTAACGTAAAATGCGCTTCGCAGCACCCCAGTGTGCTCTGCCAGGATTATTATTATAACGACTTAGTACGTTAACCGGAAAACAGATATCAGGTCTTGAGACTTGCACGCAAAATTGCAAAGCTCCAACCAATTGTCGATAGGGGACATCTTTCATATGGTTTTTCTCTTCATCGGTACACATTTTGGCAGATATTTTTTGGTTTATATCCATTGGTGCAACTGCTGGATTACAGTCGCTCATGTTGAAACGAGATAAAATATCTTTTATGTACTGTGTTTGATCAAGAGAAATCGTACCTGTTTTCCTGTTTCTTGTTACTCGAACTCCCAATACAGATGATATCTCTCCCATGTCCTTCATCTTAAACTGCTTGAAGAGAAGATCAGTTAGCTTCTGTTCTAACTTGTCATTATTGCTGAATATTAAAATGTCATCCACGTAAATTGTTACGATGAACAATAGAGAACCATTGATTAAATGATACAGGCATTGATCTGTCGATGAGCGCTGCAACCCAAAATCCAAAAGAACTTTGTTCAGAGTGCAGTTCCAAACACGGCTTGATTGTTTGAGTCCATATATTGACTTTTCTAGCTTACAGCAGCGATCCGTTCCATCAGAAAAGCCTTCCGGCTGCGACATGAAAATTTCTTCTTCCAGCTTGCCATGGAGAAACGCTGTAACATCATCCAATTGACGGATGTTTAAATCAAATTTTGCTGCAATCGCCATCAAATACCGAATGGTTGTAAACCGAACTACCGGGGAGAACGTTTCGTGATAGTCGAGGCCTTCGACTTGAGTAAAGCCCTTAGCCACCAATCTTGCTTTATATCGGACCACGTTGCCTTGGGTGTCACGCTTTGATTTGTACACCCACTTACATTCAATCGGCGATTTTCCAGGGGGTAGCTGTACTAGCTTCCAGGTTTTGTTTTGTTGAAGCGACTCAAATTCATCTTTCATGGCGCATTTCCACGAATCAGCCTTCTCACTCGCCATTGCCTGCTTGAATGTTGATGGATCATTCACAAAAAAGGCGAAAGCAAAATTGACATAATCTGGCTTTGGCTTCCCTTGATTGCGTGAAGATTTCTGGCGAGGTTCGACATCTGAAATCGTCTTCTCGTCATCACCTGACTCGCTTGGCTCCCACACACTAACGTTGCTGTCATCAGTAAGCGAAGTAAATGCATCATTGACAGGTTCTTGATACGATGAGTCAACAGCTTCCAAATCACATGGGGTCGCAGGTGAGCTAGTTATTTGAGGATCATTTATTGATTGACAATAATCACGAGGCATATCCTCCTCTGATTCGCAAATGTCATCTTCTTCACCTTCAGAGTATTCCAACAAGAAACCATTAGTTTTATCTGATTCGAAATCAATTACCTGATTAATTCCACTTGACTCCAAGAATGTCACATCTCTACTTATAACAACTGAGTTTGACTGGGTGTTGTAAAGCCTGTATGCTTTTGCATCTGCAGCATATCCAATGAAAATGCATTCTAAAGATTTGCTGTCCAACTTTTCCCGCTTCACAGCTGGCACGTGCGCAAAAGCACGACAACCAAAAACCTTAAGCAGCGAAAAATTTGGTTTTTGACCTGTCCAGATTTCTTCAGGTGATTTGCTTCCAGTTCCTTTGCAGGGAATTCGATTGATTATATAAGCTGCCGTCATTGCAGCTTCTGCCCAAAACGATTTTTGAAGGCCCGAGTCGATCAACATGCAGCGCACTTTGTCCATAATTGTTCTATTCATGCGCTCACTTAACCCATTTTGTTGTGGGCTATAGACAGCTGACTTTTGATGCAAAATTCCATTTTTCTCAAAAAACTCCCGGAATTTGTTGTTACAAAATTCACTCCCATTGTCGCTCCTAAAGCACATCAATTTGTGGCCTGTTTGCTTTTCAGCCATTGCTTTGAATTTAACAAAGCATTGAAACACTTCGCTTTTGCTTTTGATCATGTATATGAAAACTTTTCGCGAAAAGTCGTCTATGAATGACACGAAATGACGATACCCACTCATAGACTCCACCGACGAAGCTTGGCAAACGTCACTATGTACCAACTCTAAAAGTTTCTTTGCTCGGTTGCCTTCGTCATTAAAAGGCGAACGACTTTGTTTACCTTTTAGACAGGTATCACACACACTGTTTCTCGGCATTGAAATGTTTTTGATTTCGCTATTTAAGAACTTCATATAATCAAAGCTAGCATGTCCAAAACGACGATGCCACAAAATCCAATTTTCCTTGGGTTTTGTCGTGATAATTGACTCTTTCTGCGTCTCAGCAACAAAAGACTTTATGTTATGTCCAACATCTAATTTGAACAAATCGTTTACTAAACTTGCTGTGGCTACTATATTCCAATTCGTGTCAAATATTTTACATCCATCATTCGTAAACAAAACAGAATTGTTGTTCTTTACCATTTGGCTAACTGATAAAAGATTTGCGCAAATATTGGGCACATAGTGAACTTTGTTGATTGTAATCTCATTTTGAGTCCCCTCACTTATCACTAGTTGTTTTACGCTGCCCACACAACCAATTGAAATTTTTTCGTTGTTTGCCACAATTACTTCTTTCTGCACAGGTTTAGTTTTGTTTTCAATGATTGACTCGTGTTTTGTCATATGCACGGTACAACCACTATCAATGTACCAATCTGATGGCAATTCATTTGACTGAACTAGTAATGATGAATATAGCATTGTTTCTCTTTTTTCATTTTTGTATTGTAGCTTTTTTTTGCTCTTTGCTTTGGGGCAATTCTTGACGTAATGTTGTTTTGAACCACATCCAAAGCAATTCTTATCGTTCTTACTTTGGAATTTTTTATTTTTTACGGCCAAAGCCGCCTCGTTCAAATCACATTTTTCGGTTTCAAAGATCATGCCCTGCATCAACAAGTTTTTGACATAGTCAAATGTGATTTTATTCGAAGAGTTTTCTACTGCGAGTATCATAGGTTTATACTCTACAGGTAAGCCCACCAGCATCAATGAACCGGCTACTTCATCGTCTATATTGAAGCCTGCCGCCTTTACTTTGGACCACAGTGAACTGATTTTATTGACGTAATCTTCCATTGATGCACATTCTTTTTGCTTGAGTGATACCAATTGTTGCAGGAGTGCCACTTTGCGTCCCGTGCCGGTGTCATCAAAAGCCGCCGCTATACTATCCCATGCTTCTTTGCAAGTGCTTGCATCCACTATATGATTGTAGTTACACGGCTCGAGCAATAACGTCAACTCACCTATTGCTCTGAGATCTGCTTTCTTCTGTGTTTCATTTGCTGCAGCGGGTAATTGATTCTTGCAAGAGTCCCATAACCCTTTGATTATCATGTGAGCTCTCGCACCGACCTTCCATTCAGAGTAATTCTCTCTGCCCTTAAGGCGCTTAAATGGAATCTGATAGGTCATTTCTTCAGTTGAACTTTTCGCAGATTTTTCGACGATGATACTGTCAGAATTGTTAGCTATATCGCACCTCCGGTGCAATATCGACGCAATTGCAATTTTTTCTGAAATTGAGATTAAAACGACATAATGTCCCGAATGAAAAGTTTTATACGTGGTCAAACCGACGTGATTGTATTTTAGCTCTTGAAGCTTGAAGTCGAGCAAAGAAAGGTCTATTTAAGGGCGTTACTGAATTTTGAATAAGCAAGCAAGCTTTAAACGTGATTCCTCAACATTTAAGAAAATTGCAATTACGTCGTTATTGCACCGGAGGTGCGATATCTGGAATATCTTCACATGAAACGCTTAGTTTAATCTTCTCAATTATGTCAACCATGTGACAGAATTTTTTTTAACGAAATCTCGAATTAGGTTAAGCGAGAAAAAAAATTTCAACCAAAGAAAATTTTAAGAAAATTTTAACCGCGACAAATGAATCAAATCAAAAACTACTTATTACTGATAAAATAGGCTGCGGATGGCCCATAACCTGTTAGATTAATATCGATCGGAATTGACCTAAACTATCAGCGATAAAGTGAAACACGTCTTATACTTTTGATTGTACCAAAGAGAAGAAGGTTTATTATGTAAAAGTCAATTTGACATAAGTCATTTACTTTATATGGCTCGTTCAGTGAACTATCTAATATACTCTAAAGGGCTCGTTCAATTAACTATCCAATAGACGGGAACTTCGTGGAGCTACATATGTATATAGGTTTCTAAAATAAAACAAGACTCAGAAGTGCGATTCCTTGCCATGTCAAGGTCCTAAGTGCCCTGCGACTTTGGTGTTGTCAAAGCCATGGGTATGAAGGGTTTGAGTTTGGAGAAAATTTCCAATCTAATAGAGAATTTCGAGGACTTAGATGAAATAATAAACAAAAACACACTTTTTGTCTGCGTAAAATCTATTCATTCGTTTTATTGGTCAAATTGTTTTCTGCTGGTGCGGCCGGTTCTTGTGCCTGTTGCTTTTGCTTCGCACGTTTTTGTTTCCCGGGACCTCTTCTACAAGTTTCACCGGGCATTTTTGGTTTCAATTTGGGACCGCATTTAACTTCAGTTTTACGGGTTCGGTGTGGAACAACCATTGGTACATGACGCTAGTTGTCGTTGTACCTATCCAATCTTTTCTTAATTATTTCTACATCCCTTGTTCGTCTTTTTAATACTTTCTTGGTTTTTGATATTCTGGGAATTAGAAAAATAAATGCAATTTTTGGAAAGAAATAGGGCCTTGCAGGTGCTTACACGAGAACCAAACGTTCGTTTTCTGTTTGGGTGTCTTGGCACTTACGATTTTATATTTTTGTTGGTCGTCATGATTTATCATTCTCATTTTTCACCAACCGATGTGACAATGATAAAAAGTTTTTCATATGAAAAAAATTTGACATTTGATTTATCATTTTCAGTCATCGAGAATCGGATTTAAAGTGAAGCTGTGATAAAATTTATCACTTCACAGCTTCACAGATCGGGAATTGACCCCCTGGTCTCCGACTTATTTCATGAATTTGTATGTGTTTCTGCACTAGACTCATGTGTCAAAGCTCAAAGGTTGCCACTTTGATAACAAATATGCGTGGATATTAGATCTCATAGCATAAAGCATATTTTTGGGAGAAAATGCAAACTATAATTGGAATTTTTCTAAAGTGGAACAACTGGCCTAAATGAAAAACGCAGTTTACCAGCAGAACGCAGTGCAATACTTATTTAAATTGATTTAGTGCTTTTCGTGATTTTTTTAAATATTACAAATTTAGGCTTTAAAAATTGAAAAGTGCAAAAAGTCTGAAAAGTTTTCCGATAGTAAGTTTCAGTGGTTTGATTATGGCCTTAATATCTGTTGACTGTTGCTTAACTGGTTTTCACTTAGAGGAAACAAATAGTTTTAATTAGCTAAGTTTTATGAAAAAAAAAAGTTACGCTCTACCTAATAGCAAAGTTGGTTTGAAATACTTGACTTTTTGGCTTGATGCGAAGACAAACATTGCACAAAAAAAATTTTAAGTAAACTTTTTTTTGTTGGTGACTAAGTTTCCCTCGAGTTACCTTTTGGAATTATTCACCCCTCGCCACTGTTCTACAGTAAATCCGTTTCTCAACTTTGACATCACTTTTTCACAATTTAAAAAAAGGCTAACTTTTATGTACCCTGATCTGTGTTAAATTCGATTTCTCTGTCAATACTGATGATAGAGACCTAATTTTAGACTTAATTTTTTGAAGAAATAATAATCTTCAAAATTGTATTTAAGTGGGGCGTTTAAGGGTTGCCTGATTTTCTTCCCGAAGCAAAGTTTTTTTTTTTTTTTTTTTTTTTTTTTTTTTTTTTTTTTTTTTTTTTTTTTTTTTTTTCAGAAAATGCCTGATAAACATAGATAGTCGTATTTATAAAATTTGCTTAGAACATCCTTAGACAACTGTCCAGCTACACGGTGTCTGAAGAGTTGGACAAGCCTTAGCCAATTTCGTATTTATGAACACATTTCAACAGTTGTCTAATAGCGTTTTTCATTGAAATTTGATAGATTTACTCTCAAATCGAGAACTACTCCTTTCAATGAAACATGTTTTTAAGTTTTTTTCCTATTATGGCAGTTTAAATTGATGTTCACATATGGGAATTCATATTTTCCGATTTTGTAATTTGGTTTTTTCCAGCAAATTACTGATTTCTGACTTATTTACTCGCTTGTTCATAATTTTCAAAATTTTTTTGAACCTAACGCTGACACAACCAATTTTAAACTATCAATTTATTTTGCAGTTAACGTTTGACAGAACAAATGTTTTTGCATGTGCACGTGAATTAAGAGTAGATATCCCAACCAAATGGGAGTAGATCTGTGGCGTTTAGAGTTACTCCGGATCTACTCTATTTTCCAATGAAACATGGAAAATAGAAAAACAGTAAATCTTTTGACAAAAGCACTAACTCCTTTCGTCAATGAAAAACGATATAATTGCGGTTTCTTTTGGTTTCACTCAGGGAAGCACTCATTTCATTGGATATTCAGTTTAACGTAATTTCCTTTGTGTGAGTGAAACACCTATGGCTCTTAAAAAAATATTCCTTGAAGAAACTTTTCACTTTGACATTTGAGTAACATGTGTTAGTGCTCCTGAGTCGATTCTCACTTCAAATCGAGAAGCGGCTGTCACTCCTCAGAATCATTAGAAGCGATCTATTTGCACCAATGGAACGATTTGAGAATGCTTCTTGACGCTCCTGGGCGGTTCTCTTCGTCCAATGGAAAGTGACATAAATAACCCCTCAAACTGTCAACTTTGAACAAAAAACTAAATGGTGGCGTTCATGATGTATCCGTGCAGTACCATTGTTTGTGTTTTGATCAGTGTTCCTTAAACATCGATAGTCGGCGATTTCGATAGTATCGATAGTTTTTAAGAAAAACTATCGATACGGTCGATACTATCGATAGTTTTTACTTGAAATAAAGCAATCATATAAAACACAAAATTGGACTCGAAGTATCTACAAAGCCTTGAAATAAGCCCTTATGCATGGCAAGATTTCTTATGCAATTAATATACTCACCACTTTTTAGAAAAGAAAAAAATAGAAACAAATATGTTCTAAATATTAGCAACTTTTATATTTAAAATCAGCAGCAAAGAGTTAAGGAATAAAATAACGGAATCCAAAATAAGAACTTACGCTAACTTTACAACTTCAAATGACACACAAGAAAACTCAAGATCAATTGTGATTGATTCAATTACCAACAGGTCGAACCGAGAACAAGAACCAAGTGAATCAAATTTTTAAGCATAACATTATTAAACGCTGCCAGAAACCCATCTTTATATAAGCCAGCGTACTAACATTTACCTGTGGTTTCTAGCGCGGTGGCGGATTTGCAGATGGCTTTCTGGCATAGCTATTGTTAATCGATAATTCTATAGATTTCATTTACAATGACAAAAGCAACAACCTTCCAGTCTTCAGTGGTTTTCCTGTGAGTTTGGGTGTGCTGAAAACCAGTTTCTATTCGGTATTAAAGCTTGAGGTGAATGAGTTTGGTGAATTTTTTAACCAAGTACATAAAAAAACGATAGTAAAAATAGTTATCGATAGTTTTTTTTAAACTATCAAATCATTCGATAGTTTTTTTTTATCGATTGTATAGTATAGTAGTTTAGACAACCAATTTCGGTGTCTAAAGTTAGACATTCCTTAGTCTGCTATTATACGGTGAAATTTGTTTCATGAAACAACTTCGAATTCTTCTTTGTTCTGTCATTCCGTGTCGCAAGTGCTATTATACGATGAAATCCAGTTTCATGAAACTAGTTTCACATTTCTCTTTATCTTTCATTCGCTGTTTTTATTTTTGGGGAAAAATAGTTATCTAGTAGTGCCTGCTTGCTTCAAAACCTCTTCTATTGGCAATTGAAAAACAAAGAAGTCATTATTACTAGTATTATTACTTATTTTTGAACCAAATGAAACAGAATAAACAAAAACACGAACAAAGACAAAGAGAATAGTGATGTGTCGGTATCATAAACCGAGTCAAACCGAGTTGAACCCAAACCGAGTTGACTCGGTTTACATTTTTTCAAACCGAGTTGGCAAACCGAAGAAAAAACCGAACAGTCAACCAAATAATTAAAATGAAATTAATGCAAGCAGACCGAGTTCACTTGAACATAATCAAAACTACCCTCCTTTAGTTGCGGTCTGTGCCAAACACAATGCACTTATACATATAAAAGTCCATAGTCGAGCGGTAGTAGTATATAAAGCATCAAAGCAAGTGAGTTACTTGCGCAGGCATACAGAAACACACATCTGTTAAACTAGATGTTTTTTTGTTTTTTTGATTGTCGTCTGTTAATAGGTAGACGGTTTGAATGTTTTGGGTACATATTGCTACTCGAGTTAGGAATTAATTGTCTGTAAAATATCCAGAGTCAAGTCAAACCGAGTTGGACTGCGCATTGCGTTAATTTCTTTCTTGTGTGACTTTTTTTTTAATTCATTTTGATTAAATCAGTTTATTTTGATTGAAAATTTTGCTTTTTTTCTATTTTTCAAAACATAGTATTGAAGGAAAAAGCGCAAATTTATTTTTGTAAACCGAGTTAGCTAACTCGAGTTACAACTCGGGTTAATCAAAATCCAACTCGGGTTAACTCGGTTTGTAAATTTTACGGTTTGGCACATCACTAAAAGAGTAACGTCAAAGCTGTTTCACCAAACCATAGCCCATGCGACACAGGGTAGCTCATTGTCCATCTCTCTTTTTCGAACTTTCGTTCTCTTTTGCACTTATGGTGTTCGAACAGTTTCATGAAACAAATTTCTCCGTATAATAGCAGACTTAGACAGCGATGAAATTCTGTTCTAAGAGCTGTCCAAAATTAGACATACTTTGGAATGGGATTATAAATACGACTGAGAGTTTCTTTGTTTTGTACAGAGGAACAAAACAATAAAAAAAAAAATAAAAAAAAGGGGGAGCCACAACTTGGCAGGAATTTTTTTTTATAGATTTAGGCCGTGTGTGAATTGCGTTAAAATGTGTGTTAAGATTTAACCCGCGTTAAAATTTGACACTAATAAGGCAAATAAAACGGGTTAAAATTTATTGAGCTGAAGAGCAGGTTGAATGAATGAATGAATGAAATTTTTATCGAGGCTTAAAACGTTTACAGTTTCTTTCTTAACCTATGTTTACAACTTGTTTTATCACCGGCTTTGAATTGGCCTGGTATAATTTTTAATTTACAAGAGTTATTTTTGATTTGACTCTAAGATGCTAATATGTACAATGGATTTATCTATCCTACTTCTTTTTGCAATTGCGATTGCTCACTGTCACAACTCCATTTTGTATTTGAGTGAGGTACTTAAAACTAGAACTAAGACTAAAAAGAGAAAACAATAACAAGGAACGACGAACCATCATGTTGGTAGCACTAAACATTCCAATAATATTCAGTGCCACCAAAATGCCGGTTCTTTCGTTTTAATAATAATGCATCTGTTTAATGGATCACTTATTACCTAAATCTTTTAGTTTAGTCCAATTGTTCTTTAGATTAATATTTATAGTATTGATAGATGTTTTCGTTTTATTGACGCATTTTCTTAATAATGCTCTTTATTATTTTTTATTTTCTATAGGTAATATAGAATTTATCTGTTCATATATAAACATTTCTTTCTTTTGTCTTTTTTAATATACAGGGTAGTTCGACGAAGGAAGTGAAATTCCCATTACTACTGAAAAAAAATAAGAAGGGGATTATTTTTACGTTTTAATAATGCATTTGCTAATTGTATCACTAACACCTAAATCTCTCAATTTAATTTCCATATTCTTTAATTTATAATTATAGTCTGTAAGTACCTGTTATGCTCATTTTTAATTCTTAATAATCTTTTTTATTATTTTTTTTTTATTTTTCTATGGGTACTATAAAATTATCTGTTCGTAAATCGTATGTAAACATTTTTTTTTGTCTCGTTCTAATGCATATAGCAGTTAGGCGAAGGATTCTATATAAAAAAAAGGATAGGAAGGAATTCCTTCGTTTAACAATGCATCTGTTTAATGGATCACTTCGCACCAAAAATTTTTTTAATTTTTTTTTATTTTTTATTTTCCTTGTTCTTTAAGTAATATTCTTATGTACCTGTTGTATTCTTCTTTTTTTTTGCCACATTTTCATAATAATGATCTTTATTACATATTGTTATTGTTATTATTTTTTTTTTTTTTTTGCTATAGGTACTAATAAATTATCTGTTCGTAAATAAATAAATATTTTATTTCCTTTTGTCTATTTTCAAATGCAAGGGGCAGTTAGGTGAAGGAAGCTTTAATCGCGTTACTACTGAGATTTAATATGCCAGGGATTATCCCCTGAGATTATTTGAGTCTGCTTTGGTGTAGAAACTTGGGAGGTGAAGGGGGTCATCAGACCTATCACTAAATAGCTCCTCTGAGCTCCTATTGAGAATACTAACCGGTGAGGGATAGTATCTATCCTGCACCGAAAATATTATGTTCTCTTCAAAAAATTTTTTTATAATTGGATTTTCATGATGTTCTAAAGTGCGCAGTCTTTTGGATGCCAGGTTCGTAAGGTATGGAAGTAATGGTGTTATACCTGATTCTGTGTATAATATTTCGTTTCGATGCCATTTTCCACTGGCCCTTCTGTATTTTGAGATGCACTTTCGAATAATTGTTCTTTCAAATGCTTGCAGCTCTTTAGCCACCGTTGGTGAGATACGAATCCATGAAAGAAAGCCATAAGCTACAACTGGTCTAATTAAAGTCTTATACATTAGCAACTTTGTGCCTCTGAATAAGTCTGCCGAATTTAAGAGCCTCTTAAGTAGCGCCGACGCTATTTTGCCTCTCTGAAGAGCATGTCTTGCGTGTTTATTCACTTTTAGTTTCTCATTTAGCCACACTCCCAGGTACTTAATATCTTTTTTGAGTGGTGCTCTTGTTCCATTGATCCTAAGTTCTAGGTGCTTGCTCTCCCTTACTGCTAAATGATGACCCCTAGGCGACGCATTTCTAAAACATATAAATTCACATTTGTTGCTGTTCACTTCGATAGCCCAGTCTTTAAAGTAGCATAGCGCGAGATTTAGGTGTTCTTTCATTTTAGAGAGAGCCTCTCTAGGCCTCTCGTGATTGGCTAGAATCATGGTGTCGTCAGCATATTGAGCCGACACCGAGTTGCTTGCAGTCGCGTTTGGAAAATCATATAGGAAAATGTTAAAAAGAAGCGGTCCAAGGATCGAGCCTTGAGGAACCCCGGAATTCATCTTGATTTCTTGGGAGAGCACACCATCCATATCAATCCTCAACACTCGGTTGTCTAAGAAGCTTTTAATGATTTTAATAATGATCTCCGGAAAGTTAAGGGTAATGAGTTTTCCAACTAGACCATTGTGCCATACGGCATCAAACGCTTTTCTAAGATCTATTGAGCTGGCTACTGTGCATTTTTTTAATCTCAAGTTTTCCAAAATAGTGTTTTCAATAAAGAGAATGGCGTGCTCGGTTGCGTGGCCCTTCCTAAAGCCGAACTGCGAATGTGGGAGGATGTTTTTCTCCGACACGAAATCATTAATCCTTTCTAGAAGAATTTTTTCGAAAATTTTCCCTAGGTTGGAGAGCATCGAGATGGGTCTTAAATTTTCAACGTCAGAATCATTCTTATTCTTTTTCAAGAGAATCAGTTTCGCGCATTTCCATGGGGTTGGGAAAAAACTATTGTTAATACAATTATTTATAATTTTTGTTAAAGTTGGAGCAATGGATGATTTAACCTCTTTAATGAGAAAATTTGATATGCTGTCTAATCCTGCCGATTTTTTGTTGTTTAGGCCTTCAATTATACTTTCAACTGTCGCTGGGTTGACATACTCCTCTCTGCACGCCAGAGACGAAGGAGAATTTTGGGAAAATTGGCAGATGCTGTCATCTCTAGCCCAAGCTGAAAAGGAATTAGTCAAGGTATTCACGTTCAACGTTGACATGATGTTTGAGGAAACTTTGGGTTTGTAAAGTTCCGAATAGAACTCCGTCAGCCTTTTAAGTTTGTCTTCCGCCGAATTGTAGGTGATACCTTGATATGTGAGGGGCTCAAACTTGCTTACGACTCCTTTTTTTTTCCTCCCAGTAAGAAAGTTTATTTCTTTGAATGCATTACTGCTAGGTTTTAGCGCTCTTAGGCGGTCCCTAAAGTTATTATTTAGATCTATTCTGACCGCATCTTTTATTATTTTGCTTAGGCAAGCGATTCTAGAAGCTAATTCTGTGTATTCTTGATTTGTTTTATTCCCAGCCCTATGGAATACTCGTTTTAATTTTTTCTTCCAAATTTTTCTGGTTTTGAAAAGATCAAGTGTCTGTGTCGAGATTTTAAGTCTAAACTTTTTTGGTTGGTTCTGTGTTGAGTTTCGACTCACACAGCTTTGCAGGGATGAGCAAACCTCTGCGATACATTCATTGATTTCGTCATTTGAAAGATTTCTGTCTTCCGGTATTTGTAATTCTTCCAAACTATTCAGAAAATCTGAGTTTAGAGAGTTCCAGTTTGTATCTTTAACTGAGTGGTTTAGACTAGGAATGGCGGGTAAAAACGAGATTTCGCTGAAATTCACAGTTAGAAAAACTGGATGGTGGTCTGAAATTAAGTCTAGTGTAACACAGGCAAAGTTCCTTGGCCTCCCAGGTGGGCTTGTGAGATTGTTCGAGATGATAAAAAAATCAATATAAGACGAGGATCTCGGGAAAGTAGGCCCGTCTGTGACTAATATGTCCATTTCCAAATGGTTACCGTTTGAAAACCAGTTGTACAGTTGTGATCCATTCGTGTTTATTTTAGAGTCTCCCCAAAAAGGGTGCCTAGCATTAAAGTCTCCCCCTATGACGTAAAACTCCGGAAAATTTAGTTGAGCTAGCAGATCATCCATTGCCTGCGGCACCCTCGCTCCCAGGTCTCCTGGTAAATATAATGACACTATTACAAGCTTTTTAATCTGCTCATTCTCAATTTTAAAAGGAACTACTATTGCCGTAGCATAAAATAGAGAAGAGCTTAAAAAGTGGTGACTGAAAAGGATGTTATTTTTGACAAGGATTCCCGTGCCACGACCTTGATCAATTCTGATGAAGGAGTAGCCCGTAAAATTTCTTGTGTATCTTGCTGAGAGGCGAGTTTCCTGTACTAATAGAAAATGTGGGAGGAGATCCGAGAGTATCAAATCCAGCTCAACCACTTTGTCATTACTTATTAGCGAGTTAATGTTGGTGGTAATAAGGTTTACGTTCATTTATGGAGTAAGGGAGGCAATAAAGCCTAAGTAAGCCATCGGCTTATCGTCTTTGTTAAGCTTCTTATAAGCTGGCCAGAATTCTTTAATCCTGCCCATCAAGTCTTTCAGTGAAATACCGAATAGGTTATTAGACTCCTTTATCAAATCCGCGAAGTCATTATTACAATTTTCCGAATTACTTTTAGAGACCTCAGGATGGCTGAATGTTTGCCTTGTGAGTGGCACATTACGGCCGTCACCCCTTGCCATATCAGCATATGACCTTCCGTTAATTGGCAAATCATTTCGAATTGTATTTGAGTTTACTTTTCTTGACAACATATTTGCTCTTTTCGAGCATCCTGAAAAATTAGCTGGGTGGCCGACTTCACCACAGTTCACACATTCTGTTGACTCTCTACCCATTTCTGAAGTGACTTTACATTGTCCTTCCAAGTGCTTTTCCCTGCACTTCACACATCTAACATCAAAGGCGCAATATTGACTAGAGTGTCCAAAACGTTGGCATCTAAAGCACTGTAGTGGGCCTCGTCTATCGAATTTCTCCCATCTTATCTTATGGAAGAGGAGGAACTTGATTTTCAACATTTTTAGTAGGCTCTCCTTGTTTTTGACTACGCACGTGTACGTGTCCAACCCTATTTCGTTTTTTCTCGACCAGCTCGTGGAAAATTCTTTGATTTCTACTATTTCAATCGACGGGTCTAAATCCTGTATCTCCCCTTTCACCTCCTCACAGCTTATCCCTCCTGACAGCCCCTTTAATAGTATTGCCTCATTCCTAAGCGACTTCGGTTTAAATGAGAAGGCATCTACGTGAGACGCCTTGAAATTCTCCATGAAAAATCTATGGAGCTATACATCTCCTACTAACAACTTCATTCTCCCATAGCCCTTATTTTGGAATCTTATAAGATTAAGTTTATTAGGAAAATTTTCTTTCATAAATTTAAGAAGAGTGCTCGATTGCACTCCCTTTGCAAATATTGGTGGGCACCAATCGATCACTCTTTCCCCGTTCAAATTTTCATTGTTTACAATTTTTTTTTCTATTTTTTCATTTTTCATTTTTTCATTTTTATTTAAAGAATTCAAATTTATATAATTGTCTGAATTATCTTCTAAATCATTAAATAACGCAAACCTGTTGCTCCTGTTAGTCTTCTCTTCCTGTTGTTTTTTCGCTGGCATCTCGTTGCCCTCAGTTGAGATTCTTTTCCTGCTTCTCACTTTATTTAGCAGCTCCTGGTCGTTTGCTAATAACTTTTTTAGGTTCAAATCCGAGCCTGTTGGCATCACTTTCCCCGACGTGTAAGTATGGTCTTGCACCATTTTCGATGATGATGTTGGCAGCACTTGGCTTCGGTTTTTTTCCACGCTTGTAGTGCCTGGAATTTGGTTTGATAGTTGTGGTAGTGTTTTACTTTCCACAATCATAACGCTATGTTTGTCTGCGTTTGGCTTGGCGTCGTCCAAAATAACGGGACTTGCTGCTTCGTTACCTCTTTCTTGAGGCTGTTGCTGTACCTGCTTCTCATCTTGAGACTCCATTTCGTGATCATCACGATCCCACCACTCATCGCCATCGTCTAGGTTTTCATAGACCCTCAATTTGTCCTACGCACTCAGTAGTTGCGAAGGAAGCACTATTTTTCTGCATTCCGAAATGGAAATGTCCGGGGGTATTCCACCCTCCATGTTCGGTTACAGTTTCACTATGCTTTTTATTTTATTTTGTCTCCACTTTGGAAGCATATTTTACACTTTTTGTTTCAGAAAAATTTTTTTTTGATTTTTAAGTTTTTTTTTTTTTGCATTCACCGCGGCACTAAAATTCACAACCTTCTTCAGAGAGATCCCAATCGAAAGTCTGAAGAGCAGGTTGAAGTGTGTTAAAATTTGACGTTTCTAGAGATGGAGAAATTTGTTTTTGCATTCAATTCAAACAACGAAATATGAATCAAGAAAAAAAACGAAGGCAGGCTGGAAAACCATACAATAAATGTTAGTTTGAAGTCAATTAATTTATATAAATTCACAGTCACCGTCTAGCTTTCATAGCGTTCACTTCGTGTTGACTTTCTCCTGTGGTAGTAATTAAGTTATTTAATAACAACTTGTTTTCTGTTTCGCTCTTAAAGAGCTTATCTCTATTTATTTTTGATTATCTACACAACCTCGTCAATTTTTTTCCTTACTTGCAAGAAATTTTCAAGGTTAGGATGGCCCCGGGGCCAGATAAAACCAATCCCGGGAACAGGTTCGATATTCTTGCAGATTCCTCTCTAGAATTCGAACCAAAATCAAAGAAGAACAAGCGTTCCTCCTATATTATATATATATTCCCATTACTACTCAATGCTTCACATACTATAGACCCTTAATTTATAACAATATCGCCAGCTGACGAAACGAAGCCTTTGTCTTCCGTAAGTATTTTCGTTCTTAGAAAAGCAATTGATGGAATAAGTACGGAATATGAAAATATTTCGCAACTAAGAGATGGCAGTATTCTTATTTTGACAAAAACACAAAAAATAGCCGATAAATTCTTGAGTGTAACAAACCTTGCAAATCAATGCCCAGTTTCAATTTCGTTACACAAAAATCTCAACTCGTCAAAAGGTATTGTGTATGCCCCTTGTTTAATAAATATAAAAGAAGACGAAATAGTTAGTGAACTTAAATCACAAAGGTGTCATTGAAGTTTTCAAATTTACAAAAACAGTAGAAAACACACGACTTGCAACTGGCTTAATGCTCTTCACTTTTGATAGGTATCAACCACCATCTACAGTTCAAATTGCTTGGTATAAAACCAAAGTGCAAGAATATATCCCCAACCCTATGCGGTGTAGAAATTGCCAACTCCTTGATCATACAACCAAAAGATGCGTCAAAAACAAAATGTGCGAAAACTGTAACCTTCCACCTCACGATCCTGCAGAATGCACGCGTATTATGTGTGCTAATTGCTCTGATAAGCATCCATCTTCATCAACAACGTGCACAAAATATTTACAAAATAAAGAAATATTGACGATCAAAACGCGTAATAAGTGTAGTATGGCTGAAGCGAAACGCACTTATAATCTTATGAACCCCACTACACCACCATCGAGTAATGTCACATACTCCCAAAAAGCAAAAGAAAATCTACCATCCACTAATAATGTTAATAATATTAAAACAAACACAAATAAATCCATCACGAACACAACTCTTCTTTCAGCCAATAACAACACAACAAATAATTCACTAGTAGAAATGTCATCAACACCTAAAGCTGGTGTTTCTTCACACATTCCTACTTCATCAACATCCTCGATTCAAAAAACACAAAATCGCACTTCGGCGCTCAATCGCCCACTTCCCGCGCCCCCCCTCACCTAAAACACAAACAGTAATTCAACCAATTTCAGCAAATTCAGATTCACTCCAAAGCTCACCCATTGCTTCAATCACTAATAACCTAATAAATAACAACTCGTATTATATGCAAACTTCAGATACAGATGACAATGTATAACAATAAACAAATCTCCTTTAACACTAGGTCGCAGACATCACTGGCGGAAGGCGGACTGGGTACATCCCAATCCAACTCCCGCCAGGGGTTGCTGCGGCCCAATCAAACTGATCACCTAAAATTTCATGACACCAAAATTAATATTATACATACAATGGAATATTCAAGGCTTCCAAAATAACTACGACGAATTAAATATTCTCATAAAACAATACTATCCTCAGATCATATCGATTCAAGAAACTCATTGCGCGTATAATTACACACCTCACATACCTAAATCTTTTACAGGCTACTTCAAAAATTTCCCCGAAAACACAACATCAAAACAGGGTATTGGAGTTCTAATCAAGAAAAACATTCCACATTCCAAAATTTCTATAGCTTCCAACATATTAGCTTTAGCGGTTGAGGTGCAACTATCTTTCAAATTTACCCTGGTTTCAATTTATATACTACCTGGTCAAAAATTCTCGAGAGATGATCTAACAAACATTATTAATCAAATAACAACACCAATTCTTTTGACAGGTGACGTTAATTCGTGGAGCGTTCTCTGGGGATCACCAAAAACTAACCACAGAGGTTCGAATATTGAGAATTTTATATCCTGCTCTGATCTTGTAATTTTGAACGATGGCTGTCATACGCACTTTTCCGCACATAACACCCTAACGCACGTCGACATAACTTGCTGCTCCGGTGAATTGCAAAACAAAATCTCTTGGCAAATTTTAGATGATCTCCATAATAGCGATCATTTTCCTTGGTTCTACCTACGCGCAACATATGGTTAACCGTAAATTCAAAACGCATTTTGCTGACTGGGCTTATTTTCATAAGCACATATCAGAATACCTCTCAAACAATAAACCCTAAACCAATATAAATAAAGAAGCCGCCCTCTTCAATAAAGCCATTCGAACAGCAGCCAACCAAGCTATTCCCAAAACCTAAAAGAACTGTTGCATGGTGGAACCTGCAATTGAACGCTTTACGAACAAAAAAATGAACGCATGGAGATTATTCAAAAAATATCCAATGCAAGCTAATTTAATCTCATATAAAAAGGCAAATGCTCTATTTCGAAGAGAACTTAAATCTGCTAAAGCTAAAAGTTTGATTGACTTTACGTCTTCAATTAATCCAAGTACAACTTTAACAAAAATCTGGCATAATATTCGATGCCTTTAGTTCAGATTATATCGAACAAAAAAATCTAGCTCTACATTCTCACAGTGATGAGGAATTTACTTCTCCTTCAGCAAAATTAATCGAACATAAAATTTCATACCTCAAGTTCAAAAGTTGTCTGAGCAAACTTAAAGGAAAAACACCTAGTCGAGACAGAATATCTTATCCAATGTTAGTACATCTTCCTCACTCAGCAGAATCAAGACTAATAAAACTGTATCTACAATATGGTGCTAGACGTCGGTATTATTCCTCAAAGTTGGAAGCAAGCAACATTGTTTCCTTTGGCAAAGCCAGGTAAAAATATTAACAGCGTAAATGGTTATAGACCTATTTCACTCATACCATGTATCGCCAAAGTACTGGAAAAAATTGTAGCTAAGCGTTTGCTTTGGTTTATAACAACAAAAAAAACTAATAAAACCTAATCAAGTTGCTTTTCAACCTAATAAAGGGTGTGCGGATGCACTACTTCACCTTGATTTTTATATATCTAATGCCCTTTCTGCCCGGAATCACGTAACAGTTCTTTCGTTAGACTTTGAAAAAGCGTTTGACAAGATTGGTATCCATGTTGTTCTCAACAAATTAAAGAACTGGGGAATTGGTTCAAAAATGTTTAATTACATCAAGACATTCCTCTCTAACAGAAAAATATGCGTCAAATCAAGCAAGGGATTTTCTCCATTTTGCGACCTAGCAAACGGGATTCCCCAAGGATCCCCACTATCTGTCATCTTATTTATCATAGCCTTTGACGATTTAAGCTCAATCATATTAAGCCATAAACAGCTAGATCACACAGCCTATGCCGATGACTTTTACATTTTATGTAAACATAACGACCCAACATCCGTAAACACTCTACTTTCAAACGTCGTTCATGATATCATAATCTGGTCCTCTCGATCTGGAGCTAAGATATCACTCGATAAATGTGTAAAACATTGCATTTCTGTCGAAAGACCTCATGTAAAAATATTCCTTTTTAATATAATAATATTAACATATTAAATGTTGAAAGTTTAAGTATCTTAGGTTTGGTTTTTAACAAAAGATATAATTGGAAGACTCATTGTTCTGAATTAAAAAAAAGACTTTATAAAAGTACAAATGTTATTAAATATTTAGCAAGCAAAAAGTGTAACGTGCATGTAAATACCTTATGTTATGTAACAAAATCTTTAGTTCTAAGACTATGGGCTTTTTATATATGGCAACTCACCAAAATCTACATTGAACACCATCAAACCACCCTATCATCATAGCGCTCGAAGGAGTCTTAATGCATATCCAACAAGCACTATCAAAAATATGCTAGTTGAAGCCGGACTCCCTACTATAGAAGAACGGATCGAATCGATTAGGACAAAACTTTACGTAAAATTATCATGTTCTAACGGGTCAATTATCGATAGAGACGTTGCAATAGCTTTGAAGAGTACAAACCTAAAACGAATACCTTCGGCTATATCAATATCAATAAATGCTGCAAATAACTTAGGAATAACTGCTAAAAAAATGAAAAATTACCTGTCAAAATTTCCACCATGGTCGCTGCAAGCCGATTCCTTTATAATGGAATTGACAAAATACAACAAAAACAACACCTGCTCTAAAATATATGGTCAAGTTTTCCTTAGCATCTCATCAGAATTCAAAAAGAATGGTTGGAAATTTGCTTTCTCTGATGGATCAAAAAACGCACAAACCACATCGTTTGCATCAGTATGGGAAAATCGTTCCTTAATTTGCATAGGATCTCTTGATAACAATGCATCTATTTTTACTGCTGAAGCTTTCGCCGTCCTTAAAACAATTAATACCTGCACATCAACTGCTGGCAAATTTGTCATCGCGTCAGACAGCCTATCCGTGATAAAAGCAATAAAAAATCCCAATCACAATACTAACTTGATTTCAAGAATCCGTGATTGTATTATAAACAACAATAAAAAATTAAAACTAATGTGGGTACCCAGTCACATGGGTATTAAGGGAAACGAACTTGCTGACAAAACTGCTGTTCAAGTCCAACATATACCAACTTATAATTTTGTCACAATTAACCGACTTGATCTGCTTCACGATATCGGTCAAAAGCTTAAAGCAAAATATATATCCTATTGGAACAATTACCAACATCATTACTCAAACATCAATAAAGAAAAAGCACGCCCAATACTTCCAACAACAACAACGAACTTAATGAATGTATGCTACATAAGATTGCGCCTTGGTCATACAATATCGACCCACCAACACCTCCTCCGAAAAGAAAGCCCGCCAATATGTCGAAACTGCAACTATCTTTTTGATATTGCCCACCTACTAAATTTGACCTGTCCTACCTCAGCAACTCACCAACAACCACCAACATCCATCATCAACGCCTTACAAAACCCTAGTCAAAAAAATATAACAAAAATTTACGAATTTGTAAAAAAAAACACAATTTAAAAGTCTAAAAGTCTATCCGATTAAAACACATGTAAATAATATACTAGCCTAAAACAATATCTTCCTCTTATTTTTTTATTTGTTTCTCACTCTCTTTCATCTTTTCTGTTTATCTTATATGTACATAATTATATAGTAATACAAATTATTTATGTCAGAGCTGAAGCCATAGTAGCTAGTGCTCTTTTCAATACTAACATTGTAATTTTAATTCAAATGTTAACAAATTATAATAATAATAATATATAAAATCAATGCATTTGTTTTCTAAGGTCTCACGAAGAAAAAATAAAAGTACTTGAAGTTAGGATAAGTCTGGATGATATTGATTCGAATTAATAAAAAATACTTTAAATTTGTCATTTTTCTAATAGTGGAGGGCCGTAAGCTTTTTACCTAGGAATCCAGGGCCAGTCCATGGATTTTCCTGAAATTTTCGGAAACATGTTTTGAATGGCGTATAGAACAAAGTTAAAAAAAAATTTCACCGCTTTCAATTTTTTAATTATTTTTAAAATTAATTATTAACTTTAAGAATTTTCTTTTATTTATGTAGGCTGTTTTAGATACGGTTTTCCAAAGGCTCAGGATGGATAGGTTTGATAAAGACAAAGGGGCAATTTTATATGAAGTTTACTCATTAAAAAAAAAAAAAGTATTAAATCAACTGAGCCACTTACTTTCTCATACTTTAATGTTTTTGAAAGCTATTGCTTTGTTCTTTGATAAAAATTTTAATTTGAGTTCACTTAATGAAAATTTTTTGAGAGATCAAGCCTCAAAGTCAAAATCTTGAAAAAAGAAAATATTTTTCTTAATTAATTTTTTATTTCCATATTCAATGCTTTTATTCATTTTAAAAGAGACAAATCTTTACAATCAGTGAGATGGTTTGTTTTGAACTCAATTAAATAATCGCCAAGCGAATGGAACACGTTGCAGGCTAGCTGACCTGGTACGGTCGGGGCGTTGAGTGCAGGCGGCACTTTTTCTTCGATTGGAAAGCTGAGGGTTAGTTCTATCGTTTTCGGGCGGCGCGGGGATTCGGTATTGTCGGTGGCTGGTTCGGGCCTGGTATTTGCTGCGCTCCCGCAAAGAAGTAAGTGATTACATTAAGAACGTTGCCCAGAATAGGGCGCAACGCTTATCGAAACAACGGGGCTATCGCAGGGCCACAGAGGATGAATTGACCGGCGGCGGCGGCCCACTATTCGGCTCACTGTTCCGGGTAGTTCAAAAAGGTTTCGGAAATTGACCGGCAGCCCACTATTTGGAGTAATTCAAAAAGGTTTTTGCGAATTGACCGGCGCCGGCGGCCAATTGTGAGCACCGTTCCGGGCAATTCAAAATTCAAAAAAAAAAAAAAAAAAAGATTTATGGAAGCGGAGAAGAGAAAAAACAACTAATCATTCGCTGGTACCCGTGGCGTAATGGTTAGCATGTCCACCTTCTAACCCAGAGGTTCGAGGTTCGAATCCCAGCAGAGGCAAAATGCAAAATTGTTTTTCCACGGGTATCGCCTTTCGCGAGGAATTGGCAAGTCCTCCGTTAGTAAATTCATTGCCATGAAAAGCGCATTCTCAATTAGCCGTTCGGAACCGGCGAAAAATTGTAGGTCCCCTCCATTCCCTTACAAGGCATGGTTGTGAGAAATGCGCTAGGCCCAGGGGCTCATCGCTCTGTTGCGCCACCCTATTTATTTTTTATTTATTTAATCATTCGCTGATGTTTCTTCTCTCTTTTTCCCATAATTTCCACGTATACTTATAAGTTTTTTGGTTGGGAGTAAGTGTGAGGTGTACTGGATGAGTGAAATATTTACACTTCACCAAACATGTACACGCTCGCCTCTCGTGTTGCTGATGGCAGCTTACCTGCCGCTGCTTGGTTGAATTTATTTTTGTATGGAGCCAGAGTCATACAGTCGTATTTATGAAATTTGCTTAGAACATCCTTAGACAACTGTCCAGCTAGACGGTTTCTAAAGAGTTGGACAAGCCTTAGCCAATTTCGTATTAATAAATGCATTCCAACAATTGTCTAAATAGCCCCTCAAACTGTCAACTTTGAACGAAAAACTAAATGATGGCGTTCATGATGTATCCGTGCGGTACCATTTTTTGTGTTTTGATATACGAGTACAACAACTAAAAGGCTCTGAAAGAGTGTGGCGTAGGACTTGAACCAGACCAAAAAAACAGCTGATTTGACTTTGTTTTACACCTTTTCCAAGTCTCATAAAATGATGAAATTTGTGCAATTTATAAATGAAAATGTTGTAGTGTTTTTGCTACTCAAACTACTTACTTTTTTCGATCTTAACACTCTCAACAGTGTGTTATGATTGTGACATGTTCAACAAAATTGTTTTTGTTCTATCAAATATCACTTTAGCCACAGTTTAAAAAACCCATTTCGGTGTCTAGAGTTAGACATTCCTTAGACAGCGATGGAAGTGTTTATAAATACGATTTGGAGTTGGGCACTGTTCTAAGAGCTGTCCAAAGTTAGACATACTTTAGAATGAGATTATAAATACGACTGATAATGTTTACCAACCGAGTAGTGTGTCTGCGCATACGGTTGGCTTTCGGCGTTTGCTGGGTCAATGTGTACAATTTTATGTGGCTGCGTATGTTATTTCTTGGTGCCCATGTTACTTGTGCCGAGACGAGTAGATGGTGCAACTCGTAGGGTGAGCTGTAGGTGGTTCGGCGGTGGCAGAGAAAAAGCGTGACGTATCGTCACAAAGATCAAACTCCATTTACATATATTTATTGATTTTTATTGATATTTAGTAAGTTAAAACAGAATATTTTCCCGGAAACTATAAATTTGCACTTTTGCACACCAAATTCAGTGTTGCCACTTTCTAAGTCTATATGTATCCTGAACTAACTTTTGAATTTTATAGAGCTTATGCTTTACTAATTCTTTAATTTTTTTATTTCAGTGTTTCATTGGCAAGCAACAATAATGGGACCTGTAAGCCAAAAATAAATTAAATGTCTATTTTGAAGTTATAAGATTTCCTCTTTTTTTTAAAGCCGGATAGCCCATATCAAGGTGGTGTGTTTTTCTTAACAATTCATTTTCCAACAGATTATCCATTCAAACCGCCAAAAGTGGCTTTCACAACTCGCATATACCATCCTAACATTAACAGCAACGGTTCCATTTGTCTCGACATTTTGAGGTCTCAATGGTCACCAGCATTGACTATTTCAAAAGGTATTTCTTAAATCAATCAATTAATCCGAAGTATTTATAAGAATTCTTTGCAGTTTTACTATCAATTTGTTCTCTTCTTTGTGACCCCAACCCTGACGATCCACTCGTTCCTGAAATTGCAAGAATATATAAAACTGATAGAGAAAAATATAATGAGCTGGCACGAGAATGGACTAGGAAATATGCTATGTGATGCGTTCCAGTTTGTAAAACCGATCCGTCATGTAATAAAAATATAAACGTTAAAATAAAAAACAATAAAAAATACAAACAATCGCTCTCCTACACCTTTATTATTTTTGAAATTGAAAGAAAACGAACTCATTTGTTTAAATAAAAAAAATAAAAATTGTGCTCTAAATATATAAAAATGTAAGAATCACTCTTGATATTTAAAAGAAAAAAACAAAAGTAAATAACCAAAAGAACGAAAAGGAGACTAAGAATAATAACTGCATGGGTTTATGTTATCAAATTCTTGTAAGTTTGAAGCAATTTTAAATAGAAAGGTAAACACGTTTTCTATATTGGACAAATTAAGTTTAAAAAATTAAATTTTGGGTTCGAAAAGTTCGAGTGGAGTGATTATGTGAAAATTATTTGTCTTAAATATATGAAATATGAAAATGCTTTTACTCATTGTCTAATACATAGATTTTTCTTGTTGTTTTTCATGTCGTCCTATATTTTTCGCGTTAGTTCCGTGGGAGGTTACTTTACCCCACCAGTAACCAGTTCTGTAACGATCGCCTCGGCGTTAACGGTGGACAATGGAAATTCTATGAATTTAGTAGGATTTCGTTCCATTTTCCACCGTTTATCACCTGCTTTTATCGAGGCGATAGTTACAGAACAGGGACACAGGAGTAATTTGTGAGCCACTTTACCCCACCAGTAACCAGTTCTGTAACTATCGCCTCGGCGATAAACGGTGGACAATGGAAATTCTATGAATCTAGTAGGATTTCGTTCCATTTTCCACCGTTTATCACCGGCTTTTATCGAGGCGATAGTTACAGAACAGGGACGCAGGAGTAATTTGTGAGCCACTTAGGAAAATAGTTTGGTATAACTGGTGTTGGTAAAAGCAGCTGAGTTCTGATGCTTGGGGAGTAATTTAACCCTTTTTTAAGGGGAACGCCACTGCAACGGGTGAAAACGGGATTTTTTTTTTTTTTTTTGAACATTTTCTCAATGTATAAAAATGTATTAAATGTTTAGGAAGGTAGTGCATCCGAGTAGAACGGTCAGGTAGCGCGTTCCGCTGCCTGATGATCATATGGCCCTGGAATAGACAGTCTGATGTAAGTATCAATATAATACAGGACTAATAGCTCTCCCTAACCGGGAAGTTAAAAATAAGATTAAATCAATTTTTCGGAAAAATCATGAAAAACTTTAAACGCTTTATCTGAACTACTTTTTACGAACTTGTCCCATAGATTTCTTAAAGACAAATAAACCGATTAAAATTTTTTTTTTTTTAATTTAGATAATTGCAGTAGCGTAGCCGTTTTTTTAAATTTTTATAATATGTACTTATTTTTAATATTCTTTGTTTTTTGTTTCAAAATCCATATTGAAAATATTGTTAAGGATAGCTAAAAAAAGAATTTGAGCTCAAAAAAAAATTATTTAGAGGTCTATCAATCGTGTTTTATATTTCTTAGACCTTACCTTACTTGAGCGTCAGAACTGTTCAATTATTTTGAGCGCAATAAATGTAACGACAAATATTTTTGTAGAAAATTAAATTATTAAAAATTTTCTCAGACTAACCATTTCCGATTAATCAAGGTTTGAAAAATGGTATGTTTTTTGATTTTGCTCTTTTATTTTGGAGTTTCTCAACTTACGCGCAAATAAATATGTCAAAAATTGCAAACATGTTCCTTAAAGAAAATTTACTTTTCTAAAAAAAAGTCTTTTTACACTTTTTCACAAAGTGCTTCCTTCAGAACTTATTCGCGATTAAAGTTTAAAAAAATAAAACGTTATCGTTTTTTTTCGTTGTTGATTCTTTTTTTTTTACTTAATGTAGCAAACTGATAGTCGAGATCATGGAAAATCATTATTTTATTTATTATTACTATTAAAGAAAAAAATTGTTCATAGATTCCTAAATCATAGTATTAAAGAAACACGATAAACAACATTTAAGTGATTATTAGCTAAAGAACTCAATTTTTTTTTTTTTTAGAAATCTATAATTTATTCTGCATTAAAGTTTTTTCGTTGCAATTAGGAAATTTTTTTCAATATTCACTAATCGCCAATAGCAAGAACTGAAGTTTCTCTTCGTTTTTCGTCAGACATTTATTATACTCTTCAATCAACCCAACACCACGTTCAGCTACATCATTTATGACTGCTAAGCTCAGTATTAGACAGCGCATGTATTTAAAGCGTAGTTCTCAGTTATTTTGTTTTGAACCGTCATTCGAGAACGCGCGTATTGTTACATATGTCGATTTCAAGTGGTACACAAAAGCACTTTTAAAAGTGCTTTTTTGCTCGAAATATGTTACATTGAGGCACTAGATCACTTTTTTTTTTGCCCCGAAAAAGCACTTTTACGAATCTCGATTCAGAGGCAAGATTTACACGCACTTTCACGTACACCAACACAAAACATTTGACGTTTACCAGTTTGCAGTTTGATTATTTTGCATTTTTGGTTAAAGGACTGAAAGAGAGATAATAAAAATAAACAATAAACTATTTTGTGAAAATGGATCGCTCAATTTTAGCTGAAATTATCAAAATATTTATGAGTCGTCATCTAGTTCTGATTCCAACGAAGAAGTGTTTGAAATTCTGTAATTCCTTACACAAAACGAAAGGCATTCTGTGAATAATTTTGTTCAAAGTGTTGTGTACAATTATTCGGATGAGGAAGTTTCTTCCTAGTGCATTTATTAATAAAGTTTCGAAAACATTCTTTCTATATAAATTGCAGAACAAAACAAACGGTAAGAGTTGGCTGTCAAAAATAGCACACATACAGTGATAAAAAAAGAATTTTGTACCGCAACACTCTACGAACCTAACTCATTTTAAATCTCTTTGCTTTACAAAGGCATTATATCTGCTCGAGAGATGTACTAAGAGCTAATCGGGAGCTTAACGCTTTACAGTGCAGGTTAACTTAACTTTAAAGGAGCTTGAGAATAAAACAATCGTGTCACAAAATAGAATAATTGAATAAAGAAGAAGTAATGTACAGGGTGATACTCTTACATAGAATATATTTCGTTTTATAACTTTTAATTGGGACATATTTATCGAAAAGAGAAATGCTTCACTCTCTGTTTTTCAGCTGTCAAAAGAAGGACATGTAAGTTCAGTTGTAATGAATATTTTTATGCGGGGAAAAAAGTCACGAAAAATCTAATTTTTTTGACGTTCCAGGTGCAACAGGGTCATAAAGTCAAAATAAAGTGAAAAAATGAATATTTTAAATAAAAAAAATTACACTGCTTTTTTGACATAGCAATTTGAGTTTTCACATTGACAACATGTGACGAGATTTTTTTAACATAAAAAAGTCTTTGCTCGTGATCAAACTATTTTTGAGGTTCTAATTATGAAATTGTCTTTGTGAAATGAGCTTTTGGAGACCTGTATTTATGTGTAGTTTTCTCTCTCGTTAATTTTTTTATTGGCAAAAAGAACATGGAAAAAATATTTTTTGAATTTTCATTGAAAGAAACCACTTTATTTCAAATGAGCTTTGTGATAATACCTCCAACAAGTGCTCATCAATTAATATAAATAACTATTTTACAAGTTTCAATTTCGTTGTGTATTGATCACTGCGAACAAATTAAATAAACATGAAACATGTGTGTAAATAATATTAAGATGTCGTCAATAACTATTTTAACAAAAAAAATTTAAACGAGGCACCCTGTTTCCTGGTTTTGCTGCTCTAGAGAATGTCTAAGACAACAGTGTTTAGCACTATGGGCTGTATAGTAGCTCTAAAGGAGAAGTTTTTTTACTTCATTAAAATGGTTCTCCATAAAAATTTTTTGGTTTTGTTTTTATTTATTACTAAAACTTTAATATTTCTAAGGCGCGTTGTAAATTTTCGAAGTGCAACATCTATATTTGATGTTTGTGATGAAAATAGAGTGGCACATGAAATCATTACTCAGCATTGTTTTTATCGTGTTATTTAATATTTCACCGTCACGATAATATGTTTCGCAGTTTTTTTCTATTTATTAGTTCGAACATTTTCTGTTTCTCTCAAGATTTATGAGTGTATGTTCAAAAAGTTATTATTGCAAAGTTCTAATACCAGCAAACAATTTTCATTGTTTTTATTAGTATTATTATTTTTTCACTCACACTCAAGTAAACCTTTTTTATATTTCCACTTTACATTGGTAACGTTGGTGTGCAAAAGTACAGTGTAATTCTGCGGTCGCTCTTAGTAATTCTTATTAATTATACTGTTTAAGGTGGAAAAAATAGTAAAATACTGTGCTTAATTTGCCTCAATTGTTTACTTACGATTAGCATAAAAATTTTGGTGAGTCCACTCGTTTATATTAGTAAATTCTGCAAAAGTAAAATCTGCAGCGGTACACAAAATGAATGGAACGCCATCATCATCGAACTATTGTAATTCCGCACAGGGATCTCAGAAAAGGCCACACAAAGAAATTGCACTTGAGTCACCTAGGAATGATGGGTCGGGGATTAAAAAAAAAAACATCAGTTGGTACAATGGAAGTGGTGAACATCGGGTGCCTAGTACCTCAACTGGAGATTGGGTCTCAACCCTAGTGGAAGGTTGTTGGTGGCAGCAAACGAGAGAGGGGGGGGGGAGAGGTGTTCCCACTAAGGCACCTCTTCTTTCATCCAGACGGCAGCGGAGGAATTCCCTAGATGGAATCAACGGTGGCGTCTACAGTTCCAGTCAGGTTGAACTACTTAGTGAACACCTTATAAGGCTACTACAGCATATTTGGAGCCCAGGCCTATAAGGAGCGGTTTATCCGGCTTCCCATCCTTGGAGCTATACAAGGATCTGGTCCTCCAGGTTGGGGGTCGTGCTGTCGGGGTGACTTCCCGGCCACGTAAAGCAATTGTTAGTTGCGAAGCACCAACAAGCCTCGGATACGGACGGATTTACTGATGACGAACCTAGCAAACGAAAAACGGACAACGAGCTTCGGATCTGTACGTGGAATGTTAGGTCCCTTAATAGACCACGTGCAGCCGAACAATTAGCGGAAGCCCTAAACTGCTACAAAGCAGATATTACCGCTATCCAAGAAATGCGATGGGATGGGCCAGGTAGACGCAGACTAAAAGACTGCGATATCTACTACGGCGATTGCTACCGGGAACAGAAGCAGCGACTGTTTGGATGTGGATTCGTTGTTGGAACTCGACTTAGGCAAAAAGTCTTGAGTTTCAACTATGTGAACGAGCGCATAGCAACAATCCGCATCAAGGCTAAATTCGTCAACATAAGCCTCATTTGCGCACACGCCCCCACAGAGGAAAAGGATGAAGACACCAAAGACATATTCTACGAGCTCCTGGACAAAACATATGAGCAGTGCCCTGGCTATGACATTAAGATTGTTCTAGGAGATTTTAATGCCAAGCTAGGAAGAGAGGATATCTTTGGTGGAATAATCGGAAGATACAGCCTGCACGACAACACCTCCGATAACGGATTCAGGCTGATCGATTTCGCTGCGGGGCGAGATGTTCTGGTAGCTAGTACGCGGTTCCAGCACCTCAATATCCACAAAGGGACATGGAAATCTCCTGATCAATCAACCGTCAACCAGATTGACCACATTGCGATCGACGCACGGCACTTCTCCAGTATAGAGGATGTCCGAACATTCCGAGGGGCCAACATTGACTCGGACCACTACCTTGTTGTAGCCAAGGTACGACTGCGGATATCCCGATCCAAGCCAACACAAGGAAATACTGTGAGACAATTCGACGTTGGACGACTACAATCGCAAGAGATCGCCAAGTCTTTTTCCGATCGAGTCTTACAACCTCTCAAGGAGTCCTATGCCGCCAGCATCAAGTATAGAGAACCAGTGGCAGCACTGCCAATCAGCCATCAGAGATGCCGCCTCTGAAGTGCTGGGTTTCACACGGCCACCACAACGAAACCCCTGGTTTGACGACGAATGCCGGCAGGCACATGCAGCTGAACAGGAGGCATACAAAGCGGCGCTGCACAAAAGGACTAGAACTGCTTATGAGCTCTACAAGCAGAAGAGGAGAGACGAACACCGGCTTCTCAGACGGAAAAAGAGAGAGCATGAGAAGCGCGCGATCGAGGAGATAGAAGGGTGCCACAGCAGGAATGAGGTTCGGAAGTTTTACCAGAAGGTAAAAACAACAGCCTCGGGCTACAAGCCCCGAGCCGAAGCCTGCAAAGACGATCAAGGGAACATCGTGGTGGAACCGCAGTCTATGCTGAGGATATGGAAAGACCACTTTTCCAAGCTCTATAACGGCGATGATGGACCCAATTCCGCTGTTAGAGAGATAGAACCATTCGATTTAGGCGACGTAGACCAAGAATTCCGCCAACCCGACCTGAGCGAAGTGAAGACAGCAGTGTCCAAGCTAAAGTCCAACAAAGCTGCTGGAGCTGATGGCCTCACTGCCGAATTGTTTAAATCGGCCGGCGATGACCTGGTCAGGAGTATGCACCAGCTCATTTGCAAAATATGGTCGGAAGAAAGCATGCCCGATGAATGGAACCTCAGCATCGTTTCCCCGGTCCTCAAGAAAGGAGACCCTCTGAACTGCGCCAACTACAGAGGTATCAGTCTTCTTAACATCGCGTACAAGATCCTCTCTGCCGTATTGTGTGAGCGTCTGAAGCCATTCGTCAACAACCTGATAGGTCCTTATCAGTGCGGCTTTAGACGAGGAAAGTCCACCATAGACCAAATCTTCACACTACGGCAGATCTTGGAAAAAACCCAGGAGCTTCAAATCGATACCCACCACCTTTTTATCGATTTTAAGTCCGCATATGACAGCATCTATAGAGAGGAGTTATATAGAGCCATGTCTAGTTTTGGCATCCCTACCAAACTTGTCCGATTGTGTAGGATGACGATGGAGAACGCACGCTGCTCCATCAGGGTCGGAAAAGATCTCACCGATACATTCGATGTCAAAAAAGGTTTTAGGCAAGGCGATGCACTGTCATGCGACTTCTTCAACATCGTTCTTGAAAGAATAGTGCAAAACTCCTACGTTAACACAAGAGGCACAATCTTTCAAAGGTCCGTTCAATTGCTCGGATATGCCGACGATATTGACATAATTGGAAGAACGCAGCGTGATGTCAATGGCGCGTTTATGAGCATTGAGACGGAAGCGAAGAAGATGGGTTTAGTGGTAAATGAGGGCAAGACCAAGTTTATGCTGTCATCAAGAAAGGACACCCAACACCGACGTCTTGGACAGAACGTCACGATTGACAGCTATAACTTTGAGGTAGTTAAGGACTTTGTCTACCTAGGCGCCGCTATTAATTCAGACAACGACACCAGCGCTGAAATCAAACGAAGAATAACTCTTGCCAATCGCTGTTTCTTCGGACTAAGAAGGCAATTGAGTAGTAAAGTCCTCTCTCGAGCAACTAAAGTGTCCCTGTATAAGACACTTATCATCCCGGTTCTTATATATGGCGCAGAGGCATGGACCTTGTCAAAGGCAGACGAGAACGCTTTAGGATGCTTCGAGAGAAAAATTCTTCGGGTGATATTTGGTCCCGTCTGCATAGATGGAGAATGGAGAAGAAGATTCAACGACGAATTGTACGGGCTGTACAGCGACACTGACCTTGTCAAACGAGTCAAGGTCCAGCGGCTTAGATGGCTGGGTCATGTAGAGCGAATGGACACCAACGCTCCGGCCCGGAAAGTCTTCGAATCCAATCCCGAGGGACGGCGCAGTAGAGGAAGACCGCGACTCAGGTGGCGCACGCAAGTAGGAGAGGACCTCAACCAACTTGGCGTGCAAAACTGGAGGCAGCTAGCTAGGGACCGAGTTGGCTGGAGAAGCATGTTGGTTGAGGCCCTAGTCCGACCCGGACTGTAGCGCCACCTTAAGTAAGTAAGTAAGTACAATGGAAGTTACGGATCTCAAAAAGTTGGTAGAGGAAGCCCTGGCAAAAATGCTTGATGATAAGCTCAAAGATATGCCAACCAAAGTAGACTTTGAGAGGTTCCATAAAAATAAATTTCAAAGTCTAAAAATGGCGAACGATGACTTGTAGGTGCAAGTGAAACATTTTGGAGCGCGTTGCGGAGCATTGGAGCGCCAAGTTGAGATTCTGCAGTCGAAGGCCAATGAAAAAAATGTCTTCATGCACCTACCGATAGGGGAAGGTGAGCATGCCGGTGAAACAGCAAAAAAATGTTGCAAACCAACGAAGACATCATTGCAACAACGAGGGTCTTGAGATCTAATAATAACAACACAGCAAATGTCATCGTCAAAATGAACAAAAATGAGCATGTAAGACGTCTCTTAAGAGCTTCTACAACACTGCAAAACACTGGAATCTATCTACACCTTGATTTACCGGCTTCGGCACGAGCACGAAGAAAAAAGTTAGTTTCACTAAAAACTGAAATATGGAAGAAAAACAAATAATTAAAAACACAACTCCGCGGACAATCATTACTTGTTGGTAATAAAACATTTTTTTATGACTCCGAAAATAATTTAATTTGTGACAGCGAGTGTGGAATGTCATTGTTAAGTCAAATGCTGGATGACAGAAGTAATGGGTGCGTTCGAGATCAAACCAATACAAATCCCAGTGGTTCTTCAAAGGGTGCTCAAACTGTTATGAGGTCTAGTAACTTATTTTAATATTAATGCAGTGTAATTGTATATTAAGAAAAGTAAAAAATGTAGAAATTCAAAATTGTATTAAAAAAAAATGTAAACTCTTATCGTACAACATATCTGGCCTAAGTAATAAGAATTTTATTGTAGCTCCAAAATAAAACAACCAGTTTCAAAGGATTATAAATATCGAATTCCAAATAAACGATTTTATTTTCTAAGGAAAAATATTTTTCAATACAGAATATTCTGGAAAGAGTCTTAACAATATATGTACTTACATTTCTTTTCAACTAAGGCAAATTACAAACACTCGAGAACTACAACTTAACAACGTCAACATAAGAAGAGAAATGAAATGAAATAATATTTTTACAAAAGAAGAATAGGACACAAAGAGAAAATAAAAACGGGTTACTACGATTAGGAAAACGAAAAATGCAGAGTAAAACTAATTTTAAATTTGAAAGGTTACTATGATTGGAAATAATTTAAAAAACAAAGTAGATGAAGTAGTAATATACATATGAATATTGGCTCGATGACATCCCGGAGCCCGTCTGAAACTAAGAAGACAAATCGAGAACAGCGAGCCGTCCAACAGACCTTTTTTTCTTGATGGATCCATTTGCCATTTCAACATCTACAATTCTTACGACTCCATCTGGACCTGAGTAGATCTTGATAACTCGTCCCATCTGCCACGACGAGCGTATTTCGTTAGGCTCAATGACAAGAACTAAGCTCCCTTCTTCGATAGGTTTAGTATCCCTGTGCCACTTGCTTCTTCTTGTTATTTCTGGGAGGTACTCATAATACCAACGTCTAGTAAGCTGGGACATCAAATGCTGGGCTCGTCGACTATAAAGCCTGCTACAAGAGTCTCCCTCACAAAAAATGCCAGGAGCCGTTACATCTCGAAAATCCTCACCAAAAAGCATCGAGTTGGGAGTCAGAGGTTTTGGATCTTCTGGATCCACTGGTATATGTGTAAGAGGACGCATATTGATTTGACCTTGAAATCATACCGTATCGTTTTACAGTTCCTCTTCCAAGTTTTACCAGCATCGGTCCAAAGCAATCAACCCCAACATGAGTTAATGGTTTTTCATTGAAAGCCAATCGAGCTTCAGGGAGCTGACCCATTATCGGCATCACAGCGTTAGCTTTTAAACGCTTGCACATAAATGTAACATGATGTTATCCTTTTTACTGCGGTTCTAATGTTGATAACCCATGCTCGTTCTCTAATGTCTGAAATAACTGATGCTGTTCCCACATGATTATTTTTTTCGTGATGATGTCTAACAAGCAGGGTTAGAACCTCAGTAGCAAAATTTCGGAGCATATTTGTAAAAAAAGTGGAGTAAATCGAAAGTTTGCGGAGTAGATTTGAAAACGAAAGAAAAACACAGGTTTTCAATAAGTGTATTTAACAGAAGATTTGTTTGAACTAAAGTATTACATATATATTGGTTTACAAAGCGAGTAAACTATTCTGAATATAGTAAGTTAAAAGAGCTTAAGTCAATTTTTATCATTTTTCAGTATGATCAAGTGAAGTTTGTGAACTACTTAAGACATTTTTAGTGATTGTATTAAAACTGTTGATACTAGACATACAATTTTTATTTCAGGACACATGCTTGTAATACCCTCAAATTACATTTTTTTTTCTTTGTTAAAAAACAACCACACAACTATTAAAAAAAGGTTTTTTGAAATCAGCTTTAGACTTCTGTCGAAATAAGTTATCAAATAATCCGATTTACTTACGTTCAAATCATGACTTGACCCGTTTTAAAAAAGTATATTTTCTTAATGTTTTGATCAATTTGTGCTCGAGATAGACGTAAAGTTACGTCCGAGACGTCACCCAAACCTGTTTTTCACCACCTCCCACATTCCCCTAGCCTAACGGCTTTTTCAAGTTCCCCAACGGGTTCCCACGCCATTTTTGCTTAACCAGCGAAACGTGTCTGGAACCACTTTTTATTGTTCATCCTAAAGCACAACAATGTATTCATATTTCGCTAACGACAATGAAATATGAATATTTTGTCAACAAGTGCATTCCTTTTCCTCTCCCAAATATACTAAACCAGAGGTAACTTCAGAGATTATAAAATTTGTAAAAACGAGTTCTAAATCAATCATCTACCTGAAAGGTGCAACCTTTTGCTTTGGACAGCGGCCTTTCATGTAGAATAAACTAAGTTATGTAGAATTCAATAATAATAAATGCAAATAAATAAAACAAAGAAAAACAAACAGTAATGTTGTTTTTTTTAGTCACTCGGAAAACCACGACACGTAATTGTAAGCTGCTGTGCAAATGCTTTTTTAGGCTATTTAAACATAAGTTGCTTTAATGTTTTTAATTTACCGGCTATTTTTTGTCGTATAGTAACGGAGCCCAGAATTTTCGTTTAGGTAAACAAAATGGAAAATATAAAATTGAAAACACGATTTTCACTTAATTCGACTTAAGCTCTTTCAACTTATTTTCACAGATTTGCATTGCCAATGAGAACGAAATAAACGAGAAACGAAGAAAAAAATTAATAGGATCATTCAGAACAGTATGAAACTTTTGATTCAGTTCAGCTTCAGGGTGAGGGTTGGTTGCAAAATTGAATAATACAGGATTGTAATTTACTTTCCTGAGATTCGGCTAAAAAATCAAAAAAAATTTCAGAGTGAAAAAAAGGAGTAGATCTCAAAAAATCGGAGTTGTGGAGTAAATTAAATTTTTTTCTCAAAACTGGAGTAGATTTACTCCGATTGGAGCAAGGTTCTAACGCTGCTAACAAGCAGGTCCACTAGAGGATGAGATTTAGGTAAAATCGCCGGATTTCTTGATGCATATGATAAAATTGATTTTTGCCCTCTTCAGCTCATTCGGATTGTATGATCTTTGTCCAAGAACGGTGAAAACTTAATCAAATTGCTTGAAGAGCTAACTTTCTGCTTTACCACCAAGTCAATTACATCTTCAGGAAAGGCTTCGCGGTTTGAATTTTTCTGAATAGCCAGTTTTCAGCTCTTGAATATTCATCTGGAGTCACAAAACGAAACTTCTCAACAGCTTTTTTCTAAATGATGTCATTAAAACGAATTATGAAAGCCATGACACGAACGGAAGACGACCAATTTGCTTTAAATCTTGCCTTTATTTCATCATAAATGCTAAAGGAAGCTAGGATCTGCTTTTTGTGCACATGGATTTTAGCCTCCAAAGGATCTGAGTCATGTGAAACAGAAGTAGTTCTTCCTCGTGTAACAGGCCATAAACTAATTGGCAACCGCAGGAATTCTGGTCCTTTGAACCACCTTGTTTCAGTGTTACCAATTGATGACTCCTTCCATTTCGTCGCATCGTCAGCCACGTTATCTTTTGTTCCTACATGGTACCACTGGCGAGGGGAGGTTGAATCCAGAATTTCTCCCACTCTTACGGCAACGAAAGATGGAAACTTGAACTTTGTAGAGTTTATCCAAGACAATACTGTGTTGGAATCGGACAAGTAATAACAATTGTTGAATCGGATGGAATGAGCACTTTTGACTGTATTTGCCAGGCGTACACCAAGAACTGCTGCCTGCAATTCTAGCCTAGGTACCGAGAGTTTCTTCACTGGGGCTACTTTTGCCTTAGCCATCACAAGAGTGACCTCTACCTTGTTAACCATTTCAAAGCGCAGGTAAGCTGCTGCAGCAAAAGCCTGTTCTGAAGCATCGACAAAAACAATTAAACTTACCTCCGAATCATCGGGGTTCCAGGATAGATATCGACGAGGAATCTTTAAGTTTTTTTTTTTTGGATTCTTAAGTCTTTAGGTATTGCTTCGTCCCAATCGACGCCTTCACGCCATACCTCCTGAAGAATGACACGTCCTCGAATGATATAGAATGATATCAGGCCAAGTGGGTCAAAAATCCTCATTACCGTCTTTAGAATCTCCCTCTTAGTTATTTTCGCTTCTGGTAAAAGCATCTCGGCCAGGGAGTTGTTACTAGATAGATTGTATGTGAAACAATCCAAAGAAGGTACCCAAAACATTCCAAGAATTTTGGAAACAATGTTGTCATAGTTGTTCAAATCAAAGCTAACAAGCTTTGTGTTGACATCGCTCTGAGATATCTTCTGAAGAAGAACTTGACTGTTCGATTGCACACTAACCAAATCAAAGTTCATTGACTTGCAAATACGTATAGCGTCTTCAGTTACAGACATAGCCTTTTCTATTGTGTCGTGGCTGTTGAAATAGTCGTCAACATAAGTTCGCTGCGTTAAACCATCAACAGCTTCAGGACATTCCAACCGAAACTTTTCCGCGTGATGGTTTTTGATGAACTGGGCGCAAGCTGGAGAACAAGTTGGGCCAAACATCATTACTTCCATAATGTAAATGGTTGGTTCTCGCGAGCTGTCACCGTCTCTCCACAGAACTCTTTGACATTGCTGGTCTGGTGCTTTTATCCGGATTCTATGGAACATTTCTTTAATATCTGCATTCACAGCGATCGCACGCTCACGAAACTTAAAAAGACCAGCATGGAGTGGAACTAACGTGTCGGGACCTTTCAGCAGATAGGTGTTAAGTGATACACCATTCACCTTTGCAGCCACATCAGCGACATCTCTTGGTTTCGGTATTAATTTGTTTGGATTTTCCACTATGAAGGTGGGTGTGTACCATACCCGCGGCCATGACTTCTGTAGCTCTTCATCCGTCGCTATTCTTGCATACCCTTTGGATAATAACTCTTTCATGTGATCGATCTTCCACTGTAGTAGATGAGGCTTCTTCTTCAAAGACTTCTCCAGACCCTTCAAACAGTTTAAAGCCATGGGGTAGCTATCCGGAAGTTTAACATCGTCTTTGCTCCAAAGTAAACCTATCTCGTACTAATTACCAACTTGACTAAGAGTATGCTCCATGATATTAGTAGCGCGAGCCACTTGATGGCTAACCAAATTTCCCATAGGTGGTTTGACTCCAAAATCTTCAGTTGAAAAATGGTGTTTAACTAGTTCATGCAGATCATCTTCTGTTTTTATAGCATCATGAAACAGAAAATGCATTGTTGGCTTAGCTGCTTGATTAAGACTAGATACACGATAAGTTGATGCAGATGTACCATAAACAACCCATCCCAAAAGAGTCTTAATGGCGCATGGCTCCTCGTCTTTGCCGTGTCGTTGTCCATGGCCCCATAAAAACTCCGCTTGATCTAATCCCACAAGAATTTTCGGTTTAACATCAACCTGATCTGAAAGTGGGAGTCCTCTCAGGTGTGGATAGGAAACTTTTAACTCGCCAACATTGATAGACTGTCCAGGCAGATCTAAATTATTAACTGTATAGACATTCTTGAGAAGATGACGCGTCCGATTATGGATCCCAGAAACCTTCAAAGATGTTCGAATAGAATCTTCGTGTCGTGAGACTCCTTTTGTCCACTGAAGAACCAAGTCTTCTGCACTTCCTGTAAGCCCTAGCTCATCGTAGAGATCTTTTTCAATCATTGATAAAGATGAACCGTCATCAAGGAACGCGTATGTATCCACAAGTTTTCCGTTGGTACCAAAGATGCGAATGGGGGCAATCTTGAACAAAACTGATGAACTATTTACATGTGAAGAGTGGACATGATGTGTTGGCTCAAATGGATGCGCAGATTTATTCAGCTGAGATCTTATCGCGGTTTCAATGTTTTGATGTTTTGAACAACTTTGAATTCCACACACTGTATTCTCTCGGCACGATTTCCAGTTATGGTTTGACGGATCCAAACAAGAAAAACATATACGCTTATCTTTTACGAACTCCAACCTCTGTTCAGTTGACAAATTCTTAAATTCAGCACACTGATTAAGCATATGTTTTCGATTGCAACGAACACAACCAATAGACGAGACTGCTGATTTGGTAGGATTGTGAGTCAAAACCCGAGCAGAGGGTTTTGATTTTAGGACGATGGGCTCTCTTGATTCATTCAAGAGTTCTTAAGTAGATCAGGAGGAAGGTCAACAACTTTCTCCGTCAAAAATCTTGCAAAACAATCTAAATTGGCTCGAGGATGAATTGATTTATGTTTAATCCAATCTTGGTACAGACCAGAACCCAACTTACAAGCAAGACTTGTTAAGACATAACCGTTTTCGAGATCCTCATCTCTTTTTATGGATTTCAAATCGGCCAAAAACCCATTCAGCTTTACTGCCCACAAACGTAATTTCGGGTCTCATTTTGAGGCGAGTCGAGGAAGATTTAGCAAGTCGGCTGTAAGATCGTGAACTAAAACATCATGACGACCAAAACTTGCTCGCAAAGAGTACATGATACCATCCGCATCTGAAGAATACTTCAACCGGTCGCTTACTAGTTGATATGTTTCGCCATGCAAAGCCTTACGCAACCTAGAGACATTTTCCTTGCCGCTATAACGTCCTTCAACTGTTGTGGATTTAAAAACTTCCTCGAAGTACGGCCGTTTATCGGCATCAGAAAAAGGCGGCAGCTCTTGAACGTTGCTTCTGTTCAAAATAGTTAGTAAACTGGACATATCCGCATCACGAAGCGATGAATCACGAAACGATGAATCAGCTGGGGGAGTTTTTGGTACATGAACATTTTGTAATGGCGTTGAATGCTGATGGACTAAGTTATCCAACAATAATTTGTGGTTTTCCTGAATCTTCTTAATCCTCTGAAGCCTTTCTCTAACTATATCAGCATTTGAGGTTTGTCTAGCATCTAAGACAGGCTGAATTGGAACGGCTGATGCTTTAGCTAACTTAACCTTCATAGCCTCCATCTCTTTTCGAAGGGATGAAAGCTCGTCATCCTTTCTTGCAACTGCTGCTTGAGCCATTGCAGCTGCTTCGATTAGATAATCAACTTCTAATCCTGCTTCATCTAAACCTTGAGACGCTGGCTGATTACGAATAACATCATGTTGCAAAGTAACATCTTCAGCATCCACAGAAATTTTACAATCCTCACAGAACCATGGAGTAGCTGTGTCATACTGGTTAGGATCGAAATCTACGCATAAATAATGCCACCACCTCTTACATTGATCACATGACACCATGAGATCATCACCAGCATCTTTACACGTCTTGGAACTGCAGCTATGCTCCATCGTAAGAATTGAAATTAAAAACTACTAACCAAAAGATTTTACTTTCTCGAACTATCTTCCAAATACAGCACTCCACGTGTCAATGCAGCGTAAAACGTACTGCTTTCAACAAGAAGAAAGTCCAACGAATAAAATATAATGATATTGTAGCTCCAAAATAAAACAACCAGTTTCAAAGGATTATATATGTTACAGCCAAAGTAATAAATCTGGATGGTTAAAGTGATAATGGACACAAAATTAATCACATTAACTAGATATTTTATATAATATCTTCGATGACTTGGATAATGTAATAAAACACGTAGGTATGCGTTTAAAATTATAAAATTATATTTCAATTTGCCTTAACTAATCACAAAGATTGTTTAAAAAATTAAATTATAAAATAAATGCGGAAAGCTGTTGCATACAGAAATTAATTGCTATTTTCATATTTAGCATGAGCAGCGGAAAAAAGGGTTAAAATAATGAGCCCCGCGAAGCGGGCCATGCGGAAAGCTGTTGCATACGGAACGCGGTAGCGGGATGAAGAGAGGGAGGGGTAACAAGTCGGCTAGACCGTATTTATTACTTTGACTAACTTTGACAAGTTATTATGAATACTGTCCAGACAAAGTGATTAATTTATTACTTTGTCTAGTGAATTTGGCCATTATATATAATGACCAGTCATTATGTATAATAGCTATTTAATCACTTTGACTGTAACATATATATCGAATTCCAAATAAACGATTTTATTTTCTAAGGAAAAATATTTTTCAATACAGAATATTCTGGAAAGAGTCTTAACAATATATGTACTTACATTTCTTTTCAACTAAGGCAAACTACAAACACTCGAGAACTACAACTTAACAACGTCAACATAAGAAGAGAAATGAAATGAAATAATATTTTCACAAAAGAAGAATAGGACACAAAGAGAAAATAAAAACGGGTTACTACGATTAGGAAAACGAAAAATGCAAAGTAAAACTAATTTTAAATTTGAAAGGTTACTATGATTGGAAATAATTTAAAAAACAAAGTAGATGAAGTAGTAATATATGTACATATGAATATTGGCTCGATGACAAATTTATTTATTGATTTTTTAAATTTTATAAACAAATTTGAACTGATTTTCTTATAGAAAACGCATTTAACTGAAGACAACAGTTCCTGTCATGTAAACAAGTTCCTGAACTACAAGCATCAAATTGTTCCTGCTATTAGAAGTCACGCAAGAGGGAGGGCAAGTGGTGGATGCGTATTCGGAATAAAAAAATACTGTTGTGATGAGAGCTATTGAGTAGACGTGCTTTACATTCTCGGCAATTTAATCTATAGTTTTTGATAGAAATCCGCTTAAATTGTGACCAAATCCACTTAAAAGTGACCAAATTAAAACCCTGAATAAGAAGTGCATTTTGAACAGATCGAATTCATGACGGATCTGTGCGTACATATGACCTTGTTCTAAGCTCAGTACCGCTTAAGACTCTGAGATGCAAAAAAAAACCCTTCTTCGGTATGCTTATGTATGCTGATGGTTTGAAAATATTTTTGCGTGTTAAAAGCACTTTTGATTGCAATAGTCTCCAATCGGATCTGAACATAACATAATCGTCAATTGGTGCAAGCTTAATCGGCTTTCCTTGAATATTACTAAATGTCAGTACTTATCTGTCTGTCGTATTTTGGCTCCAGATATTTATCAATATAAGATTTCCGAAATTTCACTTTCAAGCGTAACTGAAGTTAAGGATCTTGGTGTGATTTTTGACACCAATCTTTCATTTTCACTCCACATTGACTATGTTGTTGCCAAAGCTAGTTGTATGCTTGGGTTCGTCAAACGATCGTGTGCAGTGTTTTCTAGTCCTTATGCTCTCAAATCTGTTTTTATGTTCCCTTGTTCGTCCTTTTCTTGAATATTGTTCCATCATTCGGTGCCCTACTTATGTAACTTCCATAAATCGGTTGGAAAGAGTGCAAAAGTAATTTACAAGATTTATCATTGCTCAATTGAAATGTAACTTTGATGTAATACCCTCTTATTCTACTAGATGTGCATTAAAGGGCTAGATACCCTTGAGAAAAGACGTAATGTTCGATGTATATTGTTTGTTCATGATTTGTTTTCTTATCGCATAAAATGTCCTGATATTTTAAATAATTTTCTGATCTACCCACCTGAAAGAATACTCAAGTCAGAGGAATATTAAACATAATTGCAAATCTTTTTGAGTTTTCTTAAATTCGAAACGGCAATTAGTTCATTAGTTAGTAATAAAATTTATCACACAGCCATTTTCGTTGTATTTGAAATTTATAATTTTCAACCTGCAAGCGCAGACAAATGTGTGTTTAAAGGAATATTAAACATATTTGCAAATCTTTTTGGGCTTTCCTAAATTCAAAACGGCAAAGAACTGTCCTAGTCCTATAGAGTTTGATGGTGTGAGTCCTCATGATACCAAAACCAGATAGGTAATCACCCCTATAATGAGTCCCGTCGCACAGTGGGACGATTGTATGGGAAAAACTGCAAAATTATTGTCTTGTTTTGCTGACTGAAACCAAGTTATTTAATATGTTAAGGGATCATTTAACAAGACTGTTCTTGTACAGTCTTGTGTACAAGTAACGAGTTGTAATGTTAAAATTATTATAAAAAGTGCAATATAAATGTTTATATGTATTTAAATGTTTAGTGTTGTATAATTTTCTATAATAATTTTGTGAAACTGGTATTAAATAAGCAATAAAAGCTGTCGGACCTGATGATGTTCATAATCATGAACGAAACTTCGTCCTAATAAAAAAGAATTTGTTTTCTTTTTCTCTACTGACCTGTAGCCCATAAAACAAACAAATTAAAATACCCAATAAATGTCAAAAACACATACTAATAATAAATTAATTACTAGCTATCCGATGTCCCATCTATATCGTCCAAGTCTATATTAAATAGACTATTTATTAGTTTCAGGAATTCCGTATTATTTCTGTGTATGTACTGTGCAATATTTTGGTCGATTTTAGGCAAATGCGAGCTTGTGGAGCGTATATTTGAAATAAGTGGATCGGAATCAACTAATAATTGATTCATTAAATCAGTCATTGAACCGATTCTAAAACACTTTCGACTATGATCTAGCTTTCTAGCCTGATCTTTGGTATTTCCTTATGCCTTGCTTCCAAAGCTTCTTCCGAGAGAGCACCAATAGGCAACAGCAACAGTTCCCGACACAACAGCAATTTCAAGCAATAGTTCATCTTTAAATATTTTTAATCTGTAGTAACTGGGAAATCAGTCTCTATGACCATTGACCATTGATAACAGAACGTATGCATGAACCTATCTTTTTGTCATTGAGAATTTTTCCATTTGTGCTGAAACTTAACTGCGTGAACACAATGGGAGCCGCAGACGCAATACGCAGCCGGTGCTAAAAGAGCTGTCAAACTGTGTCGTACGTGTTTTTTAAAAACTGCACACAATGCAGCTGGACGTCGTACGTGTTTTTTGACATAAAGTCTGTATTGATGTCAGCTGACTGCATGAAATCTAATTTACGAGTATATCAAATTTGAGTTTGTGAAAATAAAATAAAAGCTAGAATGGAAAGAGAAAATGAAGAGATGGTTTTTTTGATGGGTGTAATCCAGATTTGTTATCTGGCTTTACAATATTTCAAAGAAAAAAAACGAAGATGGTGAGTACGACCATTGTACCAAAACAGAAAAACCGAAGGATATTATGAAACTAAAAATTCAGTTCCTCAGATATGTTTTTCCACTCCTTGGCTTTCATTTTAACATTTTTATAATTTCTGTTACACAAATTCCATAACATCTCTCGGCTTCGCACTGCTTCAATAATTTTTTCCGACTCGTCCATCTTCTACCGCCTTTAAAACCAAAACAACTTTATTGAATACGCACGTAAAAGTTAAAAGTTAGCCAACTCTTCCGTCTGCGGCTTGCGGCGCGTAGTGCGTTGCGTATGCATTGTGTTCACATCAATGGATTTGCTACTTTTTAATATTTTGACAGTTCTTGCGGCTCCGGCTCCGTTGCGTATGCGTATGCATTGTGTTCACGCAGTAAGACACAAATATTTCGAAGCTTTTTGAATTTGAAGTTCAACATCTTCGCTCGGCTCTTCCAAACCCAGTAATTCAATAATTTATGCGCTAACATTAATCGCTTTCACTATTTTCTCACTTTCAAACCATGTTTGAAACAGGTCACCATTTTGATTCATGGAGTTAATTGTCAACAAAATAATTACCACTCAAAATAACAATCACTCAAAGAAACGCCACCTATCGCCCAGACTCTGAAAGAGAACAATTCGTATCAACCAGGAACGCAGTTCCGAATGTTTAGAATTTTGATTTGTCAGTTGTCACCCACGGAGTATAAAACGAAACGTCAAAAATGTTCTAGATTATTACTGACGCCAAAACTAATGAGTGAACATCTCGTATTTCATTGTCCTCAATAAAAGTTATAATAAACTAAATCGTTGTTGCAAAAGTAGATGTATTAAGTTATAAAAATAAAGAGAAAGTTACATTCAAAGTGAATCACTTAGTTCTTTTTAATAAAGCTATCGAAAAGTGGTATCCGTCTGAGCGACGAAAACCACATTGGTGACCCCGACGAAGACGTCGAAATAAACGACGCCTCAAGCAGCCCCAGCGCTCCCTCAATCGCAGGCAAATTGTCGCAAGCTATTTTCGCTCAACAAAGCGTGCCTTTTGTGCTTTTCGGACAGGACAATAGTCCCAACACGCCGATCGAACACGCCACTCAAGTACCGCTAGCAAAGCACCGCCAGCAAAGTACCGCCAGCAAAATCCCGTTAGCTAGGTACCGCTACAAAAGCGACGCCGACCAGGGCATACAGGCACCGCTAACCCAAGCACCGCTAACCAAACACCGCTAGCCTGGTACAGCATGGTACAAAGGTTTTCTTCTGGAGCAAAACCCACATAGGAAGAAAAAAAAAGTTTTCTTTTGGAAAAAATCCACGTTTGGAAAACACCACACACGAGAAAGCCACACCCGAAGCCACCACAAAGCCGCCACGAAACCAACACGAAGCCACAGCGAAACCACCATCAAGCCAACACGAAGCCACCCCGAAGCCGCCACGAAGCCATCACGAAGCCACCAGAAAGCCGCAACAGTTGAATCTGGTAAAAAAAAATTTTTTCCCAAAAATATTTCCATGTAAAATTTTTTTTATATCAAACATTTATATACATATACATATATTATATTTTCTAAAATACATAAACATACATATATTCAAAATTATTTGCATACCTATTAAGAGTTAAAGTCAGTCAACCGTGGGTGAATTTAAAGTTAATTTTCAAGTTCTCGATAAATTTTTTTTGCTTCTGGTAAATTTTGTAAACGAGGTTCTCTTTCAGTATCGGGGTAGGAAATCGACCACGAGTCGACAACGCGTGATTTTCATTAAAGTTTAAAAGGTTTTTTTCTTAAAATGGTTGATGAACAGGACGCAGCTGGTGGAATTCCACCACCACCAGCCTCCTCTCCCAGAATTATCAACGCCATCGCGGTAAAATTACCAGAATTCTGGAAAAAAATGCCTGCAATATGGTTTATTCAAATTGAGTCGCAATTTTCAACTCGAAATATTCTCGCGGAACAAACAAAGTTTCATTACGTTGTTCAAGCGCTTCCACAAGACGTGGCCGCAAGTGTTTATGACATTCTCGTACAAGAATCGGTAACGCCATACACCAATCTCAAAAAAGCCTTGATTGACCGACACTCTATGAGTGAGGGCAAACGCCTAGAAGCGCTGTTGTCAGGCGAGGAGATGGGGGACAGTAAACCTTCTGAGTTCTATAGAAGGCTCCAAACTTTAGCGGGACAATCAATGATTGTCACAGACAGTCTCATTTTAGAACTTTGGAGACGACGTCTACCCACTCTCGTCCAAGCTTCTATAAAAACGACATCAGAAACAAAAATTGAAATTTTACTCAACATGGCTGATGAGATTTATGAGGTGTACCAACAACAACAGAGTAGCTTAAATTTTTCGTCGCAAACCAATAGCACAATAAGTGAGTTAACAAGTGTTTACGATCAACATAAACAGTAGAACTTTTCATACTTATAACAATTCTTCTTGCTCACAATATTGTAAAACATTAATTTTATTAACGTAACTTGCTTGCCATACTGTACATTCCCGTGTATACTTGACGATTCAGCATTAGTCTCTAATACACGGTCTGTGTAATTCAATTCTTCTAAATTGCAAGATACATTCTTTTGCATGTCCAGCAAACTATACCTTTGTAAATAATTGTAGATTAAGCATTTTTTGTGTATAAATAGGTTGGGAAAAATAAATATATTTCAGATAGCTACGAAACAGTGTACAAGACTTATCATTTATCTCTTCCAGTGAGTCTGCTGGGAGCTGTTTCCAAATTCTATTTCTCATAGTGAACAAGTTATTATAGTGCTTCACTGTAGTCACTTTATCCAGTCATAGTACAGGTACTGTGGTCTGGTCTACAACTCACTTGCGATAGAAGCATCGTAAACATTTGGTGACCCCGACGTGATCATTGCTTCCCTCACCAGCAGTAAGAAGCAATTTTCATCAGCATAAGCGTTGCCAGGGCTTAAACATTGGCATCTACACTGAACATAAGCGTTGCCAGGGCTTAAACATTGGCATCTACACTGAACATAAGCGTTGCCAGGGCTGAAACACTGGCATCTTCATTGAACTCATCATCATATCTATAAACTTCAGAGATCCAGAGACGACGACCCAAATTTAAACTATGGAAGAATTAGATGTCTACAAAATAGTGGCCAGGCAGAAAGCCATCACCGATGAATTGCTGCGATTGCAAACCAACATTTCAAAGGATGGACCGGGAAGGAAGACGAGAGAATATGCAAAGAAGAAGCTAGAGCAGGTAGAAGTTCTTTGGAGTGAGTTCGAAAGGAATCATGAAGAAGTGAAAAATTTCGTGAAGAAAGATACTCCGTACATGCAAAATAATACAGCTGGGAAGGTGCAACAGATATATCAAGGCTTAAGCCAATACCTCCGATCGTTAGCTGATGGAGCTCCAGGAGAAGAAGAAGAAAGGGAACAGGTCGGAGAAGACGAACCAGGTCCAGGAGCAGCAATGCTTCCACCACCTGCAGCAGCAGAATCAAAACATAAATCAGACAACAGAATGACGGAACAACAGTTAAATACAACAAAACTGATCCGCAGAGAGAAGATGATCGCGCAGACCATGAAACATTTACTAAACAGCGTAGAAGGGATTTCTTCTGAAAATTGGTCCGCCACATGGTGCCGCCTAAAGATCGACCGGATCCAGAGCGTTTGGGCGCAGATGGAGGAAATTCACCATCAAATAGCTGAAGTTTTGGACGATTCAATGGAAGGAGGGTACAACATTGAAGAGTACCTTTGAGTTTGAAGACAGAGTACAGAACTGTCTCCTCACTTTGACAGTTAAGCTAGAAGAGAAACCTGCTCCAACTCAACCCGACATATCAAAGCCAACAGTCAAGTTACCAAAATTAACACTGCCGAAGTTTGATGGGGACTACCTCAAATGGAAGCAATTCAGTGACTTGTTCATGGAACTAGTACATAAGCAACCGATAGCCGACTGCCAAAAACTGTTCTACCTAAAGACAACACTCTGCGGGGAAGCCGAGAAACTAGTACGACACTTCACCACTTCTGACAGCAACTACAGTGCTGCGTGGAAGGTGATAACCGACCGATTCGATAATCCTCGGCTACTGGTGTCAGCTCAGTTAAACAAGCTGTGTGCACAACCAGTCATTCAAAACGAGAGTTCTAACGCCATCAAGGCTCTCCATGACACAACACAAGAATGTCTGCTAGGTCTGAAAGGCGTGCAGATTGACACCAACAACTGGGACCCATTGGTGATGAATATCCTGCTCAAAAAACTCGACAGAAATAATTTAACACTATGGGAGCAGTCATTAAAACAACCAAAGGCACTCCCAGTCCTAAGCGACTTTGTAACATTCCTCGAGACGCGCTTCCAATCGTTAGAAGCATTGGGGGCAAAGACATACAGTAAACCATACTCTGACGATTCAAAACGCCCAAGAAAATTTGCCTTGTCTGCCACAAACGACGACAGATGCGTTATCTGTAACCAGGAAAGTCATCCACTGTTCAAGTGTCCCAAATTTAACTGCATGACAACAAGGGACAGAATAACACAAATCAAAGCCTTCAAACGATGTTTTAATTGCCTACGGTCTGGTCATCAAACCACAGATTGCAAATCTGGTCATTGCACGAAATGCAACAAGTATCACCATACGTTACTTCACATATCAACTGAAGACAAAAAACAGCCGTGTTCAACGATAGCCAGTCGAAGCATTCTTTCGTCTGCAGTGAAGATGACAGCCAAACCCAATGAAAACGCCCCAATGCCACCAAACAATGCAACATTAGCAGCCTTCAACAGCACCCAGGAGGCGTACGTTTTTCTCAGCACCGTTAATGTCCAATTGATGACCCAAAATGGTACGTCCATCAACTGTCGAGCGATTTTAGATTCCGGATCTCAAGTCAATCTTATAACTGAAAGGATGATACGGAAATTGCGATTACCTCTCACGTATCACCCCATCAGAGTCCAAGGAATCGGAGAAATCAAAAGGGAGTCACATCGCCGAGCCAACATCAGCATTAAATCAAATGTGACCAACTTCAACACAAGACTAGAAGCAATTGTTCTACGTCAGATTGTGTCTCCTCAACCATCACAGACTTTTGACATCTCCAAATGGAAAATACCGGGAAACATACAACTAGCAGACCCCTTTGTTCAATACGCCAAAGCCAGTTTATCTACTTATTGGAGCAGAGTTCTTCCACCAACTTCTCTGCGTTGGACAAATCAAACTAGGAGAGCAGCTCCCGCTTTTACAAAATACATTGCTGGGATGGGTAGTCACAGGCAAAATGTGTGGTGAACCGTCTTCATCACCAAACATCTGCGGAGTTTATGCAGAAGAGAAAGCTCTTGAAAAAGCAATCAGCAAATTTTGGGAAACCGAGGACGTATCTAGCTCCACATCAAACCGCACTCTGGCCGAAGAAAAATGCGAAGAACTTTTCAACCAAACAATTACCAGAGACAGTAAAGGAAGATTTGTGGCCCGTTTGCCATTTTCTGATGCCCCTGAAAAGCTAGGCTGCTCAAGTGATATAGCATTAAGCCGTTTCTATGCTATAGAACGCAAACTGACTAGACATCCAGAATTGAAGAGCGAATATTCTAGTTTCATGAACGAATATCTCGATTTGGGTCATATGAAAGAAATCAATTACAAAACAATTAAAATACCAAACTACTTCTTACCGCACCATTGCGTACTCAAACCAGAAAGCAGCACCACCAAATTGCGAGTCGTTTTTGACGCATCTGCGAAAACATCGTCTAATATATCCTTAAACGACATTTTGTACACCGGACCAAAAACTCAAGACGATCTGTTTACCATATTGTTGCGTTTCAGGCTTCCTAAATACGTCATGAAGGCCGACATTCAAAAAATGTACCGACAAATACGCATAACAGAAGAAGACCAAACGTTTCAATTAATCTGGTGGAGATCAGATCCAACTAAACCGTTGAAATGCTATAAGCTCTCTACCGTAACTATGGAACAACCTCAGCCCCATACTTGGCCACGAAATGTCTCCAGTTGTTAGCCAAGGAATATGAATCAAAATATCCATTAGGCTCACAAGTGCTGCAGAGAGACTTTTACGTTGATGACGCAATGACAGGTGCATACAGTTTAATCGAAGCAAAGATTATCCAAAAGCAATTATCATCCTTGCTTTGGGAGGGAGGATTTCAATTAAAAAAATGGTGTTCAAACAATGAAAACCTCCTTTCAAATGTGCCGTTAGAAGATCAGGAAGTTCCTCTTACAGAAAACGATGATTAAGGAGCCGTAAAAACTCTTGGATTGATCTGGCGACCCAAATCAGATGGTTTCTGCATCAAAACAAACTGTTCAACATCAACAAAGTTTACCAAGAGATCAGTGGCCTCAGATATAGCTCGTCTGTTTGATCCACTTGGAATAGTAGCACCTGTAGTTATTGTGGCAAAATTGTTTCTTCAAGAACTGTGGGAGCTTAAGTACGACTGGGATGCAGCGCTACCAGAAGAGATGTACACCGGGTGGAAGAAGTTCTATCAGGGACTGCAAGAACTAGACAAGTTCAACATTTCCCGACACGTCTTCAGCGATACGATCCCTTCATCAGTTCAAATACACACATTTGCTGATGCTTCATAAAAGGCTTATGGCGCAGCGGTATATGTCAGATCTATTAACAAAAATGGTACAATCATAGTACGATTACTATGCTCCAAATCTCGAGTCGCCCCAATGTCTAAAACAGCATCAGGGGCTAAGTCAATGACAATACCTCGTTTAGAATTATGCGCAGCTCTACTAGCCGCTGAATTGTCAAACCGTGTGAAGCTTGATCTCCAATTGAAAGACGCAAACCGATTCTTGTGGACAGACTCTCAGATTGTAGTGAGTTGGATAAATTCCAATGCGGAATCATTCCAATCTTTTGTTGGACGTCGGATTGCAAGCATCCAAAGACTCACGGACCCTATTCAGTGGCGACACGTCAGCTCCAGCGACAATCCTGCAGATGTCCTATCAAGGGGGATCTCACCAGACAAACTTCAAGACCATCTCTTATGGAAATATGGTCCAAGATTTCTTCATGGCACTGAAGCCATATGGCCACCCCCATATAAGAAGGTTGTAGCCTTACTTCTTCTTTTTCATTTCCGGCGTTACGAGTAGTGATCTTGAAGCGATCACAACTCTCCCACTTTTCTGCTTCACACTAGTGATCCGCCTGTGGGGTACGCCGGAACCTCAGAGAGGGAACCTTGCTACAAGATGGAAGCTGGTGTCAACCATCAAAAAGGAGTTCTGGGATCGATGGTCCAAGGAATACTTAAACGAACTGCAACAACGTACTTAGTGGAAAACACAATCAAAAAACGTTCAACCGGGCACCGTGATCATTATCAAGGAAGAAAGTACCCCCGTAATGAAATGGCCACTAGGAAGAATTGAAAAGGTAATTGTTGGAAATGATGGACATGTTAGGGTTGCAGAAGTACGAACAAAGTCTGGAGTACTCTGTCGACCGATACACAAATTAGCTCCGCTTGTAGCAGACAACGAAACCTCGTTAGGAACTGGGACAAATGCTTCTTCACCAAATCGAAAACGCAAGCTTACTGATCAAGAAGACAATGACGAACCCAGCTCATCATCCAAATCATCAAAGCAAGCGACAAGATGCTCACCCAGATCAGGATTGCGTACATTGTTGTTGATAGCCTTACTACTACCAATAGTAGCAGCAAGCGATGTCGAAGTTATCAACCTTAACAACTCGGCACCAGGGATACATTTTCAAAAACAAGGTACTATAAGCTTGGTTCACAGCAAATGGAACTTGGTAGTATACTACAATCTCGCCGCATACCATAAAGAATTTCAGATGCTGGAAAACAGCACCAAGGCTCTCGAACATCTCTGCGATCAAATGTCTTTCAAAGGGTCATGCCGTCAGATAATTCAACAAATTGATATTACTAAGCACGAAGTTATAGAAGAAGACGCTTTGCTCTCAACTGAACAATTCAAAAGGCGTTTTAAACGAGGAGCAATTGATGTGGTAGGGAATATTGCAAGTGCACTCTTTGGAGTTCTTGACTCCAAATATGCCGACGAAGTCTCTCATCGCTTGGAAGAAATACACTCAAATGAGGAACATTTAATAAAACTTTCCAAAAATCACACTTCAATTTCAAGGTTGTAGCCTTAATCACTAGTAATCAATCAACAAACATATTTGAAGGAATGAAACACTCTTATTCATTTCTTAAGATGCAAAGAATAACAGCCTACTGCCTGCGATTCATTCAGTCAACAAGAAACCTCAAGGGAAGATGCACTAGCCAAACCATCAAAAGGGAAGCCCATAAAAGGTATCTGCCCGTTATCCACTATAGAGCTAGACAACGCACTACATTGTATTTTGAAAGAAATGCAGGAGCAAGAATTTATAAGAGACATCCGTGCACTCAAGGCTCATCAAGAGCTTCACAAGACGAGCCCGTTGATAGGTCTTGCGGTATTCTTAGATGACAAAGGACTATTACGATTGGGAGCAGACTAGAAAAATCGGAGCTGCCATATGACACCAAGCATCCAATACTCCTACCCCACAAGCATCCATTTGTCAAAATGATAATGTCAGATCTACATATTGAGAATAATCATATTGGACCTCAAGGACTTCTTGCCATCACCAGACAAAAATTTTGGCCAATCAAAGGGAAGAATGTTGCGCGTTCTATCACACAAAACTGTATATCATGCATCAAGGCCAAACCCACTATGTATTCTCAACTTATGGGAAATTTACCAGCTCATAGAGTGCAACCAGCACGTCCCTTCATCAATGCCGGTGTAGACTTTTGTGGTCCGTTATGGGTTCATTACCGAACGAGAGGAAGTAGGCCACAAAAGTGCTATCTATCAATATTCTGCTGCTTTGCTACGAAGGCAGTTCATATTGAAGTCGTAAGCGAATTAACCACAGAAGCATTCATTGGAGCACTGAAAAGGTTCATGAGCCGACGAGGCCATGTCAGAAACTTGTACTGCGATAACGCTACGAACTTCGTAGGTGCAAGAAACCAACTAGATGAGCTGAAAACAAGCATATATTCAAAACCTGCCCAATATCAAATAACCAGCAACTGCAGCTCTAAAGGCATTGACTTTCATTTTATTCCACCACGTGCTCCTCACTTCGGAGGACTATGGGAAGCAGCGGTCAAGTCGGCGAAACAACTACTACAATGTAAAGTTTCGAAGGCGTCACTCACCTACGAGGAGCTCGGAACCGTTACTGCAGAAGTCGAGGCCATTCTAAACTCCAGACCACTAACCGCAATGTCAGATAATCCAAATGACCTGGCTGTACTAACGCCGGGTCACTTTTTAATAGGCGAGCCCCTGAAGGCAGTGGTCGACCAACATGCAGAACCTCAGAGAGGGAACCTTGCTACAAGATGGAAGCTGGTGTCAACCATCAAAAAGGAGTTCTGGGATCGATGGTCCAAGGAATACTTAAACGAACTGCAACAACGTACTTAGTGGAAAACACAATCAAAAAACGTTCAACCGGGCACCGTGATCATTATCAAGGAAGAAAGTACCCCCGTAATGAAATGGCCACTAGGAAGAATTGAAAAGGTAATTGTTGGAAATGATGGACATGTTAGGGTTGCAGAAGTACGAACAAAGTCTGGAGTACTCTGTCGACCGATACACAAATTAGCTCCGCTTGTAGCAGACAACGAAACCTCGTTAGGAACTGGCACAAATGCTTCTTCACCAAATCGAAAACGCAAGCTTACTGATCAAGAAGACAATGACGAACCCAGCTCATCATCCAAATCATCAAAGCAAGCGACAAGATGCTCACCCAGATCAGGATTGCGTACATTGTTGTTGATAGCCTTACTACTACCAATAGTAGCAGCAAGCGATGTCGAAGTTATCAACCTTAACAACTCGGCACCAGGGATACATTTTCAAAAACAAGGTACTATAAGCTTGGTTCACAGCAAATGGAACTTGGTAGTATACTACAATCTCGCCGCATACCATAAAGAATTTCAGATGCTGGAAAACAGCACCAAGGCTCTCGAACATCTCTGCGATCAAATGTCTTTCAAAGGGTCATGCCGTCAGATAATTCAACAAATTGATATTACTAAGCACGAAGTTATAGAAGAAGACGCTTTGCTCTCAACTGAACAATTCAAAAGGCGTTTTAAACGAGGAGCAATTGATGTGGTAGGGAATATTGCAAGTGCACTCTTTGGAGTTCTTGACTCCAAATATGCCGACGAAGTCTCTCATCGCTTGGAAGAAATACACTCAAATGAGGAACATTTAATAAAACTTTCCAAAAATCACACTTCAATTTTGGACTCAACAGTCAATATCATGAAAAGGAGTCAAGAAGATGTATACAAAAGACACCAGATACTTGAAGTTCAGTTTAAGCAAATAGTTAACCGTATTGTAACGTGAACCCAACATTTTATACCAATTTCCTAATCGAAAAACGTTCAACCGAAAACACAACTGGCAACACTTTAATGGAATGGTATAAATGACAGGCGCTGCTTGTAAGCCAGTGTGTGTGAGTGTAGAGAGACAGACAGACAGAGAGTAGACAGCAATTGTGGTGACAATGTAGAAGTTACTGGAGATTTCTAGATGGCGTGTCATTCGATATAAATAGCCCGCCCGAGGCAACCAGGAGTCAGTTTTGTTTATAGAGTGATAAAGTTAAGAGTAAATACAAGTGATAGTCCAAAAGTCGAGTTGAGTTCAAATAAAGTGTATATCGAAAGTAGATACTGAATAAAGTGGTAGAATTAAATTGAAAGGTAGAGTTTTATTTTTGCGAACTAAGCGCACGTTACATTGGTGTCAGAAGTGTAAATAAAACTTATTTGACTAGTAAAGTGTAAGAAAAAAAAAAAAAAAAAAAAAAGTAAAAAGAAAATAATAATTATATACAGTGAAAATGGGTAAGTTGTTAGAAGAGCTCACTTGCATTGAGCTTAAAAGTGAGTTAGGTAAGCGAAATCTTTCTAGAGCGGGATCGAAAAATGAGCTCGTCCTGCGCTTGCGTAACTATTTGGAACAGCAAGGGGAAGACGTAAACACTTTTGTTTTTGAAACAGAAGTGGAAGAAGAGGAAGTAAGTGAAAGTATAGATTTTTCTAGCATGATGAAACTTTTGTTAGAACAGCGAAACGAGCAAAAGAAGGAACAGCAAAATGTTCTCGAAAGACTCGAAGTACAACAAAAGAAGCTGATTGAAGAGCAACAGCAGAATATTCTCGGACGTCTGGAAGAGCAACGAAACGATCAAAAGAAGGAACAACAGAATGTTCTCGAACAACTTGAAGCACAACGAAACGAGCAAAAGAAGCTGATTGAAGAACAACGAAACGAACAAAAGAAGCTGATTGAAGAACAACGAAACGAACAAAAGAAAGAACAACAGAATATTCTCGAAAGACTCGAGGCGCAACAGAATGTTTTGGAAGGTCAGAAAAACATTCTAGAAGGAAAATTGGGTAATATTGAGAAAAATGTATGTGCCCTTGACGAACGAGTTGAAGGTGTGGAAAAACAGCTTTCTGTTGTAGAGAATCGTTTCGAAGGCGTAGAAAGTCGATGTGATGTTCTCACCAAGGAATTAGACCAGATCCGAAAAATAAAAATTCGAGAATCTGCTGGAGAGTTTGCAAGGAAAAAGGAGATGAAACCCCCAACATTTGATGGACAGTCTTCTTGGCCAGTCTATAAGAGACAATTTGAGGCAGCCGCGACAATAAATGGCTGGGATGACGAAGACAAGTACATTGCACTGACTCTTGCTCTTAGAGGATCAGCAGCTGAATTACTTCAAACAGTTCCAGCTGGTAAGAGCGGCGATTTCAGTTCTCTCGTTGCAGCTATAGATAAACGCTTTGGAGATAGCCACTTGAAAGAAGTCTTCCGAGTCCAACTCAATAACAGAGTCCAGAAAAGGGGTGAAAGTCTACAGCAGCTCCAAGCAGACGTCGAAAGACTGGTTCACCTGGCATACCCGGATGCTGGAGAAGAAATCATCAACCAGCTCGCTGTTGAGTCCTTCGTTCGTGCCATTTCCGATATACATCTTCAGAGGTCTGTGCGAACTGCTAGAACACGTACTCTTTCCGAAACTTTAGCATTCGCATTGACAATTGAAGCAGCAGAACAGGCTTCTCAGGGAGTACATCGACTTAGAGAGGCCATAGTCGAAGAATGCTCGTGCCAAAGAGCTGAAATACAAAAGAACCGGAGCGGACTAGCAAGATGTTGGAACTGCAACAAGACCGGGCACTTACAGCGTCAATGCCGACTACCACCAAACAAAGCAGGTTGTCAACATTGTGGAAGCAAGAGATCCAACCCAGAGCAAGGTAACAACAACACCAGCGTTGCCTATCAGCCCGTTTCCCCATCAGGGAAACGAGTAAGAACCAACTTCGAGGGGCAGAGGCTGGTTTCTTGTATCGATGGCCCCAGAACCACCATCCAGGTCTCTCAGACCAAACGAGACAACAAAAGTCTGACTGTGGAGACTACTATTAACGGGAACAAACATGTGGCTACCATCGACACCGGTGCCACAGCCTCCATAGTACGTCGAGACCTGGTAAAGACGACGTGGCTTCATAACACCAATAGCTACCGTCTAAGAACCGCAACGGGAGAAGCAGCAAGAGTATATGGAGAAGTGTGTCTTAAGATCCGACTGGCCGACCTAGTGTTTACTCATCAATTCCTGGTGGCAGATATATGTGACGAGTGCATCATTGGAATCGACTTTATGAAACAGCACGGAGTTATTTTGGACATCGGTAATCAGGTTTTGAAGTACCAAAATAAGGAACTTCCAATGACTTATTCGAACGAAAGTACGTCGACACTGAGAACTGTCATCAGGGAAGATCTTATTCTGCCTCCTTCTTCTGAAGTGTTCGTTTGGACAAAACTGGAAGGTGAGTTTGGAAGCCTTCGATACCTCATGGTGGAACCAGACCCAGAGTGTTCCTCCCAAAGCGTCATCATTGGGAAAACACTGGTAGCACCGAAGAACAAAATGGTCCCCGTACGATTACTAAACACCAGACCGTACGATGTAAAGTTGAAGAAAGGAGAAGTCGTTGGACGTTGCGAATCGGTTGCAGCAATTACGAAGATCACAGACGAAGCTCCGAGAAAACCTATAACTCCGGATGAGCTCGAAACCATCAGAGCAAAAATACTGAATTCATCCAACCTTGATCACCAACAAACAAGGATGGCTGAAAGTCTCCTACAAGAGTACACTGACATCTTCGCATCGAAAAAGGGACAATATGGTAGGACACAGTTGGTGCAGCATCGCATCAACACAGGAGATGCAAGACCGATTCGTCAACCCGCAAGACGCCTTCCACTGGCCAAACAAGGTGAGGTTGAGGACATGATAACAACAATGAAGAAGGATGGTCTTATCGAAAATTCCAAAAGTCCTTGGGCGTCACCAGTGGTGCTAGTGAAAAAGAAAGATGGAAGCACTCGTTTTTGTGTGGACTACCGAAGGCTGAATGATGTGACTAAAAAGGACAGCTATCCCCTGCCCAGAATCAGTGATACCCTGGATGCCATGGAGGGAGCCCAGTGGTTCTCGACGCTGGACTTGAAGAGTGGATATTGGCAAGTTGACATCCACCCTGATGATCGGGAAAAGACGGCATTTTCTACAGGTAATGGGCTCTGGCAGTTTAAGGTTATGCCGTTTGGGCTGTGCAACGCTCCGGCAACATTCGAGCGTTTGATGGAGTGTGTTCTTCAAGGACTGACGTGGAAAGCTTGCCTAGTCTACTTGGACGATGTCATTGTTTACGGGAAAACATTTGACCAACATTGTAAGAACCTTAAAACCGTGTTTCAGAGACTTCGAGAGGCTAACCTTAAACTGAATCCAGAAAAATGTGCACTTTTCAAAACCGAAGTCAAGTATTTGGGACACATCATCTCATCCCAAGGAGTAAAGACTGATCCTGAAAAAGTTGACTCCGTCAAAAATTGGCCAACACCACAGGACAAACATCAACTCCGAAGCTTTCTGGGACTTGCCACATATTACCGACGTTTCGTTAAGAACTTCGCTGGAGTTGCAAAGAGTTTGCATCAGCTCACCGAAAAGGGGAAGCAGTTTAAATGGTCAGGTGAGTGTGAGAAATCTTTCCAGGAACTCAAATACCGCCTCTGTAACGCTCCAGTGCTGGCTCATCCAACACCTGGCAAAACATTCATCGTCGACGCAGATGCAAGCAACGTTGGAATCGGGGCGGTACTATCCCAAGTGCATGATGGCGAAGAGAAAGTGGTGGCATACTACAGCAAGGTCCTATCGAAACCCGAAAGGAACTACTGCGTGACCAGAAGGGAGCTGCTAGCTCTTATCTTGGCAACAAAGCACTTCCATAAGTACATCTATGGACAGAAATTCCTTCTGCGGACAGACCACGGTGCTCTGAGCTGGCTGTTGAACTTCAAAAATCCAGAAGGTCAAGTCGCAAGGTGGATAGAAAGATTGCAGGCCTATGACTACCAGATCCAACACCGCAGAGGAAAGCTGCACTCAAACGCCGATGCACTATCACGAAGACCTTGCAAAGTGGATTGCAAGCATTGCAAGCGGCAAGAAGACAAAGAAATCATTACCGCTCAGCGACTAAGAGCTGACCCCATAAGCGGATGGAGCAATGAGGAAGTGAGGACTGCTCAACAGGAAGATCCAGATATCGAACCCATTCTCGCATGGAAAGAAAATGAAGAGAAACCGGAATGGGGAGACATTTCTGACAGGAGTCCAGTTCTCAAAGCCTATTGGGCACAGTGGGACTCACTATATGTGCAAGAAGGTGTCCTCAGGCGAAGATGGGAATCCGCTGACGGTAAGTCATATGTGATGCAGCTGATCGTACCGCAATCGAAAGTCAGTGAAGTTCTTCAGGAGATGCACGACGGACCTTCTGGAGGCCACCTGGGGGTAAACAAAACACTGGAGAAGGTGCGACATCGGTTCTACTGGTTACATGCTAGAGATGACGTGGAGAAGTGGTGCCGAACATGTGACAAGTGTGCTGCAACCAAAGGACCTGGTAGGAAGATTCAAGGTAAGATGCATCAGTACAACGTTGGATCGCCTTTTGAGAGGATTGCAGTAGATGTGGCTGGGCCTTTTCCAGAGACCAACGCTGGAAACAAATACATTCTGGTTGTAATGGACTATTTTAGCAAGTGGCCTGAGGCGTATGCCATCCCAAATCAAGAAGCCAAAACGGTGGTCGACCAGATTGTGTTTAACTGGGTGAGTAGGTTTGGCGTGCCTATGGAACTCCATTCCGACCAAGGGAGGAACTTTGAGTCAAACATCTTCCAAGGAGTGTGCGGACTACTTGGCATTAAGAAGACGAGAACCACACCACTTCATCCACAATCTGATGGGATGGTTGAAAGATTCAACCGGACCTTGAAAGAACACCTCACCAAGGTCGTAGGCGACTACCAAAGAGACTGGGATAGGCACGTACCGCTATTCCTGATGGCCTATAGAAGTGCAGTACATAGCTCGACAGAACAAACACCATCTGACATCCTGTTCGGGAAAACCATGCGGCTGCCCAGCGAACTTAAATTTGGATGCCCCACAGAGGAGCCACAGGACACAAACGAGTATGTGGACGACCTCAAGGAGAGACTCGCTGACATCCATAAAAGAACAAGGGAACGGATGAAAGCCTACAGCGACCGGATGAAGACACGGTACGACACAAAAGCAACAACGTCAGGATTCCAAGCAGGAGATCGTGTGTGGCTTTATAATCCTCATCGTCAAAAGGGATTGTCACCGAAACTTCAGCAAAACTGGGAAGGTCCTTATACTGTAGTCACGAGGATTAACGACGTGGTCTACCGCATCCAAAGAGGTCTAAGAGGCAAGTTAAAAGTAGTTCATTGTGACAGGCTGCATCGATATAGTGGCGAGGCTGCAGATGGAATTATTCGGGACGAACAATCCTAAGGAGGGGGCAGTGTAACGTGAACCCAACATTTTATACCAATTTCCTAATCGAAAAACGTTCAACCGAAAACACAACTGGCAACACTTTAATGGAATGGTATAAATGACAGGCGCTGCTTGTAAGCCAGTGTGTGTGAGTGTAGAGAGACAGACAGACAGAGAGTAGACAGCAATTGTGGTGACAATGTAGAAGTTACTGGAGATTTCTAGATGGCGTGTCATTCGATATAAATAGCCCGCCCGAGGCAACCAGGAGTCAGTTTTGTTTATAGAGTGATAAAGTTAAGAGTAAATACAAGTGATAGTCCAAAAGTCGAGTTGAGTTCAAATAAAGTGTATATCGAAAGTAGATACTGAATAAAGTGGTAGAATTAAATTGAAAGGTAGAGTTTTATTTTTGCGAACTAAGCGCACGTTACAGTATCAACAACTTCACCGATGACCTCTACCAAAGTAAAGTCAGAGAACTTTTTACGTCATGGTCTATATACACCACACTCGTTATAATGAATATACAACGTACTCAAACAGCAATCACTGACGTATTGGCAGATAGTCATCAGGGAAGAATAAACCACCTATTAATATCTCCTCAACAATTGAACCATGAAGTAGCCAAAATTAAGAATCATCTTCCACAAGGACTTCGCTTTCCAGTTGAGCCGGATGACATGTTGAATCTATATAAGGTTATGTCAATTGAAGGACAATTTACAACGAACTACATACTTTTCAAAATTGAGCTGCCATTAATAAAAGTAAACGAATTCACGATGTTCAAAATCATTCCAATTCCAGCCGTTGTAAACGAAACGCTAATAGCAATACAACCTTCAATTAAATTCTTAGCAGTCAGTTCTCATCATGATGAATATTATCCTGTAAGCGAAGGTGAATTAACCTCATGTACCGTCATGAACGGAGAACATTACCTATGTACCCAAGCTCATCCAGTATACCGATCTGGAACAAACCTGAGCATATGTGAAATAAACTTACTTAACAACATTCCAAACCTATCGATATGTCAGCTCAAAATAATTCAAGCCGAGTCTGTGTGGACCAAACTCCCCGAATTAAATCAATGGATATTCGCCGTAAAGGACGAAACAACTCTGAATGTTGTTTGTGATCACCAAAACAGTTTCATCACAATACACGGAAGTGGCTACTTGAAAATGCAATCATATTGTGTAGCAAAGCATCAACATTTAACTCTGCAAGGCCAACAAATTCACTCAAAGAACATACGAGCATCGTATACCAGACAAAGTGATGCTATAACTGCTGAAAGCATCAATCGGCTTTCACCACTCCAGTACTACGAACAAAACGTCAGTCTATTCAACAATGACCTGCAAGAACTCCAAAGACAAATAAAATCTCAACAGTTAGAGCTTCCAAGTCAAATTCATTACCACAACGTTCCACACACAATCATGAGCTCTCTTGGACTGCTCATTACAAGCACGCTCATAATATACCTAGCAATCAGGTTTTGCATTACTAGATACGACCAAAGATCACCACCAACACCAGCCCCAAGAAGTGAACCAATATCCAGCTGCGATTTCCAAGTCTAAGATGTCTTCTGATGAACCAAAGACGCATCATCAGCGGGGGGCAGGATGTTTACGATCAACATAAACAGTAGAACTTTTCATACTTATAACAATTCTTCTTGCTCACAATATTGTAAAACATTAATTTTATTAACGTAACTTGCTTGCCATACTGTACATTCCCGTGTATACTTGACGATTCAGCATTAGTCTCTAATACACGGTCTGTGTAATTCAATTCTTCTAAATTGCAAGATACATTCTTTTGCATGTCCAGCAAACGATACCTTTGTAAATAATTGTAGATTAAGCATTTTTTGTGTATAAATAGGTTGGGAAAAATAAATATATTTCAGATAGCTACGAAACAGTGTACAAGACTTATCATTTATCTCTTCCAGTGAGTCTGCTGGGAGCTGTTTCCAAATTCTATTTCTCATAGTGAACAAGGTGTTATAGTGCTTCACTGTAGTCACTTTATCCAGTCATAGTACAGGTACTGTGGTCTGGTCTACAACTCACTTGCGATAGAAGCATCGTAAACAACAAGTATTAACAACCACCTTCAGAAGGAAATAAGTGAAATTAAGTCGATGCTTTCAAATTTAAATTTCAACCAGCGTTCTTCACGAACTAGCAATAGGAACAATTTTTCGCAAGGTAGTCAAAGAGATAGGTCGAACTCGAGGAGAAACAAAAATTTTTGCTGGTTTCACAACAAATACGGGGACAGAGCATTAAAGTGCACTAGCCCTTGCAATTTCAAAAAAGGCAATTCCCCAAACTAGTTTCCACTGTCATTGCCACGGCGAATGACAGTCATAAACCAAGCAATCAAAGCCGTATATTCATCAAAGATCCTAGTTCGAACCTTACATTTTTAATCGACTCGGGTTCAGACGTTTCAGCTATACCTCCAAACAAGATTCAAAACTTGAACAAGTCCAAACCCGAACAAACAATTTCAGCAGCAAACGGTTCAAAAATCGATGTTTATGGTACAAAATACCTCAAGACCACGCTGGGTTTTCGGAAAGTTTTCAACCACACTTTTATTATCGCTTCTGTCACTAAACCCATTATAGGGGCAGATTTCCTTAAAAACTCAGGTCTTATAATAGACATCAAAAATTCCAGACTTATCGATCCTCAGACCAATTCGAGTGTAAAAGGCACACCGTCCACACAAGATTTCTCTAGCACTAGGTTCTTTGCTGTCGAAAAGCAATACAACTCTCTTTTACAAGATTTTCCTACGCTAGTGAAGCCGCCAGATTTCACGCTCCCGGTCAAACAAACAACGGTACACCACATTCTCACCAAAGGTCCGCTTCCAAACTCACAGCCTAGACGTTTGAACAATGTAAAGTTCAAAATAGCCAAAGAGGAATTTGAATACATGGTGCAAATCGGCATTTGCAGACCATCTTCCTCTCCTTGCGCTTCACCTCTACATATGGCTGCCAAACATGAAGCAAACGACTAAAGACCTTGCGGTGATTATCGTCGGCTTAACGCCATAACGACTCCTGATCGGAATCCCCTTCCGCACATTCATGATTGCAACGCAAACTTACAGGGATGTACGATTTTTTCGAAGGTCGATCTTATTCGTGCCTACCACAACATTCCTGTGGCCGAAGACGACATTCATAAGACGGCAATCACAAAACCTTTCGGGCTTTTCGAGTTTGTGCGAATGCCTTTCGGCCTAAGAAATGCGGCCCAAACGTTCCAGCGATTCATGTCGCAAGTAACAAAAAATCTCGATTTCGTATGGGTGTTCGTCGACGATATCTTAGTTTCAAGCAAATCCGCGGAGGAGCATGAAAAACATCTGAGAATTCTTTTCCAACGATTGGAAGAATATGGTCTGAGGATCAAAGCCTCAAAATGTATTTTTGGTGTCCCAGAACTTCAATTTCTAGGATTCGATATTTCCAAGTCGGGTATTCAACCCTCAAAAACCAGAGTCGAAGCTATTGAAAATTTTCCACAACCGAGTTCAATCCGTAGTGCACAACGTTTCGTAGGCATGGTTAATTACTACCATCGGTTCATACCACATCTGGCCAGAATACTAGCGCCTATATACGACCACATTTCGAGTTCTGACAAAAGCAAAAAGAAAGAGTTCACTTGGACTGAAAAATGCCAAGAAGCTTTTTCCAAAGCAAAGTCAGAACTGGCAAAGGTTACCTTGCTTTGTCATCCTCGCGAAAGCGCAAAGCTAAGCATCACTACGGATGCATCCAGCTCGGATGTCGGCGCAGTCCTACAACAGCAGGACGGTCAGAACTTGGAACCCATAGCATTTTTCAGCAAAAAACTATCACCTCCACAGACGAGGTACTCTGCATTCGACAGGGAACTGCTCGCGATATACTTGTCCATATTGCATTTTCAAAACTTCGTCGAAGGGCAAGATTTCTGTGTCATTACGGACCATAAACCCCTCACGACAGCGCTTTTCACAAAAGCAAAACGAAGCCCGAGGCAAGAACGACATTTGGATCTAATATCCCAGTTCACTCACGACATTCGATACGTCAAAGGCTCGTTAAATGTGGTCGCAGACACGTTGTCTCGCCCAAATGCAGATGAAATCGAACGCACAAGCACGGTGAACATAAAAGATCTGGCTGAATCACAACTCAACGATGAAGAGTTAGACTCACTACGGAAAAATCCAACTCCAAACTCAAAAGTAAAATTGGAGTTTGTCAAAATGCCTTTCTTAAATTTTTCGCTTTGGTGTGAAACATCATCAAAGCACAGCCGTTAATTCGTTCCGGAAGCTTTCAGAAAAACCATTTTCGAAAAAATTCACTCTTTATCCCATCCAGGAGTTCGTGGAACACGAAAGAAAATTACAAAAATGTATTTTTGGCCGAACATGAACCACCAAATAAACTCATGGACAAAGGCATGCTCATCATGCCAAAAAGAAAAAGTGGAACGGCATACGAAATCTCAATGCGAACAAATCCCCATTCCGCCTGGTCGATTTCAACATATCCACATGGATATAGTTGGACCACTTCCTCCGTCAGATGATTTCAAGTACATCTTAACGATACTAGACCGATTCTCCAGGTGGCCAGAGGCCTATCCCATACGTGACATAAACGCGGAAACAATCGCAGCAACTTATGTCCGCGAACACGTATCAAGATTCGGCGTACCTAACATCATCACGACGGACCAAGGTTCACAATTTCAGTCCAAATTGTTCGGTGAACTTACAAAGTTCCTAGGAACCAATCGGATCCGAACATCGGCATACCATCCACAGGCAAACGGAATGGTGGAAAGATTTCATCGTCAATTAAAAACTTCAATTCGCGCTTCAGGTGACAAAGTTCATTGGACACACCAACTTCCATTAATATTACTAGGAATCCGCACATCGCTTAAAGATGATCTCAACTTCACACCCTCTCAACTCCTTTACGGAGAAAACATCAAGCTACCTCTCGATTTATCACTCAGCTCTTCTGAAGGCACTAGCGAACATACTTTCATTGAGCAACTCAAACATTTTTTTAAAAATATACCAGCGTCAAACCTCGAAACGAGAAAAGCGACAAAGTCAGTATTCTTTCCGAAAAATTTAAACACTTGCGACCAGGTCTTGATCAGATGCGACAAAGTCAAAAGAAGTCTTGAATCTCCTTACGAAGGTCCTTTCAAAGTTGTGAGAAGACTTCGTAAGCAATTCATAGTTAACAAGTTCGGAAAAAATCATTCAATCGCGATCGATAGAATCAAACCATATTTCAGGGAATAATCATTTTTTTGCACACAGAAACAAAATAATTCAGTAAAATATTATCGTTTCACTGGGAGGGGAGTGCTGTAGTGGTCAACAAAATAATTACCACTCAAAATAACAATCACTCAAAGAAACGCCACCTATCGCCCAGACTCTGAAAGAGAACAATTCGTATCAACCAGGAACGCAGTTCCGAATGTTTAGAATTTTGATTTGTCAGTTGTCACCCACGGAGTATAAAACGAAACGTCAAAAATGTTCTAGATTATTACTGACGCCAAAACTAATGAGTGAACATCTCGTATTTCATTGTCCTCAATAAAAGTTATAATAAACTAAATCGTTGTTGCAAAAGTAGATGTATTAAGTTATAAAAATAAAGAGAAAGTTACATTCAAAGTGAATCACTTAGTTCTTTTTAATAAAGCTATCGAAAAGTGGTATCCGTCTGAGCGACGAAAACCACAAGTTAAACATAGAATTCATATTAAGACTGGCACTTCAGACGTCACTAATAAAATAACACGAAATAAACACCACTTTTTATTGCAAAATATGATTTTCTTTACCTTGAACACTATTACTTTCCATGATATAATAGATATTTATAAGCAAAATTTACTTAACCACAAATTTAATTTTTATAGAAACACTTGCACTTTTTAAGGGTCTGTTACTTTTGCACGAGTTCACAATACCATAAAATTTAAATGCAGTTAGAACATGTTTATATTTTATTTAGGATGACTTGCAAATCACTCAAGAATACCGCTACGATAGGTGATTTTTTATTTATTGCTATGGGTCGTCCCACTGTGCGTCGTAGCGATTTCGGACTACTACTATGAATACCACGATGGAAGCATCACATGAAATGAATGTTTTGCCACAAAATTTGTTATTATTTATAAAATTATTAACAAGTTATAAATATCTGTGGCCAAGCGTTGATTACGAAGATGTTTTTAGTCATTTCCAATTGACATTCATAGTCCGAAATTGCTACGACGTGCCTCATGATAGGGGTTAATATTCCAAGTAGGGAAAATCTTTATAGTAATATAATTTCACAAAAGAACTTCGATTGTTTTCCATTCACTTATTTCAAGTTGGTAGCTGTGTGAAATACGTTCTTTCAAATGAAATTTCAAAAGAGGTGCAGAGTTGCCCTACGAACATGTTTTTCAATGGTTAATTTTTTGTTTTGAGACCTTTGATGTCGAAAAAGGGTTTAGGCAAGGCGACAAACTGTTATGCGATTTCTTCAACGTCATACTTGAAAAGATTAATTTTAATTTAATTTAAGTAATATAAGAATAATTTAATTTAAGAAGTATATGTTGTCATCAAACAAGGACACAGAACATCGACGAATTGGACAGAAAGTCACAATAGAGAGACATAATTTCGAGGTAGTACAGGACTTCGCCGCTATAGACACGGAAAACAACATCAGTGCGGAGATCAAACGGAAAATAACTGTTGCTTCTTTGGGTTAAAAAAGCAATTGAGAAACAAAGCCCTTTCTAGAAAAACCAAGGTAACCGTGTATAAAGGACTATTCACATTAGCACGACCAACGAACGACGAATAAATCAAGAAATGAGATTATATGTACGTTACTGTCATAAATTCCTCACGAATTTCTTAGGAAACGATGGAAATATAGTTCATACTTATATTTAGGTGGATAAACTCTTATTTTTGTACTTCAAATTAGAAAAATAGAGAAAAAAAATTTATTCGTTACGAATAAATATCTAGTAGGTACGAACTGTCAGACTTTATTCTCGTATCACATACAATCCACACTCCAACGAATAAATTTTTCGCGCGTGCTTAACCTCAAAACCATTCTCCATTTTTGTTTTGCATGTAAATTGTGTTCGTTATTCGTGAAGAATGTAAAACACAAATGTGAATGAAATGTCAAAATCAACGAATATTCGTTCATTTGTTGTTCGTTGGTCGTTCTCATGTGAATAGTACTTAAGACCTTGATTATCCCAGTTCTGTCTTACGGCGCGGAAGCATGGACCTTATCGCAAGCGGATGAGGAAACCCTTGGTCGTTTTGAAAGAAAAATTCTAAGAATGATCTTTGGTCCCGTATGCGAAGACAATGTGTGGAGAAGAAGGTACAACATCGAGCTGTATGAGCTGTACCGCGACATGGGCATAGCCAGAAGAGTACGCATCGCGAGGCTACGATGGTCGGGTCATGTAGAGCGGATGGACCCAAGCGCTCCGGCTCGTCAAGTTTTCGAAAGCACATTGCAGGAAAATCGCGGAAGGGGAAGACCTCGTCTTAGGTAGCGCAATCAAGTGGATGAAGACTTCAACCGACTTAGAGTGCAAAACTGGAGAGAGCTCGCCCGAAATCGAAGTCGTTTCAGAAGGAAGTTGGTTGAGGCCCAGGTTCACCCCGAACTGTAATTCCCGCCTTAGTAACTAAGCAAGTAAGTAAGATATGACCATATTTCTGTGTTTGCTACGGGTTTGCTTGGTTGTACTCCGAAACAATATATAAACGCTGGGAATTTTATGTTTTTGCACAAAATACAATGGAAACTCCCTTTGGCGGACACCCATGGGGCAGGAGTTTTTGCCCGCCTAAGGGAGTTGTCCGTTTAAGGAAAATCAGACAAAAACACCAAATTTTGAAAACTAACAGCTGATGCTTTGAAATCTGTGATTCTAAGCGCGAAGAAACTTCTGCATGTCGAAAACACTTTTATCTAGGCCGCTTGACGAAATAAATCATCTTTCAAGATGAGTTGCATTGTAGTTTGACTGCCATTCACTCAAAAGCTCATTCTTTTTTTTTTTCAATTGATCAGCAACTTGGGTTTTTCCTATTTTCAATTGTTTTTTTGTATTTCTGGCTAAAGCTGATTACGTCTACCTTTTCCTTCAAAGTCAAAGTTCTCTCTTTTGGTGGCATCCAAAAAACATGTTTAAATAAAATCTTTATAGGGCAAAAATAATTATGAGAATTTAAAACTGCCTGAGCGCAAATACTGAAAGCATAAAAGAAACCTTTTTTTACGTCCAAACAAGATCACTTCCACAGCATGAATGAGAGAATAAAAAAATAAAAAGATCCAACAGATACATGAGAATCCTTCAAATCAAATTCACATTCAACAGTTACACAAAATTGACACTGTAACGAAATATGGGTTTTGTCTGGAGTGTTGTATGCGAAAGTGTTTGTTTTGAGTGTGGGATAGTGGCAACACTACTTTGATCCCAATATGTTTGTTTTGAGTTGTCAGTGAATCGGTTTAGTGAGAGAAAGCTCAGGAAACGGGAGTAAGTCCCGCCTCCAGCCGTTAAAGATCTCTGTCAACGGAAAACCGGAGAGGAGAAGTTGACGGTTTTAAATCAATTTAACCGGTGAAGCTGGACAAAGGTTTGAAAACTGTCGTAGAGTGAAGATCGCTGGAACTGCTGAAATTGGTAGTGATTGTGCAAATTGTTGTAGTTTGGTGAAATTAATTTTAGTTTAGTTATTATATTTTTTTGATTAAGCTAGCGATAGTTTTTGGTTCGGTGATTTTATTTGCGGAGTTGGATATCCTGTGGAATTAAATCCAGGTTGATATTTTCTGAAAGGTATGTTAGATTTTTGTTGTGTATGAGTGGTAGTGGTAATTAATTTAATTCATTTCAAAAAGGTTAAAGTCACATAAAGTGGACGGTGGCTAGTGTTAGCAAAGCTGGTAGTCGCCAAGCCATTTACTAAAGCCACCTACAAAAAAAAAAGACTGTGAGCTGTAAAGTCGGGAAACTTAATTATTATTGGATAATTGGATTTCGATACCGCATAAAACTCTACGAAAATCAAGGAAATCCCAAACGAACTTTTGGCGGAGTAGGCTGTGCGCTCGCCCTAGAAGGGAGCTGCGGCAGCAGACCCGGGTTCACCTTCCGGCAGTGTTAACTTCAATTTTTTTTTATTTAATTTAATTTATTGCACCACTTTGGTGATTTTCCTTTATTTTTTTTTGATTTGGCTCATAAGGCATAAAATAGTGTTTTAAGATTTCGTCTAAGTACCGTAGTACGGGTATATATATCTATATATACCAATCCCGGGATATACTCATAAAGTGCGCTAGTGGGCGGGGCGAGAGCTGACCAACTTAATAGAGTATAAATATTATAGTCAAATAATTTTCTTCTATAAAAAAAATAAGCCAACAGTGCGACACAGTAAACATCCGAATAAAGCACACCGCCAGAATCCTGCCCGTATGCTGTGGCCACATCATCGACAGCGGATATATAATAGAAAACGGTGAGTCATTTTTGTTTGATTCAAATTATTCGATTATATATATATAAGCTTTGTTAGTCGGTTGAGTTCTTGGGGGACCATTGCATAGAAGTAGACTAGGCGCGGTATATACCGAAGAGTAATTTAATATACATATATATAGATACATACACTTGGAAAAGTTTTAATAATAAGAATATATAAATAACTAGATCATAGAATAATATACAACTTAAAATTTATTAAAGCACCCACTGAGGTGAAGAATGTAATTTTACATCTTTTTTGAGATAATTAAATGAATTATTGCATGTATATGATATGAATATTTGTGTTTTGATTGTTAGGATGAGTTGCTAGGTTGTGTTAGGCAAAAAGGGGTGAGTAGAAGAAGATGGTGGACTGAAGGATAGGAGAGATGGCAAATTAAAGGTCACTGAGGCGAGATCAGTGACATGGTAGGGTGGGTTGAGGAGATTTCTCGCGTATGCTAAAACAACACCTAATTGGCAACAAAGACTGGCATGATTTTTTTTTTGTATACGGGTCATGGGGGTCAAGTCCCACACCCATCGACGAGCAGGAGCCGGACAAGCATGCCAGCGCGACCCCGACGACCAAAAACGGCCCGTAACATGGACGATCATTTTCATTTAAATTGATGTTTCCAAACAGTCCGTTGGGAATAAGTCTGTTCCTTCTAGATACTTCCTGAACAGTTATATGCTGTTAATTGAGTACAACACCTGAAGACCGCGAAATTGTGAATTACTGGTTTTTGTGTCACTACATAATTTACTCACAAGCCAACAATCAGTTATCAATGAATTAGGCCTAACGGTCGCGGACTTGTATGTTTAAGCTTGGTACCTAGCAACCAGTTTTTTTAGATTTGTTTTTGGATGGTATTTTGATATAGATCTAAACGAAGATTAGCCATTTTTTTTCTCATTTGCAGCATTAAAATGTATTTTGTTTTTCAAACAACTTTTAGGTCTGTTTTTTCGAAATATAAGGCATTTTGAAGACTGTATTTAAAATGAAATGAAAGATATTTTTATGATCTTTCATATGATAACAAAATCATTGTCCTACGTGCTATGCTTTTCGAGATATACGTAATTATTTGCAGAAATGTCAGATTTTTCCCATTTCCGGCGCTCAACTTCAAGTCTAATTATCTCAAAATCACCAAGACCGAATTCAAAAATATTTGGCAGGCTGATTGGGCTGAACGTAAGCTTTCATTTGGTACTAGTCTCATAGGTGTACACCCTGGGCCCAGGCTCCATAGAAATATGCACCACCTCCTTTCCCTTAGCTTGTTAATTATATTAACTTTAATTTAATAATATACAGGGTTTTCCGTATTTCGTGTTACATACTTTTGGATGTGATTTTTGGTCATATTCTAAGAAAAAAATTGTTCTACAGCAGTGGCGGAAGTCGATTATTTCCGACTTACCTTGTGAAATTCACATCCGAAACATCTTAGACTTCTGGCAACATGAATCAAACTTAATCATACACATGAACTCGCTGCCAACATTTTTTTAACAACTACCACTCTGCTTTCCGTTTTATTCTACACACATGTTGGCTCTTCAATTCACTCCATAAACAAACACAAAACTTTAGCAACATACAAGGTAACCCCAAATATTACGTCTTATAAAACTTGTTGCTGGATAGAACAAATTTGTGTTCTCTCCTCTTTTTTCTTTTACCAAAAAATATGACGGTAGAACATCGTCTTATTTTCTTCCATAAGAAAGCATGTATTGAACAGAGAAGAGCCTAGCGCTAGGCACCTCTCTGTTCAATACATGCTTTTTTATGGAAGAAAATAACCCGGTGTTCTAGCGTCATATTTTTTGGTAAATCTGTTGTTTGTTATCTCTTTGTGCTCTGAGCACGTGAATATAGCGCCGGCGCAGTAGCCCAGTACTCATTTGCAGCATTGCTTCTGCACACTTCGGTGTTTGCATGATATTGGTTTTATAATGTCGTTTTCCAAAAACAAATTCACTCTTTCACTCCTTTTTCGTTTTATTTTGGAAATCGTTTTAACCGAAGTGACAGATTTGGAGTGATTGCATTGGTAGTGGTTAGCTTGTTATATTTTTTCTTTCAAGTTAAAGCAGAAAACAAGACTAAAAATCGTTCAGTTTAATTTTAAAAATTATTTAATGGTCTTCTGAAGATAATTTATTAAACTATCGCGTGCTTTGTGAGCTGACAAAAAATAAATAGAAACTGCGGCTTGCTTTGACAAGCAGTCAGATGACAGTTTGTTTATGTGTTGGTGTTCACTCCCTTGCACCTAAACTGAAACGGGAGTGAAAAAATCACTCCAAAAAGTGTCTCCAAACCGCATTTTGGAACATGTTTGGGAGTGATTATCTGTCAGATCTGACAGATAATCACTCCCAATTTGGTTTTTGGAAAACGACATAAAAGAAAAAAACGCTTTCCTTCGTATTTCTTCCCATGGACACGTGTGTATAAACAAAAATGTATATGGCAGGTTTGCAGGTTGAGGTAGGTCTCTGCTTGAACAACAAGAAAATAACATGCTGGGGGTCAATTCCCGATCTGTGAAGCTGTGAAGTGAAAAAAAAATATATCATTTCAGTTTTCATACAGTTTTTTCATTTTATCACTTCACGAACCCATTCTAAGCGATTCCGGATCTAAAAAGTACTAAAATGTTCTAAATGATAAATTCTGACAGTATTCTCTCATTTTCTCTCTCATTTCAATTGGATTCCAATTGGATTTTTCATCGTTTGAGTTTTGCGGCCATTTTTCATAATTGAATTTTTCACCGACTCATACGGCAATGAAAAGAAATTTATCATATGAAAAAAAATTGACATTTGAGGTTGGATTTTCACTAATGGAGAATCGAATTTTCGGTGAAGCTGTGATAAATGTTTTCACTTCACAGCTTCACAGATCGGGAATTGACCGAATTTGAATTTTTGGTGCGAAGTGATCCATTAAACAGATGCATTGTTAAACGAAGGAATTCCTTCCTATCCTTTTTTTTATATAGAATCCTTCGCCTAACTGCTATATGCATTAGAACGAGACAAAAAAAAAAATTTTTACATACGATTTACGAACAGATAATTTTATAGTACCCATAGAAAAATAAAAAAAAAATAATAAAAAAGATTATTAAGAATTAAAAATGAGCATAACAGGTACTTACAGACTATAATTATAAATTAAAGAATAAGGAAATTAAATTGAGAGATTTAGGTGTTAGTGATACAATTAACAAATGCATTATTAAAACGTAAAAATAATCCCCTTCTTATTTTCACTTTCTTCGTCGAACTACCCTGTATATTAAAAAAGACAAAAGAAAGAAATGTTTATATATTGTAACGTGCGCTTAGTTCGAAAAATAAAACTTCACTTTTCAATTTAATTCTATCACTTTTATTCAGTATATATGCTTAATTCGATCTCAACTCGACTTTGGACTATCACTTGTATTTACTCTTAACTTTATCACTCTATAAACCAAACTGACTTCTGGTTGCCTCGGGCGGGCTATTTATATCGAATGACACGCCATCTAGAACTCTCCAGTAACTTCTACATTGTCGCCACATTTGCTGTCTACTCTCTGTCTGTCTGTCTCTCTACACTCACACACACTGGCTTACAAGCAACGCCTGTCATTTATACCATTCCATTAAAGTGTTGCCAGTTGTGTTTTCGGTTGAACGTTTTTCGATTAGGAAATTGGTATAAAATGTTGGGTTCACGTTACACTGCCCCCTCCTTAGGATTGTTCGTCCCGAATAATTCCATCTGCAGCCTCGCCACTATATCGATGCAGCCTGTCACAATGAACTACTTTTAACTTGCCTCTTAGTCCTCTTTGGATGCGGTAAACCACGTCTTTAATCCTCGTGACTACAGTATAAGGACCTTCCCAGTTTTGCTGAAGTTTCGGTGACAATCCCTTTTGACGATGAGGATTATAAAGCCACACACGATCTCCTGCTTGGAATCCTGACGTTGTCGCTTTTGTGTCGTACCGTGTCTTCATCCGGTCGCTGTAGGCTTTCATCCGTTCCCTTGTTCTTTTATGGATGTCAGCGAGTCTCTCCTTGAGGTCGTCCACATACTCGTTTGTGTCCTGTGGCTCCTCTGTGGGGCATCCAAATTTAAGTTCGCTGGGCAGCCGCATGGTTTTCCCGAACAGGATGTCAGATGGTGTTTGTCCTGTCGAGCTATGTACTGCACTTCTATAGGCCATCAGGAATAGCGGTACGTGCCTATCCCAGTCTCTTTGGTAGTCGCCTACGACCTTGGTGAGGTGTTCTTTCAAGGTCCGGTTGAATCTTTCAACCATCCCATCAGATTGTGGATGAAGTGGTGTGGTTCTCGTCTTCTTAATGCCAAGTAGTCCGCACACTCCTTGGAAGATGTTTGACTCAAAGTTCCTCCCTTGGTCGGAATGGAGTTCCATAGGCACGCCAAACCTACTAACCCAGTTAAACACAATCTGGTCGACCACCGTTTTGGCTTCTTGATTTGGGATGGCATACGCCTCAGGCCACTTGCTAAAATAGTCCATTACAACCAGAATGTATTTGTTTCCAGCGTTGGTCTCTGGAAAAGGCCCAGCCACATCTACTGCAATCCTCTCAAAGGGCGATCCAACGTTGTACTGATGCATCTTACCTTGAATCTTCCTACCAGGTCCTTTGGTTGCAGCACACTTGTCACATGTTCGGCACCACTTCTCCACGTCATCTCTAGCATGTAACCAGTAGAACCGATGTCGCACCTTCTCCAGTGTCTTGTTTACCCCCAGGTGGCCTCCAGAAGGTCCGTCGTGCATCTCCTGAAGAACTTCACTGACTTTCGATTGCGGTACGATCAGCTGCATCACATATGACTTACCGTCAGCGGATTCCCATCTACGCCTGAGGACACCTTCTTGCACATATAGTGAGTCCCACTGTGCCCAATAGGCTTTGAGAACTGGACTCCTGTCAGAAATGTCTCCCCATTCCGGTTTCTCTTCATTTTCTTTCCATGCGAGAATGGGTTCGATATCTGGATCTTCCTGTTGAGCAGTCCTCACTTCCTCATTGCTCCATCCGCTTATGGGGTCAGCTCTTAGTCGCTGAGCGGTAATGATTTCTTTGTCTTCTTGCCGCTTGCAATGCTTGCAATCCACTTTGCAAGGTCTTCGTGATAATGCATCGGCGTTTGAGTGCAGCTTTCCTCTGCGGTGTTGGATCTGGTAGTCATAGGTCTGCAATCTTTCTATCCACCTTGCGACTTGACCTTCTGGATTTTTGAAGTTCAACAGCCAGCTCAGAGCACCGTGGTCTGTCCGCAGAAGGAATTTCTGTCCATAGATGTACTTATGGAAGTGCTTTGTTGCCAAGATAAGAGCTAGCAGCTCCCTTCTGGTCACGCAGTAGTTCCTTTCGGGTTTCGATAGGACCTTGCTGTAGTATGCCACCACTTTCTCTTCGCCATCATGCACTTGGGATAGTACCGCCCCGATTCCAACGTTGCTTGCATCTGCGTCGACGATGAATGTTTTGCCAGGTGTTGGATGTGCCAGAACTGGAGCGTTACAGAGGCGGTATTTGAGTTCCTGGAAAGATTTCTCACACTCACCTGACCATTTAAACTGCTTCCCCTTTTCGGTGAGCTGATGCAAACTCTTTGCAACTCCAGCGAAGTTCTTAACGAAACGTCGGTAATATGTGGCAAGTCCCAGAAAGCTTCGGAGTTGATGTTTGTCCTGTGGTGTTGGCCAATTTTTGACGGAGTCAACTTTTTCAGGATCAGTCTTCACTCCTTGGGAAGAGATGATGTGTCCCAAATACTTAACTTCGGTTTTGAAAAGTGCACATTTTTCCGGATTCAGTTTAAGGTTAGCCTCTCGAAGTCTCTGAAACACGGCTTTTAGGTTCTTGCAATGTTGGTCAAATGTTTTCCCGTAAACAATGACATCGTCCAAGTAGACTAGGCAAGCTTTCCACGTCAGTCCTTGAAGAACGCACTCCATCAAACGCTCGAATGTTGCCGGAGCGTTGCATAGCCCAAACGGCATAACTTTGAACTGCCAGAGCCCATTACCTGTAGAAAACGCCGTCTTTTCCCGATCATCAGGGTGGATGTCAACTTGCCAATATCCGCTCTTCAAGTCCAGCGTCGAGAACCACTGCACTCCCTCCATGGCATCCAGGGTATCACTGATTCTCGGCAGGGGATAGCTGTCCTTCTTAGTTACATCATTCAGCCTTCGGTAGTCCACACAAAAACGAGTGCTTCCGTCTTTCTTTTTCACTAGCACCACTGGTGACGCCCAAGGACTTTTGGAATTTTCGATAAGACCGTCCTTCTTCATTGCTGTTATCATGTCCTCAACCTCACCTTGTTTGGCCAGTGGAAGACGTCTTGCGGGTTGACGAATCGGTCTTGCATCTCCTGTGTTGATGCGATGCTGCACCAACTGTGTCCTACCATATTGCCCCTTTTGCGATGCGAAGATATCAGTGTACTCTTGTAGGAGACTTTCAGCCATCCTTGTTTGTTGGTGATCAAGGTTGGATGAATTCAGTATTTTAGCTCTGATGGTTTTGAGCTCCTCCGGAGTTATAGTTTTTCTCGGAGCTTCGTCTGTGATCTTCGTAATTGCTGCAACCGATTCGCAACGTCCAACGACTTCTCCTTTCTTCAACTTTACATCGTACGGTCTGGTGTTTAGTAATCGTACGGGGACCATTTTGTTTTTCGGTGCTACCAGTGTTTTCCCAATGATGACGCTTTGGGAGGAACACTCTGGGTCTGGTTCCACCATGAGGTATCGAAGGCTTCCAAACTCACCCTCCAGTTTCGTCCAAACGAACACTTCAGAAGAAGGAGGCAGAATAAGATCTTCCCTGATGACAGTTCTCAGTGTCGACGTACTTTCGTTCGAATAAGTCATTGGAAGTTCCTTATTTTGGTACTTCAAAACCTGATTACCGATGTCCAAAATAACTCCGTGCTGTTTCATAAAGTCGATTCCAATGATGCACTCGTCACATATATCTGCCACCAGGAATTGATGAGTAAACACTAGGTCGGCCAGTCGGATCTTAAGACACACTTCTCCATATACCCTTGCTGCTTCTCCCGTTGCGGTTCTTAGACGGTAGCTATTGGTGTTATGGAGCCACATCATCTTTACCAGGTCTCGACGTACTATGGAGGCTGTGGCACCGGTGTCGATGGTAGCCACATGTTTGTTCCCGTTAATAGTAGTCTCCACAGTCAGACTTTTGTTGTCTCGTTTGGTCTGAGAGACCTGGATGGTGGTTCTGGGGCCATCGATACAAGAAACCAGCCTCTGCCCCTCGAAGTTGGTTCTTACTCGTTTCCCTGATGGGAAACGGGCTGATAGGCAACGCTGGTGTTGTTGTTACCTTGCTCTGGGTTGGATCTCTTGCTTCCACAATGTTGACAACTGGCCTTGTTTGGTGGTAGTCGGCATTGACGCTGTAAGTGCCCGGTCTTGTTGCAGTTCCAACATCTTGCTAGTCCGCTCCGGTTCTTTTGTATTTCAGCTCTTTTGCACGAGCATTCTTCGACTATGGCCTCTCTAAGTCGATGTACTCCCTGAGAAGCCTGTTCTGCTGCTTCAATTGTCAATGCGAATGCTAAGGTTTCGGAAAGAGTACGTGTTCTAGCAGTTCGCACAGACCTCTGAAGATGTATATCGGAAATGGCACGAACGAAGGACTCAACAGCGAGCTGGTTGATGATTTCTTCTCCAGCATCCGGGTATGCCAGGTGAACCAGTCTTTCGACGTCTGCTTGGAGCTGCTGTAGACTTTCACCCCTTTTCTGGACTCTGTTATTGAGTTGGACTCGGAAGACTTCTTTCAAGTGGCTATCTCCAAAGCGTTTATCTATAGCTGCCACGAGAGAACTGAAATCGCCGCTCTTACCAGCTGGAACTGTTTGAAGTAATTCAGCTGCTGGTCCTCTAAGAGCAAGAGTCAGTGCAATGTACTTGTCTTCGTCATCCCAGCCATTTGTTGTCGCGGCTGCCTCAAATTGTCTCTTGTAGACTGGCCAAGAAGACTGTCCATCAAATGTCGGGGGTTTCATCTCCTTTTTCTTTACAAACTCCCCAGCAGACTCTCGAATTTTGATTTTCCGGATCTGGTCCAATTCCTTGGTGAGAACATCACATCGACTTTCTACGCCTTCGAAACGATTCTCTACAACAGAAAGCTGTTTTTCCACACCTTCAACGCGTTCGTCAATGGCGCATACATTTTTCTCAATGTTGCCCAATTTGCCTTCTAGAATGTTTTTCTGACCTTCCAAAACATTCTGTTGCGCCTCAAGTCTTTCGAGAATATTCTGTTGTTCTTTCTTTTGTTCGTTTCGTTGCTCTTCCAGATTCTTTTGTTGTACTTCGAGTCTTTCGAGAACATTCTGCTGTTCCTTCTTTTGTTCGTTTCGTTGTTCTTCAATCAGCTTCTTTTGCTCGTTTCGTTGTGCTTCAAGTTGTTCGAGAACATTCTGCTGTTCCTTCTTTTGATCGTTTCGTTGCTCTTCCAGACGTCCGAGAATATTCTGCTGTTGCTCTTCAATCAGCTTCTTTTGTTGTACTTCGAGTCTTTCGAGAACATTCTGCTGTTCCTTCTTTTGCTCGTTTCGCTGTTCTAACAAAAGTTTCATCATGCTAGAAAAATCTATACTTTCACTTACTTCCTCTTCTTCCACTTCTGTTTCAAAAACAAAAGTGTTTACGTCTTCCCCTTGCTGTTCCAAATAGTTACGCAAGCGCAGAACGAGCTCATTTTTCGATCCCGCTCTAGAAAGATTTCGCTTACCTAACTCACTTTTAAGCTCAATGCAAGTGAGCTCTTCTAACAACTTACCCATTTTCACTGTATATAATTATTATTTTCTTTTTACTTTTTTTTTTTTTTTTACACTTTTACTAGTCAAATAAGTTTTATTTACACTTCTGACACCAATGTAACGTGCGCTTAGTTCGAAAAATAAAACTTCACTTTTCAATTTAATTCTATCACTTTTATTCAGTATATATGCTTAATTCGATCTCAACTCGACTTTGGACTATCACTTGTATTTACTCTTAACTTTATCACTCTATAAACTAAACTGACTTCTGGTTGCCTCGGGCGGGCTATTTATATCGAATGACACGCCATCTAGAACTCTCCAGTAACTTCTACATTGTCGCCACATTTGCTGTCTACTCTCTGTCTGTCTGTCTCTCTACACTCACACACACTGGCTTACAAGCAACGCCTGTCATTTATACCATTCCATTAAAGTGTTGCCAGTTGTGTTTTCGGTTGAACGTTTTTCGATTAGGAAATTGGTATAAAATGTTGGGTTCACGTTACAATATGAACAGATAAATTCTATATTACCTATAGAAAAAAAAAAAATAATAAAGAGCATTATTAAGAAAATGCGTTAATAAAACGAAAACATCTATCAATACTATAAATATTAATCTAAAGAACAATTGGACTAAACTAAAAGATTTAGGTAATTAGTGATCCATTAAACAGATGCATTATTATTAAAACGAAAGAACCGGCATTTTGGTGGCACTGAATATTATTGGAATGTTTAGTGCTACCAACATGATGGTTCGTCGTTCCTTGTTATTGTTTTCTCTTTTTAGTCTTTCCCTTTTTTTATTGTTTTGTTCCTCTGTACAAAACAAAGAAACTCTCAGTCGTATTTATAATCCCATTCCAAAGTATGTCTAATTTTGGACAGCTCTTTGAACAGAATTTCATCGCTGTCTAAGTCTGCTATTATACGGAGAAATTTGTTTCATGAAACTGTTCGAACACCATAAGTGCAAAAGAGAACGAAAGTTCGAAAAAGAGAGATGGACAATGAGCTACCCTGTGTCGTATGGGCTATGGTTTGGTGAAACAGCTTTGACGTTTCTCTTTTAGTGATGTGCCAAACCGTAAAATTTACAAACCGAGTTAACCCGAGTTGGATTTTGATTAACCCGAGTTGTAACTCGAGTTAGCTAACTCGGTTTACAAAAATAAATTTGCGCTTTTTCCTTCAATACTATGTTTTGAAAAATAGAAAAAAAGCAAAATTTTCAATCAAAATAAACTGATTTAATCAAAATGAATTAAAAAAAAAGTCACACAAGAAAGAAATTAACGCAATGCGCAGTCCAACTCGGTTTGACTTGACTCTGGATATTTTACAGACAATTAATTCCTAACTCGAGTAGCAATATGTACCCAAAACATTCAAACCGTCTACCTATTAACAGACGACAATCAAAAAAACAAAAAAACATCTAGTTTAACAGATGTGTGTTTCTGTATGCCTGCGCAAGTAACTCACTTGCTTTGATGCTTTATATACTACTACCGCTCGACTATGGACTTTTATATGTATAAGTGCATTGTGTTTGGCACAGACCGCAACTAAAGGAGGGTAGTTTTGATTATGTTCAAGTGAACTCGGTCTGCTTGCATTAATTTCATTTTAATTATTTGGTTGACTGTTCGGTTTTTTCTTCGGTTTGCCAACTCGGTTTGAAAAAATGTAAACCGAGTCAACTCGGTTTGGGTTCAACTCGGTTTGACTCGGTTTATGATACCGACACATCACTATTCTCTTTGTCTTTGTTCGTGTTTTTGTTTATTCTGTTTCATTTGGTTCAAAAATAAGTAATAATACTAGTAATAATAACTTCTTTGTTTTTCAATTGCCAATAGAAGAGGTTTTGAAGCAAGCAGGCACTACTAGATAACTATTTTTCCCCAAAAATAAAAACAGCGAATGAAAGATAAAGAGAAATGTGAAACTAGTTTCATGAAACTGGATTTCATCGTATAATAGCACTTGCGACACGGAATGACAGAACAAAGAAGAATTCGAAGTTGTTTCATGAAACAAATTTCACCGTATAATAGCAGACTAAGGAATGTCTAACTTTAGACACCGAAATTGGTTGTCTAAACTACTATACTATACAATCGATAAAAAAACTATCGAATGATTTGATAGTTTAAAAAAAACTATCGATAACTATTTTTACTATCGTTTTTTTATGTACTTGGTTAAGAAATTCACCAAACTCATTCACCTCAAGCTTTAATACCGAATAGAAACTGGTTTTCAGCACACCCAAACTCACAGGAAAACCACTGAAGACTGGAAGGTTGTTGCTTTTGTCATTGTAAATGAAATCTATAGAATTATCGATTAACAATAGCTATGCCAGAAAGCCATCTGCAAATCCGCCACCGCGCTAGAAACCACAGGTAAATGTTAGTACGCTGGCTTATATAAAGATGGGTTTCTGGCAGCGTTTAATAATGTTATGCTTAAAAATTTGATTCACTTGGTTCTTGTTCTCGGTTCGACCTGTTGGTAATTGAATCAATCACAATTGATCTTGAGTTTTCTTGTGTGTCATTTGAAGTTGTAAAGTTAGCGTAAGTTCTTATTTTGGATTCCGTTATTTTATTCCTTAACTCTTTGCTGCTGATTTTAAATATAAAAGTTGCTAATATTTAGAACATATTTGTTTCTATTTTTTTCTTTTCTAAAAAGTGGTGAGTATATTAATTGCATAAGAAATCTTGCCATGCATAAGGGCTTATTTCAAGGCTTTGTAGATACTTCGAGTCCAATTTTGTGTTTTATATGATTGCTTTATTTCAAGTAAAAACTATCGATAGTATCGACCGTATCGATAGTTTTTCTTAAAAACTATCGATACTATCGAAATCGCCGACTATCGATGTTTAAGGAACACTGATCAAAACACAAACAATGGTACTGCACGGATACATCATGAACGCCACCATTTAGTTTTTTGTTCAAAGTTGACAGTTTGAGGGGTTATTTATGTCACTTTCCATTGGACGAAGAGAACCGCCCAGGAGCGTCAAGAAGCATTCTCAAATCGTTCCATTGGTGCAAATAGATCGCTTCTAATGATTCTGAGGAGTGACAGCCGCTTCTCGATTTGAAGTGAGAATCGACTCAGGAGCACTAACACATGTTACTCAAATGTCAAAGTGAAAAGTTTCTTCAAGGAATATTTTTTTAAGAGCCATAGGTGTTTCACTCACACATAGGAAATTACGTTAAACAGAATATCCAATGAAATGAGTGCTTCCCTGAGTGAAACCAAAAGAAACCGCAATTATATCGTTTTTCATTGACGAAAGGAGTTAGTGCTTTTGTCAAAAGATTTACTGTTTTTCTATTTTCCATGTTTCATTGGAAAATAGAGTAGATCCAGAGTAACTCTAAACGCCACAGATCTACTCCCATTTGGTTGGGATATCTACTCTTAATTCACGTGCACATGCAAAAACATTTGTTCTGTCAAACGTTAACTGCAAAATAAATTGATAGTTTAAAATTGGTTGTGTCAGCGTTAGGTTCAAAAAAATTTTGAAAATTATGAACAAGCGAGTAAATAAGTCAGAAATCAGTAATTTGCTGGAAAAAACCAAATTACAAAATCGGAAAATATGAATTCTCATATGTGAACATCAATTTAAACTGCCATAATAGGAAAAAAACTTAAAAACATGTTTCATTGAAAGGAGTAGTTCTCGATTTGAGAGTAAATCTGTCAAATTTCAATGAAAAACGCTATTAGACAACTGTTGAAATGTGTTCATAAATACGAAATTGGCTAAGGCTTGTCCAACTCTTTAGACACCGTGTAGCTGGACAGTTGTCTAAGGATGTTCTAAGCAAATTTTATAAATACGACTATCTATGTTTATCAGGCATTTTCTGAAAAAAAAAAAAAAAAAAAAAAAAAAAAAAAAAAAAAAAAAAAAAAAAAAAAAAACACTTTGCTTCGGGAAGAAAATCAGGCAACCCTTAAACGCCCCACTTAAATACAATTTTGAAGATTATTATTTCTTCAAAAAATTAAGTCTAAAATTAGGTCTCTATCATCAGTATTGACAGAGAAATCGAATTTAACACAGATCAGGGTACATAAAAGTTAGCCTTTTTTTAAATTGTGAAAAAGTGATGTCAAAGTTGAGAAACGGATTTACTGTAGAACAGTGGCGAGGGGTGAATAATTCCAAAAGGTAACTCGAGGGAAACTTAGTCACCAACAAAAAAAAGTTTACTTAAAATTTTTTTTGTGCAATGTTTGTCTTCGCATCAAGCCAAAAAGTCAAGTATTTCAAACCAACTTTGCTATTAGGTAGAGCGTAACTTTTTTTTTTCATAAAACTTAGCTAATTAAAACTATTTGTTTCCTCTAAGTGAAAACCAGTTAAGCAACAGTCAACAGATATTAAGGCCATAATCAAACCACTGAAACTTACTATCGGAAAACTTTTCAGACTTTTTGCACTTTTCAATTTTTAAAGCCTAAATTTGTAATATTTAAAAAAATCACGAAAAGCACTAAATCAATTTAAATAAGTATTGCACTGCGTTCTGCTGGTAAACTGCGTTTTTCATTTAGGCCAGTTGTTCCACTTTAGAAAAATTCCAATTATAGTTTGCATTTTCTCCCAAAAATATGCTTTATGCTATGAGATCTAATATCCACGCATATTTGTTATCAAAGTGGCAACCTTTGAGCTTTGACACATGAGTCTAGTGCAGAAACACATACAAATTCATGAAATAAGTCGGAGACCAGGGGGTCAATTCCCGATCTGTGAAGCTGTGAAGTGATAAATTTTATCACAGCTTCACTTTAAATCCGATTCTCGATGACTGAAAATGATAAATCAAATGTCAAATTTTTTTCATATGAAAAACTTTTTATCATTGTCACATCGGTTGGTGAAAAATGAGAATGATAAATCATGACGACCAACAAAAATATAAAATCGTAAGTGCCAAGACACCCAAACAGAAAACGAACGTTTGGTTCTCGTGTAAGCACCTGCAAGGCCCTATTTCTTTCCAAAAATTGCATTTATTTTTCTAATTCCCAGAATATCAAAAACCAAGAAAGTATTAAAAAGACGAACAAGGGATGTAGAAATAATTAAGAAAAGATTGGATAGGTACAACGACAACTAGCGTCATGTACCAATGGTTTTTCCACACCGAACCCGTAAAACTGAAGTTAAATGCGGTCCCAAATTGAAACCAAAAATGCCCGGTGAAACTTGTAGAAGAGGTCCCGGGAAACAAAAACGTGCGAAGCAAAAGCAACAGGCACAAGAACCGGCCGCACCAGCAGAAAACAATTTGACCAATAAAACGAATGAATAGATTTTACGCAGACAAAAAGTGTGTTTTTGTTTATTATTTCATCTAAGTCCTCGAAATTCTCTATTAGATTGGAAATTTTCTCCAAACTCAAACCCTTCATACCCATGGCTTTGACAACACCAAAGTCGCAGGGCACTTAGGACCTTGACATGGCAAGGAACCGCACTTCTGAGTCTTGTTTTATTTAAGAAACCTATATACATATGTAGCTCCACGAAGTTCCCGTCTGCCCATCTCATAAAGAACGTCTCAATATCCTGTGTCTCTTTCTAGAAAAGAAAGAAAGTGTAATTACAACAAAGAATCCAATTATAGCACTAAATCTTACCTTTTTCAGAACGTTGTCTATTGTTTACAATTATTTAATCAATAATTCCGGACATTATTGAAAAAAATATTTATTAAAATTGTAGAAGTAGCTATGTATTTTATCTTTCAGAAACATAAAATAAAACTGGAAAATGACACAATTGTCAGAATTTATCATTTAGAACGTTTTAGTACTTTTTAGAACACAGTTTGACGACTGCTTTTCATTTTGAGATCGGGAATCGCTTAGAGTGGGTTCGTGAAGTGATAAAATGAAAAAGCTGTGTGAAAACTGAAATGAAGTTTTTTTTTCACTTCACAGCTTCACAGATCGGGAATTGACCCCTGATAAACATAGATAGTCGTATTTATAAAATTTGCTTAGAACATCCTTAGACAACTGTCCAGCTACACGGTGTCTAAAGAGTTGGACAAGCCTTAGCCAATTTCGTATTTATGAACACATTTCAACAGTTGTCTAATAGCGTTTTTCATTGAAATTTGACAGATTTACTCTCAAATCGAGAACTACTCCTTTCAATGAAACATGTTTTTAAGTTTTTTTCCTATTATGGCAGTTTAAATTGATGTTCACATATGAGAATTCATATTTTCCGATTTTGTAATTTGGTTTTTTCCAGCAAATTACTGATTTCTGACTTATTTACTCGCTTGTTCATAATTTTCAAAATTTTTTTGAACCTAACGCTGACACAACCAATTTTAAACTATCAATTTATTTTGCAGTTAACGTTTGACAGAACAAATGTTTTTGCATGTGCACGTGAATTAAGAGTAGATATCCCAACCAAATGGGAGTAGATCTGTGGCGTTTAGAGTTACTCTGGATCTACTCTATTTTCCAATGAAACATGGAAAATAGAAAAACAGTAAATCTTTTGACAAAAGCACTAACTCCTTTCGTCAATGAAAAACGATATAATTGCGGTTTCTTTTGGTTTCACTCAGGGAAGCACTCATTTCATTGGATATTCTGTTTAACGTAATTTCCTATGTGTGAGTGAAACACCTATGGCTCTTAAAAAAATATTCCTTGAAGAAACTTTTCACTTTGACATTTGAGTAACATGTGTTAGTGCTCCTGAGTCGATTCTCACTTCAAATCGAGAAGCGGCTGTCACTCCTCAGAATCATTAGAAGCGATCTATTTGCACCAATGGAACGATTTGAGAATGCTTCTTGACGCTCCTGGGCGGTTCTCTTCGTCCAATGGAAAGTGACATAAATAACCCCTCAAACTGTCAACTTTGAACAAAAAACTAAATGGTGGCGTTCATGATGTATCCGTGCAGTACCATTGTTTGTGTTTTGATCAGTGTTCCTTAAACATCGATAGTCGGCGATTTCGATAGTATCGATAGTTTTTAAGAAAAACTATCGATACGGTCGATACTATCGATAGTTTTTACTTGAAATAAAGCAATCATATAAAACACAAAATTGGACTCGAAGTATCTACAAAGCCTTGAAATAAGCCCTTATGCATGGCAAGATTTCTTATGCAATTAATATACTCACCACTTTTTAGAAAAGAAAAAAATAGAAACAAATATGTTCTAAATATTAGCAACTTTTATATTTAAAATCAGCAGCAAAGAGTTAAGGAATAAAATAACGGAATCCAAAATAAGAACTTACGCTAACTTTACAACTTCAAATGACACACAAGAAAACTCAAGATCAATTGTGATTGATTCAATTACCAACAGGTCGAACCGAGAACAAGAACCAAGTGAATCAAATTTTTAAGCATAACATTATTAAACGCTGCCAGAAACCCATCTTTATATAAGCCAGCGTACTAACATTTACCTGTGGTTTCTAGCGCGGTGGCGGATTTGCAGATGGCTTTCTGGCATAGCTATTGTTAATCGATAATTCTATAGATTTCATTTACAATGACAAAAGCAACAACCTTCCAGTCTTCAGTGGTTTTCCTGTGAGTTTGGGTGTGCTGAAAACCAGTTTCTATTCGGTATTAAAGCTTGAGGTGAATGAGTTTGGTGAATTTCTTAACCAAGTACATAAAAAAACGATAGTAAAAATAGTTATCGATAGTTTTTTTTAAACTATCAAATCATTCGATAGTTTTTTTTATCGATTGTATAGTATAGTAGTTTAGACAACCAATTTCGGTGTCTAAAGTTAGACATTCCTTAGTCTGCTATTATACGGTGAAATTTGTTTCATGAAACAACTTCGAATTCTTCTTTGTTCTGTCATTCCGTGTCGCAAGTGCTATTATACGATGAAATCCAGTTTCATGAAACTAGTTTCACATTTCTCTTTATCTTTCATTCGCTGTTTTTATTTTTGGGGAAAAATAGTTATCTAGTAGTGCCTGCTTGCTTCAAAACCTCTTCTATTGGCAATTGAAAAACAAAGAAGTCATTATTACTAGTATTATTACTTATTTTTGAACCAAATGAAACAGAATAAACAAAAACACGAACAAAGACAAAGAGAATAGTGATGTGTCGGTATCATAAACCGAGTCAAACCGAGTTGAACCCAAACCGAGTTGACTCGGTTTACATTTTTTCAAACCGAGTTGGCAAACCGAAGAAAAAACCGAACAGTCAACCAAATAATTAAAATGAAATTAATGCAAGCAGACCGAGTTCACTTGAACATAATCAAAACTACCCTCCTTTAGTTGCGGTCTGTGCCAAACACAATGCACTTATACATATAAAAGTCCATAGTCGAGCGGTAGTAGTATATAAAGCATCAAAGCAAGTGAGTTACTTGCGCAGGCATACAGAAACACACATCTGTTAAACTAGATGTTTTTTTGTTTTTTTGATTGTCGTCTGTTAATAGGTAGACGGTTTGAATGTTTTGGGTACATATTGCTACTCGAGTTAGGAATTAATTGTCTGTAAAATATCCAGAGTCAAGTCAAACCGAGTTGGACTGCGCATTGCGTTAATTTCTTTCTTGTGTGACTTTTTTTTTAATTCATTTTGATTAAATCAGTTTATTTTGATTGAAAATTTTGCTTTTTTTCTATTTTTCAAAACATAGTATTGAAGGAAAAAGCGCAAATTTATTTTTGTAAACCGAGTTAGCTAACTCGAGTTACAACTCGGGTTAATCAAAATCCAACTCGGGTTAACTCGGTTTGTAAATTTTACGGTTTGGCACATCACTAAAAGAGAAACGTCAAAGCTGTTTCACCAAACCATAGCCCATACGACAGTTTCATGAAACAAATTTCTCCGTATAATAGCAGACTTAGACAGCGATGAAATTCTGTTCAAAGAGCTGTCCAAAATTAGACATACTTTGGAATGGGATTATAAATACGACTGAGAGTTTCTTTGTTTTGTACAGAGGAACAAAACAATAAAAAAAGGGAAAGACTAAAAAGAGAAAACAATAACAAGGAACGACGAACCATCATGTTGGTAGCACTAAACATTCCAATAATATTCAGTGCCACCAAAATGCCGGTTCTTTCGTTTTAATAATAATGCATCTGTTTAATGGATCACTAATTACCTAAATCTTTTAGTTTAGTCCAATTGTTCTTTAGATTAATATTTATAGTATTGATAGATGTTTTCGTTTTATTGACGCATTTTCTTAATAATGCTCTTTATTATTATTTTTTTTTCTATAGGTAATATAGAATTTATCTGTTCATATATAAACATTTCTTTCTTTTGTCTTTTTTAATATACAGGGTAGTTCGACGAAGGAAGTGAAATTCCCATTACTACTGAAAGAAAATAAGAAGGGGATTATTTTTACGTTTTAATAATGCATTTGTTAATTGTATCACTAACACCTAAATCTCTCAATTTAATTTCCTTATTCTTTAATTTATAATTATAGTCTGTAAGTACCTGTTATGCTCATTTTTAATTCTTAATAATCTTTTTTATTATTTTTTTTTTATTTTTCTATGGGTACTATAAAATTATCTGTTCGTAAATCGTATGTAAAAATTTTTTTTTTGTCTCGTTCTAATGCATATAGCAGTTAGGCGAAGGATTCTATATAAAAAAAAGGATAGGAAGGAATTCCTTCGTTTAACAATGCATCTGTTTAATGGATCACTTCGCACCAAAAATTTTGTTTAATTTTTTTTTATTTTTTATTTTCCTTGTTCTTTAAGTAATATTCTTATGTACCTGTTGTATTCTTCTTTTTTTTTGCCACATTTTCATAATAATGATCTTTATTACATATTGTTATTGTTATTATTTTTTTTTTTTTTTTTTTTGCTATAGGTACTAATAAATTATCTGTTCGTAAATAAATAAATATTTTATTTCCTTTTGTCTATTTTCAAATGCAAGGGGCAGTTAGGTGAAGGAAGCTTTAATCGCGTTACTACTGAGATTTAATATGCCAGGGATTATCCCCTGAGATTATTTGAGTCTGCTTTGGTGTAGAAACTTGGGAGGTGAAGGGGGTCATCAGACCTATCACTAAATAGCTCCTCTGAGCTCCTATTGAGAATACTAACCGGTGAGGGATAGTATCTATCCTGCACCGAAAATATTATGTTCTCTTCAAAAATTTTTTTTATAATTGGATTTTCATGATGTTCTAAAGTGCGCAGTCTTTTGGATGCCAGGTTCGTAAGGTATGGAAGTAATGGTGTTATACCTGATTCTGTGTATAATATTTCGTTTCGATGCCATTTTCCACTGGCCCTTCTGTATTTTGAGATGCACTTTCGAATAATTGTTCTTTCAAATGCTTGCAGCTCTTTAGCCACCGTTGGTGAGATACGAATCCATGAAAGAAAGCCATAAGCTACAACTGGTCTAATTAAAGTCTTATACATTAGCAACTTTGTGCCTCTGAATAAGTCTGCCGAATTTAAGAGCCTCTTAAGTAGCGCCGACGCTATTTTGCCTCTCTGAAGAGCATGTCTTGCGTGTTTATTCACTTTTAGTTTCTCATTTAGCCACACTCCCAGGTACTTAATATCTTTTTTGAGTGGTGCTCTTGTTCCATTGATCCTAAGTTCTAGGTGCTTGCTCTCCCTTACTGCTAAATGATGACCCCTAGGCGACGCATTTCTAAAACATATAAATTCACATTTGTTGCTGTTCACTTCGATAGCCCAGTCTTTAAAGTAGCATAGCGCGAGATTTAGGTGTTCTTTCATTTTAGAGAGAGCCTCTCTAGGCCTCTCGTGATTGGCTAGAATCATGGTGTCGTCAGCATATTGAGCCGACACCGAGTTGCTTGCAGTCGCGTTTGGAAAATCATATAGGAAAATGTTAAAAAGAAGCGGTCCAAGGATCGAGCCTTGAGGAACCCCGGAATTCATCTTGATTTCTTGGGAGAGCACACCATCCATATCAATCCTCAACACTCGGTTGTCTAAGAAGCTTTTAATGATTTTAATAATGATCTCCGGAAAGTTAAGGGTAATGAGTTTTCCAACTAGACCATTGTGCCATACGGCATCAAACGCTTTTCTAAGATCTATTGAGCTGGCTACTGTGCATTTTTTTAATCTCAAGTTTTCCAAAATAGTGTTTTCAATAAAGAGAATGGCGTGCTCGGTTGCGTGGCCCTTCCTAAAGCCGAACTGCGAATGTGGGAGGATGTTTTTCTCCGACACGAAATCATTAATCCTTTCTAGAAGAATTTTTTCGAAAATTTTCCCTAGGTTGGAGAGCATCGAGATGGGTCTTTAATTTTCAACGTCAGAATCATTCTTATTCTTTTTCAAGAGAATCAGTTTCGCGCATTTCCATGGGGTTGGGAAAAAACTATTGTTAATACAATTATTTATAATTTTTGTTAAAGTTGGAGCAATGGATGATTTAACCTTTTTAATGAGAAAATTTGATATGCTGTCTAATCCTGCCGATTTTTTGTTGTTTAGGCCTTCAATTATACTTTCAACTGTCGCTGGGTTGACATACTCCTCTCTGCACGCCAGAGACGAAGGAGAATTTTGGGAAAATTGGCAGATGCTGTCATCTCTAGCCCAAGCTGAAAAGGAATTAGTCAAGGTATTCACGTTCAACGTTGACATGATGTTTGAGGAAACTTTGGGTTTGTAAAGTTCCGAATAGAACTCCGTCAGCCTTTTAAGTTTGTCTTCCGCCGAATTGTAGGTGATACCTTGATATGTGAGGGGCTCAAACTTGATTACGACTCCTTTTTTTTTCCTCCCAGTAAGAAAGTTCATTTCTTTGAATGCATTACTGCTAGGTTTTAGCGCTCTTAGGCGGTCCCTAAAGTTATTATTTAGATCTATTCTGACCGCATCTTTTATTATTTTGCTTAGGCAAGCGATTCTAGAAGCTAATTCTGTGTATTCTTGATTTGTTTTATTCCCAGCCCTATGGAATACTCGTTTTAATTTTTTCTTCCAAATTTTTCTGGTTTTGAAAAGATCAAGTGTCTGTGTCGAGATTTTAAGTCTAAACTTTTTTGGTTGGTTCTGTGTTGAGTTTCGACTCACACAGCTTTGCAGGGATGAGCAAACCTCTGCGATACATTCATTGATTTCGTCATTTGAAAGATTTCTGTCTTCCGGTATTTGTAATTCTTCCAAACTATTCAGAAAATCTGAGTTTAGAGAGTTCCAGTTTGTATCTTTAACTGAGTGGTTTAGACTAGGAATGGCGGGTAAAAACGAGATTTCGCTGAAATTCACAGTTAGAAAAACTGGATGGTGGTCTGAAATTAAGTCTAGTGTAACACAGGCAAAGTTCCTTGGCCTCCCAGGTGGGCTTGTGAGATTGTTCGAGATGATAAAAAAATCAATATAAGACGAGGATCTCGGGAAAGTAGGCCCGTCTGTGACTAATATGTCCATTTCCAAATGGTTACCGTTTGAAAACCAGTTGTACAGTTGTGATCCATTCGTGTTTATTTTAGAGTCTCCCCAAAAAGGGTGCCTAGCATTAAAGTCTCCCCCTATGACGTAAAACTCCGGAAAATTTAGTTGAGCTAGCAGATCATCCATTGCCTGCATAAAATAGAGAAGAGCTTAAAAAGTGGTGACTGAAAAGGATGTTATTTTTGACAAGGATTGGATTCCCGTGCCACGTCCTTGATCATTTCTGATGAAGGAGTAGCCCGTAAAATTTCTTGTGTATCTTGCTGAGAGGCGAGTTTCCTGTACTAATAGAAAATGTGGGAGGAGATCCGAGAGTATCAAATCCAGCTCAACCACTTTGTCATTACTTATTAGCGATTTAATGTTGGTGGTAATAAGGTTTACGTTCATTTATGGAGTAAGGGAGGCAATAAAGCCTAAGTAAGCCATCGGCTTATCGTCTTTGTTAAGCTTCTTATAAGCTGGCCAGAATTCTTTAATCCTGCCCATCAAGTCTTTCAGTGAAATACCGAATAGGTTATTAGACTCCTTTATCAAATCCGCGAAGTCATTCTTACAATTTTCCGAATTACTTTTAGAGACCTCAGGATGGCTGAATGTTTGCCTTGTGAGTGGCACATTACGGCCGTCACCCCTTGCCATATCAGCATATGACCTTCCGTTAATTGGCAAATCATTTCGAATTGTATTTGAGTTTACTTTTCTTGACAACATATTTGCTCTTTTCGAACATCCTGAAAAATTAGCTGGGTGGCCGACTTCACCACAGTTCACACATTCTGTTGACTCTCTACCCATTTCTGAAGTGACTTTACATTGTCCTTCCAAGTGCTTTTCCCTGCACTTCACACATCTAACCTCAAAGGCGCAATATTGACTAGAGTGTCCAAAACGTTGGCATCTAAAGCACTGTAGTGGGCCTCGTCTATCGAATTTCTCCCATCTTATCTTATGGAAGAGGAGGAACTTGATTTTCAACATTTTTAGTAGGCTCTCCTTGTTTTTGACTACGCACGTGTACGTGTCCAACCCTATTTCGTTTTTTCTCGACCAGCTCGTGGAAAATTCTTTGATTTCTACTATTTCAATCGACGGGTCTAAATCCTGTATCTCCCCTTTCACCTCCTCACAGCTTATCCCTCCTGACAGCCCCTTTAATAGTATTGCCTCATTCCTAAGCGACTTCGGTTTAAATGAGAAGGCATCTACGTGAGACGCCTTGAAATTCTCCATGAAAAATCTATGGAGCTCTACATCTCCTACTAACAACTTCATTCTCCCATAGCCCTTATTTTGGAATCTTATAAGATTAAGTTTATTAGGAAAATTTTCTTTCATAAATTTAAGAAGAGTGCTCGATTGCACTCCCTTTGCAAATATTGGTGGGCACCAATCGATCACTCTTTCCCCGTTCAAATTTTCATTGTTTACAATTTTTTTTTCTATTTTTTCATTTTTCATTTTTTCATTTTTATTTAAAGAATTCAAATTTATATAATTGTCTGAATTATCTTCTAAATCATTAAATAACGCAAACCTGTTGCTCCTGTTAGTCTTCTCTTCCTGTTGTTTTTTCGCTGGCATCTCGTTGCCCTCAGTTGAGATTCTTTTCCTGCTTCTCACTTTATTTAGCAGCTCCTGGTCGTTTGCTAATAACTTTTTTAGGTTCAAATCCAAGCCTGTTGGCATCACTTTCCCCGACGTGTAAGTATGGTCTTGCACCATTTTCGATGATGATGTTGGCAGCACTTGGCTTCGGTTTTTTTCCACGCTGGAAGTGCCTGGAATTTGGTTTGATAGTTGTGGTAGTGTTTTACTTTCCACAATCATAACGCTATGTTTGTCTGCGTTTGGCTTGGCGTCGTCCAAAATAACGGGACTTGCTGCTTCGTTACCTCTTTCTTGAGGCTGTTGCTGTACCTGCTTCTCATCTTGAGACTCCATTTCGTGATCATCACGATCCCACCACTCATCGCCATCGTCTAGGTTTTCATAGACCCTCAATTTGTCCTCCGCACTCAGTAGTTGCGAAGGAAGCACTATTTTTCTGCATTCCGAAATGGAAATGTCCGGGGGTATTCCACCCTCCATGTTCGGTTACAGTTTCACTATGCTTTTTATTTTATTTTGTCTCCACTTTGGAAGCTTATTTTACACTTTTTGTTTCAGAAAAATTTTTTTTTGATTTTTAAGTTTTTTTTTTTTGCATTCACCGCGGCACTAAAATTCACAACCTTCTTCAGAGAGATCCCAATCGAAAGTCTGAAGAGCAGGTTGAAGTGTGTTAAAATTTGACGTTTCTAGAGATGGAGAAATTTGTTTTTGCATTCAATTCAAACAACGAAATATGAATCAAGAAAAAAAACGAAGGCAGGCTGGAAAACCATATAATAAATGTTAGTTTGAAGTCAATTAATTTATATAAATTCACAGTCACCGTCTAGCTTTCATAGCGTTCACTTCGTGTTGACTTTCTCCTGTGGTAGTAATTAAGTTATTTAATAACAACTTGTTTTCTGTTTCGCTCTTAAAGAGCTTATCTCTATTTATTTTTGATTATCTACACAACCTCGTGTCAATTTTTTTCCTTACTTGCAAGAAATTTTCAAGGTAAGGATGGCCCCGGGGCCAGATAAAACCAATCCCGGGAACAGGTTCGATATTCTTGCAGATTCCTCTCTAGAATTCGAACCAAAATCAAAGAAGAACAAGCGTTCCTCCTATATTATATATATATTCCCATTACTACTCAATGCTTCACATACTATAGACCCTTAATTTATAACAATATCGCCAGCTGACGAAACGAAGCCTTTGTCTTCCGTAAGTATTTTCGTTCTTAGAAAAGCAATTGATGGAATAAGTACGGAATATGAAAATATTTCGCAACTAAGAGATGGCAGTATTCTTATTTTGACAAAAACACAAAAAATAGCCGATAGTGGCATCACTGGTTTTTTCTGTGTTGGTTTACGTGTAAATTAGCTCCGATTATTTTTTCATTTTTTTGATAGTTAACCTTTTATTTAATTGTGTTCCTTATCAGTTTTTTCTTTAATAACAGCCTGTTAATTCTTACTAATAATTCATTGTATAGTGTTGTGTCTATTTAGCATTTATGCTTTCGTGAAGTTATTTGTTAAATTATTCTTGGTAAGCCATTGCATGAGTAATAAACTTTCCTACATACCTACATTTTCCTACTTCAATCTCTCTTAGATCGTAGTTTACCACTAATCTGAGTGTTATCCACTAACTAAAAAAAAAAAATAAACAAAAATTACTCTTGAGTGTTTTTCTCTTTATTCATTTTATATTTTGTTCACAATTTACACGTTTACCTCCTTTATTAAATAAATATAAAATTTTTTTTATCATAATTTTACACGTTCTATTTCAATATATTCTTCAGAGCAGGTGCTAGGAGCTTCGACTTTGAATCTCAATAACTCAGGATCAATCCCGGTACTTCCCTTGAAAAATTTTTATTTTTTATTTTTTTTTTCTTTCTTTTTTTATTATTTCTGCTATTTTCATTTTGATTTGTTCAGAAAATTTTAAATTAGAAAATGAATTGCGCAGCAGACAAGTGCATTGATAGCTCCAACAACAACCCACTTTTTGCCTGCTTTGGCCCATGTGGCAAGGCCTTCCATGCAAAATGCGTTGGTTCTACTAGTGCATTTATTGAAAAAGTAACTGCATCGAAAATTGCTTTTTGGTACTGCAGCAACTGCAGAAAAATTTCTCTTTCTCAATTAGCCTTTAAGTTAGAATCATTTAAAAATGATATAACAAAAATATCAAAGGGCATTAATGAAATTTCAAGCTGTTTTAATATAGCAGTTGCTAATGTCAACTCATTCTCTAGCGCCCAGTACTCGGTAGATATTTCTACCTCTACTGACGACTTAGACTTTCAACTTCCTCCTATTCCTTCTAATTCCTACCAATCTTTAAAATCCAGTAAGGGTTTGAAGAAAAAACAGGACAGCGTGTCCTCTGTAATTGTTGGTACGAAACGAAGTGGTTTGCGAAGCAATGTAGCTACACCTCTTAACTCAAATGTGACTGAAATACTCAACTTAAGCTCTTCTGTTCAGCCTAGTCCAATTGAGCCTTATAATTCAAACATGACTGAAATAGTCACTTTAAGCTCTCCAAACTCACCTAATCCAATCGAATCTGTCGCCCCTATGGTTTCGAACAATGAGGCTATTATAATATCTGATCATGATAGACCCCCACGGTTTGTGGAATCAGTGCCTAAACCAAAGACTATATTTATATCTCGTCTCAAATCAGATACTACTCCAGAAGATATAATTTTCCACCTTAAAACTAATAAATGCATCACAAACGATTCGTTTGTTAGGTGTAATAAAATAAGTAAGCCTAACAACTATGTGGCTTCTTTTAAGATTATTGTTTCTCCAACGCTTTTTGACCCTATTTGCAACCCTCAGATTTGGCCGGCCGATACTCTTATTAAAGAATTTTCAGCTCGTCATAGTAAAAGTACCGTCAATAAGGGACCAAAAAACTTGAAAGTATCTCCCTCTTCTACCAAAATGTAAGAGGGCTTCGCAGTAAAACTGCTAATCTCTATAACAACTCCCAAGCATTCCCTCATGACATTTTTGCTCTGACTGAAACTTGGCTTAACTCTGCCATTTTAGATACTGAATTGTTTGACCATGAATACTTAGTGTATAGAAAAGATCGTTCCTACAATAAACCCTCCGAAGTTGGAGGTGGCGTACTTACTGCTGTTCGTAGCAAATATATGTCTTCTCTTATAACCTTTCCATTTGATTTAACTGTAAATGTATTATGTGTCAAAGTCTTAATCAAATCAAAAATTGTTTATATCATTAATACATATATTCCACCAAAGAGCTCTGCTTCATCTTATAAAGAATTAACGTTAGTTTTAGATTATATTAATGAATTGCTGTGCGTTGAAAATTAAAAAATAAATATAAAAGAAGACGAAATAGTTAGTGAACTTAAATCACAAAGGTGTCATTGAAGTTTTCAAATTTACAAAAACAGTAGAAAACACACGACTTGCAACTGGCTTAATGCTCTTCACTTTTGATAGGTATCAACCACCATCTACAGTTCAAATTGCTTGGTATAAAACCAAAGTGCAAGAATATATCCCCAACCCTATGCGGTGTAGAAATTGCCAACTCCTTGATCATACAACCAAAAGATGCGTCAAAAACAAAATGTGCGAAAACTGTAACCTTCCACCTCACGATCCTGCAGAATGCACGCGTATTATGTGTGCTAATTGCTCTGATAAGCATCCATCTTCATCAACAACGTGCACAAAATATTTAAAAAATAAAGAAATATTGACGATCAAAACGCGTAATAAGTGTAGTATGGCTGAAGCGAAACGCACTTATAATCTTATGAACCCCACTACACCACCATCGAGTAATGTCACATACTCCCAAAAAGCAAAAGAAAATCTACCATCCACTAATAGTGTTAATAATATTAAAACAAACACAAATAAATCCATCACGAACACAACTCTTCTTTCAGCCAATAACAACACAACAAATAATTCACTAGTAGAAATGTCATCAACACCTAAAGCTGGTGTTTCTTCACACATTCCTACTTCATCAACATCCTCGATTCAAAAAACAGAAAATCGCACTTCGGCGCTCAATCGCCCACTTCCCGCGCCCCCCCTCACTTAAAACACAAACAGTAATTCAACCAATTTCAGCAAATTCAGATTCACTCCAAAGCTCACCCATTGCTTCAATCACTAATAACCTAATAAATAACAACTCGTATTATATGCAAACTTCAGATACAGATGACAATGTATAACAATAAACAAATCTCCTTTAACACTAGGTCGCAGACATCACTGGCGGAAGGCGGACTGGGTACATCCCAATCCAACTCCCGCCAGGGGTTGCTGCGGCCCAATCAAACTGATCACCTAAAATTTCATGACACCAAAATTAATATTATACATACAATGGAATATTCAAGGCTTCCAAAATAACTACGACGAATTAAATATTCTCATAAAACAATTCTATCCTCAGATCATATCGATTCAAGAAACTCATTGCGCGTATAATTACACACCTCACATACCTAAATCTTTTACAGGCTACTTCAAAAATTTCCCCGAAAACACAACATCAAAACAGGGTATTGGAGTTCTAATCAAGAAAAACATTCCACATTCCAAAATTTCTATAGCTTCCAACATATTAGCTTTAGCGGTTGAGGTGCAACTATCTTTCAAATTTACCCTGGTTTCAATTTATATACTACCTGGTCAAAAATTCTCGAGAGATGATCTAAAAAACATTATTAATCAAATAACAACACCAATTCTTTTGACAGGTGACGTTAATTCGTGGAGCGTTCTCTGGGGATCACCAAAAACTAACCACAGAGGTTCGAATCTTGTAATTTTGAACGATGGCTGTCATACGCACTTTTCCGCACATAACACCCTAACGCACGTCGACATAACTTGCTGCTCCGGTGAATTGCAAAACAAAATCTCTTGGCAAATTTTAGATGATCTCCATAATAGCGATCATTTTCCTATATTGGTTCTACCTACGCGCAACATATGGTTAACCGTAAATTCAAAACGCATTTTGCTGACTGGGCTTATTTTCATAAGCACATATCAGAATACCTCTCAAACAATAAACCCTAAACCAATATAAATAAAGAAGCCGCCCTCTTCAATAAAGCCATTCGAACAGCAGCCAACCAAGCTATTCCCAAAACCTAAAAGAACTGTTGCATGGTGGAACCTGCAATTGAACGCTTTACGAACAAAAAAATGAACGCATGGAGATTATTCAAAAAATATCCAATGCAAGCTAATTTAATCTCATATAAAAAGGCAAATGCTCTATTTCGAAGAGAACTTAAATCTGCTAAAGCTAAAAGTTTGATTGACTTTACGTCTTCAATTAATCCAAGTACAACTTTAACAAAAATCTGGCATAATATTCGATGCCTTTAGTTCAGATTATATCGAACAAAAAAATCTAGCTCTACATTCTCACAGTGATGAGGAATTTACTTCTCCTTCAGCAAAATTAATCGAACATAAAATTTCATACCTCAAGTTCAAAAGTTGTCTGAGCAAACTTAAAGGAAAAACACCTAGTCGAGACAGAATATCTTATCCAATGTTAGTACATCTTCCTCACTCAGCAGAATCAAGACTAATAAAACTGTATCTACAATATGGTGCTAGACGTCGGTATTATTCCTCAAAGTTGGAAGCAAGCAACATTGTTTCCTTTGGCAAAGCCAGGTAAAAATATTAACAGCGTAAATGGTTATAGACCTATTTCACTCATACCATGTATCGCCAAAGTACTGGAAAAAATTGTAGCTAAGCGTTTGCTTTGGTTTATAACAACAAAAAAACTAATAAAACCTAATCAAGTTGCTTTTCAACCTAATAAAGGGTGTGCGGATGCACTACTTCACCTTGATTTTTATATATCTAATGCCCTTTCTGCCCGGAATCACGTAACAGTTCTTTCGTTAGACTTTGAAAAAGCGATTGACAAGATTGGTATCCATGTTGTTCTCAACAAATTAAAAAACTGGGGAATTGGTTCAAAAATGTTTAATTACATCAAGGCATTCCTCTCTAACAGAAAAATATGCGTCAAATCAAGCAAGGGATTTTCTCCATTTTGCGACCTAGCAAACGGGATTCCCCAAGGATCCCCACTATCTGTCATCTTATTTATCATAGCCTTTGACGATTTAAGCTCAATCATATTAAGCCATAAACAGCTAGATCACACAGCCTATGCCGATGACTTTTACATTTTATGTAAACATAACGACCCAACATCCGTAAACACTCTACTTTCAAACGTCGTTCATGATATCATAACCTGGTCCTCTCGATCTGGAGCTAAGATATCACTCGATAAATGTGTAAAACATTGCATTTCTGTCGAAAGACCTCATGTAAAAATATTCCTTTTTAATATAATAATATTAACATATTAAATGTTGAAAGTTTAAGTATCTTAGGTTTGGTTTTTAACAAAAGATATAATTGGAAGACTCATTGTTCTGAATTAAAAAAAAGACTTTATAAAAGTACAAATGTTATTAAATATTTAGCAAGCAAAAAGTGTAACGTGCATGTAAATACCTTATGTTATGTAACAAAATCTTTAGTTCTAAGACTATGGGCTTTTTATATATGGCAACTCACCAAAATCTACATTGAACACCATCAAACCACCCTATCATCATAGCGCTCGAAGGAGTCTTAATGCATATCCAACAAGCACTATCAAAAATATGCTAGTTGAAGCCGGACTCCCTACTATAGAAGAACGGATCGAATCGATTAGGACAAAACTTTACGTAAAATTATCATGTTCTAACGGGTCAATTATCGATAGAGACGTTGCAATAGCTTTGAAGAGTACAAACCTAAAACGAATACCTTCGGCTATATCAATATCAATAAATGCTGCAAATAACTTAGGAATAACTGCTAAAAAAATGAAAAATTACCTGTCAAAATTTCCACCATGGTCGCTCCAAGCCGATTCCTTTATAATGGAATTGACAAAATACAACAAAAACAACACCTGCTCTAAAATATATGGTCAAGCTTTCCTTAGCATCTCATCAGAATTCAAAAAGAATGGTTGGAAATTTGCTTTCTCTGATGGATCAAAAAACGCACAAACCACATCGTTTGCATCAGTATGGGAAAATCGTTCCTTAATTTGCATAGGATCTCTTGATAACAATGCATCTATTTTTACTGCTGAAGCTTTCGCCGTCCTTAAAACAATTAATACCTGCACATCAACTGCTGGCAAATTTGTCATCGCGTCAGACAGCCTATCCGTGATAAAAGCAATAAAAAATCCCAATCACAATACTAACTTGATTTCAAGAATCCGTGATTGTATTATAAACAACAATAAAAAATTAAAACGAATGTGGGTACCCAGTCACATGGGTATTAAGGGAAACGAACTTGCTGACAAAACTGCTGTTCAAGTCCAACATATACCAACTTATAATTTTGTCACAATTAACCGACTTGATCTGCTTCACGATATCGGTCAAAAGCTTAAAGCAAAATATATATACTATTGGAACAATTACCAACATCATTACTCAAACATCAATAAAGAAAAAGCACGCCCAATACTTCCAACAACAACAACGAACTTAATGAATGTATGCTACATAAGATTGCGCCTTGGTCATACAATATCGACCCACCAACACCTCCTCCGAAAAGAAAGCCCGCCAATATGTCGAAACTGCAACTATCTTTTTGATATTGCCCACCTACTAAATTTGACCTGTCCTACCTCAGCAACTCACCAACAACCACCAACATCCATCATCAACGCCTTACAAAACCCTAGTCAAAAAAATATAACAAAAATTTACGAATTTGTAAAAAAAAACACAATTTAAAAGTCTAAAAGTCTATCCGATTAAAACACATGTAAATAATATACTAGCCTAAAACAATATCTTCCTCTTATTTTTTTATTTGTTTCTCACTCTCTTTCATCTTTTCTGTTTATCTTATATGTACATAATTATATAGTAATACAAATTATTTATGTCAGAGGCGTAAGTTGAGAAACTCCAAAATAAAAGAGCAAAATCAAAAAACATACCATTTTTCAAACCTTGATTAATCGGAAATGGTTAGTCTGAGAAAATTTTTAATAATTTAATTTTCTACAAAAATATTTGTCGTTACATTTATTGCGCTCAAAATAATTGAACAGTTCTGACGCTCAAGTAAGGTAAGGTCTAAGAAATATAAAACACGATTGATAGACCTCTAAATAATTTTTTTTTGAGCTCAAATTCTTTTTTTAGCTATCCTTAACAATATTTTCAATATGGATTTTGAAACAAAAAACAAAGAATATTAAAAATAAGTACATATTATAAAAATTTAAAAAAACGGCTACGCATAGATTTAGCTACTGCAATTATCTAAATTAAAAAAAAAAAAATTTTAATCGGTTTATTTGTCTTTAAGAAATCTATGGGACAAGTTCGTAAAAAGTAGTTCAGATAAAGCGTTTAAAGTTTTTCATGATTTTTCCGAAAAATTGATTTAATCTTATTTTTAACTTCCCGGTTAGGGAGAGCTATTAGTCCTGTATTAGGTCTGTTCGTTGAACTTTCCCCAGGGTTGACCCAGGTTTTCTTGACAACCCTATGAGTTGTCAAAAAAATCTGGTTTTTCCACTCCTCAAAAAACGCTAAACCACAAATCACCACACATCCCTGTCATTAAAAAAAAAAAATACATGCCATTTGACAGCCCTCGAATCGCCACATTAAATTCATAGAATTTCCATTGTCCACCGTTAACGCCGAGGCGATCGTTACAGAACTGGTTACTGGTGGGGTAAAGTAACCTCCCACGGAACTAACGCGAAAAATATAGGACGACATGAAAAACAACAAGAAAAATCTATGTATTAGACAATGAGTAAAAGCATTTTCATATTTCATATATTTAAGACAAATAATTTTCACATAATCACTCCACTCGAACTTTTCGAACCCAAAATTTAATTTTTTAAACTTAATTTGTCCAATATAGAAAACGTGTTTACCTTTCTATTTAAAATTGCTTCAAACTTACAAGAATTTGATAACATAAACCCATGCAGTTATTATTCTTAGTCTCCTTTTCGTTCTTTTGGTTATTTACTTTTGTTTTTTTCTTTTAAATATCAAGAGTGATTCTTACATTTTTATATATTTAGAGCACAATTTTTATTTTTTTTATTTAACCAAATGAGTTCGTTTTCTTTCAATTTCAAAAATAATAAAGGTGTAGGAGAGCGATTGTTTGTATTTTTTATTGTTTTTTATTTTAACGATTATATTTTTATTACATGACGGATCGGTTTTACAAACTGGAACGCATCACATAGCATATTTCCTAGTCCATTCTCGTGCCAGCTCATTATATTTTTCTCTATCAGTTTTATATATTCTTGCAATTTCAGGAACGAGTGGATCGTCAGGGTTGGGGTCACAAAGAAGAGAACAAATTGATAGTAAAACTGCAAAGAATTCTTATAAATACTTCGGATTAATTGATTGATTTAAGAAATACCTTTTGAAATAGTCAATGCTGGTGACCATTGAGACCTCAAAATGTCGAGACAAATGGAACCGTTGCTGTTAATGTTAGGATGGTATATGCGAGTTGTGAAAGCCACTTTTGGCGGTTTGAATGGATAATCTGTTGGAAAATGAATTGTTAAGAAAAACACACCACCTTGATATGGGCTATCCGGCTTTAAAATAAAGAGGAAATCTTATAACTTCAAAATAGACATTTAATTTATTTTTGGCTTACAGGTCCCATTATTGTTGCTTGCCAATGAAACACTGAAATAAAAAAATTAAAGAATTAGTTAAGCATAAGCTCTATAAAATTCAAAAGTTAGTTCAGGATACATATAGACTTAGAAAGTGGCAACACTGAATTTGGTGTGCAAAAGTGCAAATTTATAGTTTCCGGGAAAATATTCTGTTTTAACTTACTAAATATCAATAAAAATCAATAAATATATGTAAATGGAGTTTGATCTTTGTGACGATACGTCACGTTTTTTCTCTGCCACCGCCGAACCACCTACAGCTCACCCTACGAGTTGCACCATCTACTCGTCTCGGCACAAGTAACATGGGCACCAAGAAATAACATACGCAGCCACATAAAATTGTACACATTGACCCAGCAAACGCCGAAAGCCAACCGTATGCGCAGACACACTACTCGGTTGGTAAACATTATCAGTCGTATTTATAATCTCATTCTAAAGTATGTCTAACTTTGGACAGCTCTTAGAACAGTGCCCAACTCCAAATCGTATTTATAAACACTTCCATCGCTGTCTAAGGAATGTCTAACTTTAGACACCGAAATTGGTTTTCTAAACTGTGGCTAAAGTGATATTTGATAGAACAAAAACAATTTTGTTGAACATGTCACAATCATAACACACTGTTGAGAGTGTTAAGATCGAAAAAAGTAAGTAGTTTGAGGTGCAAAAACACTACAACATTTTCATTTATAAATTGCACAAATTTCATCATTTTATGAGACTTGGAAAAGGTGTAAAACAAAGTCAAATCAGCTGTTTTTTTGGTCTGGTTCAAGTCCTACGCCACACTCTTTCAGAGCCTTTTAGTTGTTGTACTCTGTAACGAAGCGTTACACCTTTTTACCGAGACCGACCGACCACCTTCCCCGCATCATATTTTTACTCGACCGAATCAAGTGGCCGCACATACCCCCAGTCTCCCCTACAATTTATCAAAACAAAGCACGTCAGCCAATCAGCGTTCACCAAAGAACCAAAGGCAAAATTACTTGGTCGTTTGCACACACAAGCTGGCTACGTACCACAGCAGCAGTCAAGGTTGAATTTCGTGTAGGCAAATGTGCGCTGAGACTATGCTATGGTTGCATGGCAAACGATGGTTGTATAAAATTAATTATTTTCTTGTGGTTCTCATGTGCCAAGGGCATGGCAGAGGGACCGCCTCTTTTCATGATAAGTTGTATAATTTCAGAGACCAGTGACGTTCGGATAATAGACGTCACATTTACTTTTTTCCAAGTGGTCTATATGGGGAAGTGATCGCAACACCGAAAGTCAGTCAAATCACAGCAGTGTTGAGTTGTGCATTACCAGTGAATTCCAGTGTTGCAAAACCAAAGCAAGTAAAGTGAAATCAACTAGTTTGACCGTGGGCATAATAAGTGAAGGCGAACCGAACCAGAGGTAGCGGTAGGTAAGTGAATTTAGAAAGGATAAATTGTGAAGGTAGCCACCGGGCAAATAATTGTGCGGGACGTCTCGTATGGGCCGTGCAATTGTTTGGACAGTCTGCCAAAGCAATTTAATAGGAGAAAGTAGTGCCTAGGTAGCCACCGGGCAAATAATTGTGCGGGACGTCTCGTATGGGCCGTGCAATTGTTTGGACAGTCTGCCAAAGCAACTTTATATAGGGAAGTAGAGCCTAGGTAGCCGCCGGGCAAATAATTGTGTGGGACGTCTTGCATGGGCCATACGATTGTTTGGACAGCCTGCCGAACATAGATTGTTTAGTGTCATACCGGACGTGCATGCATGGGCAGTTGACACTGAACCATCATATTGGCATAAGACCGATTAGGTTAGTTAGTATACCGTGCCGCTATCCACGTACTGCTTACCGCCTACCTGACGTCAACTCCAGAAGCCGAACACCGCCATTCAAATCCGAGGCCGAATTTCCGGGAGCTATTGAAGTTCAACTACACCGGGGAAAAACTTATAAACCCCAACATTGTCCTCCGATAGGAGTATTTTGTATTGTAAGATCTCAATTAAATAAATTATAACGTTAACCTTAATCTTTTTCCGAGTTGGCTATTCGTTGAAAAGTTGGACAGTAAGCAACCCAAGTCTTAATATCGCTTCCTTGGGGAATACCTTGGACCCGCTGAGTTATACCCCAGCTGGAAACAAAAGAAGCATCACAAATTGGCGCAACCACCGCTCCTCTTACTAGCCAACACACCGATAATGGAATAGGGTTAAGACATCCGTCAGGCCCCCAGTTCCCGCACCGTTTTCCGTTGAGTTACGAGGCAGAGTTAATGAATGTCGTACGGAAGTGGGGCCTCCGCTTTGATTCCTCGGGACAGCCGTTAGAGTTTTTGGAAAGGATCGAAGAGCTTGCTCGATGTTACGAGATACCGCTTGATCAAATGGTACGCACTCTTCCCGAGATATTCAGAGGGTCCGCTCTCGAATGGCTACGGATCAATCGAGACGATTTTCACAACTGGCAGTCATTCCGTCAAGTATTTACGGGGTACTTCCTACCAGCGCAGTATTATGTCAAATTGGAGGACGAAATTTTACGAAAACGTCAAGGCCCGCGGGAGAAAGCCAAGGACTACATCCGGTCATTTTTGTACCTAGTCCGCCAGCATCCGCGAATGACCGCAGCAGACAACCTGGACCGAATTTACGATAGCCTTAGACCCGAGTACCGGTTATATGTCAAACGAATGGATTTCCATACGCTAGAAGAGCTTATGGAATTAACCGATGAGTACGAATTCATTCGAAAGGAAGATCGACCAAATATTCAGGCCACTACCCCCCAGCACTTTAACCCTTTCGCCGGTTCCCGCAACAACCGACCACCCATAGCCGATAATGCTCTAGCTCCCCGCGTTACGACACCGAACGTACCAAACGATCGAAGCACGCATTGTTGGCAGTGTAAACAGCGCGGTCACAACAAAGCAAATTGCCGACGGCCATTTAGGCTATTCTGTTCCTATTGTGGAGAGGACGGCCGCCTGACGAAAGACTGTCCGTGCCACCAAAGTTCAATAGCCGTTGCGCTCCAGGCAACCCACACCGACCCCCGGTTGTTCGTCGACATAAGCACCAAATCCAGAACATTTCGCGCGCTGATAGACACCGGAGCGACTCGATCATTTATAGGGAAAGAATTACGACAGGTGTGTCGTAGTTTAGGCATGCCCATTCGGAAGCGCCCTCATTCCATAGAGTTAGCCGACGGTAGCTCAACACTGACTACGGAGCATTACACCGTCACCCTGAATTTGGCCAACCAAGCAATGACTAGTGAGGTGACTTACCTACCTACTTTGCGAGAAGATGCTATATTGGGAATGGACTTCTTGGGAAGTGTCGAAGTCGATACTCTATGCTTTGCCACGGAGAAGAAGACACGTAACCTTAAAAAACGATCGCCACCATTTTCTAACCAGGAGTACCTGAACACCAATTCCCGATACCCGGAAATTAAAAGAAGCCACCCATACCGACGTTTCCAGTGTGGTGCTCCCGCAGATATGCCTAAAGTCCAATATAATTTAGAATTGGGCAGTATTAATAACATTTTTCCTCCCAGCGAATTGGCAAAAATAAATTATGCCAGAAATTCCACCCAGTATACCACCAGTTTCCCGACCGATCAGTCGCAATTCCAGAAAATTAAGAAAATAAAACATAAAGAAAATAGTAATAGCGAGACGACCAGTATGGCCCCCATAAAGCCAAATAGATTACCGGACCAAGATCCGTGTTTGAGAAGGCCCACTCGTCCAATGAAGATACGACCGCCCCCTGACCCCAAGCGAGTAGTGCTGCAGTTGGAGAGACCAAGGCAAGCGGCAACCAACCGAAGGGTATCGCTCAAGTTAGCGGAAGCGGTTTTAATCCGAGCACCAACCCCACCTGAAGTAGCGATGACATCCACGAGAGCAGCACGCAATCGAGCAGCCGAGCTATGGTCAAACCGCACCACCACTATGGAGTCTCCTCAGTCGCCACCCAGTACCGATCCACCTTGGCAATTAACGGAGATGTTGATGGTTCCTGCAGCGATCACCCGACAAGCAGTGATCGAAGCCGTGCGCCCACAGTTGGGTTACGACCGACGTAGCGTAGACCCTCGCTTTTCAGACCGCCATAGCCGACCTGGACCCGTTCCAGCAGAGAAACTCCGACAGGCGCCCCTGGTAGTAAGCGAGTTGCCAGCGGCCGCCACTGCACCGGCACCAGCATCCTCTACCGCCAGTACAGAAGTTGCCGTGTTAAGAGGACCAGGCTCAGGTTCCGCCGCACGCCGCCGAGAACGCCGAAAGAGAAAGGCCGCAGAACGAAGAGCCGCCGCACCAATCTAATCCAGATGCCTCTACAACGTTGAATTGTTTTTGTTAATTTCTTTTGTTTGTTGTTTTTTTACTTTTATATGAATTATAAGAATGATTTTTTTTTTTAAGTTAAAAAGAAAAGAAAGAAAAAAAGGGTTTTGAACCATTTAATAAACATATTTATCCCCCAGGTTTTTTTCTCCCCGACCCACCGGGCCAGACGAGAGGGTTCTCGTCTCATTAAGAAAGGGGGGTTTGTAACGAAGCGTTACACCTTTTTACCGAGACCGACCGACCACCTTCCCCGCATCATATTTTTACTCGACCGAATCAAGTGGCCGCACATACCCCCAGTCTCCCCTACAATTTATCAAAACAAAGCACGTCAGCCAATCAGCGTTCACCAAAGAACCAAAGGCAAAATTACTTGGTCGTTTGCACACACAAGCTGGCTACGTACCACAGCAGCAGTCAAGGTTGAATTTCGTGTAGGCAAATGTGCGCTGAGACTATGCTATGGTTGCATGGCAAACGATGGTTGTATAAAATTAATTATTTTCTTGTGGTTCTCATGTGCCAAGGGCATGGCAGAGGGACCGCCTCTTTTCATGATAAGTTGTATAATTTTAGAGACCAGTGACGTTCGGATAATAGACGTCACATTTACTTTTTTCCAAGTGGTCTATATGGGGAAGTGATCGCAACACCGAAAGTCAGTCAAATCACAGCAGTGTTGAGTTGTGCATTACCAGTGAATTCCAGTGTTGCAAAACCAAAGCAAGTAAAGTGAAATCAACTAGTTTGACCGTGGGCATAATAAGTGAAGGCGAACCGAACCAGAGGTAGCGGTAGGTAAGTGAATTTAGAAAGGATAAATTGTGAAGGTAGCCACCGGGCAAATAATTGTGCGGGACGTCTCGTATGGGCCGTGCAATTGTTTGGACAGTCTGCCAAAGCAATTTAATAGGAGAAAGTAGTGCCTAGGTAGCCACCGGGCAAATAATTGTGCGGGACGTCTCGTATGGGCCGTGCAATTGTTTGGACAGTCTGCCAAAGCAACTTTATATAGGGAAGTAGAGCCTAGGTAGCCGCCGGGCAAATAATTGTGTGGGACGTCTTGCATGGGCCATACGATTGTTTGGACAGCCTGCCGAACATAGATTGTTTAGTGTCATACCGGACGTGCATGCATGGGCAGTTGACACTGAACCATCATATTGGCATAAGACCGATTAGGTTAGTTAGTATACCGTGCCGCTATCCACCTACTGCTTACCGCCTACCTGACGTCAACTCCAGAAGCCGAACACCGCCATTCAAATCCGAGGCCGAATTTCCGGGAGCTATTGAAGTTCAACTACACCGGGGAAAAACTTATAAACCCCAACATTGTCCTCCGATAGGAGTATTTTGTATTGTAAGATCTCAATTAAATAAATTATAACGTTAACCTTAATCTTTTTCCGAGTTGGCTATTCGTTGAAAAGTTGGACAGTAAGCAACCCAAGTCTTAATATCGCTTCCTTGGGGAATACCTTGGACCCGCTGAGTTATACCCCAGCTGGAAACAAAAGAAGCATCACAACTCGTATATCAAAACACAAAAAATGGTACCGCACGGATACATCATTAACGCCATCATTTAGTTTTTCGTTCAAAGTTGACAGTTTGAGGGGCTATTTAGACAATTGTTGGAATGCATTTATTAATACGAAATTGGCTAAGGCTTGTCCAACTCTTTAGAAACCGTCTAGCTGGACAGTTGTCTAAGGATGTTCTAAGCAAATTTCATAAATACGACTGTATGACTCTGGCTCCATACAAAAATAAATTCAACCAAGCAGCGGCAGGTAAGCTGCCATCGGCAACACGAGAGGCGAGCGTGTACATGTTTGGTGAAGTGTAAATATTTCACTCATCCAGTACACCTCACACTTACTCCCAACCAAAAAACTTATAAGTATACGTGGAAATTATGGGAAAAAGAGAGAAGAAACATCAGCGAATGATTAAATAAATAAAAAATAAATAGGGTGGCGCAACAGAGCGATGAGCCCCTGGGCCTAGCGCATTTCTCACAACCATGCCTTGTAAGGGAATGGAGGGGACCTACAATTTTTCGCCGGTTCCGAACGGCTAATTGAGAATGCGCTTTTCATGGCAATGAGTTTACTAACGGAGGACTTGCCAATTCCTCACGAAAGGCGATACCCGTGGAAAAACAATTTTGCATTTTGCCTCTGCTGGGATTCGAACCTCGAACCTCTGGGTTAGAAGGTGGACATGCTAACCATTACGCCACGGGTACCAGCGAATGATTAGTTGTGGGAATACCACTCTGATCAGTGATTTTTCTCTTCTCCGCTTCCATAAATCTTTTTTTTTTTTTTTTTGAATTTTGAATTGCCCGGAACGGTGCTCACAGTGGGCCGCCGGTGTCGGTCAATTCGCAAAAACCTTTTTGAATTACTCCAAATAATGGGCTGCCGGTCAATTTCCGAAACCTTTTTGAACTACCCGGAACAGTGAGCCGAATAGTGGGCCGCCGCCGCCGGTCAATTCATCCTCTGTGGCCCTGCGATAGCCACTCCTCCCCCGTTGTTTCGATAAGCGTTGCGCCATATTCTGGGCAACGTTCTTAATGTAATCACTTACTTCTTTGGAGGAGCGCAGCAAATACCAGGCCCGAACCAGCCACCGACAATACCGAATCCCCGCGCCGCCCGAAAACGATAGAACTAACCCTCAGCTTTCCAATCGAAGAAAAAGTGCCGCCTGCACTCAACGCCCCGACCGTACCAGGTCAGCTAGCCTGCAACGTGTTCCATTCGCTTGGCGATTATTTAATTGAGTTCAAAACAAACCATCTCACTGATTGTAAAGATTTGTCTCTTTTAAAATGAATAAAAGCATTGAATATGGAAATAAAAAATTAATTAAGAAAAATATTTTCTTTTTTCAAGATTTTGACTTTGAGGCTTGATCTCTCAAAAAATTTTCATTAAGTGAACTCAAATTAAAATTTTTATCAAAGAACAAAGCAATAGCTTTCAAAAACATTAAAGTATGAGAAAGTAAGTGGCTCAGTTGATTTAATACTTTTTTTTTTTTAATGAGTAAACTTCATATAAAATTGCCCCTTTGTCTTTATCAAACCTATCCATCCTGAGCCTTTGGAAAACCGTATCTAAAACAGCCTACATAAATAAAAGAAAATTCTTAAAGTTAATAATTAATTTTAAAAATAATTAAAAAATTGAAAGCGGTGAAATTTTTTTTTAACTTTGTTCTATACGCCATTCAAAACATGTTTCCGAAAATTTCAGGAAAATCCATGGACTGGCCCTGGATTCCTAGGTAAAAAGCTTACGGTCCTCCACTATTAGAAAAATGACAAATTTAAAGTATTTTTTATTAATTCGAATCAATATCATTCAGACTTATCCTAACTTCAAGTACTTTTATTTTTTCTTCGTGAGACCTTAGAAAACAAATGCATTGATTTTATATATTATTATTATTATAATTTGTTAACATTTGAATTAAAATTACAATGTTAGTATTGAAAAGAGCACTAGCTACTATGGCTTCAGCTCTGACCAGGCGCGGATCTAGAATTTTTTTCCGGGGGGGGGTCACGGGATAAAAAAAAATCAAATATAACAAAAATAAACTGTTGTTTATATTAAATTATAAACTGTTTATATAAAAAATGTACTTTTAAGAGTAAGAAATGTCTTAGCCATTAAATTTTTTTTCTGAAACGTTTCCTCGTGTGTTTTCAAATGGCTTCGCGCCATTTATGGCGTCGTGGCTAACTTCACATCAGTTTGCAATCGAAACATTGAAAGCACAACAGTCCATTGTTGATTTCAGTGTCGTTGAAATCAGGATAGTTTTCATTGTGTTTTGCGATAAACAAAGAAGGAAATGGAACAAAAACCAGAAAATAAACAACAAAAGTAAAAAATATAAAACAAGGATTCATTTGACGGATGCTTTAAGGTAAATTAATTCGAATAATATGGAGTAAACATCAAGAGAACCGAATGTATGAGCGTAATGAAGCTTTTTGGGTTGAGAGTTTTTCTGAATCGGACTTCTTATACAGAGGAGGACATTGAGGAAGTTAATCTCGTAGCAGTCATGTACCAGAAGCTTCTAAACACTCCTCCTGCAAACGTTATTGCAGAATTTGAGTTGTGGGTAGCAAAATGGAACTGAATTGTTTTAAAAGGCGGTGAACTTCCTGATTCGGTTTCTGCCGCCCTTGATGCGTGTGATAGAGTAATGTATCCGGCTATTCATACCCTGCTTTGGATTTTGGTGACGCTTCCTGTTACTGCAGCCACTGCAGAAAGGAGCTTTTCCACTCTCCGTCGCCTCAAAACTTGGTTGTGATAGACTATGGCAGAAGACAGACTCACCGGTCTTGCATTGCTACACATTCATCGCGGCATTGAATTGGACATTGATGCGATCATCAACAGATTTGCGAAACAAAATTCGAAGATTGGATTTTGTGTTATAAATTGTTTTTACTTAAAACTTGTAATCAAATGTTAAGATATTAAGTAAAGCTACTATCCAAATATAGAGAAATTGATACAAAAGTCAGTATTGTGTGAGAAATTTATTCATTTTGAGTCAGTCATGTTGAGTCAGCCATTTTTTTATTGCAAATTTTCCATAGTACAATAAAGTAAGTTGATTTTGGTCGCTTGGTAAGTTTCCGTTTTTCAAGTTTACAAAAATTAGATTTTGTTCGGTTATTTTTTTTTTGGTTTTCAGTTTCAGTTTCGGTTGGTTTAGCTCTATTTTTTGAAATACGGGCTGTTTTGGGGGGGGTCATGACCCCTGTGACCCCCCCCTTGAATCCGCGCCTGCTTACGCGCAAATCAATATGTCAAAAATTGCAAACATGTTCCTTAAAGAAAATTTACTTTTCTAAAAAAAAGTCTTTTTACACTTTTTCACAAAGTGCTTCCTTCAGAACTTATTCGCGATTAAAGTTTAAAAAAATAAAACGTTCTCGTTTTTTTTCGTTGTTGGTTCTTTTTTTTTTACTTAATGTAGCAAACTGATAATCGAGATCATGGAAAATCATTATTTTATTTATTATTACTATTAAAGAAAAAAATTGTTCATAGATTCCTAAATCATAGTATTAAAGAAACACGATAAACAACATTTAAGTGATTATTAGCTAAAGAACTCAATTTCTTTTTTTTTTAGAAATCTATAATTTATTCTGCATTAAAGTTTTTTCGTTGCAATTAGGAAATTTTTTTCAATATTCACTAATAGCCAATAGCAAGAACTGAAGTTTCTCTTCGTTTTTCGTCAGACATTTATTATACTCTTCAATCAACCCAACACCACGTTCAGCTACATCATTTATGACTGCTAAGCTCAGTATTAGACAGCGCATGTATTTAACGCGTAGTTCTCAGTTATTTTGTTTTGAACCGTCATTCGAGAACGCGCGTATTGTTACATATGTGGCGGATGGTTCTGGCAACTCTGTTCCTTTCGGGCAACACATAATTCTCCATTCGAGAATTGTTAGAAACCACCTGTCACATTCCAATCAACGAGTGCCACGTCTGAAATTTCGATAGTCGATAGAAGCCGCCAGCAACGAACCAATCAGAAACGAGGAAGAAAAACGATCTGACGCACTGAGAAGAAAGACAGAGTTCAGTACGATTAGTAGAGTCAAACCGGCAACATCATCTAACCTAAATAAAACCAAAGATAATCAGATTTATGTTTCAGCAGTCAGCATTAATAAACTGAAAGTTATTTCATTCGTTTGTTTTATTTCTAGGCGGCTAGATTTTCAGTTCACCTTTTCAGCCGCTAAAGTGGTGACCCCGACGTGATGACTTCTATACCCAGCGAACCTAAAGAGGGCAGCAACCAGGTCGAGGAGGCCTCACAGCACGAAGATGGCGAAGTTTTTGAGGATGCAAACAACCAACCCGTCGCCGTAGCCGCAAACTACTATGCTCGCCTTCAGATGCCACCTTTCGTCGAGTCAGACGTCGAAAACTGGTTTTTTCTTCTGAATTTTTATTTTCGGGCATCGGGAGTTGCACAGGATGGCCGAAAATTCGATACGGTGTGTGCACAGCTGCCGCTCTCTCGAATTACCGAGCTTCGACCGATAGTTGAGGCAGCTCCAGAACGCGAAAAATACGAATACATCCGCTCCAAGCTCACAAACTATTTTGCTGACAGCCAGCAGAAAAGACTCCGTCGTGTTCTTCACGATATGCCTCTTGGTGACAAAAAACCGAGTCAGCTGTACTATGAAATGGTGCAAGCGGCTAAAGGTTCACTAAGCGAACCCGTGTTGCTGGATTTATGGGCCGCGCGGCTACCGCAATCTGTCCACGCAGCGGTTATTATGGTTCAGGGTTCCGCAGCGGAAAAAACGCAAATGGCCGATACGGTAATGGAAAATGTTGAGCTACGCCAGTTGAACGCAGTCGCATCCAGCGCTGATGCGTTAGCGCCATTGTCTAGCGAACGTCAAGCCTACGCCGAGGCCAACGCACCATCTTCGTCCGATATCGCTCAGCTGACGCAGGAAATTTCTAGGCTAGTAACACAGCAGCGCCAACAACGACCACCACGACAACGCAACCGCACGCCACCGCGGTCAGGCCAACCGCAAGCTTGCAACCAACGGAGACGCGAGGAGTCGATAGAGCAGTTCGACGACTGTTGGTTCCATCGCAAGTTTGGGAAAAGAGCGACAAATTGTCGTCCACCTTGCCGCCTTGGGCGGCAACCTCCACCAACACCCTCGTCACAAAATCGTTTATGACTGCGCCCAACGGCTTCGGACAATATAGTAGAGTCAAATCGCACCTCATTCTCTATCAATAGACTCTGCTTGCGTGATAAAAATACCAACCTCTCTTTTCTCATTGACACAGGTGCCGAAGTATCCTGCATCCCACCAAGCACATCCAACAAAAAACCTCGCCCAACAACCATGAAGCTGTTTGCAGTAAACAGCTCACCCATAAAAGTCTACGGTGAAGTCACTCACGAGCTCAACCTTGGGCTCCACCGCCCCTTCGTTTGGACGTTCATCGTCGCCGACGTCACCTCCCCAATTATTGGGGCCGATTTCCTCCAGCACCACGACCTGATGGTTGACGTCAAAAGGGCTCGCCTTATCGACTCAAAATCGAACTCACTTTCAAGATCGCTTTTCGCTATTACAAGCAACCAACAATCCCCGCAGCTCATCGATCGAAATACACCGTTCGCCGACATCATAACAGCTTTCCCAGGAATCAGCCGCCTCGCACCACCTGGCGTATCAACCAACTCAAAAGCAGTCCACTTCATCGAGACTAACGGACCTCCATGCTCAGCTCGAGCACGTCGATTGCCTCCGGATAAATTGATCGCGGCAAGGAAAGAATTTGAACTGCTGATGTGCGCTGGAATTTGCCGACCCTCAAAGTCCAACTGGTCGAGCCCATTGCACATGGTGCGTAAAGCAGACGGTTCATGGAGGCCCTGCGGGGACTACAGGAGGCTCAATGCCCTTACGTTACCTGATCGATACTCGCTCCCGTACCTGCATGATTTCGCCAACATACTGCGAGGTAAGTCCATTTTCTCGAAAGTAGACTTACAAAAGGCTTTTCACCAAAAGCCAATCAACCCAGAAGATGTCCCTAAAACAGCCATCATCACGCCGTTCGGCCTGTATGAGTTCACTCATATGACATTCGGCTTACGCAATGCAGCTCAAACGCTACAACGTCTAATCCATGAAGTGCTACGAGGAGTCGAGTTTGCGTTCCCATACATGGACGATATTTGCATCGCATCATCAAACATCGACGAACACCGCCGTCACCTACGTGAAGTCTTAGAACGACTTGCTAAACACAACTTAGCGATTAATGTAGCTAAGTGTGTCTTCGGAAAGACGGAGCTGGAATTCCTTGGACATCTTATTACAAGGGATGGAATTTTCCCACTCCCATCACGAGTTGCCGCGATTCAACGCATCAAAAGGCCAGAGACGGTGAAGCAGCTGAAAGGATTTATCGCAACGTTAAATTTTTACCGTAAATTTATTCCACACGCAGCAGAAGTTCAATCCCCCTTGTTAGCGATGACACCAGGTAATCGAAAAAATGACAAGACCCCACTGAGCTGGACCCAGTCAACAAATGAAGCGTTTCAAACCTGCCGTCAACTTCTCGCACAAGCCGCGTGCCTTTCACACCCGATACCTGAAGCAGAGATGAGTTTGGTTACAGATGCGTCAAGCATAGCGGCCGGAGCGGTTTTGAACCAATTAGTAAACAACGTGGCCGAACCACTGGGTTATTTTTCCAAAAAATTTTCTAAAACACAACAAGGCTATTCAACTTATGACAGGGAACTCACTGCAATGTACCTTGCCGTGAAACATTTTCGAGATTTGTTTAAAAGGTCGCAAATTTCACATCCAAACGGATCATAAGCCACTGATCTTTGCCTTCCAACAACGACCAGAAAAATCATCGCCACGACAAACGAACTATCTGTCCTTCATCAGCGAATTTACCACAGACATCCGCTACATTAAAGGCGAGGATAACCATGCAGCAGACTTGCTATCGCGTATCGATGCAATCAATTCTGAAGACGATCTCTACTCGAAGCTCGCCGTTTCGCAAGAGAAAGACCCTGAGTTGCGGCAACTACTCGAAGGTAACATTGTCAACTCAATGCAAATAACATTGTTTTCCTTTCCTCACGTAGATAAACCGATTTACTGTGACGTATCACACAATAGAGTACGGCCATTCATTACCAAGGATCTGCGCAAAGCGTTCTTCGACGCAACACACAGCCTATCGCACCCGGGACGCCGAGCTTCAGTTAGACTCATGACAGAGCGCTTCATTTGGCCTAACATTCGCCAACATTGCGCTAATTTCGCAAAAACCTGCGTCCAGTGCCAACGAACGAAGGTACAACGCCACTCGAAAGCCAAACTTCAATGCTACCCAACTCCCGGCGAACGCTTCGCCTACGTCAACATCGACATACTAGGACCATTCCCGCCTTCTGAAGGATATCGTTATCTTTTGACAGTAATTGATCGCTATACAAGGTGGCCAGAGGCGTACCCAATGGTAGATATGTCAGCAACCAATTGCGCCAACGCACTCATTACTAGATGGATTTCCCGGTTCGGACCTCCTTTGCAAATAACTTCTGATCAAGGGAGGCAATTCACATCGTCAATCTTTTCGGAACTATGTAAATGTATAGGAACTAACCACTCTATGACGACCTCGTACCACCCGCAGGCTAATGGAATCGTCGAGCGATTCCATCGGACGTTGAAAGCAGCAATAAATTGTAACAATTCCACTCGATGGGTACAACGTCTCCCGCTGATCCTACTTGGCCTCCGTGCAACCCTTAAAGAAGATTTGAAAGCCACCCCAGCAGAGCTAGTCTATGGAACGTCACTCAGACTACCAGCAGATTTACTCGCTCCACCGATAGAGAATCGTTCGCAAAGCGAATTTGTGAAAGACCTTCGGCAGATGATGCTCCAAATCATACCTCAGCAAACGGCTTGGCATGCCAAGCAGCGACCATTCGTTCACCAAGATTTAAAATCATCCACACATGTGTTCGTTCGCAACGACTCCGTCAAAGCTTCAATAGTTCCACCTTACGAAGGCCCCTTCGAAGTGCTGGAACGCCACGACAAATTTTTTACCATTAGTATCCGAGGTAAGCAACCCAAAATTTCAATAGACCGTCTAAAGCCAGCTTATCTGGAAGCTCAAGAAGGCAGTACCGATCAAGCACCATCAAGTTGAACATCTCCACCACCGCCACTAGAATTACCAACTCAGCCTTACCACACCTCGCGAGGTCGTCGCGTCCGGCTTCCGGAGCGCTATACCTAGGAGCTGCGCAAGCCTTCTGGGGGGCCACTGTGGCGGATGGTTCTGGCAACTCTGTTCCTTTCGGGCAACACATAATTCTCCATTCGAGAATTGTTAGAAACCACCTGTCACATTCCAATCAACGAGTGCCACGTCTGAAATTTCGATAGTCGATAGAAGCCGCCAGCAACGAACCAATCAGAAACGAGGAAGAAAAACGATCTGACGCACTGAGAAGAAAGACAGAGTTCAGTACGATTAGTAGAGTCAAACCGGCAACATCATCTAACCTAAATAAAACCAAAGATAATCAGATTTATGTTTCAGCAGTCAGCATCAATAAACTGAAAGTTATTTCATTCGTTTGTTTTATTTCTAGGCGGCTAGATTTTCAGTTCACCTTTTCAGCCGCTAAACATATGTCGATTTCAAGTGGTACACAAAAGCACTTTTAAAAGTGCTTTTTTGCTCGAAATATGTTACATTGAGGCACTAGATCACTTTTTTTTTGCCCCGAAAAAGCACTTTTACGAATCTCGATTCAGAGGCAAGATTTACACGCACTTTCACGTACACCAACACAAAACATTTGACGTTTACCAGTTTGCAGTTTGATTATTTTGCATTTTTGGTTAAAGGACTGAAAGAGAGATAATAAAAATAAACAATAAACTATTTTGTGAAAATTGATCGCTCAATTTTAGCTGAAATTATCAAAATATTTATGAGTCGTCATCTAGTTCTGATTCCAACGAAGAAGTGTTTGAAATTCTGTAATTCCTTACACAAAACGAAAGGCATTCTGTGAATAATTTTGTTCAAAGTGTTGTGTACAATTATTCGGATGAGGAAGTTTCTTCCTAGTGCATTTACTAATAAAGTTTCGAAAACATTCTTTCTATATAAATTGCAGAACAAAACAAACGGTAAGAGTTGGCTGTCAAAAATAGCACACATACAGTGATAAAAAAAGAATTTTGTACCGCAACACTCTACGAACCTAACTCATTTTAAATCTCTTTGCTTTACAAAGGCATTATATCTGCTCGAGAGATGTACTAAGAGCTAATCGGGAGCTTAACGCTTTACAGTGCAGGTTAACTTAACTTTAAAGGAGCTTGAGAATAAAACAATCGTGTCACAAAATAGAACAATTGAATAAAGAAGAAGTAATGTACAGGGTGATACTCTTACATAGAATATATTTCGTTTTATAACTTTTAATTGGGACATATTTATCGAAAAGAGAAATGCTTCACTCTCTGTTTTTCAGCTGTCAAAAGAAGGACATGTAAGTTCAGTTGTAATGAATATTTTTATGCGGGGAAAAAAGTCACGAAAAATCTAATTTTTTCGACGTACCAGGTGCAACAGGGTCATAAAGTCAAAATAAAGTGAAAAAATGAATATTTTAAATAAAAAAAATTACACTGCTTTTTTGACATAGCAATTTGAGTTTTCACATTGACAACATGTGACGAGATTTTTTTAACATAAAAAAGTCTTTGCTCGTGATCAAACTATTTTTGAGGTTCTAATTATGAAGTTGTCTTTGTGAAATGAGCTTTTGGAGACCTGTATTTATGTGTAGTTTTCTCTCTCGTAAATTTTTTTATTGGCAAAAAGAACATGGGAAAAATATTTTTTGAATTTTCATTGAAAGAAACCACTTTATTTCACATGAGCTTTGTGATAATACCTCCAAAAAGTGCTCATCAATTAATATAAATAACTATTTTACAAGTTTCAATTTCGTTGTGTTTTGATCACTGCGAACAAATGAAATAAACATGAAACATGTGTGTAAATAATATTAAGATGTCGTCAAAAACTATTTTAACAAAAAAAAATTTAAACGAGGCACCCTGTTTCCTGGTTTTGCTGCTCTAGAAAATGTCTAAGACAACAGTGTTTAGCACTATGGGCTGTATAGTAGCTCTAAAGGAGAAGTTTTTTTACGTCATTAAAATGGTTCTCCATAAAATTTTTTTGGTTTTGTTTTTATTTATTACTAAAACTTTAATATTTCTAAGGCGCGTTGTAAATTTTCGAAGTGCAACATCTATATTTGATGTTTGTGATGAAAATAGAGTGGCACATGAAATCATTACTCAGCATTGTTTTTATCGTGTTATTTAATATTTCACCGTCACGATAATATGTTTCGCAGTTTTTTCTATTTATAAGTTCGAACATTTTCTGTTTCTCTCAAGATTTATGAGTGTATGTTCAAAAAGTTATTATTGCAAAGTTCTAATACCAGCAAACAATTTTCATTGTTTTTATTAGTATTATTATTTTTTCACTCACACTCAAGTAAACCTTTTTTATATTTCCACTTTACATTGGTAACCCTGGTGTGCAAAAGTACAGTGTAATTCTGCGGTCGCTCTTAGTAATTCTTATTAATTATACTGTTTAAGGTGGAAAAAATAGTAAAATACTGTGCTTAATTTGCCTCAATTGTTTACTTACGATTAGCATAAAAATTTTGGTGAGTCCACTCGTTTATATTAGTAAATTCTGCAAAAGTAAAATCTGCAGCGGTACACAAAATGAATCGAACGCCATCATCATCGAACTATTGTAAATCCGCACAGGGATCTCAGAAAAAGCCACACAAAGAAATTGCACTTGAGTCACCTAGGAATGATGGGTCGGGGATTAAAAAAAAAACATCAGTTGGTACAATGGAAGTTACGGATCTCAAAAAGTTGGTAGAGGAAGCCCTGGCAAAAATGCTTGATGATAAGCTCAAAGATATGCCAACCAAAGTAGACTTTGAGAGGTTCCATAAAAATAAATTTCAAAGTCTAAAAAAGGCGAACGATGACTTGTAGGCGCAAGTGAAACATTTTGGAGCGCGTTGCGGAGCATTGGAGCGCCAAGTTGAGATTCTGCAGTCGAAGGCCAATGAAAAAAATGTCTTCATGCACCTACCGATAGGGGAAGGTGAGGATGCCGGTGAAACAGCAAAAAAATGTTGCAAACCAACGAAGACATTGGAAGAACGCAGCGTGATGTCAATGGCGCGTTTATGAGCATTGAGACGGAAGCGAAGAAGATGGGTTTAGTGGTAAATGAGGGCAAGACCAAGTTTATGCTGTCATCAAGAAAGGACACCCAACACCGACGTCTTGGACAGAACGTCACGATTGACAGCTATAACTTTGAGGTAGTTAAGGACTTTGTCTACCTAGGCGCCGCTATTAATTCAGACAACGACACCAGCGCTGAAATCAAACGAAGAATAACTCTTGCCAATCGCTGTTTCTTCGGACTAAGAAGGCAATTGAGTAGTAAAGTCCTCTCTCGAGCAACTAAAGTGTCCCTGTATAAGACACTTATCATCCCGGTTCTTATATATGGCGCAGAGGCATGGACCTTGTCAAAGGCAGACGAGAACGCTTTAGGATGCTTCGAGAGAAAAATTCTTCGGGTGATATTTGGTCCCGTCTGCATAGATGGAGAATGGAGAAGAAGATTCAACGACGAATTGTACGGGCTGTACAGCGACACTGACCTTGTCAAACGAGTCAAGGTCCAGCGGCTTAGATGGCTGGGTCATGTAGAGCGAATGGACACCAACGCTCCGGCCCGGAAAGTCTTCGAATCCAATCCCGAGGGACGGCGCAGTAGAGGAAGACCGCGACTCAGGTGGCGCACGCAAGTAGGAGAGGACCTCAACCAACTTGGCGTGCAAAACTGGAGGCAGCTAGCTAGGGACCGAGTTGGCTGGAGAAGCATGTTGGTTGAGGCCCTAGTCCGACCCGGACTGTAGCGCCACCTTAAGTAAGTAAGTAAGTACAATGGAAGTTACGGATCTCAAAAAGTTGGTAGAGGAAGCCCTGGCAAAAATGCTTGATGATAAGCTCAAAGATATGCCAACCAAAGTAGACTTTGAGAGGTTCCATAAAAATAAATTTCAAAGTCTAAAAATGGCGAACGATGACTTGTAGGTGCAAGTGAAACATTTTGGAGCGCGTTGCGGAGCATTGGAGCGCCAAGTTGAGATTCTGCAGTCGAAGGCCAATGAAAAAAATGTCTTCATGCACCTACCGATAGGGGAAGGTGAGCATGCCGGTGAAACAGCAAAAAAATGTTGCAAACCAACGAAGACATCATTGCAACAACGAGGGTCTTGAGATCTAATAATAACAACACAGCAAATGTCATCGTCAAAATGAACAAAAATGAGCATGTAAGACGTCTCTTAAGAGCTTCTACAACACTGCAAAACACTGGAATCTATCTACACCTTGATTTACCGGCTTCGGCACGAGCACGAAGAAAAAAGTTAGTTTCACTAAAAACTGAAATATGGAAGAAAAACAAATAATTAAAAACACAACTCCGCGGACAATCATTACTTGTTGGTAATAAAACATTTTTTTATGACTCCGAAAATAATTTAATTTGTGACAGCGAGTGTGGAATGTCATTGTTAAGTCAAATGCTGGATGACAGAAGTAATGGGTGCGTTCGAGATCAAACCAATACAAATCCCAGTGGTTCTTCAAAGGGTGCTCAAACTGTTATGAGGTCTAGTAACTTATTTTAATATTAATGCAGTGTAATTGTATATTAAGAAAAGTAAAAAATGTAGAAATTCAAAATTGTATTAAAAAAAAATGTAAACTCTTATCGTACAACATATCTGGCCTAAGTAATAAGAATTTTATTGTAGCTCCAAAATAAAACAACCAGTTTCAAAGGATTATAAATATCGAATTCCAAATAAACGATTTTATTTTCTAAGGAAAAATATTTTTCAATACAGAATATTCTGGAAAGAGTCTTAACAATATATGTACTTACATTTCTTTTCAACTAAGGCAAATTACAAACACTCGAGAACTACAACTTAACAACGTCAACATAAGAAGAGAAATGAAATGAAATAATATTTTTACAAAAGAAGAATAGGAAACAAAGAGAAAATAAAAACGGGTTACTACGATTAGGAAAACGAAAAATGCAGAGTAAAACTAATTTTAAATTTGAAAGGTTACTATGATTGGAAATAATTTAAAAAACAAAGTAGATGAAGTAGTAATATACATATGAACATTGGCTCGATGACATCCCGGAGCCCGTCTGAAACTAAGAAGACAAATCGAGAACAGCGAGCCGTCCAACAGACCTTTTTTTCTTGATGGATCCATTTGCCATTTCAACATCTACAATTCTTACGACTCCATCTGGACCTGAGTAGATCTTGATAACTCGTCCCATCTGCCACGACGAGCGTATTTCGTTAGGCTCAATGACAAGAACTAAGCTCCCTTCTTCGATAGGTTTAGTATCCCTGTGCCACTTGCTTCTTCTTGTTATTTCTGGGAGGTACTCATAATACCAACGTCTAGTAAGCTGGGACATCAAATGCTGGGCTCGTCGACTATAAAGCCTGCTACAAGAGTCTCCCTCACAAAAAATGCCAGGAGCCGTTACATCTCGAAAATCCTCACCAAAAAGCATCGAGTTGGGAGTCAGAGGTTTTGGATCTTCTGGATCCACTGGTATATGTGTAAGAGGACGCATATTGATTTGACCTTGAAATCATACCGTATCGTTTTACAGTTCCTCTTCCAAGTTTTACCAGCATCGGTCCAAAGCAATCAACCCCAACATGAGTTAATGGTTTTTCATTGAAAGCCAATCGAGCTTCAGGGAGCTGACCCATTATCGGCATCACAGCGTTAGCTTTTAAACGCTTGCACATAAATGTAACATGATGTTATCCTTTTTACTGCGGTTCTTATGTTGATAACCCATGCTCGTTCTCTAATGTCTGAAATAACTGATGCTGTTCCCACATGATTATTTTTTTCGTGATGATGTCTAACAAGCAGGGTTAGAACCTCAGTAGCAAAATTTCGGAGCATATTTGTAAAAAAAGTGGAGTAAATCGAAAGTTTGCGGAGTAGATTTGAAAACGAAAGAAAAACACAGGTTTTCAATAAGTGTATTTAACAGAAGATTTGTTTGAACTAAAGTATTACATACTAGCTGTGCCCGCGACTTCGTCCGCGTGGAATAGTGACTTTCAGCATCATTTTTAACTTTTTAGGAAATAAAACTTCTAGCCTTAAAATTGGCGGTACATATTTCCAAAAAAAACATTCAACCCCTATTTCAACACTTTGTAGCCCTGTTAAAAATACATATGAGACCGTAGTTTTTGAATTCCCATTTCCGTTCCCGTGGGAATATAAGGATAGATATATAGCCTTTATCCTTCTGCATGTTCTAGACCATCTCTGTACTAATTTAATGAAATCTGTTTAGCAGTTTGAACGGGAGACATACGAAAAACATTCCGACATAGCTACATTCGCATTTTCAATATTAGTAAAGACTCCCGTTCCCGTGGGAATATGGTGACCGTTTTCGTGGGAATATGTGGATAAGTCAAAGTTAATGTTACTCCGGGATTATGGAGCATTCCAACGGTGGAAGAATTTTTAAAATCGGTGCTGTAGTGTAAAAGTTCCCGTATACGTTCCTGATCCCGTGGGAATATAAGGAAAAAATATATAGTCTATGTCTTTCCTCACGTTCTGAACAATCTTTGTTTAAAATTTCATTTAAATCGGTTTATTAGTTTGGGCGGGAGATGGTAACATAGAACGACGTACAGACAGAGCTCCTTTCACACTTATTATATTACTAAGGACTCCCGTTCCCGTAGGAATATGTGGATGAATTAAAGTTAATGTTACACAGGGATAGTGTAGCATTCTAACGGTGGAAGAATTTTTGAAATCGGTATTGTATATAGGGATCCGTAGGAATATGGGGATGAATTTGTTTTTATGTTACTCGGGGATAGTGTAGCATTCTAACGGTGAAAGAATTTTTGAAATCGGTGCTGCAGTGTCAAAGTTCCCATATACGTTCCTGCTCCCGTGGGAATATAGGGAACCGTAGGAATATGGGGATGAATTAGTTTTAATGTTACTCGGGGATAGTGTAGCATTCTAACGGTGAAAGAATTTTTGAAATCGGTGCTGTAGTGTCAAAGTTCCCGTATACGTTCCTGCTCCCGTGGGAATATAGGGATCCGTAAAAATATGGGGATTAATTAAATTTTATGTTACTCGGGAATAGTGAAGCATTCTAACGGTGAAAGAATTTTTGAAATCGGTGCTGTAGTGTCAAAGTTCCCGTATACGTTCCTGCTCCCGTGGGAATATAGGGAACCGTAGGAATATGGGGATGAATTAGTTTTTATGTTACTCGGGGATAGTGTAGCATTCTAACGGTGAAAGAATTTTTGAAATCGGTGCTGTAGTGTCAAAGTTCCCATATACGTTCCTGCTCCCGTGGGAATATAGGGAACCGTAGGAATATGGGGATGAATTAGTTTTAATGTTACTCGGGGATAGTGTAGCAATCTAACGGTGAAAGAATTTTTGAAATCGGTGCTGTAGTGTCAAAGTTCCCGTATACGTTCCTGCTCCCGTGGGAATATAGGGAACCGTAGGAATATGGGTATTAATTAGTTTTTATGTTAGTCGGGGATAGTGTAGCATTCTAACGGTGAAAGAATTTTTGAAATCGGTGCTGTAGTGTCAAAGTTCCCGTATACGTTCCTGCTCCCGTGGGAATATAGGGAACCGTAGGAATACGGGGATGAATTAGTTTTAATGTTACTCGGGGATAGTGTAGCACTCTAACGGTGAAAGAATTTTTGAAATCGGTGCTGTAGTGTCAAAGTTCCCGTATACGTTCCTGCTCCCGTGGGAATAGAACCGTAGAAATATGAGGATGAATTAGTTTTTATGTTACTTGGGGGTAGTGTAGCATTCTAACGGTGAAAGAATTTTTGAAATCGGTGCTGTAGTGTCAAAGTTCCCGTATACGTTCCTGCTCCCGTTGGAATATAGGGAACCGTAGGAATATGGGGATGAATTAGTTTTAATATTACTCGGGGATAGTTTAGCATTCTAACGCTGAAAGAATTTTTGAAATCGGTGCTGTAGTGTCAAAGTTCCCGTATACGTTCCTGCTCCCGTGGGAATATAGGGAAAAAATATATAGTCTATGTCCTTCCTCTGGTTCTGTGAACGGGAGACATACGAAAAACATACCGACGTAGCTACATTCGCATTTTCAATATCAGTAAAGACTCCCGTTCCCGTTGGAATATGGTGACCGTTCCCGTAGGAATATGAGGATGAGTTAAAGTTTTTGTTACTCGGGGATAGTGTAGCATTCTAACGGTGAAAGAATTTTTGAAATCGGTGCTGTAGTGTCAAAGTTCCCGTATACGTTCCTGCTCCCGTGGGAATAGAGGGAACCGTAGAAATATGGGGATGAATTAGTTTTTATCTTACTCGGGGATAGTGTAGCATTCTAACGGTGAAAGAATTTTTGAAATCGGTGCTGTAGTGTCAAAGTTCCCGTATACGTTCCTGCTCCCGTGGGAATAAAGGGAACAGTAGAAATATTTTTATATGAGGATGAATTAGTTTTTATGTTACTTAGGGGTAGTGTAGCATTCTAACGGTGAAAGAATTTTTGAAATCGGTGCTGTAGTGTCAAAGTTCCCGTATACGTTCCTGCTCCCGTTGGAATATAGGGAACCGTAGGAGTATGGGGATGAATTAGTTTTAATATTACTCGGGGATAGTTTAACATTCTAACGCTGAAAGAATTTTTGAAATCGGTGCTGTAGTGTCAAAGTTCCCGTATACGTTCCTGCTCCCGTGAGAATATAGGGACAAAATATATAGTCTATGTCCTTCCTCTGGTTCTGTGAACGGGAGACATACGAAAAACATACCGACGTAGCTACATTCGCATTTTCAATATCAGTAAAGACTCCCGTTCCCGTTGGAATATGGTGACCGTTCCCGTAGGAATATGAGGATGAGTTAAAGTTTTTGTTAGTTGGGGATAGTGTAGCATTCTAACGGTGAAAGAATTTTTGAAATCGGTGCTGTAGTGTCAAAGTTCCCGTATACGTTCCTGCTCCCGTGGGAGTAAAGGGAACCGTAGATATATGGGGATGAATTTTTTTTTATGTTACTCGGGGATAGTGTAGAATTCTAACGGTGAAAGAATTTCTGAAATCGGTGCTGTAGTGTCAAAGCTCCCGTATACGTTCCTGCTCCCGTGGGAATATAGGGAACCGTTGGAATATGGGGATGAATTAGTTTTTATGTTACTCGGGGATAATGAAGCACTCTTACAGTGGAAAAATTTTTGAAATCGGTGTTATAGTTTCTAAGTTCCCGTATACGTTCCCGTTCCCGAGGGAATTTAGGGATAAATTGTAGCCTATGTGTTATTCTGATGTATAAGCTGTATTATTGGAAAGTTTAATTGAAATCCATTCAGCAGTTTTTGCGTGAAAGAGGAACAAACATACATCCACACATACAAACTTTCACGTTTATAATATTAATAGGATATATTGGTTTACAAAGCGAGTAAACTATTCTGAATATAGTAAGTTAAAAGAGCTTAAGTCAATTTTTATCATTTTTCAGTATGATCAAGTGAAGTTTGTGAACTACTTAAGACATTTTTAGTGATTGTATTAAAACTGTTGATACTAGACATACAATTTTTATTTCAGGACACATGCTTGTAATACCCTCAAATTACATTTTTTTTTTCTTTGTTAAAAAACAACCACACAACTATTAAAAAAAGGTTTTTTGAAATCAGCTTTAGACTTCTGTCGAAATAAGTTATCAAATAATCCGATTTACTTACGTTCAAATCATGACTTGACCCGTTTTAAAAAAGTATATTTTCTTAATGTTTTGATCAATTTGTGCTCGAGATAGACGTAAAGTTACGTCCGAGACGTCACCCAAACCTGTTTTTCACCACCTCCCACATTCCCCTAGCCTAACGGCTTTTTCAAGTTCCCCAACGGGTTCCCACGCCATTTTTGCTTAACCAGCGAAACGTGTCTGGAACCACTTTTTATTGTTCATCCTAAAGCACAACAATGTATTCATATTTCGCTAACGACAATAAAATATGAATATTTTGTCAACAAGTGCATTCCTTTTCCTCTCCCAAATATACTAAACCAGAGGTAACTTCAGAGATTATAAAATTTGTAAAAACGAGTTCTAAATCAATCATCTACCTGAAAGGTGCAGCCTTTTGCTTTGGACAGCGGCCTTTCATGTAGAATAAACTAAGTTATGTAGAATTCAATAATAATAAATGCAAATAAATAAAACAAAGAAAAACAAACAGTAATGTTGTTTTTTTAGTCACTCGGAAAACCACGACACGTAATTGTAAGCTGCTGTGCAAATGCTTTTTTAGGCTATTTAAACATAAGTTGCTTTAATGTTTTTAATTTACCGGCTATTTTTTGTCGTATAGTAACGGAGCCCAGAATTTTCGTTTAGGTAAACAAAATGGAAAATATAAAATTGAAAATACGATTTTCACTTAATTCGACTTAAGCTCTTTCAACTTATTATCACAGATTTGCATTGCCAATGAGAACGAAATAAACGAGAAACGAAGAAAAAAATTAATAGGATCATTCAGAACAGTATGAAACTTTTGATTCAGTTCAGCTTCAGGGTGAGGGTTGGTTGCAAAATTGAATAATACAGGATTGTAATTTACTTTCCTGAGATTCGGCTAAAAAATCAAAAAAAATTTCAGAGTGAAAAAAAGGAGTAGATCTCAAAAAATCGGAGTTGTGGAGTAAATTAAATTTTTTTCTCAAAACTGGAGTAGATTTACTCCGATTGGAGCAAGGTTCTAACGCTGCTAACAAGCAGGTCCACTAGAGAATGAGATTTAGGTAAAATCGCCGGATTTCTTGATGCATATGATAAAATTGATTTTTGCCCTCTTCAGCTCATTCGGATTGTATGATCTTTGTCCAAGAACGGTGAAAACTTAATCAAATTGCTTGAAGAGCTAACTTTCTGCTTTACCACCAAGTCTATTACATCTTCAGGAAAGGCTTCGGTTTGAATTTTTCTGAATAGCCAGTTTTCAGCTCTTGAATATTCATCTGGAGTCACAAAACGAAACTTCTCAACAGCTTTTTTCTTAATGATGTCATTAAAACGAATTATGAAAGCCATGACACGAACGGAAGACGAGCAATTTGCTTTAAATCTTGCCTTTATTTCATCATAAATGCTAAAGGAAGCTAGGATCTGCTTTTTGTGCACATGGATTTTAGCCTCCAAATGATCTGAGTCATGTGAAACAGAAGTAGTTCTTCCTCGTGTAACAGGCCATAAACTAATTGGCAACCGCAGGAATTCTGGTCCTTTGAACCACCTTGTTTCAGTGTTACCAATTGATGACTCCTTCCATTTCGTCGCATCGTCAGCCTCGTTATCTTTTGTTCCTACATGGTACCACTGGCGAGGGGAGGTTGAATCCAGAATTTCTCCCACTCTTACGGCAACGAAAGATGGAAACTTGAACTTTGTAGAGTTTATCCAAGACAATACTGTGTTGGAATCGGACAAGTAATAACAATTGTTGAATCGGATGGAATGAGCACTTTTGACTGTATTTGCCAGGCGTACACCAAGAACTGCTGCCTGCAATTCTAGCCTAGGTACCGAGAGTTTCTTCACTGGGGCTACTTTTGCCTTAGCCATCACAAGAGTGACCTCTACCTTGTTAACCATTTCAAAGCGCAGGTAAGCTGCTGCAGCAAAAGCCTGTTCTGAAGCATCGACAAAAACAATTAAACTAACCTCCGAATCATCGGGGTTCCAGGATAGATATCGACGAGGAATCTTTAAGTTTTTTTTTTGGATTCTTAAGTCTTTAGGTATTGCTTCGTCCCAATCGACGCCTTCACGCCATACCTCCTGAGGAATGACACGTCCTCGAATGATATATAATGATATCAGGCCAAGTGGGTCAAAAATCCTCATTACCGTCTTTAGAATCTCCCTCTTAGTTATTTTCGCTTCTGGTAAAAGTATCTCGGCCAGGGAGTTGTTACTAGATAGATTGTATGTGAAACAATCCAAAGAAGGTACCCAAAACATTCCAAGAATTTTGGAAACAATGTTGTCATAGTTGTTCAAATCAAAGCTAACAAGCTTTGTGTTGACATCGCTCTGAGATATCTTCTGAAGAAGAACTTGACTGTTCGATTGCACACTAACCAAATCAAAGTTCATTGACTTGCAAATACGTATAGCGTCTTCAGTTACAGACATAGCCTTTTCTATTGTGTCGTGGCTGTTGAAATAGTCGTCAACGTAAGTTCGCTGCGTTAAACCATCAACAGCTTCAGGACATTCCAACCGAAACTTTTCCGCGTGATGGTTTTTGATGAACTGGGCGCAAGCTGGAAAACAAGTTGGGCCAAACATCATTACTTCCATAATGTAAATGGTTGGTTCTCGCGAGCTGTCACCGTCTTTCCACAGAACTCTTTGACATTGCTGGTCTTGTGCTTTTATCCGGATTCTATGGAACATTTCTTTAATATCTGCATTCACAGCGATCGCACGCTCACGAAACTTAAAAAGACCAGCATGGAGTGGAACTAACGTGTCGGGACCTTTCAGCAGATAGGTGTTAAGTGATACACCATTCACCTTTGCAGCCACATCAGCGACATCTCTTGGTTTCGGTATTAATTTGTTTGGATTTTCCACTATGAAGGTGGGTGTGTACCATACCCGCGGCCATGACTTCTGTAGCTCTTCATCCGTCGCTATTCTTGCATACCCTTTGGATAATAACTCTTTCATGTGATCGATCTTCCACTGTAGTAGATGAGGCTTCTTCTTCAAAGACTTCTCCAGACCCTTCAAATGGCTTAAAGCCATGGGGTAGCTATCCGGAAGTTTAACATCGTCTTTGCTCCAAAGTAAACCTATCTCGTACTGATTACCAACTTGACTAAGAGTATGCTCCATGATATTAGTAGAGCGAGCCACTTGATGGCTAACCAAATTTCCCATAGGTGGTTTGACTCCAAAATCTTCAGTTGAAAAAGGGTGTTTAACTAGTTCATGCAGATCATCTTCTGTTTTTATAGCATCATGAAACAGAAAATGCATTGTTGGCTTAGCTGCTTGATTAAGACTAGATACACGATAAGTTGATGCAGATGTACCATAAACAACCCATCCCAAAAAAGTCTTAATGGCGCATGGCTCCTCGTCTTTGCCGTGTCGTTGTCCATGGCCCCATAAAAACTTCGCTTGATCTAATCCCACAAGAATTTTCGGTTTAACATCAACCTGATCTGAAAGTGGGAGTCCTCTCAGGTGTGGATAGGAAACTTTTAACTCGCCAACATTGATAGACTGTCCAGGCAGATCTAAATTATTAACTGTATAGACATTCTTGAGAAGATGACGCGTCCGATTATGGATCCCAGAAACCTTCAAAGATGTTCGAATAGAATCTTCGTGTCGTGAGACTCCTTTTGTTCACTAAAGAACCTAGTCTTCTGCACTTCCTGTAAGCCCTAGCTCATCGTAGAGATCTTTTTCAATCATTGATAAAGATGAACCGTCATCAAGGAACGCGTATGTATCCACAAATTTTCCGTTGGTACCAAAGATGCGAATGGGGGCAATCTTGAACAAAACTGATGAACTATTTACATGTGAAGAGTGGACATGATGTGTTGGCTCAAATGGATGCGCAGATTTATTCAGCTGAGATCTTATCGCGGTTTCAATGTTTTGATGTTTTGATCAACTTTGAATTCCACACACTGTATTCTCTCGGCACGACTTCCAGTTATGGTTTGACGGATCCAAACAAGAAAAACATATACGCTTATCTTTTACGAACTCCAACCTCTGTTCAGTTGACAAATTCTTAAATTCAGCACACTGATTAAGCATATGTTTTCGATTGCAACGAACACAACGAATAGACGAGACTGCTGATTTGGTAGGATTGTGAGTCAAAACCCGAGCAGAGGGTTTTGATTTTAGGACGATGGGCTTTCTTGATTCATTTGATTCCGAGTTCTTAAGTAGATCAGGAGGAAGGTCAACAACTTTCTCCGTCAAAAATCTTGCAAAACAATCTAAATTGGCTCGAGGATGAATTGATTTATGTTTAATCCTATCTTGGTACAGACCAGAACCCAACTTACAAGCAAGACTTGTTAATACATAACCGTTTTCGAGATCCTCATCTCTTTTTATGGATTTCAAATCGGCCAAAAGCCCATTCAGCTTTACTGCCCACAAACGTAATTTCGGGTCTCATTTTGAGGCGAGTCGAGGAAGATTTAGCAAGTCGGCTGTAAGATCGTGAACTAAAACATCATGACGACCAAAAATTGCTCGCAAAGAGTCCATGATACCATCCGCATCTGAAGAATACTTCAACCGGTCGCTTACTAGTTGATATGCTTCGCCATGCAAAGCCTTACGCAACCTAGAGACATTTTCCTTGCCGCTATAACGTCCTTCAACTGTTGTGGATTTAAAAACTTCCTCGAAGTACGGCCGTTTATCGGCATCAGAAAAAGGCGGCAGCTCTTGAACGTTGCTTCTGTTCAAAATAGTTAGTAAACTGGCCATATCCGCATCACGAAGCGATGAATCACGAAACGATGAATCAGCTGGGGGAGTTTTTGGTACATGAACATTTTGTAATGGCGTTGAATGCTGATGCACTAAGTTATCCAACAATAATTTGTGGTTTTCCTGAATCTTCTTAATCCTCTGAAGCCTTTCTCTAACTATATCAGCATTTGAGGTTTGTCTAGCATCTAAGACAGGCTGAATTGGAACGGCTGATGCTTTAGCTAACTTAACCTTCATAGCCTCCATCTCTTTTCGAAGGGATGAAAGCTCGTCATCCTTTCTTGCAACTGCTGCTTGAGCCATTGCAGCTGCTTCGATTAGATAATCAACTTCTAATCCTGCTTCATCTAAACCTTGAGACGCTGGCTGATTACGAATAACATCATGTTGCAAAGTAACATCTTCAGCATCCACAGAAATTTTACAATCCTCACAGAACCATGGAGTAGCTGTGTCATACTGGTTAGGATCGAAATCTACGCATAAATAATGCCACCACCTCTTACATTGATCACATGACACCATGAGATCATCACCAGCATCTTTACACGTCTTGGAACTGCAGCTATGCTCCATCGTAAGAATTGAAATTAAAAAATACTAACCAAAAGATTTTTCTTTCTCGAACTATCTTCCAAATACAGCACTCCACGTGTCAATGCAGCGTAAAACGTACTGCTTTCAACAAGAAGAAAGTCCAACGAATAAAATAAAATGATATTGTAGCTCCAAAATAAAACAACCAGTTTCAAAGGATTATATATATCGAATTCCAAATAAACGATTTTATTTTCTAAGGAAAAATATTTTTCAATACAGAATATTCTGGAAAGAGTCTTAACAATATATGTACTTACATTTCTTTTCAACTAAGGCAAACTACAAACACTCGAGAACTACAACTTAACAACGTCAACATAAGAAGAGAAATGAAATGAAATAATATTTTCACAAAAGAAGAATAGGACACAAAGAGAAAATAAAAACGGGTTACTACGATTAGGAAAACGAAAAATGCAAAGTAAAACTAATTTTAAATTTGAAAGGTTACTATGATTGGAAATAATTTAAAAAACAAAGTAGATGAAGTAGTAATATACATATGAATATTGGCTCGATGACAAATTTATTTATTGATTTTTTAAATTTTATAAACAATTTTGAACTGATTTTCTTATAGAAAACGCATTTAGCTGAAGACAACAGTTCCTGTCATGTAAACAAGTTCCTGAACTACGAGCATCAAATTGTTCCTGCTATTAGAAGTCACGCAAGAGGGAGGGCAAGTGGTGGATGCGTATTCGGAATAAAAAAATACTGTTGTGATGAGAGCTATTGAGTAGACGTGCTTTACATTCTCGGCAATTTAATCTATAGTTTTTGATCGAAATCCGCTTAAATTGTGACCAAATCCGCTTAAAAGTGACCAAATTAAAACCCTGAATAAGAAGTGCAACCTTGTTTAAAAAAAAACTTCTGACGTCTCGAAATTAACGCATTTATTTTCCTTTTCTGTAAAATAACTTATTTGCCTGTCATACGTATATACACACATATTACATACATCACAAATTTTCATAAAAAAAACCACTCAAATCATGTCTCAACAACCAAAACGTACACTTATGGTCATACAATTAAGTCATTTTTATAAAATGAGGTCTACATATCCATATATTAAATACAAATTACAACGAAAACAAAATTTGTTCAAATTCTAAATATTTACAGTCACAATGATTAAAAAAAACCAAAGAAAATAAAGTCCACTACAACAATAGCCATTTCTTTAACAAAAAATCAGTTAGATATAAAATAAGTGTGGCCATCTAATTAAGTCGCCTGAAAAAAAATAAGAAAAATATGAAAAAAAGTATAGTTTTTGTAACCGCACCGTTGATATTTCGTAGGATAGCCTTTCTGCATTGATACGGCGGATATTCTCCTTAGCATGGAGTCCACCAAACCCTTAAATTGCCCTACGCTAATATTTTTCCACTCTTTCTGCAAAATACTTCAGAAGCAGTGTTGCGGGTGAGTTTTCTTCCCGCAATTTTTTTTTTAAATGTCCTCAAATTCTCTATGGGGTTCAAGTCCGGTGACTGCGCTGGCCACCCCAAAAAAGTCACTCTACGCTCTTGAAGAAAAGATTTCACAACTCTTTACGTGTGTTTGGGGTCATTGTCGTTGTGAAAGATCCATCCTTGGGGTACATAATTGGTTCTGGTAGGTGCCGAGAAGATTTGTATCCAGTATATCCTGGTAGTCAACACCTGTCATTTTACCGTTTATTTGACACAGCGGACCGACACACCATGGCTTGTGAAACACTCCCAAACCATTATAGAATCGCCGCCGTGCTTTCAGGTCTTTTTGGTGTATTTTGGGTTCAGCTCAGCATTTCTGGGACGTCTAACATGCGGTTTGCCATCATTTCCATAAATGTTTACCTTAACACAACAACATTTGTTAATGAGAAATGCTGAGCTGAACCCACTCAACATTTTACATTACGCTATTACATGGCGCATGTTTTTAATGCGCATTAATCGCTTTTTTCGTTTTGAAATTGGGTAATGCTCTCATTATTACACGCTGCATTTTTCGAGTTGCGCATGTTTTTGCCCAATTTTCTTTCATATTGATTTCTGCGCTCAGTCTTGCAGTTTTAAAGTTCCATTGAAACTGTTGTTGAGCTGTTGTAAAAATGAATATAGAAGAAATTAATGATATGTTGAACATGGATACCTGGTCTTGCAGTAGTTTCTTAAAAACATTAACTGGTCAAAGCACCAGAGTTTCGCACCAGCTCTACTTTTTTCGATTTTCCCATTTCACGAAACTCTTTAGAAAACTGAGTTCGCAAAATATTTATTTTTCTTTTTATAATGTTTATATTAATCAATGGGGCTTTCAATTTCAAAGAATCTTAAATAACTTGATAAGCATCTGCTCAACCCGATTTATATACATAGTCAGGGTGGCAGGGATCGTATAATATTGAATTTAGTTCGTAGTGAACTATCAACTCACAAGTCAATTCCATTGATCACTTGAAATCTTCCGCCATAATACAAAGTGATTTCCCAACTAAGTTCAAATCAAGAATAAAGCAACTACAAAAAACAACGAATAAAGATAAAGAGAAACATGAAAAAATGCACGACAAATGCTACCCGTGCATGTCCGGGCAGCTGTATTTCTATCTCGATTTTTTTCTCGCTTGCACTTCATTCATGCACGAGAGAAATGCGCCGTGGAATAGTGGAGTAACTATCCTAAATACCTAACCGAGGGATCGGGTTTTCATCCCTCTCTACAGTATGAACAATGGATGGTCAAATTATCAAGTGAACGTTTACACAAGGAAGTTTTGATTGTACCTTTTGTTGAGCCTATAACACCAAAACCGCCACCCAATTCCTTAGTTTCGCGGATGTTGACTGCACGCATTGTTTAATGAACTTCGTTTTAGCAAGCACGAGTAAAGAAATTTGACTCCCGGTCATTTACACTCTCTTTTCGTTGCTATTTGTTGCTTGAGCCCAGCGATGGTTTTGTTTTGTGTTTTTTTTTATTTTTTGATGCAGTTTCCTTTTTGGTTTTTAATGTTTCGTTGCTAGGTGGTTGTGAATTTGTTTTAATTTCTGTAGACAGTCAACAGTCAATTTTTTGGTCTACTTTTTAGACTGACCCCCGGTCCGTTTCTGTTCCTTCAAGTAGTTTTTTTTTTTTAGAAACAATCGTCCTCCACATTACCCAGTCTGGAGCACCACTTGCACCTCACTTTGGTCTTCTGGGTAGTGCGCATCACAGTAAAGACACAAGATTTTGGGCAAACATCTCTACTGTGCCCATAAGAGGTACAAGCCTCACAATAGGGCGTGCTCTTCCTCAGTCGGAATTCTGCATAAGTGTGGTTTCTTTTGTTACAAAACCCGCATTTTATCTGAGGATGTCGTCTAATATCTTGTTCATTTGCTTGAGGAGGCGGAAAATGTAAACTATTGTTCACAGAAGGCATGGTGTGTAAATTATTGTTAACACCGTAAGGATGGGAGGGATTGTGATTGTAATGGTCATCAATGTAACTGTGATTATGTGGGCTAACAAGATGTATGGAATTGTTTAGATACGGTGATTAGAGGTGTGATGTGGCGCCATGAAGATGAGGCAAATAGCTGTTAACCTGCGTGCTCGCGGAGTATCCCGGCCGCAGTAAGTCAGCTGTTTTTGACACCGTGATTGCTAGTGTCTTCAAATCATTCTGGTTGACCGTGAGTACGAATTGACGCAGCGTTGGATCCATTAACCCTGTTTTGAAACTCGCAATAGTAGCATTTTTCAATTCAGTCTTTAGGGCTACGGAACTATCTACATAATGCGCATCAATGATCTCGTTGGCTTTAACTTGCAGACCAGCTAGGGGCCTTGCAAGTGCCTGAACATCTTCCGAGGACAGTTGATGGGACTGTTTGATTTCTCCTGTAACGTCTTGAAGAGTCCTCACAGTCAAAATAACTCCCCTTAATTAGGGTTTCGAGCTCCCTAACTGTTTCAGGCTTCCCACATCTCACCAGTTCGAAAGCATCGCCAACCATTTGACGTTTTGTGGATATCATACTGACATAAATTCCGCACCATCCGCTTCTATGCAGTTCAACCCTAAGGAACATGCATTTAAGTAAGAAATTAAGTAAGAAATTCATTTATTCATAATTGTCTATTACAATAGTTAAAAGAAAGAATGAATTTAGAAGCTATGGCTTAGCCGTCAGCTCGGTTGGCAAAATACTATTTAATAGGTAACTTTAAACATTTATTTTTTTAATCTTATTGACAATCAATCAAAATATTCTTTTACTAGTAAAGTTCTATATTTATATATGACTTTAATATAACTTGCTAGTTTTTTCCAATCGCCCTCGTTCAAAATTCGTATTGTCTCCTGTAGGGTAAGGTATTTCTTTCCGAAGTAAGTTAATCTTTGGGGTATGTACTTACTTACTTACTTACTTAGGTGGGCATTACAGTTCGGGGTGAACCTGGGCCTCAACCAATATCCTTCTATAACGACTTCGATTTCGGGCGAGCTCTCTCCAGTTTCGCACTCCAAGTCGGTTGAGGTCTTCATCCACTTCATTGCGCCACCTATGACGAGGTCTTCCCCTTCCGCGATTTCCCTGCAATGTGCTTTCGAACACCCGACGAGCCGGAGCGTTTGGGTCCATCCGCTCAACATGGCCCAACCATCGTAGTCTCGCGATGCGTACTCTTCTGGCTATGCCCATGTTGCGGTACAGCTCATACAGCTCGTTGTTGTATCTTCCTCTCCACACATTGTCTTCGCATACGGGACCAAAGATCATTCGGAGAATTTTTCTTTCGAAACGACCAAGGGTTTCCTCATCCGCTTTCGATAAGGTCCATGCCTTCGCGCCGTAAAGCAGGACTGGGATGATTAAGGTCTTATATAAGGTTACCTTGGTTTTTCTGGAGAGGGTTTTGTTTCTCAATTGCCTTCTTAACCCAAAGAAGCAACGGTTGGCAAGAGTTATTCTCCGTTTGATCTCCGCACTGATGTTGTTGTCCGTGTCTACAGCGGATCCTAGGTAGACGAAGTCCTGTACTACCTCGAAGTTATGTCTGTCTATTGTGACGTATTGTCCAATTCGTCGATGTTCTGTGTCCTTGTTTGATGACAGCATATACTTCGATTTGCCCTCATTAACCATCAAACCCATTTTTGCCGCTTCTGTTTCAATACTCGCAAAAGCACCTATGACATCACGCTTTTTTCTTCCCATTACGTCAATATCGTCTGCATAGGCGAGTAATTGTACAGACTTTTGAAAGATTGTTCCTCTGGTGTTGACGTTTGAGTTTCTTACAATCTGTTCAAGTATGATGTTGAAGAAATCGCATGACAGTTTATCGCCTTGCCTAAAACCTTTTTCGACATCAAAGGTCTCGGTGAGTTCTTTACCGACCTTGACAGCGTGAATTCTCCAAAGTCATCCTGCATAGTCGTACGAGTTTTGCAGGGATGCCGAAACTAGACATGGCTCTGTACAGCTCGTCTCTGTAGATACTGTCATACGCGGCCTTGAAATCGATAAAGAGATGGTGAATATCGATATTATGTTCTCGGGTTTTTTCCAAGATCTGCCGTAATGTGAAAATTTGGTCTATTGTGGACTTCTCCGGTCTAAAACCACATTGATAAGGACCTATCAAGTTGTTGACGTGGGGTTTCAGACGTTCACATATTACAGCAGACAAGATCTTATAAGCGACGTTAAGGAGGCTTATCCCTCTATAATTGGCGCAGTTGTGAGGGTCTCCTTTCTTTAGGATCGGGCATACGATACTGAGGTTCCATTCATCGGGCATGCTTTCTTTCGACCATATCATGCAGATCAGCTGGTGCATGCTCCTTTCCAACTGATCTCCAGCTGCCTTGAAAAGTTCGGCATCAAGGCCATCTGCACCTGCAGTCTTATTTGATTTAAGTTTGCATATAGCAAGCTTAACTTCTTCTAGGTCGGGAGGACGGCATTCTTGATCATCGTCCAGGCTGAATGGGGCAATCTGCCTGACAGCGGAATTTGTGTCCTCATCGCCGTTAAGCAGTCTGCAGAAATGATCTTTCCAGATCCTCAGTAGCGACTGTGACTCTATAACTATGTTTCCCTGCTGGTCTTTACAGGCTTGAGTTCGGGGTTTGCCACCCTGGCAGGATCTTTTTACCTTTTGGTAAAACTTCCGAGTCTCGTTCCTGTCATGGCACCTCTCTATTTCCTCAAACGAGCGCTTCTCATGCTGCTTCTTTTTCTTTTTGAGAATTCGGTGTTCTTCCCTTCTTTTCTCCTTGTAAATCGCGTTATACTGATCGTAAGCAGCCCTCGTTCGTGTTTGCATAAGCATTTGTCGCCCTTTTTGTTTGGCTGCATTTGCCTGCCTGCATTCTTCATCGAACCATGGGTTTCGGTTTGGTGGTCGAGTGAAACCCAGAACTTCAGAGGCAGCGGTTCTGATGGCTTCTTGGCATTGCTGCCACTGGTCTTCAATGCTTAATGCTGGCGGCATGGGATTCAAGCATAATTGAAGGGACACTCGATTGGAAAAGGCATTGGCAATCTCTTACGATTGTAGCTTTCCGACGTCATATCTCTTCACAGCGTTAGTTCGTGCTGGTCGTGAACAAGATATCGTCATTCGTATCTTGGCTACAACAAGGTAGTGGTCCGAGTCAAAGTTGGCCCCTCGGAAAGTTCGGACATCTAACACACTGGAAGAGTGCCTTGCGTCGATCGCAACATGGTCAATTTGGTTGACGGTTAATTGATCTGGGGATCGCCATGTGCCTTTATGAATTTTGAGATGCGGGAAGCGTGTACTACTTACAAAAAGATTTAGCCCCGCAGCAAAATCGATTAGCCTCAATAAGTTTTCGGAGGTTTTGTCGTGGAGGCTATGCTTACCGATTGTGTTTCCAAAGATGTCCCCCTTCCCTAGTTTTGCGTTGAAATCGCCAAGAACGATTTTCACGTCGTGTCTAGGGCACTGCTCATATGTTTCTTCGAAGAGCTCGTAGAAACAGTCTTTGGAATCGTCGTCTTTCTCTTCTTTGGGGGGCGTGGGCGCATATTAGGCTAATGTTGGCGAATTTAGCCCTGATGCGGATGGTCATTATACGCTCATTGACTGGATTTTGGCTCATCACCTTGTTGCGGTAAAATTTATCACAACAAGTTCTACCCGCTGTTCTTCTCCCGCTAATAAACTTTATCCATAGCTGCTTGGAAGTAGTAGAAGAGTTCAGTTGAAACGTGGTCCATCAGCCAGAGACCTGTTCTTCTAAAACTTTCGAAATGCCATTTTCAGGTCATATTGTTCCCCGATGCAAAAAATTGCACAGCAGAAGACACTTTCCTTGTGTGACGGTCGGTCAACAATAGTCGTACGGCAGGTGGCCTACGCAAACATTGATAAAAGGAGAAAGACATGAAGATTGTTACCCATGTCCAACAATGTGTGAACTATACTCACACCAACATACATTTTCGATTAGCTTGCAATTCAGATTAAATTGAAAATCACTAAGAAGAATTATTTGAGACGTGTTTCCGTTTTTATTTCCCTCTTTTCATCTGGACGAAGGTCTACGGAATTTTCCGTCAATCTATAAAAAAAATTAGCTTTTTGGTTCTTCGTTTTTTGAGAAAACGTTTTTCTTTGTATTTTAGTTTGGGTTAATGTAGGGCGGGGACTTTGCGCGATTAAAATAAATTTTTCGGAGTAAGTCTTTTGGTAAGGGGTTGAACTCGTCCACTAGGCTACTGGTGAGCATATCACCTGAACGCGAAGGACCGCGGGGTGATTGATTCGTGACATCTCACTCGCACATCTTAGCCTAATGGCGGGATGCTGCAGAGCAAGTGAGACCGAACAATCCCACGCAATAAGGTCTGATGAGGATGGCCATATGGTCGATGCCGGATGGACGAGAAAAACCCGCCATCTTGATGGCCTCTTTGACTTCAAATTGAGAAGAAGAAGGATTACCTCAGAAAGCGTCCAAAAGATTTTTTGCGAATTTTGTGGATTAAAAAGGAGAAATTTTTTTTTGCGATAACGAGTGGCAAAATTCCAGTTGGGAATTTTGTGATAAAGGAGAGTTTGGAGAATTTGCGAGAATTCCAGTTGGGAATTTCTAAGAGTAGAACCAGAGAAAGCGTTTTCCCTAGGAGTAGGAGAATCATACCAGGAATCAGAGCTAAGTATCTTTTTTTTGCTATTTCGTTGTGTATCGAAAAACCTTTAATCTCCAAGGGTTTTTCGAATATTTTCCGCGTTGCCTTAATTAGGCAAATATGTACATAGATCCACTAGGCCTTCGTTGCCCTACCGTTTTCTATCCCGAAATTGCGGGACTCGCGACCGTTCAATTTTCTTCCTACTTATTTATTCTTTCCCGGAAACTTTCCACATATAATTCTTCTTTGTGTTCAAACGACACACATCTGTTCTTTTCTTCTTCTATTTTTCTAGATTTAGATTAGATTAGATTAGGATTTTATTGTTCACTTTAAATGTTTGAAAATACAATTGGCAACCCTGGTTTTGGAAGTGAAAGTGGTGTTTTTTTTTGAGCTTTTAATATAAAAGTGTTTTCTTACATTCAAATAACAAATAAATAAAATTAATACAGAAAAATAATAAGTTAATAAAGTGTTAAACCTGTCAATTATAAAGATACTAGGTGAGTCCCCTATTACTCGTATATACTTACTTACTTACTTAGGTGGGCATTACAGTTCGGGGTGAACCTGGGCCTCAACCAACATCCTTCGATAACGACTTCTATTTCGGGCGAGCTCTCTCCAGTTTCGCACTCCAAGTCGGTTGAGGTCATCCTCCACTTGATTGCGCCACCTAAGACGAGGTCTTCCCCTTCCGCGATTTCCCTGCAATGTGCTTTCGAAAACCCGACGAGCCGGAGCGTTTGGGTCCATCCGCTCAACATGGCCCAACCATCGTAGCCTCGCGATGCGTACTCTTCTGGCTATGCCCATGTCGCGGTACAGCTCATACAGCTCGTTGTTGTATCTTCTTCTCCACACATTGCCTTCGCATACGGGACCAAAGATCATTCGGAGAATTTTTCTTTCGAAACGACCAAGGGTTTCCTCATCCGCTTTCGATAAGGTCCATGCTTCCGCGCCGTAAAGCAGGACTGGGATGATTAAGGTCTTATATAAGGTTACCTTGGTTTTTCTGGAGAGGGTTTTGTTTCTCAATTGCCTTCTTAACCCAAAGAAGCAACGGTTGGCAAGAGTTATTCTCCGTTTGATCTCCGCACTGATGTTGTTGTCCGTGTCTACAGCGGATCCTAGGTAGACGAAGTCCTGTACTACCTCGAAGTTATGTCTGTCTATTGTGACGTTTTGTCCAATTCGTCGATGTTCTGTGTCCTTGTTTGATGACAGCATATACTTTGTTTTGCCCTCATTAACCATCAAACCCATTTTTGCCGCTTCTGTTTCAATACTCGCAAAAGCACCTATGACATCACGCTTTTTTCTTCCCATTACGTCAATATCGTCTGCATATGCGAGCAATTGCACAGATTTTTGAAAGATTGTTCCTCTGGTGTTGACGTTTGAGTTTCTTACAATCTGTTCAAGTATGATGTTGAAGAAATCGCATGACAGTTTATCGCCTTGCCTAAAACCTTTTTCGACATTGAAGGTCTCGGTGAGTTCTTTACCGACCTTGACGGAGCAGCGTGAATTCTCCAAAGTCATCCTGCATAGTCGTACGAGCTTTGCAGGGATGCCGAAACTAGACATGGCTCTGTACAGCTCGTCTCTGTAGATACTGTCATAAGCAGCCTTGAAATCGATAAAGAGGTGGTGAATATCGATATTATGTTCTCGGGTTTTTTCCAAGATCTGCCGTAATGTGAAAATTTGGTCTATTGTGGACTTCTCCGGTCTAAAACCACATTGATAAGGACCTATCAAGTTGTTGACGTGGGGTTTCAGACGTTCACATATTACAGCAGACAAGATCTTATAAGCGACGTTAAGGAGGCTTATCCCTCTATAATTGGCGCAGTTGTGAGGGTCTCCTTTCTTTAGGATCGGGCATACGATACTGAGGTTCCATTCATCGGGCATGCTTTCTTTCGACCATATCATGCAGATCAGTTGGTGCATGCTCCTTTCCAACTGATCTCCAGCTGCCTTGAAAAGTTCGGCATCAAGGCCATCTGCACCTGCAGTCTTATTCGATTTAAGTTTGCATATAGCAAGCTTAACTTCTTCTAGGTCGGGAGGACGGCATTCTTGATCATCGTCCAGGCTGAATGGGGCAATCTGCCTGACAGCGGAATTTGTGTCCTCATCGCCGTTAAGCAGTCTGCAGAAATGATCTTTCCAGATCCTCAGTAGCGACTGTGACTCTACAACTATGTTTCCCTGCTGGTCTTTACAGGCTTGAGTTCGGGGTTTGCCACCCTGGCAGGATCTTTTTACCTTTTGGTAAAACTTCCGAGTCTCGTTCCTGTCATGGCACCTCTCTATTTCCTCAAACGAGCGCTTCTCATGCTGCTTCTTTTTCTTTTTGAGAAGTCGGTGTTCTTCCCTTCTTCTCTCCTTGTAAATCTCGTTATACCGATCGAAAGCAGCCCTCGTTCGTGTTTGCAAAAGCATTTGTCGTGCTCTTTGCTTGGCTGCATTTGCCTGCCTACATTCTTCATCGAACCATGGGTTTCGTTTTGGTGGCCGAGTGAAACCCAGAACCTCAGAGGCAGCGGTTCTGATGGCTTCTTGGCATTGCTGCCACTGGTCTTCGATGTTTAATGCTGGCGGCACGGGATTCAAGGATAATTGAAGGGACACTCGATTGGAAAAGGCATTAGCAATCTCTTGCGATTGTAGCTTTCCGACGTCATATCTCTTCACAGCGTTAGTTCGTGCTGGTCGTGAACAAGATATCCTCATTCGTACCTTGGCTACAACAAGGTAGTGGTCCGAGTCAAAGTTGGCCCCTCGGAAAGTTCGGACATCTAGCACACTGGAAGAGTGCCTTGCGTCGATCGCAACATGGTCAATTTGGTTGACGGTTAATTGATCTGGGGACCGCCATGTGCCTTTATGAATTTTGAGATGCGGGAAGCGTGTACTACTTACAACAAGATTTAGCCCCGCAGCAAAATCGATAAGCCTCAATCCGTTTTCGGAGGTTTTGTCGTGGAGGCTATGCTTACCGATTGTGTTTCCAAAGATGTCCTCCTTCCCTAGTTTTGCGTTGAAATCGCCAAGGACGATTTTCACGTCGTATCTAGGGCATTGCTCATATGTTTCTTCGAGGAGCTCGTAGAAACAGTCTTTGGAATCGTCGTCTTTCTCTTCTGTGGGGCGTGGGCGCATATAAGGCTAATGTTGGCGAATTTAGCCCTGATGCGGATGGTCATTATACGCTCATTGACTGGATTTTGGCTAATCACCTTATCCCTGAGTCTACCTCTAACGACAAATCCGCACCCAAATAAACGCTTTTTCTGTTGTCTGTGGCAGTCGCCATAGTATATGTCACAGTTTTTCATCTTCTTTATGCCCGGTCCATTCCATCGCACTTCTTGGATGGCGGTTATGTCTGCTTTGCAGCAGTCCAGGGCGTCCGCTAATTCTCCAGCTGCACCTTCTCCGTTAAGAGATCTTACGTTCCAAGTGCAGATCCGGAGGTCGTTGTCCTTTTTTCGTTTGCATGGGTCGTCAACTTTGAAATCATTATCGTTATCCGAGGCTGTTGATTGTTTCGGAACTATATCTTTTTTACGTGGTTGGGTAGTTAACCCTACGCACAACCCCCAACCTGGAGGGCCAGGTCCTTTTGGATCCCTTCGGACACAAAGGGCTGGAGTATCCAGAGTCAGTACCCTGCTGCAGGGGTGTGAGTGCTGCCGTTGGCTCCCCAGGAGCTCGTCCGCCACCTTCTCTACTTCAATACCCTGTCCTAGTATTGAAAGACCCCAAAAGACCTTTAAACCAGATATGTTGGAGTAGCTCTTTCAGGGGTTTCTGCTTTTATGGCTGCTGAAGTCCACCGTTGATTCTGTCCTTCGAATTCATCCGCTGGGACATTTACACGAAAGCTCTCGTAGACCACTGAGATTCGTGCAGTCAGTCATTGTTCGCAGAGCAATTATAGTGTTGATCGATCACAATTCTTTGTTCCGGATTCCCTTATCTCAACACTCGCACTTACTAGTTTAGCAGGTCAGCTCTGGACGGAGCATCCCAGGTCCCAGTGGATACCGCTTGGAGGTATAGTAAGCACAGTTGACGTGTACTATAAGTTACAGCATCTGGGCGCCGCCAAGTTAGCACCAATCAGAGCCTACCCGAATAGTACAACGCCCATCCACCCATACTCGTATATACCTCGAAATAAATCAACCTGCCATGTCGATGCAAAGAACACCAAAGAAAGGCAATGCCAACAATATGGAACAGCAAAACAAAAGAAAATTAATTGAAATTTCACCTGAAAATGGCGACAGTGTTTCAGCGCATAACCAAACAGTAGCTATTGGCAACATATCGGCTAAAGAATTTGAAGGTATTGTTCAAAGAGCCATGATGCCAATATTAGAAGAAAAATTTGAACAATTGCCTTCAAAAGCTGATATAGAAGACATAAGTGTCAGACTTCAAATTCTGCAAAATAACAACCAAGAACTACAAGCCCAACTAAAGACTGTTGAAAAGCGTTGCAACGATTTGGAACGCCAGGTTGAATTCCTCGAGATGAGGGCCAATGAAAAAAACATTATTGTCAAAATGCCGGTAATAAATGGTGGAAATCCTGTTGAACAAACCAGAATCATGTGTATGGATTTATTGCAATCTACAGACACAAGCACAATATCATCAGTGCGTGCTCTTCGTTCTAATAATTCCCAAAGACTCAGTTGGTAACTCTGTTTTTATCAACAAGTGCTTTAGCTTACTCCCGATTAATTCGCGTTTCTAAGTTGTATTTAACAATTCTCAAGTGACATAAACACTCACAATCTATTTATAGTTGTGCTATCTTTTATTTAAAATAAAAGTTATTGTGATACAGTGCCTAGTTTTTACATTTTGTGAAAAATATAATTTGCTTCAACGCAAAATACGTAAAGTGCAATAACACTGTCATTGAAATTATTTTTTTTGTGATTTTTATAACTTTTAAGTTTAACCTTTTTAAAGCAATTAATTATAAAAACTAAATAGACAATTGCAACAGCTCTTAAATAAGTGGTGAACAATTTTTGTGCTTTTCTTTTTTCAAAAGTTATAGTAATTATTGTGAAAAATCACTTAATTCGACGGTTGGAACGCTTTTTTGCACGGTTGCCAACTTTTTTTTTTTTGTGTAGCTCACTTAAAACGCCTTTTTATATTCTCATATTTTTAAAAATTGTGACATGGATTCCTTAATCTGTCTCGTTTGTAAGAAAACTTCCAATGAAGTGACAGTTTCTTGTGCCGTATGCCTGCAACAAGTGCATGCTAAATGCATAGGTATGAAAGGTAAGGATGTCGATAAATTTGTTTCAATTGCTGGATTACGTTACTATTGCACCAAACATGATAAAATCTCGGTTGATAGAATACATTGGAAAATTCTTAAACTCCAAAAACTGTTCAACAATGTTTCTGCAATTTTTTCGGACATTCAAAAAGCATTTGATTTTGATGTACTTTCTTCTGAGACAATAGGCGAAGGCTTTAATGCAATTGAAGGCCTATCAACTGGTACTGCAAGTCAGACACCGCTGATTTTGCTGACACCCACACCGCATTCAAGGGAAAATGAACCAGATCGTTCTCAAACAAGAATGGAGGTAGCTCACCAAAAACAAACTCAACTTTTGGTATCACAAAATCCTCAGCTTCAAGAGCTTGAGGAATCTTCTTCTAGACTTCTTCGCTCAGGCCAAAGAAGTCAAACTGAAAACGCTAAGGTGGTAGTAGCCTTAGCAAAGAAACCTCAAAGGAGACTGCAAATTCATTCTGTTAGTGAGCCAACTGGCGGTCCACCGGATTCTTCAATAGCTTCCATTACGGATGAGAGGATTTCTGACCCGGCAGTTTGCTTATCTGACAACAATGAACGCGTACCCTCAGCTTCGGCAGTGGTGAATGAAATAAGCGCTGATGATTTCGATCTCGTTGCTATGGAGAGACCTTTACCAATTTTCATTTCAAATTTCCCACAAACAACAACTGAATCAATTATACAGTCATATATTATAAAGCAATCGCCAAATTTAGACCCATCTTGTCTTAGCATTCGTAAAATGAAACTGAATGCTGATCGTAATTACTCTTCCTTCATTATTGATGTGAAACGTAACAATGATGTTTACAAATTGTTAGTTGAGGAGAAATTCTGGCCATTAAACTCTATAGTTCATCCTTTTCGGAAACGACGTACTACAGCCAAAAAAAGATCAAATGGTCGAGAAACTCAATGAGTTATTTCTCAATGTTTTATCAAAATATTGGAGGCTTGAAGACAAAGCTAAAATCAATTTTTTCTTCAAGTCTTGGACTTAATTATGATGCTATTTTTCTAACTGAAACATGGCTAGATAAATCTATTCTAGACAATGAAATACTCTGCAGTTCGTACCAAACCTTTCGGGTGGATCGCTCTCATCTTACAAGCAGTAAAAAATCTGGTGGTGGAGTCCTAATTGCCATCAAAAATTGCTACAACTCTAAAATTATTGCATTACCCTCTACATGCGTGGAAATGGTATGTGTAACAACTTTAATCAATGGTTTTCATCTATTTACTGTCTGCATCTACATTCCACCAAAAATGAGTTCTGAACTTTACGACCAATGTACAGTAAACATTAAATATATCGTTTCTGTGATGAAGCCCAACGATCGCTTAGTACTTATTGGTGACTTTAATCTACCTGACATTGAATGGGAGGTACTTGAAGAAGACGACAAATTTTTATCAGCAACATCCGTTACCTCTGAAGAAAGTACTTCTTTCGTCGACTCAACGAGTTCTTTAGCCCTAAATCAAATAAACCCGTTTAAAAATGAAGTAGGCAACTTTCTCGACCTAGTGTTTACGGATGATGTTAACGGATTAACTGTGCAAAGGTCGTGCCCTTTATTGGGTGATGTTAGGTTCCACCCATGCTTTGAAGTTTTATTAGAAATACCTAGCAATGCTTGTGCAAGTCAATACACCCATGGATATGAATTTGACTTCAAAAAAACTGATTTTGTAAAACTGAATATGGAACTTTCTCAATTTCAATGGGATCTTGTTTTCCATGATATGGATGTCAACAAAGCAACAGATACTTTCTATGACATTTTACATAGCTGCTTTTCGATAGCAGTACCTGTCCGTCGCATCAAAATTTTTGATAACTGTGTTCCATGGCTCACACCTTTCCTTAAGAGGCTTAAAAATAAAAAAAATAGACTGCACAACAAGCTAAAACTTAAGTTTACTGTTCCCATTGCTCAGGAGTTCAGCAGATTAAGAAGGGAGTTCCAAATGCAATCTGCGGCTGCATATAGAAACTATATTAGTTCCATAAAAAATGATTTGCTGCAGAATCCTTCTTCTTTTTGGAAATTTGTCAAAAATAAAAAAAAAGTTTCGGAATTTCCATCTTACATGAATTTGGATCAAAAATCTTCAAATAATAGTGTAGAAATCTGTGATATGTTTGCAGAAATGTTTAAAAGTATTTACAAATGTGATAATGGTTTGACTGCACAGCATGAAATTAGTTCTGCGAAAATCTCGTTTTCATACAAAAATAATGCTGATCACATTCGACTGCAATCTGATATCGATCATTTACTTCAATGGTGCAATAACAACAGTCTCACACTGAACTCTAAGAAATGCAAAGTAATGACATTTGCTAGAATAAAGGATACTTTCAAAAATGATTACTTTATAAGCAACTCGAAGCTGGAAAGAGTAAATTATTTTGTTGATTTGGGAGTTATATTTGATCCGAAACTTGACTTCAGAATGCATATCGATTCCATAACTGCAAAAGCTTCTATTCGTCTGGGAATGATTAAACGTTGGTCTAAAGAGTTCAGTGACCCATACGTCACAAAAAGCTTATTCATTGGGCTGGTTCGTTCGGTCTTGGAATATGGATGTCAAGTGTGGTGCCCGTATTATGCTTGTCACATTGCTCGAATTGAATCCGTTCAAAAACAGTTTCTCATATTTGCTCTGCGTCATCTTAACTGGGATAATCGTCTTCATCTTCCTCCATATCGCTCGAGACTTATGCTGATTGGTCTTAATACCCTTGAGGACAGGAGGTCATCACTTAACGCCACCTTTATATTCAAACTTTTGAAGGGTGAAATAAGTTCACCTCATCTGCTTTCGTTAATAAAAATAAATGTGCCACTTCGGCAAAGTCGAAATTTTAAGATTTTGCGAACGAATGAATCAACATTAAATTATTTGAATAATGAACCTTTTTCTCAATTATGTAAACAATTTAATAGTTATACTTCTTTTGTGGACTTTAATCTCAGTTCTTATAAATTCAAAAAGGAATTATTACTTTATAATCGCCTTAGGCATTAATTATAATCTTTTAATTATTATTATGCAAAATAACTGTGAACAATTGTGTATCTGTAGTTATAGTTAAATAAATAAATAAATAAATAAATAAATAAATAAACAAACATAATTGTGGAATTTAATAGAAAAGAAGATGTTGGACGGATTCTATCAGCAAACGCCAAAATGAGGGGCACTGGCGTGTATATACGGCGAGACTACCCTGCCGCATCTCGATTAAGAAGGAGGCGACTACAAGAGCTAAAAACAGAAGTAAATAATAAAAACAAAACACTTAAAACTGAAATTCGTGGACATTGTTTGCTGGTAAATGGGAAAAAATCTTATTATGACAGCAGATCCAGACTTCAATGTGATGGCGAATGTGGATTGTCACTGTTGCAGCAGCTGATTAATGACAAGCAGTGTGCAGTCGTTCCAGGTTGTAGCCAAAATTCAACACCGATCAACAACAACACGTTACGTTACGTTGCGCAGCCTCATCATAACATTTAATTGTAATGCCGTCTGTCATAATAGATTTAGATTAGATTAGATTAGGATTTTTATTATATAAACAACTTTAGTTACAGTTTTATGTGTTTTTGTTAAATAAAAATAGATTTTTACATAATAAAAATAAAAGGCAATGGCGTTGCAATGGTGTACGAACTGTCAACGGTAGCGGTAGAAACAACAAAAATTAGTGACTCCGTAAAATTATTTATTTTAACACAAATTAACTAAACGAAAATTTAAAAATTTTCGCTCTCCGTTTTATTTATACATCCGCCAACTGAAATCAAAAACATTCGCACGAAAACACTACAAAAAACCTCTTAAATCGATAAAGAAAAAAGAAATAAAGTGCAATGGCGAATGCTAGTAAGCGAGGGCAGCAAGAAATGTCACCTGAAATAGAAGGTATAATTAAAAAAATCAACGCCGAAACAATGTCCGTGGCACAAATGTCTATAAAAGATCTTCAACATTTAATGGAAAACGTTCTAGATAGGAGAATTTGTGATCTACCGACGAAAAACGACATCGAAAAAATATCTACGGAGATGCAAAGTATTATTGCTCAAAATATAGCACTATCTTAAGAACTCGAGGTCATAAAAAACAAAAACAACTCGTTGGAAAGAAAGTTCGAGGCATTAGAAAAGCGAATAAAAGCAAAAAATATAGTTTTCGCTATCCCGAACACAATTTCGGACGTGAATGCGGCAATAAATGATCTTTCTAAGCAACTCCTTTCTAATCAAAATTTTAATTTCGGCGACGTCATCGAGCTCACTACTAAATTTAAACAAAAACTTGCAGGAGCACTTAAAGGAACCGGTGTTTATGTGAGCCCTGACTACACCAAAGACGAACTGAAGAAAAGACAACATCTCCTACAGATTCGACGTGCTATAAAATTGAGTCAACCATCGGCGACTCCGCAAGTAAGAGGCTTAAAACTAGTTGACAACGACAAAACGTTTACTTCAACTATGGAAGGCGATCTTTTATGTGGTGATAAAGACGGATGGAAGGTGTTGAAGGAACTGTATGGAGGTATACATTTTCAATCAATAATCAAAAACTTCAAGCCAAAAGAAAATGCAAATCGACATACACCGAGAAGTTACCCGCAGCAGAAAAACAACAAAGTTCTGACATTTTCATCTGTCAAATATCAGCAATATGCAGAAACACCTGGAAGCTCAGCGCCATCTGCACATTCAAATCAAAATTACAATTGAGAAAGTGTTGCCGTCTGCCAAGCAAGTATCTCCAATACTAAATTTTCTAATTATAAAACTTCCAGTACCAAATTTTTTAATTCTAATTTTAAAAACATTAAAATTTTATCAATTAATATTTCTGGGCTAGCAAACAAAATATTTTTTGTAGATTTCTTTCAATTTGTAAAAGAACATGATATTTTCTTCCTTTTTGAAACTTTTATTAGCAATGAAAGTGGTACCCGTGGCGCAATGGTTAGCATGTCCACCAGCTAACCCAGAGGTTCGAGGTTCGAATCCCAGCAGAGGCAAAATGCAAAAAAATTTTTCCACGGGTATCGCCTTTCGCGAGGAATTGGCAAGTCCTCCGGGAACCGGGGAAAAATTGTAGTTCCCCTCCATTCCCTCACAAGGCATGGTTGTGAGAAATGCGCTAGGCCCAGGGGCTCCTCGCTCTGTTGCGCCACCCTATTTATTTATTTTATTTTTTTTTTATTACCAATGAAAATTATGAAACATTCAACAAGTACTTTTTAAAATACAGGACTCATTGGGTACCAGCGATCAGAACGCATAAGTTTGGAAGGGCTAGTGGTGGATGTTTGTATGGCTATAAACATAGTACTGTGAAAGGTAGTTTTAGTAGTGTAAACAGTCAAATTGTATTAAAACTTAAGATTTTAAATAAGAATTTCAACATTTTGCCGATATACCTAAACTGCAATTCGTGGCATACCGCTTTCAGTAATCTTCATGAGTTCGTCAATAATAATCCTTTAATGGATGATTTCATGCTTGTCGGTGACTTTAATGCGCGGATAGGGGAACTTCAAATAACAACTCATACAAATGATAGTACAAACTCCGAAATTCTAGACATAAGAAAATCAAAAGATTTGATCATAAATAGAAATGGTAGACAAATGTTAGAATTATGTCAAGAACAAGATCTTTTTGTATTGAACGGGTGTTGTAAACATAATAGTGAGGGTAATTTGACGTTCATCGGAGGGCCAGGCAAATCAGTTATTGACTACAGCGTTGTTGCACGAAAATGGAGAGAAATTATTAAATCGTTTACTGTTGTTGCGAAAACATTCTCAGAGCACATGCCGTTGGTTGTAGAAATTAGTAAGCAAGATAGTATCGAGCATTGCCCTAATTAGTCTCCCCTTAAAGCCTTTGTGGAAAGAGCATAAAAAGGAAGCTTACCAAAATAAAATTCAAAGTGAACTACTGAGATATGAAACCACTATAGAACATGCAACTACCGAAGAACAGATAAATATTCTCACTCATGTTATCAACACTGCAGCAAATCCAAAGCACGTCAATCAAATATATACCTGCCGACAGAAATGGTTTGACTATGAATGTCGCGCAGCTAGAAATCTTTCGTTTTCACTTTTGAAGCTAGCGCAAAGAAACAATAACCCCAGCGATCCTATAGTTTCAGAATATGTTCAAGCAAACAAGAATTATAAGAATCTATGCAAAAACAAAAGTATAGAATATTATAGATGTATGGCAAAAGAACTTGCATTCACTACGAATACTAAGGGGTTCTGGGAAAAAATAAAACAGTTGAATGGCTCCGTTTTTGTACGCGGATCGCACCTGATTGCTTCAGTTTTAGCGAACTATTTCAAAGTTCTTTTAAATATATCTCCTACCGCTTATGAAATTCAATTTGCAGAACCTTTTATTCAAGATGATATACTAGATCAGGAAATAACGTTGAATGAACTACAGCTAGCCCTCAAAAATGCTAAAGCTAATAAAGCTCCCGGCCCTGACCGTATTGCAAATGAGTTTTACAAAAACTCCCCCATTGAATTCAAAAATCATGTACTCGTTTTGTTTAATAAATTTTTGAAACTGGAATTATTCCGCAACACTTCAAAGATGCAATTATCTTTCCCATTTTTAAAAAAGGCGATGTAAACATCCCAAATAATTACAGAGGAATATCCTTAATGAATTCAATCGCTAAACTATTTGCAAACATTCTTTTGACACGTCTTAACTCTTGGGTTGAAAGAAAAAACATTTTAAGTGAATTTCAGGCAGGTTTTCGAAAAGGATTCTCAACTGTAGATAATATATTTACACTAACTACAATATCGAACTACTACTTAAGTAATTGTCGTAAGCTCTACTTGTTCTTTGTCGATTTTAAAGCTGCGTTTGATTCTATAGATAGTAATGCCCTTTTTTTTAAACTTTCGCAGAATGGAATGTCGACCAAAATTCTAAAAGTGTTGAAAAGTATGTACACTAACACGCGCCAGAGGGTGTGGGATGGTGTAGATTTCTCTGAATGGTTTGAGACGTTATCGGGAGTGCGGCAAGGTTGTGTTCTAAGTACCACTCTTTTCGCAATTTTCTTAGACGATATAACTTCTAACTGCAGGAATCCAGATTGCTGGCCCCACCATCAAGGTGCTTCTTTTTGCAGACGATATTGTTTTATTTGCCGAATCTCCACAAAGTCTACAGTTAATGATAAATAAACTTAACAATTATTGTGAAATATGGAACCTCACTGTGAACTTAGAAAAATCCAAAATTATGATTGTTCAAAAGAGGCAAAGCAAACTGCTGAAAAATGAAAAATGGTACTTCAACGGGCAGGTGTTAGAGACAGTGTTGGAATATAAATATCTTGGGGTACTGCTGAAGCCTAACATGAAAATGGAGTCTCACTTAGAAAAAAAAAATACAAGGTATACGAAACAGTCTTGCGATCGGTCATGTGCTACAGTTGCCGAGCCTGGGTCTTTAAGCCATTTGAGGAAGTAGAAAAACTTCAACGTTTTTTTCTAAAAAAGACATTTAAACTACCTTTAAACACACCAAACTACGTGCTTAATTTAGAAACAGGGTTACCCACACTTTTCATATACACCTTAAAGTTGCACTTCGATTATGTTCTAAAAGTGCTGAATTATAGCTCAAATAGAATTCCTCTAATTCTTACAAGATACATTTTCGAAAAAAAAATAGACTGGATCGTCGACTGGGAATTAATGGCACAAAAATGTAGCGTTGAGTTAAATATTCAGTGGTCTGATATCAATATATTAAAAAGTCAGTTATACAATGTAATTGAGGCCTTGGACATCACCCAGCGCAATGAATTCACTCAACAGGCAATATCCTCTATAAATAGGATGATATACCCGGAACTGAATTATAATCTGATGTGCAATAATTATTTTAATGACGAATTAAGTGTGGAAGCGATATCCTTGATTTGCAGAGCAAGGGGTGATCTCCTAAATCTAAATGGTACACACTACAATAACGCCACCACAGTTCTTTGTAGTTTGTGCAATCTCAAAGCAAAGGAAGATTGCTTCCATTTCCTAGCCATATGTCCTGTATTCAGAGAGCTTAGATTGATCCATTTTGGTTGTCTTACACTTACCCTAGAGCAAACAAAGATAATTTTAAATGGCGCAAACTGGACTAGCCTTTACAAATATTTAAAATCCGCAAAAAGTTACCGGTATATTATAATTAACGAATATGATTAATGTTATCTGCTAAAGAGCGAAAATTGAATTTAAATATCATGTTTTTAGTTAATAATGGAATATAAAAGAAAAAAATTTACTTAAACTAATTTTATATAGAGTCAAAATCAGGCAGACGGCAACGCCATTGCCTTTTATTTTTATTATGTAAAAATCTATTTTTATTTAACAAAAACACATAAAACTGTAACTAAAGTTGTTTATAAAATAAAAATCCTAATCGAATCTGTCAAAATAGTATAAGTAGGAATTTAGGACAAAATGGTTTTTTAAATCAAAAAAATTACAAAATTTTATCATATAATGTCTCTGGTCTTAGTAACAAATCGATTCTCACGAGTTTTTATAATTATATATGTTCGTTTGATATTATTTTCCTTTACGAAACATTTGTCACAGAAGTAAATATTGCTATGTACGAAAAGAAGTTTAACAGTTTTGCATTAAGATCAATACCAGCAACTCGAACACATTCAAGAGGAAGCGCCAGTGGAGGACATATTTTCGGGTTTAAGAGAGAACTTAGCACACTGGGCTCCACATTTGAATCCCTGCATTCTATGTTTTATGTAAAAATTATGTTAAATGGTCAAAGTCTTAGAATACTGCCAATTTATTTAAACTGTAACCACTGGGCTACTGACTTCGAAAATCTACAGGAATTCTTAACATGTGGAAATTACAGCTCGAATATGCTATTAATTGGTGATTTTAATGGAAGAGTTGGAGGAGTAAAAGGTATCGAGAACAGTCTGGCAGAAGTTGAAAGGAAATCTAAAGATGTTGTTAGCAACTCCAATGGCTATAAGCTCCTTGATCTATGTAACTTGTTTGGATTAAGACTGCTCAACGGAACTACCCATGGAGATCCAGAAGGAGAATTAACATTTGTTGGTGGCCAAGGTTCTTCCGTCATTGATTATTGCTTTATTGGATGTGAATGGAATAAACATGTTGTTGACTTTGAAGTAATGATTCGACCGTTCTCAGACCATATGCCAATAGTTGTGTCTCTTAACCAAACAGAAGCGGGTAACATCACAACAACAAATATGAATCTCCTTCCCAAAATAATATGGAACGACAGCAAGAGACATGTTTACAATACAAAATTAAATGAGGCCCTACAAATCAATGAAGTTAGGAATTTCAACGATCTTAATGGACTTATTAAGATGGTCTATCCAAAAAACAACAGGAAAAAAAAGAGAATAGAATTCAAAGAACGTTGGTTCGATGAAAGTTGTAAGAAATCAAGAGATGTGTCTTATGCTTGGCTGAAACTTTTTCGTAAAGTCAGTACTAATTTCTTCAAAGAAGCTTATTTAAAAGCCAACCAGAGGTTTAAGGTCTAATGCAAAGAAAGAAAAAAGTTGTATTTTGAATGGGAGGCAAGGAAACTAAGTTTAGCTATGAACTCTACAGAATTCTGGAGCTTAGCTCGCAATTTGAACGGGAAAAAATACATTGTGGATAGCAGCTTAAGCACCGAAGTTTTGCAAAATCATTTTCAAAAACTATTGAACCCAACTTTAAACGAAACATCCAAGTTCCTGTATGCACGCCCAAGATTTACAGATCCAATTTTAGATTCGCCCATTACGCGACAAGAGGTTACTTTTATTGTCAATAGGCTCAAAGAAGGCAAAGCAGCAGGATCGGATAGAATACCTGTCGAATTCTACAAGTATGGAACGAATAGTCTGATTCAAACTCTTACAGGATTATTGAACAACATTATAGAAGACGGCATGGTACCGGAACAATATAAGGAAGCCTTAGTGTTCCCAATTTATAAGAAAGGATGTGCAACAAACCCAGAAAACTATAGAGGAATTTCCTTTTTGAATGCCACCTACAAAATTTTTACCTCTGTTCTCCAGAGACGACTAAGGACGTGGATGGATACTAATAGCATTATCAGCGAATTTCAAGCAGGCTTTAGATCGGGTTATTCAACAATAGATCATATTTTCGTACTCAAATGCATTGCATACTCATTCCTTGCAAGAAGTAAAAAGCTATATGTTCTGTTCGTGGATTTCAGAGCAGCATTTGACATGGTTGACCGAAATGCTCTAATGTACAAATGATGTAATTTACGGGCTTGGGATGTCCTTGAAATTTGGTCAAATAATAGAAAATATCTATAAAGAAACTAGATCGGCTGTTTGCAACCAACACAGGGGTCAGACAAGGTTGTCCACTAAGTCCAGATCTATTTTCACTTTTTATAGAGGATCTGGTTCCTTATCTACCAGGTGGTATCGAGTTCGCGGGTCAGCAAATAAAAGCCCTGCTTTTTGCTGATGATGTGGCCATACTGGCCTGCTCGCCCGAATCGCTGCAACTAATGCTTAACAAGCTTTATGAATATTGTAAGCTGTGGAATCTCGTGGTCAATACTGACAAAACGAAAGTCATGATAATAAAGAAGGGCGTAGGCAGAAAAAGCAGGAATGAAAAATGGTGGTATGACGGAGAAACAGTTGAGATTGTAAATGAATACAAATATCTCGGGTTACTATTCACGCACAATATGAAAATGGAAAAACACCTTAACGAAAAATTAGCTAAAGCGAAAACTGCAATAAATGCGTCTTGGAAAAACTGTTTTAACAACAAACATATAAAGCACAGTAGCAAATATCGTGTTTTCGAAACTGTAGCAGAATCAATCCATTTTTATGCGGCACAGGTGTGGGGAAGTGTTGAATACGAGACGGTGGAAAAACTTTTAAGATACTACCTCAAAAGAATATTCCATCTCTCTTCCAACTCGCCGAATTATATGCTGATGCTCGAAACTGGACTTTCACCGATGTTTATTAAGACTTTCAAACTACAAATCGATTACGTACTACGGGTAATGAGGATGCCAGAGCACCGACTGCCTAAAAAGGTGGCCATTCAAATGATACAAAACAAACGAGGTTTTTTTAAAGACTGGCAAGATGTAGCTGAAAAATGTGGAATCGAAATAAACCCCAGCATGGGTGAAATCAATACCTGGAAGTTAACCATGTACGATGTAATTAAAAAAGTTGACCTTCAATACAGGACCAAATTTGAGGACGAAGCTAAGGGATCTCTTCATCGCATGATTTATAGTCGTCTAAATTATTCCTTGAATGGAAGCAACTATTTCAGAGATGATAACAACAGAAAAAATTTCAATATTGTTTCGTCTACGAGGAGAATTGCTACAACTCAATTATATACCGCATAGAAATGATTTGCCGATATTATGTGACCTATGTAACAGGAATGAACGAGAAGACGTTTAACATTTCCTAGGGTGCTGCCCTGTATTTCGTGAGACAAGAAGAAATATATTTGGAAACGACATCTTAACAAAAGAATATTGTATATTTTTACTTAATGAAATGAATGAGGATAAACTATTCGCATTCCTGGAAATTGCTTTAAATTATAGGAACAGAATCAAGAATAGTGATTTTTAAAACAAATAAAATAGTAATTAAATATAAATAAATAGAAAAAATAATTATCGTTATCGAAACAGATTAAAGAGTAATGATTATAGTAATAATTGCTTTAAACTTATATAGAAATGATTGTCAATCTGGCAGACGGCAAAGCCATGCTTAAAAGATTTTATGTAATGTAAATTGTATTTTCAAACATGTATTCAAGTGAACAATAAAATCCTAATCTAATCTAATCTTCTATTTTTCTATTCTAATACATTTTCTTTATTTCGGGACTTGGCCTGCTGCCAACCTCGAAAAGGATTTGTACTACTTGTATACTTTTACATTTTGTTGAAAAGATTCTGGGTTTTAATCCAGGCTTCGGCCACGGTTTCCCAGACACCCTTACGCTAATAAAATTCTAAATTTTCCTTCCAGGAATTTCTTATTTTTTTATTTAGTACTATCGTATTTTTCTTTCTTTCTTTCTTCCTGAAACATTTCAGCTTCTGGTTAAGGCAAACCACCACTCTAAAAGGTTTCCTGGCGCCCATTTTATAAGTGAGTAAGTACGCCTCTGTACTTTCCTCACTAAACATAATATTTAATTCAGGTCGCGATAAATTTATAATTGTTTGATATTCCCTTTTAATCAAAGCGGATTAAGAAAGGGAATATCAAAACGAACCCACCCATCAGACTGAGCTACGGGAGACAGCACTGTATGTGTTGTTGGATTGCCGAAACACGAACAAACCTGTGTCATTTTGACATTTCGTTTTAGACAAGAAAGTTGCGCGCACGTCGGGAATCGGGATTGTTGACATCCCAATAGTTTCGCGAATAAATATATTCTATTGTATCGTTTACTTTTTTTTTTTTTGATTTTGCTCGCGGTATTTGGAATCGATATCCAACGTTTTAATAAATAAATTTTCTTGTGATCTAGATTCGGTTCGCGTATTAAATTCAGTAACAATTGGCGTCCACAACGTGGGGCCTGCTCGCGAATTTGTTTTGATATACATATTGTGTACATATCTACATATTATACCCTTCCCTCGTTGCTGCATTCAGGGAAGTTTTTATTAAAGTGCTTTTCTTGTGAAAATATTTACGTTGTGTTTTTTTATAGCTAGAGTGCGGGAGAGTTTACCAAATTGTTCGCCGGTGGAAGACCTGGCAACATAGGATCCGGGATTGAAATCTGTGGGACAAAAGCATATGACTGTGGAATAGGCAGTGGAGAGTTTGGCGTAAAAGGAGTTATCAGTGTTCAGGAGTAAACTGTGAGTTTTTTGTTTTGATTTTTTTTTGTGGCTGCAATTTAAATTATAAAGTGTTTAATATATTTAATTTGATTTGGTTTTTTTTTTTGACATTTCGCGAATTTTGAGACTCGCCATTTTCTTTTTTCTTTTGCAAATAAATTACGTACACTAGTGTTAGTGTGCATAAATTCTTTTAACAAAAATCAGGGCTGTCACTGGTCGGATTAATACTTTTTGGGACTTTTGGTTTATTTTAATTTTCTTTAACCACTTACTGTGTTCTATTGGTTGAATTCTTTTTTCTAGTAATTTTATTATTTCTTTTTACATTTTATTTATACATTTACACTCTATTATATTTTATTTCAAGTGTGGTTGTTGTGTGATTGCAGTATTTGCAATATATAACGAGGTTTGCTAGGGTTCATACTTGTATTTTTTTAAAAAAAAGCTTGCTAGGTTTTTGAAACAGTTTGCGAGTCGGTTGTATTATTTTACCTTATATTACGTTTTTCATTTATATTTTCTTGATTGTTCCGAGATCGGTTAGGTAGCTTTTAGATATTTACAAAATGGATTTAAGTCAGGTTAATAGGTTATCTCAGGATGAAATCATTTATGAAGTTGAATGTAGAGGGTTTAATGTAGGGACAGTGGAGGACATGCGCAAAGCGCTTAGGGTAGCTATTAAATTAGAGCGTAGGAATTCTTTTGTTTTACCCGCATATCCGTTCACTTTCGAACAGGATTCAGCCGCAGTAGAGAAGAAGTTGATTGAAATTAATAAGTTGCTAGAGAATCCTCCGAAGTCGGAGACTTCGAAGGAGTATGTGAAGATTTTGATCAAGGTTGAATGGTGTCTACGTAGGTTGGATGGGAGCATTCCTGAGAATGAAAAGGATGAGAAATTGAAGTTGAAATTAAAGAATGACGTGGTGATGGCGATGACAATTTTGGATGGGGATGAGCATGAGGATGAAGATGAGGATGATGATGAGGACGTAGTAGAAGAAGTAGGTTTGCTGGATAAAGGTTCGGAAAAGGGTAGTGAGGTCGCAAAGCAGCATTCAACTGCACCTCAAGATATTAGTGCTCGGGAAAATACTATCGTTAGCCAGGAAAGTGTAGATTTTAGGAAATTTCACAATATTGCGAAGTGGGAAGTGAAGTTCACTGGAGAGCGCTGCGGCACCTCAGTGAACTCATTTCTAGAAAGGGTTGAGGAAATGAGACAGGCTAGGGGTACTTCGGAGGCTTATCTTTTTAGAGCAGCAGTGGAGCTCTTTGTAGGCAAAGCATTGATTTGATTTAGGGCGATTAGGATGTCAGTTAATTCATGGCCAGAACTAATTAAGGAGTTGAAACTGGAGTTTCTACCTCCTAATTATGATGATCAGCTTATTGAGGAGATTAGGCACCGCATACAAGGGAAGGATGAAACGATAGGCGTTTACGTTGCTACGATGCAAAATTTGTTCGGTTGGTTAAATGATCCCATTTCGGAAAATAGGAAGTTGTCAATGATTCAGCGGAACTTGACACCTTTCTACCAAACCCAACTTGGGTTGGCTAAGCCAAACTGCGTGTCGGATTTGGTCGCGTTAGGTCGTAATTTAGAAGCAGTTAGGGCAAATGTTGAGGCGTATGTTCCCCCACCAAATGTTAGGAGTAGTAGGACTTTGCTAGAACCGGATCTAGCATACGTAGGTGTTGAAAATCCTTCGGTTTCGGTTGTTGCGGTGAACAACGAAATCGCTCGTCAGGCCCTATCTTCAAGTCGACAAAATTCTTCGGTTAGGTGTTTTAATTGCAATGGATCAGGCCATTTTGCAAGTAGTTGTTCCGCTCCTAGGCGTTGTTTTGGTTGCGGGGCTGCGGGGGTGACTAAGCAAAATTGTAGGAAGTGTTCGGGAAATGGGAAACGGGCTCCTGCGCCAGCAGGGCGGGAAGTCCGCAGACAGTGATAGGGTCGCCTGCTGGAGAGCTGGCAGACAGGGTTCATTTAGGGTTCACTTTAGAGGCAAACGGTAGTGATAGGAGACCTTATTTAACAGTTAGCATTTATGGTGCGAGATTTTTAGGATTATTAGATTCAGGAGCTACTCGAACTATAATAGGTAGGGACGCATGGAAAATCCTGCAGAATTTAGGGCTTATCAGTAGGAAGGACACTGTTCACTGCGTGTGTTTGGCAGATGGAACAGGAGTCGAAGTGTTAGGGACGATCTCTCTTCCAATTATAGTTGAGGATAGGGCCATATTAGTTGACTGTTAGTCATTCCTTCGTTACCACATACGGTGATCCTCGGCGCAGATTTCTGGGCGCTGTCGGGTATTGTCCCGGATTTGAGGTTCCACATCTGGAATTTTTCAGAACAGGATAGTTCAATTTCGATCTGTTCTATTACAGAACGTTCGGAATTGAGTGTTAGGGAATTAGGAACATTAGAATCTTTTAGGAAGATGCCTGAGGGCCTAGGGTGTACGACTTTAGTCGAACATAAGATTAGGACGTCGGCGGAGCCGATAAAACAAAGGTATTATCCGGTCTCCCCGGCAATGCAGGAACATATAGATAGGGAACTTAATGAAATGTTAGAGGCAGGAGTTATTGAGAGATCGACTAGTGCTTGGTCATCTCCAATAATATTAGTTAAAAGAAAGATGGCTCCTATAGATTCTGCGTGGATTAAAGGAAGCTTAACAAGAATACAGATAGGGACGCGTACCCACTTCCATATATTAATTCAATTTTAGATAGGCTTCAAGGTGCTAGGTTCCTGTCTTCACTGGATATCAAGTCAGCGTACTGGCAGATACCTATGGAGGCAGAATCAAAACCTTACACCGCTTTTACAGTTCCGGGGAGGGGTCTTTATCAGTTTAGGAGAATGCCTTTTGGCCTTCACAACTCGCCCGCGACGTGGCAGAGATTCATCGACACGGTTTTGGGTGCCGATTTAGAGCCATTCGTTTTCGTCTATTTAGACGACATTATCATCATTTCAAAAACTTTTGAAAAACATCTCGAAATTCTGAATGAGGTTTTGAAAAGATTATGTGAGGCAGGTTTGAAGGTTAGCAAGGAGAAGTGCAACTTTTGCATGTCATCCTTGAAATTTTTAAGGTATATAGTTGATCAGAACGGATTACATGTAGATCCAGAAAAAGTAGAAAGTATGGTTAGGATTCCAGCACCGAGGAATGTTAAAGAGGTTAGGAGCTTTATAGGGACAGTTTCATGGCACAGACGTTTCGTACCGAATTTCCCAGAGTTGTTAAGGCCCTTAACGGACCTACAAAAGAAAAATTGGAAGTTTAGTTGGACAACGGAATGTGAGGATAGCTTTAGGAAGGCAAAGGAGTGTTTGGTGACTGCACCTATACTCAAATGCCCAGATTTTAAGCGACCATTCGTCATACAAACAAACGCTTCAGATTATGGGATCGGTGCAGTTTTATCGCAAAACTTTGAGGAAGGGGAAAAGGTTGTCTGTTACCTTAGTAGGCCTTTGAATAGGAATGAGCGTACAGAAAAGGAATGTTTAGCGGTACTGTGGGCTATTGAGAAATTGAGGCCTTATCTCGAGGGGGCTAGGTTTACAGTAGTAACTGATCATTACTCACTGATATGGTTAAGTAATTTGAAAGATCCGCAGGGTAGGTTAGCTAGATGGGCTATTAGGTTACAACAGTTCGACTACGAAATCATTCATCGTAAGGGGAAAGAGCATGTGGTTCTGGATATGCTGTCTCGGGGAGTGCCGCAGTTGGGTGGTATCTCGGAAGAGGTTTTAGATCCTTGGGTGTTAAAAATGATTTCAGAAGTCAATACAAATCCACTAAGGTATCCGGCTTGGAGGGTTGAACAAGGCAAGTTGTTCAAACTCGTAAAGCCTAATCATATAGTAGTTCATGAAACCAATCAGGAATGGAAGAGAGTGATAGGGAAAAATGAGAGGTTAGGTATTTTACAGGAGAACCATGATGGTCCTTTAGCGGGTCACATGGGAGTTAGGAAAACGTTTGCCAGAATTGCGGCGAAGTTTTACTGGCCAAAGATGAGGGCCGATATCACAAAATATGTTAGGAGTTGTAAAGCTTGCCAACAGGTTAAGCCAATTAATGAGAAGCCAGCTGGTTTGATGAAGGAAAGGGTAGGAGTCAAATCACCTTGGGAGATGATTTGCATAGATTAACAACAACAACAACAACAACAACAACAACAACAACAACAACAACAACAACAACAACAACAACAACAACAACAACAACAACAACAACAACAACAACAATCACAGCAGCAGCAGATACAACAAAAACAGCAACAACAACAACAGAAGCAGCAGATACAACAACAGCAGCAGATACAACAACAGCAGCAGATACAACACCAACAACAGCAGCAAACCCAACAACAACAACAACAACAACAAGAACAAGAGCAACAAAAAGATCAACAGCCAAACTCAGATCAGCAAAAAACGGATCAACATTTGCAACAACAACAACAACAAAAACAACAACAACAACAACAACAACAACAACAACAGCAACAACAACAACAACAACAACAGCAACATCAGCAGCAGATACAACAGCTACAACAATCTTTTAAACAACCACGTCAACGCAGCAAGCAGCAACATCTTACGCCAGTGTCTTTTGAACCGAGAGTTCTACGTTCTAATACGACCAAAAACATGGCAAGTCAAAGTGAAGCAAATGTAGATATTATGAGATCGGATCTACCTAATGGATTGGTAGCCAGCGGACATCTTGATACTCCGACAGCTTCCAATGGGGACGAGGAGTATTGTAACATGTCAGCAGTTCTATCTCCCGAACGTGATCCAACTGAGGAACTCATTGCCTTACCGCCTGCTAAAACCATTTTTGTATCTCGTCTTTCCCCATCAGCGTCAGTTAACTTGATACAAAGTTTTATCTTGAAAAAACTTCCATTGATAAATCTATCAAATCTCCATGTAAGGAAGTTTAATATGACTCCTGATAAGGATTATTCTTCCTTTGAGATAAAAGTTGGAAGGAATCTCGAATTGTATAATTTGCTAAGTGACAGCTCCTTTTGGCCTTTACATACGGTAGTCTATTTGCGCTAAGGTCGGCTATGGCTTAGGCAATTTGTAGGGTACTGGAAGACAATGTTTTCCTGCTTTTTGGTATACCAAAAGTCACTACTTGTGACAATGGTCCACAGTTCCGTTCTAAGAAACTCAAAACGCTTTGTGACGCATATGCGTCCCAACTACGCTTCACGGCGCATTACCATCCGCAGGCTAACCCTGCAGAAAGGATCAATCAGATCCTAAAGACGACGTTACGAGCTTACGTTGCTGAAAACCACAGAGTGTGGGATTCACAACTAAGCAAGGTGGCGTGTGCAATTCGCACGTCACAACACGAGGTTTTGGGTGTTTCACCCTACTACGCCAATTTTGGGAGAGACATGGTGACTTCGGGTCAGGAAGCACCAAGTGTAGGAGAGAGTTTTGAGGATGTTCAGGATCTGAATGAGATCACTGAACGTTTTCGGGAACTGAGAAGAGACATAGAGACGAAGTTAAAGGCAGCATCTAAGAGAGCTGCAGAAGCTTATAACCTTCGACGGCGTGATATACAATATCACATCGGCGATATGGTTTGGCAGAGGAACTTCACGTTATCGGATGCCGCGAATTACTATGCAGCCAAATTAGCACCGAAGTTTGTCGGTCCGTTTTTGATTAAGAAACGTGTGTCACCTTGGACATACGTACTTCAAGATAATAATAATAAAGAGCGCGGGACTTGGCACGTCAAAGATTTAAAACCGTATAACGATGCATCCGCAAACGATTAACGTTAACGTAGCTTATTTTTTTTTATAAATTTATAATTCACAGCCAGATAAGTTGTTGGCACTGGCAAATATGATTTGAGAGTTATTTGAATTTTTTTTTCTGATGGAAAGTCCTTATCCCATACCTTCAAATCCTAGGCCCATCGTTGGAAGTTTGTTACAGTTCTCACGAAATGTAAGCTCACTTCCGAGGAGGTGAGGGTGGGATTTGTTGCGGTAAAATTTACCACAACAAGTTCTACCCGCTGTTCTTCTCCCGCTAATAAACTTTATCCATAGCTGCTTGGAAGTAGTAGAAGAGTTCAGTTGAAACGTGGTCCATCAGCCAGAGACCTGTTCTTCTTAAACTTTCGAAATGCCATTTTCAGGTCATATTGTTCCCCGATGCAAAAGATTGCACAGCAGAAGACACTTTCCTTGTGTTACGGTCGGTCCACCATAGTCGTACGGCAGGTGGCCTACGCAAACCTTGATAAAAGGAGAAAGATATGAAGATTGTTACCCATCTCCAACAATGTGTGAACTATACTCACACCAACATAAATTTTCGATTAGCTTGCAATTCAGATTAAATTGAAAATCACTAAGAAGAATTATTTGAGACGTGTTTCCGTTTTTATTTCCCTCTTTTCATCTGGACGAAGGTCTACGGAATTTTCCGTCAATCTATAAAAAAAAATTAGCTTCTTGGTTCTTCGTTCTTTGAGAAAACGTTTTTCTTTGTATTTTAGTTTGGGTTAATGTGGGGCGGGGACTTTGCGCGATTAAAATAAATTTTTCGGAGTAGGTCTTTTGGTAAGGGGTTGAACTCGTCCACTAGGCTACTGGTGAGCATATCACCTGAACGCGAAGGACCGCGGGGTGATTGATTCGTGACATCTCACTCGCACATCTTAGCCTAATGGTGGGATGCTGCGGAGCAAGTGAGACCGAACAATCCCACGCAATAAGGTCTGATGAGGATGGCCATATGGTCGATGCCGGATGAACGAGAAAAACCCGCCAAGATGGCCTCTTTGACTTCAGATTAAGAAGAAGAAGGATTACCTCAGAAAGCGTCCAAAAGATTTTTTGCGAACTTTGTGGATTAAAAAGGAGAAATTTTTTTTTGCGATAACGAGTGGCAAAATTCCAGTTGGGAATTTTGTGATAAAGGAGAGTTTGGAGAATTTGCGAGAATTCCAGTTGGGAATTTCTAAGAGTAGAACCAGAGAAAGCGTTTTCCCTAGGAGTAGGAGAATCATACCAGGAATCGGAGCTAAGTATCTTTTTTTTGCTATTTCGTTATGTATCGAAAAACCTTTAATCTCCAAGGGTTTTTCGAATATTTTCCGCGTTGCCTTAATTAGGCAAATACATAGATCCGCTAGGCCTTCGTTGCCCTACCGTTTTCTATCCCGAAATTGCGGGACTCGCGACCGTTCAATTTTCTTCCTACTTATTTATTCTTTTCCGGAAACTTTCCACATATAATTCTTCTTTGTGTTCAAACGACACACATCTGTTCTTTTTTTCTTCTATTTTTCTATTCTAATACATTTTCTTTATTTCGGGACTTGGCCTGCTGCCAACCTCGAAAAGGATTTGTACTACTTGTATACTTTTACATTTTGTTGAAAAGATTCTGGGTTTTAATCCAGGCTTCGGCCACGGTTTCCCAGACACCCTTACGCTAATAAAATTCTAAATTTTCCTTCCAGGAATTTCTTATTGTTTTATTTAGTACTATCGAATTTTTGTTTCTTTCTTTCTTCCTGAAACATTTCAGCTTCTGGTTAATGCAAACCACCACTCTAAAAGGTTTCCTGGCGCCCATTTTATAAGTGAGTAAGTACGCCTCTGTACTTTCCTCACTAAACATAATATTTAATTCAGGTCGCGATAAATTTATAGTTGTTTGATATTCCCTTTTAATCAAAGCGGATTAAAAAAGGGAATATCAAAACGAACCCACCCATCAGACTGAGCTACGGGAGACAGCACTGTATGTGTTGTTGGATTGCCGAAACACGAACAAACCTGTGTCATTTTGACATTTCGTTTTAGACAAGAAAGTTGCGCGCACGTCGGGAATCGGGATTGTTGACATCCCAATAGTTTCGCGAATAAATATATATTATAAATATTTCTATTTAGAATCGATTTCCAACGTTTTAATTAATAAATTTTCTTGTGATCTAGATTCGGTTCGCGTATTAAATTCGGTAACAACCTTATCCCTGAGTCTTCCTCTAACGACAAATCCGCACCCAAATAAACGCTGTTTCTGTTGTCTGTAGCAGTCACCATAGTATATGTCACAGTTTTTCATCTTCTTTATGCCCGATCCACTCCATCGCACTTCTTGGATGGCGGTTATGTCTGCTTTGCAGCAGTCCAGGGCGTCCGCTAATTCTACAGCTGCACCTAGTCCGTTAAGAGATCTTACGTTCCAAGTGCAGATCCGGAGGTCGTTGTTCTTTTTTCGTTTGCATGGGTCGTCAACTTTGAAATCATTATCGTTATCCGAGGCTGCTTGTTGTTTCGGAACAAGGTCTTTTTTACGTGGTTGGGTAGTTAACCCTACGCACAACCCCCAACCTTGAGTGCCAGGTCCTTTTGGATCCCTTCGGACACAAAGGGCTGGAATATCCAGAGTCAGTACCCTGCTGCAGGGGTGTGAGTGCTGCCGTTGGCTCACCAGGAGCTCGTCCGCCACCATCTCTACTTCAATACCCTGTCTTAGTATTGAAAGACCCCAAAAGACCTTTAAACCAAATATGTTGGAGTAGCTTTTTCAGGGGTTTCTGCTTTCATGGCTGCCGAAGTCCACCGTTGATTCTGTCCTTCGAATTCATCCGCTTGGACATTTACACGAAAGCTCTCGTAGACCACTGAGATTCGTGCAGTCAGTCATTGTGCGCAGAGCTGTTATAGTGTTGATCGATCACAATTCTTTGTTCCGGATTCCCTTATCAACACTCGCACTTACTAGTTTAGCAGGTCAGCTCTGGACGGAGCATCCCAGGTCCCAGTGGATACCGCTTGGAGGTATAGTAAGCACAATTGACGTGTACTATAAGTTACAGCATCTGGGCGCCGCCAAGTTGGCACCAATCAGAGCCTACCCGAATAGTACAACGCCCAATCAGAGCCTACCCGAATAGTACAACGCCCAATCTTTGGGGTATGTAGATTGGACAAACACTAACTATGTGGAAGCAGTCCTCTTTCGCTTTCAGGTTGCAAATATTGCAAAATTGGTTGAAGCTTCCATTATATGGGGTACCATTTAAACAGAGTAACTCACATCTTGTTTTAAAAATAGGAGATATTTCACTGTAGCTGAATCTGTCATTAAAGTAGTTCTAATCCTTCAGGTTGTAGTACAGGAGAGGATACAATATTCTGGTTTCTGATTTACGGGCTTTTTCAATAAACGATACACGGATAGAATCTTCTTTTTTTTGGATTGTTCTATATACATAGTTGACACCTCAGATTGTCCAGGTTGTTGAGATCGAATAAAATTGATTCTCCACATGCGTTTCCAATGTCTATCACCTAGACACCCACCAGTCCTGGTTTCTCAATTCATACGAGAGCATTTTTTTTTTTGTTAATCGAGAGGCTGGATATGAACTTTGTTTAATAGTTTAATCCGCTTGTGATTTGAGAGTACTTTTAAAAAGCATTGGTAGACCTTTCTCCAAATAGATTGCGTAGTTTGGTGATTTTATTGGTAAGCTAAAAATTTTTTTTAGGAAATTCCTATGGAATTTTTCGATAACTTCATACTCATCTGATCCCCAAACTTGAGAAGCGTAAAAAAGAGTTGATTTGACAACAGAGTCAAATATTCTGTACTTCTTTGAAAGTAAAATCCGTTTGTTTGAAAAGGTGCCGTGACATTGTGCCAAGCGACATTATGCCAAATGTAGAAATTTGGCACAATGACGCTTTTGCAAAGTGACATTGGGCCAAACATTAGGGTTTGGTATAATGACGCTTTGTAGAAGTGCCATAGGGCCAAATTAGCTAGTGACAATGCGCCAAATGTAGAAATTTGCATCATCTTGCTCATCTGTGTTTACAGTCCTTTGCGACATGACTAAAGAGATTATTGGCTTAATGACATCTAAGAAACTCCTACGCTTATCATTCACAGTGTGAAGGTCTGATGTATTCAAATGCTTTGTTTTTGAGCATAAGATAAAGTAATAGTAAGAAATTCGCCTGTGTCTGTAAATTTCGCGCGAATTTTTAATTTTCAGAACACAAACCCATACTCCCCTTGCCAAATTTTTTCCCGCTTCGCTTTTAGCTTCCTTTTCTGTATTTGAGGTGGCGGCGGCGGCTGCAGATTTTTTTTTAAGTTCATCACTTGAACTTAGTAAGAAAACATCTTTTACAGACACAGGCGAATTTCTTACTATTACTTTATCTTATGCTCAAAAACAAAGCATTTGAATACATCACACCTTCACACTATGAATGATAAGCGTGGGAGTTTCTTTGATGTCATTATGCCAATAATCTCTTTAGTCATGTCACAAAGGACTGTAAACACAGATGAGCAAGATGATGCAAATTTCTACATTTTGCGCAATGTCACTAGCTAATTTGGCCCTATGGCACTTCTACAAAGCGTCATTATACCAAACCCTAATGTTTGGCCCAATGTCACTTTGCAAAAGCGTCATTGTGCCAAATTTCTACATTTGGCATAATGTCGCTTGGCACAATGTCACGGCACCCGAATTTTTTACTTTTACTTTATCTTAAGCTCAAAACCTAAAGATTTGAAAATAAAACTGAAAAAATATTTTTAAAAAATTCCCGGCGAATGTTTTTTAAAAGCTTTTTAACTTATATCTTTAAATTAAACTAATTGAAAGCATATCTCTTTGTATCAATAGCCGAGTTTTATTGGGAATTTGAATTCACTTCAGCAAAACATAGCAGAACATCGCACATGGGAAAACAATAACTCTAAGTGAACAACGATAAGTGAATAAAAATAAGTCACTTGCAGAGGTGAACAACAGGGATGGTTGGTAAATGGAGTTTATGGAATAGAGTTGCATTAGTGAGTACAGCGTCTTATTGAGCGTATTAGTGAAGTGAATATGAAAATTCCCAATGAAACACGGCTAATGATACATAAAAATATTCTGTATGTATGCACTCGCATTTTTAATTATAACTGTATGTTCCTTTATAAAACAATGCATCACGTCCATCAAGCAAAATTATGATATGAAGTTAATAACGGAAAAATGTTTTGCTCAAATATAAGTTAGGGAAGTAGGCTTACATGATTGTCTTGCGAAAAATGAAAGGGCCGTCCAAAAAATTAAATTTTACATAATTGAGAAGAAGAATGTTAATGAGCGCAAGATGTAAAAAGCTGGATGTTGATAACAATCCATACTGCATAAACAAACAATAAATTGAACAGTTGGCCTTATGTCCTAAAAAAAGTTGGCCTTATGACGCTATGGGAAAGTGACATAAGGCCAACTCCTAAAATTTGGCCTTATGTCGCTTTCGCAAAGTGACATAAGGCCAAACATTCAAATTTGGCCTTATGTCACTTGGCCTTAAGTCACGGCACCGGTAGTAAGTGTAGATACTTAACCTAATATAAAAAAAGAAATGGTGGGAGGAAGAAAAGGCAGATCGCGTCGAAGGGGAGCTTCGTCTCCGGACGGTAGGTCAAGTAAACGAAGTGAGGAGACAAGCGAGCGCGAAGGAGATCAACTAACAATGGGAACTGGCGACGTCACTGAGCATAGTATGGTTTTGCCGAGTGGCCAAAGGGAAGCGAACTCGACGGCAAGGTCCAACACAAGGGGGCCGAGCCAAGGCAAGACTCGGAAAACTTTTCTGTTTTGTTCAAGAAGTGGTAGCAGCCCCGATGGGTTTGCAAAGGGTAGAGGATCAGCGTTTTCTTAGAGAAGAGCTAGCGAAAAATCAAGCTAGTATCTTAGACCACGTGAGGGTGATAGTTAGGGAGACATTGGAAAAGAACTTGCCACCGGTGCAAGCTAACAGTGGACCGTCTACTTCACGACAAGAAGGGGGAAATAATCGTTTTAACAGTAACCCACCACGATCGAACATAAATGACATAAATACCGCACGAATGGAAAGGCACGAGCAAGTCGTTCATCCCGTCGATATGGCACAGGGGTCGAATGTTGACAATTTCCTAGCACAATTAGGGAATCTTATTCTAAACGATTCCCCAGCTTCGACTTCTAACCCGTTTCAACCGGCAACCTCACTAACGAACTCTCACATGCGTTTTCCGCAGTATCACAAATGGGGAATACGTTTTGATGGCAAGAACATAACTATAGATGATTTCCTCTTTCGACTTGAAAGAGTGAAGAATAGTTATAATGTATCTTGGGAAGAGGTGGTAGTAAATTTTCACCACTTCGTCAGTGGTCCAGCTGAGAACTGGTTCTGGATGTTTTTGAAAAGCAACCAAAATGCGTCGTGGGCCGTACTGCGTACAGCTCTTTTTGAACAATATAGAACCCTTGAAACTGACTCGGAGTTGTCACGTAAGATGGCAGATAGGAAACAGTTACAAGGGGAAACGTTCAACAATTTCTACGACGATTTATTACAAATAAACTCAAGACTGCGTGTTCCAAAACCAGCAAAAGAATTAGTCGAGTTAATAAAGCAGAATGTACACAGACGAATGGGAGAATAACTGACTACGTTTAACACCACTAGTCTCCCGGAAATGGCGTTCGTATGTAGGTCAATCGAAAAGTTTTTGGAGAGACAAGAAACTCCTAAGACAAGATATTCCTCGAACTTCCAAAACCCGCCTGCACGGCGAGCTATTAATGAACTTGAAGTTCCAACCACGGAGGTGACACAAACGGAGTTACCCATGGTAGAAGCAATTCAGGGTGATACGAAATTTCCCAAGTGTTGGAATTGCAAGCATATTGGACATGCTTTTCGAGAGTGTAGAGACTCGAAAAGAGCGATTTTCTGTTACCGTTGTGGTTTAGCAGACGTTGTTTCGCCAAATCGTCCAAAATGCTCGGGAAACTACCAGCAGAACAACTCTTCAACCGGGGAGAATTGTTCGAGAACAGCCAACCCGGCATAATAGATATGAAAGAATTGGATAAAAAAAATTACCTGCGACCTTGTTAAAAAGTTAGAATATAGTAAAACTACACACGAAACACCGAATGTACCGAGAAGATCGTTACATGAGCGTCAGAAAGCGTATTACGAAGCGCGGAATCGCACAGTTACCTTCAAACAACCTTCAAGTAGAATTCAACGAGCTAGAGAACGTTTCAAGGAAAAGAAATTGTATTATCAAAATATCGCGTCTACGACATTGGATGATACGTCAGGAGATTCTCGTCCCTATGTGATGGTAGGAATTTTCAAAGAAAATTGGTTGGGGCCAGTGTTAGTTGTCTGGGAACAAACATACTCGAATACCTGAAAGAAAAAAATTTACCTTTTAAGAAGTTGTCCGCTTCAGTGTCGACAGCCGATGGTCAACAGCAAGACATTTAAGGAATAATATCAGTCGAAGTTCAATATAAAGAGGAAGCCCATCCTATAGATTTCTATATTGTACCGTCGTTGGCTCAGCGCTTATATTTGAGCGTGGATTTTTGGAAGCAATTCTGAATTGCACCTAATGTGATTGCTGGCCTATCGATGGAGACACCGGCTAGGAAAGTTCAAGGGTCGGCAGTTGAGTGTCAGCTCTCGAACCAAGGACGGGAAATCCTTCGGAGCACGATCGCCCAGTTCCATCGTTCACGGTGAAAGGATTGGGGAAAACTCACTTGTTAGAACATGTGATTGATAAAGGCGAGGCAACGCCAATAAAGCAGAGGCATTATCCTATATCTCCAGCGATACAAGCCTTACTGTATCGGGAATTGGATCGTATGCTTGAGTTAGGGGTCATCGAAGAAAGTTCTAGCACCTGGAGTTCACCCGTCGTTTTAGTACGGAAACCAGGTAAAAACAGTATGTGCCTAGACTTTCGGAAGGTGAACCAGGTAACAAAAAAGAATGCGAGCCCAATTGCTAATATTGAAGGACTGTTAGCACGCCTTTCAGAAACACACTTTATTTCAAGTGTGGATTTGAAAGACGCGTACTGGCAGATACCGTTGGAGAAAGGATCGAGGGAAAAAACAGCCTTTACCGTCCCCGGGAGACCTCTATATCAGTCTCGAGTGATGCCTTTCGGACTCTCGAACGCGGCTCAAAGCTTAACGTATCTAATGGGTAGAGTAGTCCCGCAAGAATTAAGAGAGCAGGTGTTCGTTTACTTGGATGATTTATTGATCATCTCGCGTACTTTTGAGGAGCACGTTAAGATACTGGGGATAATAGCGAACAGGTTATGTGAGGCAGGATTGACGATTAACGTCGAGAAATCGAAGTTTTGTTTCGGGGAACTGCAGTACCTAGGTTATGTAGTGGGACAGGGTTGCTTGAAGGCTGACCCGGCTAAGATAGCGGCAATTTTAGAATTTCCCATTCCAGAGAATTCCAAGCAAGTAAGACGTTTCCTAGGTATGGCAGGGTGGTACCGGAGGTTTGTAGATAATTTCTCCACCGGTCGGCTCCGATATCTGATACTCTGAAGAAAACAAAAAAATTTGAGCTCGATACCAAGGCGGTGGAAGCTTTCGAAGATCTGAAGGTGGCTTTAACTTCGGCACCAGTTTTGATTAACCCAGATTTTAACAAAGAATTTATATTTCTCTGTGACGCCTCGGCGTCAGGGATAGGTTGCGTATTGTGTCAAAAAGACGAGAACGGGGCTGAACGTCCAATAGTCTATTTCTCGCAAAAATTGTTATAGCATTGGATCAGCCGACCAAATTTGTAGTTGTTAAACCCTTAAGAAAAGCGACATCGTCAACAGTAGTAAAATTCTTACAAGAAGAAATTTTCCTCACTTTTGGAGTATCGGAGAGTCTTTTGACGGACAACGGTTCACAGTTTCGGAGCAAAGAGTTTGCTGATATGATGAAAAAGTTCGGGGTTAAGCATTACCGAACGGCAATTCATTCACCCCAGGCTAACGCGAGTGAACGGGTCAACCGTTCGATATTGGCGGGTATCCGCTCGTATATCGACCCGAAGCAACTTACGTGGGATGCACACCTCACATCCATCGGGAGCGCATTACGCTCCACTATTCATTCAGCCATTGGTATGTCTCCGTACGAGGCTCTTTTCGGCCAACAAATTGTCGAACATGGTTCGCAGTACAAACTTTTGCGTGAGCTGGGTGGATTGAATCAATCTGAATTGAACTGGTTACCGAAAGCTTGTAAAATGAACATCTTACAACAACATTTGAAATCCGAGTTAGAACGTACACATGAGATGTACGCCAACAGGTATAATTTAAGGAGTAGGCAAGTAACATTTGAGGCAGGAGACGTAGCATACAAGAGAAATTTCATACAAAGTGACGCGCTAAAACATAGAAATGCAAAACTGTGCCCTAAATTCACGAAAGTGACCATTGGGAAAACCATTGGAAATAATTTATATGAGACGCTTGACGAAAGAGGAATTCGGGCAGTTGTTCATTCTAAGGATTTGAGGAAGTGATCGCGTCGATATTAGGGGTATTGTTAAAGCCCGGCTGTTTGCTGTGCATGAGACATCTTCAAACAAATTGGGGCTAAGCGGGATTCTTACTAACCGAAAAGGTGAACGAAATTATAGGGCGAGTGGGTTCTTTCCTCATCTCTTTTTGGGTGAAGCCACCCCAAAAGAAACGAGTCTTGTAGGAAACCCCTCTGATTCGAAAAACGAAAAAGAAATAAACTCTTTCCAACTTGCGAATTAACCTTAACACCATTCCGACCCGACCTTAAGAAAAAAGATTAAGTTGCGCAATTTCACTGTGCTCAAATTCCTTTTTTATCTGCACTTCCGTTCAGCCATATTGCCACGTCGTCCACACATTTTTCACACGTCATATGTCATAGTCCAACCCTTCTTTTCTTGTGACGACGACGAACAATTAGGTGTGGTCGAGCAACAACCATCCTTGGTTGCATCTGCGTTAAATTCTCTTCACTTTCAACAAAACAAAGAATTATGCGCGCAAAGAGGGCAAGTAAAAAAATCTCAACACACAAGCGATTTGCATCGGTAAGGCGGGTGACGGCAGCGAGGGAAACAGAAGCAGCAGTAGCAGTAATAGCAGCAGTATTTCGAAGGGTAGCAGTATTTACATAAACGACTCTCTCACCAAGTTTACGCAGGCACTTTTTATGAAAGTAAAAGAAGTATGTAAACAAAAAAAAATTAAATATGCTTGGTACAACAATAATCAGATTCTTGTTAGAAAAGTTGAGGGTGGCAAAGTAATTTCAATTAAATCATTTAATGATCTTGCTCTTATTTAGTGCTCCTTCTCTTTTGTCATTAATTATTATTTATTTATATTATTTATTTCTTTTTTATTCTTGATAACATAATGAATGAAGTTTTTGATTTGATTGAAGATTTTACAGTGTTCGATTCCAGTAGCCAAAATGAATGTGATAATATCTTTATGTCTAGTAATTATTGTGATGATAAACTTTTTTTTGATCATCAGAATATCAGAAGCTTAAGAGAAAACTTTTCTTCACTTGTCGCGCACCTTGATTCATTTTTGTGCAGTCCAGATATTGTTTTTGTGTCTGAAGTGTGGATTTATAATTTTGAAGTTAATGATTATGCTATACCTGGCTACACATTTTATGCCAATACGAATGAAAATTACGCTGCAGGTGGAGTTGGTTGCTTTGTGAAAGAATGTTATGAAGTTGAAGATGTTGTTTGTGTAAAATTTGTTAGTGCGGATGTTTTAATGGTTTCTGTTTCATTCAATAACAAATTGTATGTCTTTTTATGTGTTTATAGATTGCATATGTTCAGTATTTAAATTTTTTTACAAGAGTTTTCGTCTCTCCTCGAAAAAATTAAAGCAAAAAATGTTATTGTTGTTGGTGATCTCAATATAAATATTCTTGAGAGTAGTGAAGTGGTCTCGAACTATCTTGCTCTTATAGCTTCACATGGGCTAGAATCTGTAGTCAATGAGCCAACGAGGATTCTGTCGGGCAGTTGTTTGGGCCACATTTTAGTTAGAGTTGAGTGTGCTTCTGTGATTAGTTTTGAAAAATGTGTTTTTGATCTTAATATTACTGACCACTGCATGACTGGTATCTTAATAAAAACTTCAAGCAAAAAGAGTAGCAATAACATAGAAGCAACCAGTAAAACAGCTAGAGTTGACATCAGCAAACTCAAATTTGAGTTGCTTCATGAATTTTGGGAAGATGTATATTTGTGTAGAAATGCTGAAGTTGCATTTACAACATTTTTTGAGCGACTCAAAATGCATGTTAATAATTGTTCTTCGGTTATTATCAAGAAAAAAATCAATAAAAGGCTCAAGCTGAGTATAAAACTTTAAAAAAATCCTAACAATCAAAGTCTAAAATTGAAATACAAACAATTGTGTGGAGAACTGAAACGTGAAATTCCACTCTGCAAAGACAGCTTTTACCGCAATTGTTTTAATTCGGCGAGAGGCAACCTTAGAAAAGAATGGGAAACTGTCAATAGTTTATTAAATAAGTCCTCCTCATCTAAAACACCTGTTTCACTAAATGTTGGTAATTGTTTAATTTCCGAACCTTTTGATGTTGCTAACAATTTTAATGATTTTTATGAACACATAACTAGTAGCTTACAACCTTTAACTATTAACTCAGTTTGTTCTTCCTGTCCGTCCAATGCATTGTCATTTGAGCCTTCGCAGAGAAACAGTTTCTTGTTCACTCCCATTACTCATGTAGACATGCTAACAGTTATTCGTGGTTTGAAAAATTCGAACACCAGTGGAGTTGATGGATTATCTAGCGTTCTTTTAAAGCAAATTTCTTATCTTATAGTAGACGTCTTGACTGTTATGTTTAATAATTGTGTTTTTTTAGGAGTATTTCCGGCAGAGCTTAAAACTGCTGATGTAATGCCACTACTTAAAAAAGGTTCTGCTTTGAATGTTTGTAATTTTAGGCCTATCTCTCTTCTTCCAGTGCTGAGTAAGGTTTTTGAGAAGCTTATGAAAGATAAAGTTGTAAGTTTTTTTAAATAAAACAAGTTTTTTTAGTTGCAAGCAATTTGGATTTCGTAAGGATAGATGTACTGAAGATGCGCTCTTACAGTTTTGCTCCCAAATAATGTCTAATCTTGACGGTAAAAAGTGTACAGTGGGGTTGTTCATTGATATAACCAAGGCCTTTGACATGGTGAACCATAAAATTTTACTGAAAAAGCTAGAAAAAGCTGGTTTTCGTGGATTTGTTCTGAATTGGTTCGAGGCTTACCTTAAAGATAGGTCACAAAGAGTAAAAATTGGTGAGATAAGGAGTGACTTGAAATTTTTCAACTTGGGAGTACCTCAAGGATCTGTCCTTGGTCCAATCCTATTTCTTGTGTACATAAACTCTCTCTTGGAGCTCGACTTCAAAGGTTTGCCAACTGCATTTGCGGATGATGTGGGTTTTTCTTATGGTGCGAATAGTACTCTTGATCTGGTTGCTGATATAAATTGGGATCTGAGTTTATTGAGGGTTTGGTTTGCTGAACACAATTTGGTAATCAGCAATAAAACAAAAAAAATGTTTTTCAACTTAACTAAGTCAGTAAATTTGATATCTGGAATCCACTTTCATGCACCGGAATGCCCTAAATTCAAAACTAATAACTGTGTATGCAATATGCAGTCTATTTCTTCCACTTTTATAGGCATCATAAATGTAGTGATAACTGTTTTGAAATTGAGAAAGTTAATGAGTTTAAATATCTAGTACTTATCATTGACTCAAACATGAGTTTTTCAAAACATATTGGTTCCTTATACATGTATTTTCGTTCAACTCTTCGGCTGTTTTATTACCTGAGAAATGTGTGTTCTGATTTTGTCATGAAACAAATCTATTACGGAATTTTTCATTCCAAATTACAATACGGAATTGTTTGCTGGGGAGGTTCGTATTTAAACAAAATTCAACCTCTATTAGTGCTTCAGAAGCATATTTTAAGGAAAATGTGCCGTAAAACTGTAAGACATTCTAGTTTCCCTTTGTTCTGCTACCTTAACATCCTTCCAGTTCGTCACCTATATTGTTTTAAAGTGTTGAAGTCGTTCTATATGAAGTCCGGTAATCGTAATTTTCGGCTTATTTCTACTTATAACTTACGTGTTAATCTGTCTAATGTGGTAACTGTTCCTTTGTTCCGTACAACTGCGTTCCGTAATTTTTATTCTATATCTTCTGTTAGATTTTTTAATAAACTTCCACCTTCAATTAGAGCAATATCGTCTCCGAAACAGTTTCAAAGATGCGTAAAAGTCTGTCTTTTAAATTTTGACCATTCAAGTCTAGCTTCATACTTTTTCTGATATCCTGATTCAACTTATTTAATTAGTATTATTAGTATTATTATTATCGCTAATATTTTCTATATCATTCTTCTTTTGTAATTTCCCATACATCAAATAAAACATTTCTTATTGTTCTTTTTTGTTTATAAAATGATGTTTTTTATTTATTGCCACCCCACATTAAGCACTTAATTTGTAAAGTCTGAATATTTTTTTTTGAAGTGACATCATCACTATTTACTTCTTGTAAGAAAATACCGATGGTCTCTAAATCCTTTTCCTTTATGTAATATTTACTTAGCTTAAGATTAATTATTGTGATGTAATATTGTATGGAATAAACTTAAACTTAAACTTAAACTTATATATTCATAGCGTGGAAGGGAATTCACAAAATCACAGGTACGAATAAAATGTTTTATTATCAATTTTTATTGTTAATTCGCACTTCTAGTGCTTGTTATAGAGGAAAGTTTGTTACCGGCGTGACATCAGAAAAAGAAAAAAAAGGGAATAAGGCGACGGCAAGATCAAATACAAGGGACTGGCCATTGCCACGTGCCAAAGGCACATCGGTCAGGCAAGGAAGAATCCTTTGAAAGGCCATACCTATACATGCAGATTCGTTTTTCTGTCTCCCGAAGTTGGCTATTGATCAGGCGCAGGTAAATCTAATTTCCATATTTCGGTACACCCGAGTAATAGCAACTTTTCCTAGGGATTTTGGATTGTTCACGTGCTACAGGCACGACAACGGCGCGGCGATTTGCGCCCTTGGTGAAATTTTTTTTTGTGCCCTATTGAAAGAAAAAGAACCCAACAGAAACAGTGTAAATCACGACTGTGACGGGTGATTTCAGTCCAAAAAAATAAAGAAATGAAAAGAAGGAATAAATAGTAATCTAAACCCATACAGTAAAACGAATATCATTCAAGGGAAATAGGCGTAACGACAAAGAAAAAAATCCATCGAGCTAAATAAGATGTACGGTCCACTTAAAACGGATAACAAATAACAAACGCGACTACTTTCGGTGCCGGGGTGCAAAAAAAGAAAAAAAAAACGAAAAGTAATTCATACATAAAGTAAAAGAAAAACAAAAACGAACGAGTCAAAGTCCCTCAGACCGCCTCACATACCGCGCCGGTGATAGCCGTGTCAGTTCCCTTGGTTAGTCGACCGCGTACAAACTCCGTCGTGTACATTGTGCAATCCTGTAATGCTGTGGTTCACAGACATACATACATATGCATCTACAACCGATCGCCGTTCGTAACGAATAGTAGGGTGGAAACGATCACCAACAGTAGAAAGGAGAAGAAAACCGGAGAGGACTACCTCAATCTTCAACATATCTAAATCAACCTTTTTAAGATTTGCTAAGGAACAATGTGTTAGATTAGAAGTTTCGTTGTTTTTTTTTAGTGTTAAATCATAGACTAAGCCCTTTGAGCAAAAGAGCTAAGGAAAAAAAAAAAAAGAAAATGTTTTAACTTAAATGGTCAAAGTGAAGTGTAGAAGCTTAGTGTAGTGTATGAGTACGATGCATAGTAATGTATATCAAGGAAGAAGCATCGACTCTTAAAGTATTTAAGATAGACAGAAATGTGAAATTTTTTCTTTTTGAGGAACAACAGGTATCACAACAACAAAGAACTCCAAGATTCGGAAGCTGTGCACACCTTCGGGATTCCAGGTGAGTTTTCTTTTAATTTCTCTTTATTGTTCTTTTGATAAATAAGTACATATACTATTCATGTTCCATGAATGAAAAGAAAAAATTGAGTAAATTTGTAGGTAGTATACTAAAAGAATTATAGTAAGAAAAAAAAAGAATTTAAAGTAACGAAAGACATTTGAAAGACCAAAAAGTCTATTTGAATTGAGAATGATTTCATGGTTAAGTTCTTGATTAGGCAAAATAAGAAAAGAAACAGATTCCACCTAAGGAGTTTAAGAAGGTTTAGGATGATTGGAAATTAATAAAATCGAATGTAAACACTGAAAGAGAGTTTAGAGACCATAGAGTATTTAGTTTAAATTTCATATTTCAGAAATCAGTTGAAAAGATAGTTAAGGGATGTGGTGGTGGTGGATTATCGGGTGGGGATGGTGTCGGAGAGTCAATGAGATGGAGAGGGAAGGAGAATGGATCCTCATGCTGGAGTTACGCAACTCGAGTTTAAGAAATTTTTTTTGTTGTCGCAGGGAGAGAGGAAACGTGAGAGAGCCGGGTAAGCAAGGGAAGATGTAAATAAAAAAAAATAAAAAAACAGAAAAATGAGGAAAGTGAACAATAGCTAAATAGTCTAAATAGTTCTGAGTATTATAGGGGCTTTTGTTTATTGATCTAACTATGTTCAAGACTGAATAGACGTGTTTATTGTTAGTCCGGCAAAGTATTCATTTTTTGCTCGTTTTATCAACTCAAAAATAAAACTTCTAAGTGCGGAAATAGGACGCGAATCGTGCTTGAGCAAATTTGATAGTAAAAAACATTCGAAGATATTAATAAATTATATAATTGTTAAAATCAGCAACCACATAAAATTATTTGAAGGTTTTTTTTTTTGCTCATTTGTTCTCACGTTCACAAGTGCCCTCTTCGTTCCAAGTTCTTAAGTATTGGTATTTAAATTTCTCTCTGAACATAATGGCAGGCAGAACTCGCTCTGGAACAAATGAAAAAGAAAATCCAAAGCTCTCAACTCCAACTGTCGCCAGGAAAACGGAATACAACAAAAAGACAGCTACTCCAGCAGCAAAAAAAACCGAGAAACCTACGGGACCAACTGCATCATCAGCTGATAGTCACTCAGAGAACGAGTTGCCAACCACACCAATACCACCAACTCTCAAAAAATTGGACAGTGAGAAATCACAAACCCAAAATTAACCATCCACCAAAAACTTGGAGCCGGAAAAAACAACAGCACCTACTGCAATAACTTGCTCCCAGATGGACATCCTGCTAAAAGATATAACTCATGACATCGTTTCCCGACTCTCTAAAGAAATAAGAGATCTTCGGAATGAATTTGTTCAAAGATTTGAACAAATTGAAAAAAATCTTTCCACTCATGTCACAGAAGCCAACAAAAAGATCCAGTCCCTCAAAGAGCGGATTGCAAAAGTTGAATCCGACCACTTAGACGATTTTCATAGCCTAAAAGAAGAAATCGATGACCTGCTGAAAAGATGTGACTCATCTGAAAGGAAGGAGGTTGCAACTGATGCTGTTCTTCTTGGCATCCCACAACTACCCAATGAAGACTTAAAATCCATTCTAAACAGCATCTGTTTCACCGTGGACTGTGTACCTCCTCTCTTAAAATCTGCATTTCGTACCAAACTAAGAAATGCAAACAACAGGCACGATCCCCCCATCATACTGAAATTTGGTTCCCCACATGAAAGAAATGCAGTGTTAAAGTCAATTGCTCTTTTTCAAAAAGTAAACAATAGACCTTTGCAACTACAAGACATTGGACTAAAGACGGAAGGGAAAAGAAAGCATAATATTTACATGCATGGGAGCCTGACAACAAAAAATCGCACTCTCTTTCAACAGGCGATGCGTTTTAAGCAAAGTGGAGCTTTTTTCACCGTTTACATACGCTCTGGTTCTGTTTTTGTTAAAAAGAGCGCAGATCGGGAGGCAATTCTCATACACAGCAATGCAACGATGAATGTGATCGCCACCACGATCAATCAAGCAGACGAACAGCCAGCAGAAGACGAGAAAAGAACCCACCAGCCAACGGCATGAATATTAATCATTTATTAAGTATTAGTATTTATATTATTTTTTTTTTTTTTTCATTTTTCTTTCTTTCGCTTTCTTCTATTACTCTTATTTTTCTCTCTTTTTTACTCTTTTCTATATCTTGTTACTTATTGTTGCTTTTTGTCATTTGGGGGCTTATGTTGACATTTTCAATATTATGAGCATGTTGCTGGTGGCTCGAGTTCGAGTTATTTTTCGCAGAGTCGAGTGAAAGCTTTGTGAATTCCAGGGGTGTAGTGTATGCGTAACGTAACGTAACCTATGTTAACGTAAGTCTATCTTAACGTACGGCTTATTCAGGTACCCTCACTACACCGGCTTAGAGAGGTATACCTGTCACTGTCTCGAGCGCATGTTGCACACACAGAGTCAGTCGGTGATTGATCCTCGTGCAGTGCGGATGCATACGTTGGCGAGCCTGTGAACATTGCAAACATTACAAGTGGCGACGAGTGTAAAATAGATAATTAATAAACAAGAGTAAATTATTGATATTATTTGTTTATGTGAGTGATAAAAAAAAAAAAAAATAAATAAAGAATGTGAGTTATAATATTTTTTAAAATATGCATGTGTTATAATATAAATAAAAATTTCTAAAAGAAAAAAAAAGCGCGGTTTGAAATGTTTGTGCATGTTTTGTCTTGTTTGTCAGCTTAATTGGTGTGTTTTGTACATGTTGTGAATGTTATAATAATAATAATTATAATTGGAAAATATTTCCACCATTAGATTGGACTATTTTACAGAAGGTAGAAAAATAAAATAAAATAAACACCTTAATGCATTAAATTGTACAAGGGATTTGATAATTCCCTCTATTTAATTGGAAAACATTTGCTTTCTTTTATTCCCTCCATTAAATTGAAAAATTGTCGGTAAATATGCCTACCATAAATTGTAAATGAAAGAAGAAATGGAATTTGATAAATTCCTTTATTTAATTGCAAAAGCGCGGCTTAAATTCCCGCCAAAACTAAAATACGAAATTCATAGTCAAGAAAGAGAAAACTATGTCTGTATTTGGAATGCAGTAGATCAGATCTTGGTTAAAAAACCTACATTAGATTGTAAAAAAATAAAAAAAAAATTATAGAAATAATAAGCATGTTTTTGTGTAAATGCGCACATTCATTAAATTGAAAATTGGCTTGAGTTGAATGACAAATAATAATAATATTAAAAAGAAGAGCGTGTTTGAATCGCTCCTGGTCAGGAACAACAAATTTATATCTGTTTACTAATTTACATGCAGCATGAGCATGAGCTAAAGAGATAGAATGATAGGAAACGTATGTATGATGGATTTGAGAAGCAAACAAATTGTTTTTTTTTTTACAGAACAACTCTCACTATACAACTGTTATTAATTTGACATGGCAAACACCTTGCCAACATTGAAAAGGCTTCTCTTTGGATGGGGATAGCACATCAGTTGGGTTGAGATGGGAGAAGTGGAAGAGAGCTTTCGATATTTATTTGGAAGCGGCATCAATTGAATCTGCTGTGAAAAAAAGAGCAACCCTCTTACACTTTGGTGGTCTGGGTCTGCAAGAGGTTTTTTACAATCTCCCAGGTGCTAACATTGACAGCACTGCTGATAACGATGTGTTCTCGGTTGCTATACAGAAGCTAGACGAGTATTTCTCTCCAAAGCAAAGCAAGGTGTATGAGAGGCACGTTTTTAGACTTCTCAGGCAAGAAGAAGGGGAGAAGTTTGAGAAATTCTTGCTTCGATTAAGAAATCAGGCTAACAAATGTGGGTTTCAAAATTTAGATGATAACTTAATCGATCAAATTACTGAAAAATGTACCTCAGACGATCTAAGGAAAAAAATATTGACAACTGGCGATAGTATGACGATAGACAGAATTCTAATAGAAGCAAATACGCAGGAGGCTGTAAGCCACCAATTAGAAGGTTATGGGAACAAAACTAAATCAGAATTGATAAACGCAATCACAAATAAGAGAAACGACACGAAGGCAAAAGAAAAATACGAACACAAAATGCAGAAAGATAACGAAAAATCATGTGGGAGGTGTGGTAATAAGAGACATTCTTCCCAAGATCCTAAATGTCCTGCTAGGGACAAAAAGTGTCACACTTGTGGTCGCATTGGACATTTTCGCCAATATTACAAATCTCATAAACTCGATAAACTGTCATGCGATTTCTTCAACATCATACTTGAACAGATTGTAAGAAACTCAAACGTCAACACCAGAGGAACAATTTTTCAAAAGTCTGTGCAATTGCTCGCATATGCAGACGATATTGACGTAATGGGAAGAAAAAAGCGTGATGTCATAGGTGCTTTTGCGAGTATTGAAACAGAAGCGGCAAAAATGGGTTTGATGGTTAATGAGGGCAAAACAAAGTATATGCTGTCATCAAACAAGGACACAGAACATCGACGAATTGGACAAAACGTCACAATAGACAGACATAACTTCGAGGTAGTACAGGACTTCGTCTACCTAGGATCCGCTGTAGACACGGAAAATAACATCAGTGCGGAGATCAAACGGAGAATAACTCTTGCCAACCGTTGCTTCTTTGGGTTAAGAAGGCAATTGAGAAACAAAACCCTCTCCAGAAAAACCAAGGTAACCCTATATAAGACCTTAATCATCCCAGTCCTGCTGTACGGCGCGGAAGCATGGACCTTATCGAAAGCGGATGAGGAAACCCTTGGTCGTTTCGAAAGAAAAATTCTCCGAATGATCTTTGGTCCCGTATGCGAAGGCAATGTGTGGAGAAGAAGATACAACAACGAGCTGTATGAGCTGTACCGCGACATGGGCATAGCCAGAAGAGTACGCATCGCGAGGCTACGATGGTTGGGCCATGTTGAGCGGATGGACCCAAACGCTCCGGCTCGTCGGGTGTTCGAAAGCACATTGCAGGGAAATCGCGGAAGGGGAAGACCTCGTCTTAGGTGGCGCAATCAAGTGGAGGATGACCTCAACCGACTTGGAGTGCGAAACTGGAGAGAGCTCGCCCGAAATAGAAGTCGCTATCGAAGGATGTTGGTTGAGGCCCAGGTTCACCCCGAACTGTAATGCCCACCTAAGTAAGAAGTAAGTATTACAAATCTCAGGTTGGGCAAAAACGAAAATTTCAGGGTTCTCGCAGGCATGGTGACGGTCCAAGTTTTAAAAGAACGAGAGATAACACGGATAAAATGAACTATGTTGAAGATGATAAAACTGAGGTGGATTACGTTTTCCATATCGACGATGATGCTTCCATTGAATGTTTTGTAGGTGGAATAAGAACAAAAATGTTAGTTGATTCGGGATGTAAGCTTAATTTATTGACAGACAAAACCTGGGAATGTTTAAAAGCTAAAATGATTCAAGTATACAACCAAGTCAAAAATCCAAACAAAATATTTCTTGCGTATGGTAGCCACACCCCATTAGACGTTAAAGGGTCATTTGAAGCCAACATTAAAGTCCATGATAAAGAACAACAAGCTACATTTTACGTTATTACGGATGGAACAAAGGACCTACTAGGAAAAAATACCGCAGTTTCATTAGGAGTCTTAAAAATAGGCATCGAAATAAATCACATTGCGAGCAACTTAAATCCTTTTCCGAAGTTTAAAAATGTATTAGTTACAATTCCCATTGACAAGTCAGTTCACGCTGTCTCACAGCCATGCAGGAGAATACCCATTCCTTTAGAAACCCTAGTAGAAAAAAAGTTAAAAGAGCTATTAGATTATGATATCATCGAAGAGGTACACGAACCATCAAAGTGGGTATCTCCTATAGTTCCAATCCTCAAAAAAAAAACGGCGAGCTGCGTCTTTGTGTAGATATGAGAAGAGCAAATGCTGCTATTATGCGAGAAAATCATCCCTTGCCAACAATGACCCAAATGCTGCCTAAATTCCGAGAAGCTTGTTTGTTTAGCAAACTTGACATCAAAAATGCGTTCCACCAAGTTGAACTTCACCCCCACTCGAGACACATAACGACATTCATTACAATGAAAGGACTTTTTCGCTACAAACGATTAACGTTTGGTATTAATTGCGCCCCAGAAATTTTCCAAAAAATACTTGAGAAACTGTTGATAGGGTGTGAAGGTGTCATTATTTTTATAGACGACATTTTGATTTTCGCAAAAAATGACGGTGAACACGATATAAGACTTAAAAACGTCTTAAGAATCTTAAATGAAAACAACGTTCTCTTAAACGAAGACAAATGCATTTATAAAGTTAAAGCCATTCAATTTTTGGGCCACGAACTTACACCGGAAGGTATCAAGCCTTTACAGAAATATGTTGAAAGCATTTCAAAGTTTAGAGTTCCGAAAACACTCGAAGAACTACAGAGTTTCCTAGGACTGGTAAACTTTATTGGCAAATGGATACCAAATCTTGCGACTACAACCGAGCCTCTCAAACAACTTTTAAGAAAGAAATTGGGAAAAAATGCCAACTTAGATAGGTTTTGGTTAAAGGAACAAGATTTGGCCTTTTCGGAATTAAAAACAACTCTAACAAAAATCCAGTCTTTGGGATATTATGACGTTAACGATAAAACACAGGTCGTTGCCGATGCTAGCCCAGTTGGATTGGGAGCTGTCTTGACGCAAATAAACTCCAAAGGTCCCAAAATCATCGCATACGGAAATAGAACATTGACAGATTGTGAACGCACGTACAGTCAAACTGAAAAGGAAGCCCTTGCTCTCGTGTGGGCAGTAGAACATTTCGACATCTGCCTTTTCGGAAAAGAGTTTGACCTTATCACTGACCACAAGCCCCTAGAAATAATTTTCGGTCCTAAATCAAAACCCTGCGCTCGCATCGAGAGATGGGTATTAAGACTCCAAGCGTACAATTTCAAAGCTATTTATAAACCCGGAAAGATGAACATTGCCGATCCGTTGTCGCGCTTATGCGTTTATTCTGATCCAACACCACTTGGAGCAGATACACATGTCTACCAAATAGTCGAGCATTCCCGACCGCTCGCAATTTCCTTGGACGAGATAATGACGTGCTCCGAAAATGATCCTGATACGAAATTCGTTCGAAAGGGCATTTATGATAAAGAATGGGACCAATCTGTGAAGGGATACAAAATTTTTGAAACGAATTATGCTTTTACGATAATATATTGTTGAGAGGTAATAAGATAGTTATTCCGAAAAAACTAAGAAATGACGTGCTTAAAGCAGCCCATGAAGGTCACCCAGGTATAGTCGCAATGAAAGGACGTTTGAGAGCAAAAGTCTGGTGGCCTCGTATGGACAAAGATGTCGAAAACCTGGTGAAATCGTGCAAAGGTTGCACTTTGGTTAGCATGCCAAACCCCCCGTTTCCCTTAAAAAGACGAGATTTACCTACAGCTCCTTGGGTTGACATCGCAATGGACCTTTTAGGCCCCCTTCCTAGTGGTGAATACTTATTTGTCGTAATAGATTACTATCGCCGGTACAAAGAAATCAAAATAACAAAAGTAATAACCAGTTTCGAAATAATAAAGATGCTTAAAGAGATGTTTAGTAGATTAGGGTTCCCAGTTTCCATCACGGCTGATAATGGAAAGCAATTTGTCAGCGAAGAATTTAAATCCTTTTGCAAGGAATGCAAAATCAGACTTTTTAGCACGATTCCATACTGGCCCCAACAGAATGGAGAGGTCGAAAGACAGAATCGGGACATTCTAAAACGGCTAAGAATTTGTAAAATTGAAAAAAAAAGACATGAAAGAAAGCTTATGGGAATACCTCATGATATTTAATAGCACACCGAATTCCTCGACTGGTAAGACACCATCAGAGCTCTTCTTCAACAGACTGAATAGGGACAAAATTCCTTCTCTAGAATCAATAGGTTATCACGTTAAAGATTCAGAAATAAGAGACAGAGACAGAGAACAAAAAGAGAAAGGAAAGGAATACGCCGATAAAAAAAGAAGGGCTTTTGAAAATACTATATCACAAGGTGATAAGTCTACATTAAAGTAATGGAGAAACAGAATAAACTGAGTACAAATTTTGATCCAACGCCTCACACTGTTGAAAGCTCGAAAGATGGAGATACTATTGTGAGAAATGACGAAACTGGACAAAAATATAGGAGAAACATAGTTCATTTAAAAAAAGTAGAAGGAGTTTGGAAAGCTCTTCCAGAGAACGAAGATAATTTAGATTCTGAATCGGAATAACTATTTGCGAGTCTAGTTTGTTTTTCTTCTATGTATCTTGAATTCCATTAATTTTGCTAAAATTATTTTGTAAAAAAAAAAAAAAATGAAAGTTGAATTTTGTTCCAAATCAAAGCTCTTATTCTTCAGCTAAAAAAAAAAAAAAATTGTAAAGATTAAAGGTAGCTTTTATTCAGTAAAAGCTATTGCATTTAATAGATTTAATAATAAATGTTGAATTTCCTGAAATCCGGATAAACTTTTTTTTTCTTTCAAAAAAAAAAAAAAAAAAACAAAAATTGATTGTGGCGATTAAAGGTAAGATGTTAACTAGACTAAATATAAAATAATTTTATTTAAACAAGATACAGATGTAGTGTATGCGTAACGTAACGTAACCTATGTTAACGTAAGTCTATCTTAACGTACGGCTTATTCAGGTACCCTCACTACACCGACTTAGAGAGGTATACCTGTCACTGTCTCGAGCGCATGTTGCACACACAGAGTCAGTCGGTGATTGATCCTCATGCAGTGCGGATGCATACGTTGGCGAGCCTGTGAACATTGCAAACATTACAAGGGGTAACAGCAGTGGTATACTGTGGGCAATGCTAAGGGTTTTCTGTAATCGGCAGGAAGGTTTTAAAGTTGTTCATATCAATGCACAAAGTCTGATGCCAAAAATGGATGAATTCAGATATATGTTTGAAAAATCAGAAATTGATGCTATTTGTGTATCAGAAACTTGGTTCTCCGTAGATGTTAGAGATGCATCATACTCATTGGACGGCTATAATCTGTTTCGCTTGGATAAATCTAGTCGGGGTAGAGGGGTTGCAATTTATGTAAAAGTTGGTCTGATTTGTAAATACGATGTCTTTCGCCACCAAGCTCTCCTTGCGAATTTTTATTTTTAGATATAACTGGCCATGACAGTAATCTTCTCCTGGGAGTTATCTATAGGCCGAATAGAAATGTTGACTTAGAGTCGTTCTACCATTTCATAGAGCAAATGACAGTTAGTTCATCCAACATTATATTGTGTGGAGATTTCAACAGCGATATAATAATTGATAAAAGTCTCTGTGAAAATATGAAATCCTTCGACTTACACTCTGTAAATGTATCTGAACCAACTCATTTCACTCAAACTTCAAGTACATTATTAGATCTCTTTTTTGTAAGTGAAAACGAAAAGGTACTCTTTTATAACCAACTCGCCACTCCAGTTTTTTCCAAACACGACCTAGTTTTTTTGACATATGACTTTATTACAAAAGAAAATTTCATAAACCCAACATTTCAGTATAGGGACTTTAAAAATATTGATATGTCTTCACTTCAATACCACATCAATTCCATACCTTGGCATAGTATATATCTCATGCCTTCGCCAGATGAGCAAGTCGAATTTCTGACAGAAAACATAAATTTTCTATTCATTTGCTATGTTCCTTTAAAAACAAAGAGAATCATTTGCCCTTCGAAACCTTGGTTTACGAGTAGAATTAAAGAGTTAATGAATCAAAGAGATCAAGCTTATCAGAGATGGATTAGTTATCGTGTTGAAGAACTGCATTTAGCTTATAAGTCTTTGCGTAATAAAGTTATTCAAGAAATAAGAGCTACTAAAACACAATACTACTCAAATCGCCTTGTTATTGATTCGAATGGACGAAAATTTTGGGAAAGCTTTCGAAAACTTGGAATTGGAAAGCAGAATTCCAAAATTCTATAACATTATCGATAAGGATGAACTCAATCAGAAATTCCTCTCTACGCCAAATGTCACACCATCCCGAGAAGTCGAAAATGCACACAGTCCCAATACTTTCTCAACTGGCTCTTCCTTTAGTTTTGCAAATGTAACCATCATGGATGTAGTAGAGAGTTTCATTTCAGTCAAATCGAATGCTATAGGAGTTGACGAACTTAACCCTGTTTTCTTAAAGTCCATTCTGCCTCTGCTACTACCGTATTTCACGCATGTATTCAATACAGTTCTAACAACAAGAACATCTCCGCAGCAATGGAAAATGGCAAAAATAATACCACTTCCTAAGAACTCGCTCTGTAATGAGTTTCGGCCAATATCTATACTTCCGTTTCTCTCAAAAGTCATGGAACGTATTATGCAAAAGCAACTGAATGACTATATAGCCCGGAAAAATCTCTTAGTGCCAATTCAATCAGGTTTCCGCCCTCAACACAGCTGCATAACTGCACTTTTAAAGGTCATCGAAGATATCAGGACTGAGCTTGATGATAACAAAGTGACGTTCCTGGTTCTTTTAGATTTTTCCAAGGCCTTTGACATGGTCAACCACACTGTACTTTTGAACAAGTTGCACAAAGAATTTAATGTTTCTGTTGAAGCAATCAAACTATTTTCGTCCTATCAAACTAATAGAAAACAGGCTGTTTACATAGAAAATAAGTTTTCGGATTTTCTTCCACTACGAAAGGGTGTTCCCCAGGGATCGATATTGGCCCCTCTGTTATTTTCACTATATATAAATGAAATTGCCTCCATTATTCGAACTGCATCGAAACACTTTTATGCGGATGATATCCAAATATATAAAAGCTGCCCCCTAGGTCTCATTGAAAACTGTGTCTCCATCATCAATCAGGAACTCGATCAGATTTCGAATTGGGCAGGATCTAATGGGCTTGCTCTCAACCCAAATTAATGTAAATGTCTAGTGATTTCCAAAAAAGTTCTAGACCTATCTTACTTTCCACCAGTCATGCTCAACGGTACTGCCTTGGAATTTGTTAATTCCTCCAAAAATCTTGGTGTAGTTTTTAATAGAACTCTTACATGGAATGACCATATTAACTCGATAGTAGGTAAGGCTAATGGTACTCTTCGGACCCTCTGGCCTGCTCAGGAATTTACCCCCCTCAAAACCAGAATTTTACTTGTGAAAACTTTGGTAATACCAATCCTCACCTATGGGTGTGAAATTTACTATAATTGCGACTCCGTTAGCAAAAATAAATTGAAAATTGCTTTTAATAGCGCCATTCGTTACGTTTACGGCCTAAGAAGATATGACCATGTCTCGCATCTGCGGCAGAACCTACTTCCAATGTCTTTTGATAATCTTATTAAATTTCGAACGCTACTACAATTTTTTAAAATTCAAAGAACTCGTCAGCCAATATATCTGTATGAAAAACTTCGATTTTCGGCATCAAACAGATCTACATGTTTAATTCTGCCTCGGTTTTCATGTCTTAATTCAGAAAGACAGTTCTTTATAGCTGCATGTCGCCTGTGGAATTCACTTCCAGCTTATTTGCGAGAGATCAGCGACGTGCAACGATTTGAGAATAGTCTGCGTATTTTCTTCTCTGAACAAAGCAACTAATTTCTATCTTCATTCTATTTCCCTTTCCTTTTTTTTTTTATCTTTTTCATCTATTTTTCCTTTCATCTTCTTCCTTATATTATTCTTTTTTAAACTTTTTATTTCATTTAAAATAACATTTGAATTGTTAATCAATTATTAAATTAATAATTTCTCCTGGATGTTTTCCAAACTTTTCATATGATTGTACATTTTTAGTCTATAGTATTAACTTGTAAACTTGAACAGTCAATTCATTATCTTCACAAATTTATAAGATTTATTATCTTACTGTGTAAGCTATTTGAACAATAAACTTAAACTTAAACTTAAACTTTTGTTATATAGAGTGAGGACAAGGCACAGGTGAGTGTGGGAAGGCAGCTGCCCACATCCAAGGGTGGTTATATCACTCAGGTGGCACGTTCATCTATGCTACCATCTGAATTTCTCAGAGATTTTTTTATTAGTACTGATGCTTCGGGGCCAATAAGATTTCTTTTCTTGGTGAACCAATATTAAGTCCGTTACTATCTAGGACCAGGTCTGAATAAACAGATGTAACCACGTCTGTTCCCCGTTGTAAAGATCTCCCCACCGACGAGCTGAGGACGTGCAATCACTAGCAGACCTACAGACATCGTGAGGGAGCAGACAACCACCCGAACCTCCGCCTGGACTGGCAAACCAGTTTCTGTGGGCATTCGTCATAGAGGTGAAAACGAGTTCGGGTGGATAGGAAGCGACTCCAGGTCGGATCGTTTCTGGTTAGAGTGTACTATTAAGCGAGCACACGTACACATTTAAAACCGTTACACATGTGTGAAGAAGGAGAATCTGAAGATCGCAGACCTTCTCGTGAACCCATGGAGAATTTATATGGGTGTATTAAAATGGAAATATTATAGTATAACGTTCGATTTAGGTAAGTGAGACGGAATACCGTTCTTAATTTGATTAGATTTAAGTATCAAACCACACAATTAATTTAGTAAAATCAAGTTGTTTTAATGCAATTTCAATTGGAGAACACTTGGCAAACACTTTATAGTTCGTTAAAATTGAGGACGATAACCTTGGGATATAAAATCACAACTTAAACTCAGCCTGAACTGCCACTCTGTTACGCACGTCTGACTAGCAACACATCTCACTTCATCCCAATTGCGCCAATTATAGAGGGATAAGCCTTCTTAACGTCGCTTATAAGATCTTGTGTGCTGTAATATGTGAACGTCTGAAACCCCACGTCAACAACTCGATAGATCCTTACCAATGTGATTTTGGACCAGAGAAGTCCACAATAGACCAAATTTTCACCTTGGACAAAACTCGAGAGTATAATATCGATATTCACCATCTCTTTATCGATTTCAAGGCCGCGTATGACAGTATTTACAGAGACGAGCTGTACAGAGGCATGTCTAGTTTCGACATCCCTGAAAAATTCGTACGACTATGCAGGATGACTTTGGAGAATTCACACTGCTCCGTCAAGGTCGGTAAAGAACTCACCGAGATCTTTGATGTCGAAAAAGGCTTTAGGCAAGGCGACAAACTGTCATGCGATTTCTTCAACATCACACTTGAAAAGATTGTAAGAAACTCAAACGTCAACACCAGAGGAACAATCTTTCAAAAGTCTGTACAATTACTCGGCTACACAGACGATATCGACGTAATGGGTAGAAAAAAGCGTGATGTCATAGGTGCTTTTGTGAGTATTGAGACAGAAGCGGCAAAATTGGGTTTGATGGTAAATGAGGGCAAAACGAAGTATATGTTGTCATCAAACAAGGACACAGGACATCGACGAATTGGACAAAGCGTCACAAAAGACAGACATAACTTCGAGGTAGTACAGGACTTCGTCTATCTAGGATCCGCTGTAGACACGGAAAACAACATCAGTGCGGAGATCAAACGGAGAATAACTCTTGCCAGCCTTTGCTTCTTTGGGTTTAGAAGGCAATTGAGAAACAAACCCCTCTCCAGATAAACCAAGGTAACCTTGTATAAGACCTTGATCATCCTAGTCCAGAAGAGTGCACATCGCGAGGCTACAATGGTTGGGCCATGTAGAGCGGATGAACCCAAACGCTACGGCTCGACGGGTTTTCGAAAGCACATTGCAGGGAAATCGCGGAAGGGGAAGATCTCGTCTTAGGTGGCGCAATCAAGTGGATGAAGACTTCAACCAACTTAGAGTGCAAAACTGGAGAGAGCTCTCCCGAAATCGAAGTTGTTTCAGAAGGATGTTGGTTGAGGCATAGGTTCACCCCGAACTGTAATGCTCACCTAAGTAAGTAAGTATATTTGCACACATATTTATTTATTTGTGTCTAAAAATTCAATTATTTTATATAATATAAATTATATTATCTTAAAATAGATGAATTCCTTGTCACGATGGTTGTCCGCGATGGACTCCTAAGCTACTTTACCGATTTTAATCAAATTTGTACACCGTGTGCAGTTTGATCCACCTTAAAAGATAGGATTGCTTACATCTCAATTTATGATCGCAATATTGTTTTACTGCAGATTATTTGTATATTATTTGACAGTCACAATTATTTATCTGTTAGCTCTAAACGATTCAAGCTGTTTTTTTCAACTCTATGATGTTACTTTATCCCTCAGTGACATAGACTTATTTTTCATTCACATATTTCTACGGGAACGGAAGATTCCCACAGGAACGGGGTTAGAAGTGGAAACCTAGAAACTACTGGACAAATTTCAAAAATTCTTTCGGCACTGGGATGCCACGTTATCACTCAGTATCTTAGCGTATATTTCATCCCTATAATCCCACGCGAACAGAAACAGGAACTGTATTAGACTTAATCAAAGAGAGGTGTGCTTTGTGTGATTGATTTATTACAACTGACGTCGTACTTAATAGCTAAGTGACAGTTTGGTATCTTACAATAATAGAGTAGAGAGTATAGGAGAGTATGGGGTGTGTTTGGTTTAAACCATCTCTCTACAGGAACGAGAACGGTAATCTTAAAGTTACTTGACAGATCTCAAAAATTCTTTCAACTCTAGGATTTTACGTTATCCCTCAGTGATATAGACTTAGATTTCATTCACATATTTCTACGGAAACGAAGATTCCTTCAGGAACGGGGTTGGATATGAAACTTAGAAACTACTGGACAGATTTCAAAAATTCTTTCGGCATTGGGATGCCACATAATGCCTCAGAAACAGGAACGAGAAAGGGAGCTCTTAAAATACAGACCCGAGCAAAGCCGGGCAGCTCAGCTAGTAATTTAAATATTTATGTTCTAATCGCTTGAAGTAAGCTAAACAAATTGTAGGAAACTCATTGGTAAATTAGGATTTCCATAAAAGAATAAATTTTTTTTGTTGTCTTTGGAACATTTTTCTTGCCTTTGGAACATAACGAGAAAATTTCTTTTTGTCATTGTGCAAGTGTATTGTTTTTTTTTCGTCGGTGAAAGGAGTGTCCATCGAACTGACAGGTGATTGTGTTGGTGTTGGTGCATTGAGGGCACAGACGAGATACAACAAGAGGGCAAACCCACACAACGGCATCTGTCTTCAAACTGATTTTACACACAGTGTTTTCCAGTGTTTGTAATTTCACTAACTCGTGTTACAAAAGCAACAATGTAAGCAAATGGAAGTTGCGGGGCAAGAGAAGTAATTGCTTTCCCTCTAGTTCTTTGTTCTTCTAAAAATCGGCATCTGCAAAACTGATCAATTCAAGTGATTTGGACACTGAGCTCTTTAGTCAGGAGTTCTCAGTATATCGTAAACACCGTCTTTATCATAAGCCAGAAGATGTGGGAGGTGGTGCATTGATTTCTGAAGGAAATATTTCCATGTCTTCTCAAATCACTTTTCCTTTTGCATTTACAATTGATGACATATGTGTCAAAGTATCCATTCTTCCAAAGAGTCCTGTCTCAGCTTATACTGACCTCTGTTTAGTTTAAGACTATGTAATAGAATTATCTTGTTTGAACAGCCATATTTTATGATTGGGTGATTCTAGTTTGCCACAATTGAATTGGGTTCCATATAAAGACGGATCCTTTCAAGTAGCATCACTGACTGACAATATAATTTCATAATTATCAGAAACTTTATGAATCGCATACTCGATTTAGTTTTTTCATCCGAAGCAGTTAGTACCGTTCTCCTTAAATCTAAGTATGGCATTACTAACTTAGATAATAATCTTCACCCACCTTTTAAAAGCAAAAATCACACTGGAAGTAGAAGTGCAAGACGGTACAGAGGAATACAACTGCTACGCATGTGAGCACCCAGACTCCGCTGACAGCATGGTCAATTGTAACAATTGCGACGCCTGGTGCCATTTTACCTGCGCTGGAGTGACAAGTATGGTCACGGAACAAGACTGGCTTTGTGCTAATTGTGTCACAGGTAAGAATATTCCTTATTCTAGTGTTTCTGGAGTGAGTTCCGCAGCTGTTGCATGTTTCGCCACAACCTCCGTAGAAGGTGCGACACGTGCTACCATTACTGCTGCTAATCCCCACTCATTACACCCTGAGAGTAGCTGAAATATTGCTACTAATGTCAATTTACATCCTATCAGTTACTAAGCATTCTACCGCGTATATACCATCGTCGTCAACTACCGCTTTGCCTGTTGCGGAATCTAATATGTAATGCGGTTGCCATGCGATCGCAATTTAACAAGCCTGAAAACTGGATCGTATCAAAAAATTCGGACGGCTTTCCACCATCTTCCTTGAGTACGATAAATTTAACGTCGGCCATACACCCGTGCCTTTCGGCATTGTCAACGGGTGCTGCATTAACATGTTCGAAAGTTCACAACCCGGAGGCGACCGCTGTAGAAACAGCTAACAGGGATGCTTCAAAGGCTTCAGTTTGTTCTAAGAACACCAGGTCTTCGCGGGAAAAACATATTCACAGGGAACTGCAACGTCTAAAGAAAGAGAAGGAGCTGAATGAATGGTGGGATAAGGATTATTTAGCCAAAAAATATCAGCTGCTGGGTGAACTTTTTGAATCTTCTTAAGATGAAGACTATTGGGAGTCTTCGATTGCCAGTGTCCAAGTTAATCACTGACTGACGTCACAAAACACTCAAAGCCAAAAACCAGTTTCAGAACGTGATGAACTACCTCCGCGTGTCAAAAGTCAAGTTAACAAAGCCTGGGTCATTACATCCTACCAGCACTCTCATGCCGAACCACAACTGAGCCTACCATCGCATTCTACGATGAAATGTTTCCCAAACACGTGTAGTGTACACGAGTAGCGTGCCCACCTTGGCAGCTCCTGCACAGCCAAAGTTCTCGATTCAACGTATCAACCATCGTACCAGCCGTATGTTACGGCAGCTAACGTACAGTGCCAACTGCCACAGCAACACCTCGCCGAGGTAACTCAAGCGTTCGCCTCTGCTTTTCACCATAAACTACCAGTTTAAGCGGGGGAAATAAAATTGACCAAAAGCCACATTGCTGCGCGTCAACTTACATATATCAAGGGGCCTTCAGAGCTTCACCGGGGATGTTGAAGAGTGGCCAGTTTTCTTTTCTAATTTTGTTAGAAGCACTCTCTTGTGCAGATTTACGGAAGAAGAAAATCTACTACGTTTGCAAAAGTCCCTAAAGGGAGAGACCTTGAATGCCATAAGGAGCATCTTCATTCATCTAGGCGGAGCAAAATCGCATCGTCACCTCCAAATGGTGCCCGCTGGATAACCAACTAACGACGAGCGTTGGATTAATTGGTTCACGAGCTGTGTCACCAGAGTTAGTATCTTTTCAGGAACTAGGAGCAAAGAAAGAAAAATATCACTCTGAATGTACCAGCTCAACAATAAATCCAAGAGCGTCTGACACATATTGTGCGGCACACTGGTCAGCGTCTGATCTAAGTTGGACGGCTGAATATAAAATGCGAATAGAAGAAACTGACCTATTTGAATCTTAAAAAGAAGTTGAATTATTTTATGGCAATGAAAAAAAACAAACAGATTTATTACCCCAGAAAACTGGAAACTGGAAAATCCACTCTAAAGAGATCGGTCCTACAGATTCTGAGGAGGACCCCTTATAGCTTAAAAATTTTGAAAAACGGAGTACGAAAATACAGAGAACTCCCCCATAAAACCCCAACTAAGACAAATAACGTAAAAGTCATTAGCCAAAAAGAAACCAATGTTTTTGAAATGATTGACACTGCAGGACAACAGAGTTTAAAAGAAATGAAAGAAAACTGCTAAACCGAATCAAAAGATTATGAATAACCAGTCCACACTTTACGCTTACCAAAATGTCGCTGCGACCACAATTCAGTCCAATTGCACGTCCCAACTTGAATCAAATGTTGCGGAAGCCCAGACTCTGCTTCTTTGCCAACTCCAAATAAAAATCCAATGACTTTTTGTAGCACGTAGAATTGTATGTAATTTTATTGGTTTTGTTTCCTTTTTTATAAACTTGTTTTGTTCTCGTTATTAATGATAAACTTTTAACGTTCAATTTTCAATGAAATTTTTCTAAGTAAAAGTAACTCAGCTCAACCCAGAGAAAAAAAAAAAAGGAAAGTGGCAGATGGCCCAAGCAAAAATTTATTAAGATGTTGGTTGGCTGCTGGTTGACACGAGAATGCCGTGCCGTCGCTATGCGACGAAACACTTTTCGGCAAAATGTAGTAGAATTTTACTTTAGATTAAATTATTTTAGAGGGCGAACTATCAGTTGCCTAGATTTTGGAGTTAGGCACTGTTCACACTGTAGTCGTATGAACATTACCGCCCCCCTTGGCGAAATACGCCAAAAAAAATATTACTGAAAATAAAGCAAGTGAAATTCTGTTTAATTGGCAATCTAGTTAATGGGCAATAGGCACAGTTTTACTATGGGGCGGACTATTTCTCCGTTTTGGGTCTTTAATGTTGCAACTCTGACTCGACCATCGGAACCCGGGTGTATATTTATGACACGGCCTAGACGCCATTCGGTGGATGGCAGATTTTCGTTTTTAATGACGACCAAATCATCAACTTTAATGTTGGTTTGAGGTGTTTTCCATTTGTGTCGTTGATGTAGTTCCTTGAGGTATTCATCCTTCCATCTGTGGCAGAATTGTTGTTGGAGGCATTTTACCTTTTCCCACCGATTGATTAGCGATAAATTTGCATCGGCCAGATTCGGTTCCGGAAAAGATAAAAGCGGACCGCCGCGTAAAAAATGCCCCGGCGTCAATGCCAACAGATCAGAAGGATCTGTGGACATGGACGATATTGGACGCGAGTTCAAACATGCTTCGATACGTGCTAAAACCGTTGCAAATTCTTCGAACGTAAATTTGGCCTTGGTCCCCAGCCCTCTTAAATGGCTTTTGAAACTTTTAACGCCGGCTTCCCATAGACCTCCCATGTGAGGTGCCCCGGGTGGAATAAAATTCCATTTCAAACCCTGAACGCCAGACTTAAGACTCGTTTCTTTGGGAATGGTGCCTACAAACTTCTTAAACTCCTTGCCTAAAATTGCATCGGCACCTGTAAAGTTCGTTCCATTGTCGGAGAACACTTCTTTAGGTAAGCCTCGTCTAGAGGTGAATCTGGCAAAGGCCGCGAGGAACGCTTCAGATGACAAATCACTTGCCGCTTCAAGGTGAATTGCCTTGGTGGAAAAGCAGACAAACACACATGCATACCCTTTGGTCATACGACAATTCCGTGCATTGAAACTCTTGATTGTGAAGGGACCCGCAAAGTCTATTCCAGTAAATGTGAACGGTGGAGAAAAGGTAACTCTTTCGGGCGGTAGGGCAGCCATCATCTGCTTGCTTAAGTCTCTTTTGTTGGTCGCGCTTATGGTGCAACGACGGATGCAAGACTTAACCAGAATTTGGAGTCTTGGTACCCAGAAACTTTGTCGTGTTAGTCGCACCATTAAAGAGTTGCCACCGTGCATAGAAATCTCATGAATGAATTGAACCAGGAGGCAAGCAAAACGGGATTCAAAGGGTAGTATTATAGGGTGACGTTCATTGTACGAAATGTCTGAGTTCGTTAGTCGCCCATTGACTCTAAGAAGCTTGTTTGAATCCAAGAATGAATTAAAGGACAAAATAGAACTTTTCGTTGACACTGGCTTGCCAGCTGCAAGCAGAGAATATTCTGTCGAAAAGTGAGCTTCTTGAGACAATCGGATTAGACGAATTTTCACAAACTCCATTTCTGGTTGCGAGATGTCACGAGACTTCTATTTGCTGGGCTGTTGCTTTGAGACAGACCCGAAGAAGCGAAAAACATAGCACAATACACGCATAGCGCGGGATAACGTCGAAAAACGGTCAAGAAAATCTTCTGGTTCTTGTTGAACTACCAATGAGTTGGTGTTTTGCTCAGAATCGTCGAGAGAAATGCCTGTTAGTCCCACTAGAGGACTCTGAAAATTTGGCTGGACCACTAACGAGGAAACCTCTTTCTGTTCTAGATCTTCAGTACGTGGAGCGTCTGGTAATGCCACCGGCCATTGAGAGGCTGGTTCACAGAGCCATGCTGGGCCCTGCCACCACATACGATTCTGCTTCAGATCGGAGGGCATTACACCTCGAGTGGCCAGGTCCGCGGGATTTTCGGCAGATCTGACGTGCTTCCAAACTGCGTTGCCGACATTGTCCTGTATTTCACTGGTACGGTTTGCAACAAAGGTTTTCCAAACGCACGGAGGTTTTTTGAGCCAGGCCAAAACTATGGATGAGTCTGTCCATAAAAAGATTTGATATGTCTGGACTGGAAAATTGGGTAAGTAAAACTTTATCATTTTGGAAAGCAGAAGTGCTCCACACAGCTCAAGACGCGGTAAAGAGACCGTCTTTAGAGGGGCAACTTTGGACTTCGCACACATCAAGTAGGAGGATGCTTCTCCATTAGGGTGACTTGCGCGTATATAAAGCGCTGCCGCATATGCTTTCTCGGAAGAGTCACAGAAGCCATGAAACTGAATCTCCACAGTGGGCGAGTATTCAACCCAACGTGGGATTTCTATAACCTGTATTTCAGGTAATGACTCTGCAAACTCTTTACAAGTGGCAAATGATTCAGGGCTGATACGCTCGTCCCACTCAGTGTGCTCAGCCCAAATGCGTTGCATCAATGTTTTGGCGATTATCACTACGGGGGCCAACCACCCCGCAGGATCGAAAAGACGAGCAATTTGAGAGAAGACCTCTCTTTTGGTCGGATTTGTTGACATTGGAATGCGTTGCGTGGTGAAGTAAAAATTGTCTCCTTTGGCATTCCATCGTACCCCTAGTGTTTTTGTGGTGCTGTCAGCATCGAGCTTCAAGAAACTTTCGTTCAGCACATGTTCTGGTGGCAAATGGTTAAGTAAGCTAGACGAATTTGCGGTCCACTTACGTAGTGGAAACCCAGCTGAGTTAAGCAACGCTATAAGTTCGATTTGTGCCTGTTTAGCCGAACTGAGAGAGTGACCACCAGATAGAACATCGTCGACATAGAACTCCGATTGAATGATTCTAGACGCTAGGGGATACACGGTTCTGCCTTCTTTTGCCAGTTGCAAGAGGGTGCGGATGGCCAGATATGGAGCACAATTGACACCAAAAGTGACGGTTTGAAGTTCAAAGTCTTCGATTTCGGACTCTGGCGAACTGCGAAAGAGGATTCGTTGAAATGGAGTATCTCTAGGGTCGACCAAGATTTGGCGGTACATTTTCTCAATGTCCGCATTAAAGACAAATTTATAAAATCTCCAGCGGAGGATGAGAAATGGTAAATCTTGTTGCAATATGGGCCCTGGATACAACAAATCGTTTAAACTAACCCCATTCGACGACGATTGAGACGCATTAAAAACAACCCTGACTTTGGTGGTCGTGCTTTCAGGCTTTATGACCGCATGATGTGGCAGGTAGAACGAGTTTACTTGACCTTTTGCAATCTTTTCCATCGGAGGTACTTTCCGCATATGGCCAAGGGTGAGGTATTCAGAAATAACGCTTGAATATTGAGTCTTGAGATCCGCTTTCATGGCTAACGATCTTTCGACTCTCGAGAACTGCCTTAATGCGATGTGCCTAGAGAACCCTAGCTTGCCCTTTGATGATTGTGCCTTAAACGGCAGACGAACCACATACCTCCCATCTGAACGTCTCGAAGTCGTGTTTTTATATAATTCGTCACAGTAGCAGTCCTCTGTTGACCGAGTGACTGTGGACGGCAGTTCCTCGAGCTCCCAAAATTTTCGTAGCTGAGTATCCAAATTGGAAGTACTCGAACTGTTGGTCACTACGAATGTATTGAACGATTGAAACGACTCCGGAACTGGTCCAGACAGTACCCAGCCGAACATTGTATTCTGAGCCACGAGGGAATCTGCGATGAGTTGGAGACCGTTCCTTATGATCGATGGGTATAAATCCGCACCGATCAGCAGATCGACCTGGGACGATTTATTAAACGTGGGATCAGCCAGTTTGAGGCCGCCACAAAGGTTAGGATCGATGATACTAAACGATGAACTTGGCAGATTGTTCGTCAATGATCGAAGCACAATTGCCTGGGCAGAAATGGTGATCTGGGCTTCATCTAAGCACGTGATTGCAAACGCACAGAGTTTTTTCGACGTTATGGCGAGATTACCACTGATTCCGGAAATGGTTGTATTCTTATCCGTTACGGGCAAGTTCAAACGCTTTTGTACTGCCTCTGAGATAAAGGATATTTCGGAACCAGGGTCGATAAGAGCGCGAACTGTGTGTTTGGATTCTTTGCCAACAATGCAAACTAGTGCCGTTGCAAGCAATATTTTCTTGGGAGCGCCGACATGAAAGTTTTGAAACGACGCTTGAGGCACGAATGGAAGTGACGACGCCGATATTTGAGGAGCTGTTGTTGCACTAGGGAGATTAGTGGACTGTATTTTATTTCCGTTTTCGTTAGCGTTGAGGTGCAACAGTGAGTGATGCCGTTTTTTGCAGTGGCTACAAGAATATTTGCTCGTACAAGCGACCTATGTATGACTCGCGCTTAAACAGTTGTTGCACAGTTTGTGCTGCCGTACCGTTTGGATTCTCGTTGGGATCGACATTGCCGAAAATTTGGCACACTCATAAATGGAGTGCGCAGCCGCACAGATTTTGCATTCCCCCCCCCCCCCCCCCTGTTTTGGCAAGGTATGTGTTGACTCTATTATTGTTTCGAACATTCGTCTCCTTTTTGGGAAGTCTATTAAGCCCTGTGCCTTTTGTCGACGTGGTGTCCGAAATGGACTCCAGCACCTGAAAGCGAGACGTTAAGAACGAGTCTAATTGCTGCCAGGTTGGAACTTTCGTCGGGTCTTCCAGGGATTGTTCCCATAGAGTCAGTGTAGTTTTGGGCAGTCTACTTGAACACGCAAAGACGAGAATCGGATCCCAGTCTCGCGTTATAACCTTATGAGCCTGCAACGTTGATACCGAATCATTTACAGTACTCTGAAGAGCTCGGATCAATTTGACCGATTCTTCATGTACTGTTGGCAAGTTAAAGATATTTTTTACCTGATTGTTGACCAAGATTCGAGTATTTTCATACGTAGCCCGCAACGCTTCCCAGGCTAGAGAAAAGCTGGCATTGGTTAGCGGAAATTGGCTGACAATCCGATAAGCCTCGTCCTTGGTTTTGGCTCTAAGGTGGAAGAGTTTTTCTACTTCACCCAACTGGGGGTGTTTAATGTAGACTGCCTCAAACATATCTCGGAAAACCGGCCAGGAGATATAATCCCCCTTGAAGACCTCCGTCTCACATGGAGGTAATTTGAGGTGACGAGGAGCGAATGTTGGTTCAGCTATCGATTTTTTGCCAGTCCCCTCCGGTTTCAGTCGTGCTTCGTGATCTAGGAAAAGTGCTGAGCATGCCACATAACTTTCGTTGCACAGTTTATACTTGGTTTCTATGGCTTCAAGGTCTACTGCTGCTTCTCTTGTCTTTGGGCCGCCTTTTATGTATAGGGCATAGGTTTCTTTGACTTCGAGCCACAGTTCTCTTAACTCTGACTTTCTGACTTCGAGAGCGGACAGTGTGTGCCCGTGATCCGGCACCTCTTTCGCCGCTTGGTGAAACTTGACCAATTGATCAGTCGAGAAAATGAAGTCTTCCATCAAAGCCATCACAAAGTGCGTTTAAAATTGTATAAATGACAAGGAAGCGACACGAAACCAAGAATTTTAAAACTCGTGGCTTAAAGCACTCACAAAACAAAACGAGACTCTCAAAAAGTCAAAAAATTTAAATTTAAAATTTCAAAAAAAGTCAAAATTTTGAAGCTCTAGAATCTTCAAAGGGCTTGATAGATTCTACTGGGGGCCAACCACCCTGGCTTGGATACACCGTAACGAACGGTGTGTGCGGCACGAACGAGAGAAAAAAAATTTCAAAAGTAAAAAAAATCGAAATTTAAAGCGCACGAATCTTCAAAAGGCTTGAATGATTCTAAAATTTTCAAAAAAGTTAAAATTTTAAAGCGCAAGAATCTTCAAAAGGCTTGAAGGATTCTACTGGGGGCCAACCACCCCGGTTTGGATACACCGTAACGAACGGTGTGTGCGGCACGAACGAGAGAAAAATTTCAAAGTCAAAATTTAAAGCGCAAGAATCTTCAAAAGGCTTGAAAGATTCTAAAATTTCAAGAAAAATTAAAACTTTAAAGCGCGAGAATCTTCAAAAGGCTTGAAAGATTCTAAAAATTTCAGAAAAATTGAAATTTTAAAGCTCAAGAATCTTCAAAAGGCTTGAAAGATTCTTAAAATTTCAAAAAAATTAAAATTTTAAAGCTCAAGAATCTTCAAAAGGCTTGAAGGATTCTACTGGGGGCCAACCACCCCGGCTTGGATACACCGTAACGAACGGTGCGTGCGGCACGAACGAGAGAAAAAATTTCAAAAGTAAAAAATCGAAATTTAAAGCGCAAGAATCTTCAAAAGGCTTGAAAGATTCTAAAAATTTCAAAAAAGTTAAAATTTTAAAGCGCAAGCATCTTCAAAAGGCTTGAAGGATTCGACTGGGGGCCAACCACCCCGGCTTGGATACACCGTAACGAACGGTGTGTGCGGCACGAACGAGAGAAAAATTTCAAAGTCAAAATTTAAAGCGCAAGAATCTTCAAAAGGCTTGAAAGATTCTAAAATTTCAAGAAAAATTAAAACTTTAAAGCGCGAGAATCTTCAAAAGGCTTGAAAGATTCTAAAAATTTCAGAAAAAATTAAAATTTTAAAGCTCAAGAATCTTCAAAAGGCTTGAAAGATTCTAAAAATTTCAAAAAAAGTAAAATTTTAAAGCTCAAGAATCTTCAAAAGGCTTGAAGGATTCTACTGGAGGCCAACCACCCCGGCTTGGATACACCGTAACGAACGGTGTGTGCGGCACGAACGAGAAAAAAATTTCAAAAGGTCAACATTTTAAAGTGTAAGAATCTTCAAAAGGCTTGAAGGATTCAACTGGGGGCCAACCACCCCGGCTTGGATACACCGTAACGAACGGTGTGTGCGGCACGAACGAGAGAAAAATTTCAAAGTCAAAATTTAAAGCGCAAGAATCTTCAAAAGGCTTGAAAGATTCTAAAATTTCAAGAAAAATTAAAACTTTAAAGCGCGAGAATCTTCAAAAGGCTTGAAAGATTCTAAAAATTTCAGAAAAAATTAAAATTTTAAAGCTCAAGAATCTTCAAAAGGCTTGAAAGATTCTAAAAATTTCAAAAAAATTAAAATTTTAAAGCTCAAGAATCTTCAAAAGGCTTGAAGGATTCTACTGGGGGCCAACCACCCCGGCTTGGATACACCGTAACGAACGGTGTGTGCGGCACGAACGAGAAAAAAATTTCAAAAGGTCAAAATTTTAAAGTGTAAGAATCTTCAAAAGGCTTGAAGGATTCAAAAAATTTCAAAAAAAATTAAAATTTTGAAGCTCTAGAATCTTCAAAAGGCTTGATAGATTCTACTGGGGGCCAACCACCCCGGCTTGGATACACCGTAACGAACGGTGTGTGCGGCACGAACGAGAAAAAAATTTCAAAAGGTCAAAATTTTAAAGTGTAAGAATCTTCAAAAGGCTTGAAGGATTCAAAAAATTTCAAAAAAAATTAAAATTTTGAAGCTCTAGAATCTTCAAAAGGCTTGATAGATTCTACTGGGGGCCAACCACCCCGGCTTGGATACACCGTTACGAACGGTGTGTGCGGCACGAACGAAAGAAAAAATTTCAAAAGTAAAAATTTTAAAGTGCAAGAATCTTCAAAAGGCTTGAAGTATTCTACAAATTTCCAAAAAAAAGTAAAAATTTAAAGCTCAAGAATCATCAACAGGCTTGATAGATTCTACTGGGGGCCAACCACCCCGGCTTGGATACACCGTTATGAACGATGTGTGCTGCACGAACGAAAGAAAATTAACACGCGATAAAAACGCAGACTCCTTCAAAGAGGAAGACAGTCTATTAAAATTTCCTATAAAACCAAAAAAAAAAGAACTGGGAAACACAACCAAATCGCGTTTATTGAAGTTACTTGAAAATTTCAAAAAATGAATGAAAGTCAAACTACTGAGTTGGAAAGATGAATATCTCAAGAACCGCTTCAACCAACACGAAATATGTATATACCGATATATATATAAAAAAAAGAAAACGGAATGACGCGTTTGACGGTCAAAGTGCAACACAGAGATTGAAATGTATATTTTTTAAAAAATTGCCAATTAATCAAAATTTCACTTACCCTTTACATGGAAATGAAAACTTTTAGGTTGCTTCCTCGATGGCTGGTCATGGTAAGGTCCAGTGATGATCCAAATGATGAACTTTGTTCCTTCACAGCGTGGGCAACGTGCCGGGTTGGCAGCGTGTGGCGTTTTTCGCCAACAAAATGGCCGAACAGCGTGGGCAGCGTGCCGGGGTCTTGTGCCTTTTGTAGGTGCCGAGTTTTTGCTGTCGTGGGCAGCGTGCGGTGATTTTCGGCAACAAAATGGCCGAACAGCGTGGGCAGCGTGCCGGGTTCTTGTGCCCTTGCTAGCGTGTCGAGTTTTTGATGTCGTGGGCAGCGTGTTGTGATTTTCGCCAGCAAAATGGCCGAACAGCGTGGGCAGCGTGCCGATTTTTTGGCGTGGGCAACGTGTGGTGGCGTGTTGGCCACGTGCCGGGTTTTTTTTGGCGTGGGCAGTGATTGATGTTGCAGCGTGATTGTTGCTGATTTTTTGGCGTGGGCAACGTGTGGTGGCGTGGTCAGCGTCGATGGCGTTAGCAATCCGGCTCGAAGGACCAAATGAATAACCAGTCCACACTTTACGCTTACCAAAATGTCGCTGCGACCACAATTCAGTCCAATTGCACGTCCCAACTTGAATCAAATGTTGCGGAAGCCCAGACTCTGCTTCTTTGCCAACTCCAAATAAAAATCCAATGACTTTTTGTAGCACGTAGAATTGTATGTAATTTTATTGGTTTTGTTTCCTTTTTTATAAACTTGTTTTGTTCTCGTTATTAATGATAAACTTTTAACGTTCAATTTTCAATGAAATTTTTCTAAGTAAAAGTAACTCAGCTCAACCCAGAGAGAAAAAAAAAAGGAAAGTGGCAGATGGCCCAAGCAAAAATTTATTAAGATGTTGGTTGGCTGCTGGTTGACACGAGAATGCCGTGCCGTCGCTATGCTACGAAACACTTTTCGGCAAAATGTAGTAGAATTTTACTTTAGATTAAATTATTTTAGAGGGCGAACTATCAGTTGCCTAGATTTTGGAGTTAGGCACTGTTCACACTGTAGTCGTATGAACAGATTACTTTGATGAATGGCAAAAAGAAATAGCAGCAAGAAAGAAACTTGAAGCCTTAGTTCAAAGTCTTCAGAAGCAAGTAAAAAGAATCGAAGAAAAGGTGTCCCTATTTGAAAAGGAACACGAGTCTACAGTTCAGACAAGTCAACAAGATACTGTTACTGTGCATCAAACTGACGAAAAAGATTTTTTATTTGAAACTAAAAGAAAAAGAAATAAGCGCATTGCTAAAAAACGAAACGCGGAAGGTAGCCCTGATTTACACACAAAGAATCAGCAAACCTCGAAAACTGAAAATAATAAAGACTAATGTGCTAGCAAATGCTTAGCCGAAGTCTTTGTCTAAAGGCAACAGAAAAACTGTACCACCTCGAATTATGATCACAGGATTCCCAATTTTTGGAGATCTTAAGGGGGACGCTGGTCTAGAGCATGAAAAAATGGGCATAATATATGAATTTTTAATGACTCAACAAAAAGATCTATCCAAAATTTGTGAAAGAGGTCTTATAGTTTAGGTTTTAATATACAAATACAAATTTTTTCGGGTCAATTATTTTCAAAATGGTGGCTGTCCAGCATTTCTTCGGAGGCACCTCATTTTTTAGATGGGTCTATGGCCGAAAATGTAACCTCCTTAATTTTGATCCTGGAACAAAATCCCGAAAATTTTTAGTTTCTATATACATAACAACAGCAAGAGCCGTACGTAGGGTTTTTTCGATATTTTGTTTTTTGGCGAAATGGTGCGCGTTTGAACAAAAATTTAAAATTTTCACTAAAAAAAAACGACAAAATTGTCTATTGAAAAAAAACTATGCAATATAGAAAAAAAATCCTACGTATGGCTTTGGAGAATAGTATTTCAAATGTACTGTCAAAATTTCGTATAGATCGGTTAAGATTTGCTCGAGTTATGTTTTCGGCCAGTTAAAAAAAATTGATTTCGAGAAAAACGCGTTTAAAGTTTTAAATACTATAAAATCATACTGCATTCCTGAGGAGCGCTGCCGCGGAATGGAAAGTTTGGGCATTTAGACATTTTTGTCGGCATCCATCCTTTGGTTTGTTATTTTTAAAACCCTAAAGTACCTTTTAAGACAAAAAAAAAATTTCGGTATTTTCAAAATTCTAGACCAGCGTCCCCCCTTAAGAAAATTATTGAATAGAAAGACTAATCACTGAGGAACTAAGCAAACATAAAATACAGTGGCACTCGTATAAAAAAAATCCACAAAATCAAAAAAAGAAGTAGCCAGAGGCCTACATTCCTCATGTTCTCCAAAAGAATTAGTAGAAGGCCTTGTTCAAGCAGGCTTTCAAGCCCTTGATGCAGTCAATCTTATTAAGATGAGACTACTAAGAACTCTGCTGGGAAACCAATAATAATAAAGAGATCCCTGCCTTTATTCACGCTATTTTTCGACAGCAAACAAATTCTTGAAAATGTCTATAGTATTCGATCAATCTTGGGCATTAAAGTAAAAATTGAACCACTGCGAAAATCAAGGCCACACCCAATAATATTGCAACCGCGAGTTCGCTTGTGTTAAGTGTGAAGGAAAACACGCAACTAAAAACTGTCCATCAATCAAAGAACAGAAAGCAAAATGTGTAAATTGTCAAGGTAATCACCCTGCTAGCTATAGAGGCTGCCCAGTTGCTAAAAAATTTCAAAAACCCAAAAGCAAAATGACACCCGCTGAAATAAGACCTAGCAACTCAGCAAACACAAAAAGAACTCCTGAAGCTGAAGATAAAGGTAAGAAAGAACTTCTTAAGGAAGCTGTTCAAAGCAAAATCGATGAAAATAAATCTTATTCACAGATTGTTAAAAACGTGCGGAAGAATGAAGAAACTTCCATTAAAGAAATTCTACAACTTATTCTTAAAAGAATTGACAATCAGGATTTGAACATCAAACGGCTAAGTGAAGAAGTCGCTCTTAAAAAGCAATGATGGACAGAACACTAAAAATTGGAACATGGAATGCAAAAGGTCTTTAACACCATTTATCAGAATTAAAAATCTTCTTAGACATCGAACACATAGATATTTGTCTGGTGTCCGAAACTCATTTCCCAAGTGGACTGGTTCTTGATGATTTAATATCAAACTATATTAAAGCTAGTGGTGGATCGGCAATCCTCATAAAAAAGAGCTTAAAACACCATGAAGAAGTTATGTTTACAAACGAGAATATGCAAGTAACAATAATTAGTATTGGTATGAAAAAGAAAGACTTCAAGTTGGCATCAATATACTTCCCGCCGAGGCGTTCCCCGACTGAAGATGATTATTAGGGCGGATCGAAAAACCACTTTTTTTGCGGATCGCTTCGTAATAGCAAAAAACAGTCATTGTTAAGTATAAAACTAGGAAATCCGAAGCCTGGGGGCGGACAAATGATGTCTTCAGTTAACGCATCGAGCTCAAAGTTTTTTTTCACGGGAAAGATGCACGCACGTATCCGACCGACTTCGTTATTACATATCTCGGCTCAGGAGTAACCAAATCATTTGAAATTGAAATAAATTGTCAAGGTAATCACCCTGCTAGCTATAGAGGCTGCCCAGTTGCTAAAAAATTTCAAAAACCCAAAAGCAAAATGACACCCGCTGAAATAAGACCTAGCAACTCAGCAAACACAAAAAGAACTCCTGAAGCTGAAGATAAAGGTAAGAAAGAACTTCTTAAGGAAGCTGTTCAAAGCAAAATCGATGAAAATAAATCTTATTCACAGATTGTTAAAAACGTGCGGAAGAATGAAGAAACTTCCATTAAAGAAATTCTACAACTTATTCTTAAAAGAATTGACAATCAGGATTTGAACATCAAACGGCTAAGTGAAGAAGTCGCTCTTAAAAAGCAATGATGGACAGAACACTAAAAATTGGAACATGGAATGCAAAAGGTCTTTAACACCATTTATCAGAATTAAAAATCTTCTTAGACATCGAACACATAGATATTTGTCTGGTGTCCGAAACTCATTTCCCAAGTGGACTGGTTCTTGATGATTTAATATCAAACTATATTAAAGCTAGTGGTGGATCGGCAATCCTCATAAAAAAGAGCTTAAAACACCATGAAGAAGTTATGTTTACAAACGAGAATATGCAAGTAACAATAATTAGTATTGGTATGAAAAAGAAAGACTTCAAGTTGGCATCAATATACTTCCCGCCGAGGCGTTCCCCGACTGAAGATGATTATTAGGGCGGATCGAAAAACCACTTTTTTTGCGGATCGCTTCGTAATAGCAAAAAACAGTCATTGTTAAGTATAAAACTAGGAAATCCGAAGCCTGGGGGCGGACAAATGATGTCTTCAGTTAACGCATCGAGCTCAAAGTTTTTTTTCACGGGAAAGATGCACGCACGTATCCGACCGACTTCGTTATTACATATCTCGGCTCAGGAGTAACCAAATCATTTGAAATTTTGAGGACTTATTTAACATAACAAAAGGAGGTTCTCTTTTAAATTTTAGCTCTCCAGGTGATCTAGAAGCTAAGATAAACGCAAAAGAAGTTGATGAAATAATGTAATTTTTGGCATTTTTTGTATTGTTGTCAGCTTTGAACGACTCTACGTGGCACAATTTTGCAGTTATTGAAACGCAGTAAAAAAGAAATTTTTTGGTGTTTTCAAGAGCTTTACACTCATATAGCTAAATATGGGATTTTGATAAATATTAATCAAACTACAGTGCAAAACGTGCGAACTCTCTTATAGTCTATTTCTATAAATTATGTCGTAAAAAAGGGCATATAAAGGAACTCGAAATAGGATGGACTTTTATTGCATGAATCGATTAATGGGTTAATTTTAAAGAAAAACCCGAAAGTGTTATTAAATAAGAGGGTGCAAATCGGAGATAAGGGTTTGTGGGAAACGATAACCTAATTAAATTAAATAATAATAATAATAACCATAATAATAATAATAATAATAATAATAATAATAATAATAATAATAATAATAATAATAATAATAATAATAATAATAATAATAATAATAATAATAATAATAATAATCACAACAATAAACTAATAATTATAATAATACATAATAAATAATACCCACCTTTATAATTGGAACAACTCACATAATGATACTTACCTGATAATATAACCATACCCATAACTTATCTTACCTATAATACACACAAAAAATAACCCACCAAATAATTCGCATAAAACTTACCCTTTACCATAATAAAACACATAATTATTGCATTTAAATAATAATACAACACAGATAATATTCTCAAATACATAATACTTACCTTCCATAATAAAACATTTATAATACTTACCATCGTAATTAATAAACTACATACTATAATACTTACCTGTAATAATAATCACGAACCAATATAATACTTACCATCTATAATAAATAATCACTCATAATACTACCCACGATAATAACATTATATTAATTGCACTCATAACCTAACTGACCCACCCTACTTGTCCTTTCGCAGTACACAAGTCTGCAAAAGAAATATATACCCCGCATAGCAACCAACAAAAAATGTAAAATAGGCGAGCTTTTTTTCTTTTTTTTTCTTTTCAGATGGCAACCCTCTTCTATAAATTTCAATTTCAGGTAATTATAATTCTATTATAATTTAATTCTTTAACTCGATTTAAACAAAAATTATTTTCTTAATATTTTTTCCTCTTTTCAGATGGCAACCCTCTTATATAAATTTCAAGTTCAGGTAATTATCATTCTATTATAATTTAATTCTTTAACTCGATTCTAACAAAAAATTATTTTCTTAATATTTTTTCCTCTTTTCAGATGGCAACCCTCTTTTCAGTACCCCTCCCCCCCCCCCCCCCCCCCCCCAAACAAAATAAAATAAAACATATATATAAAAAAATTTTTATTATGGTTTAAAAGTACTCACTCTGGTCTTAAATCCGCCAATGAGGTGCACCACTTTGGTAGTTATACCCTGTATAATTCGATGAGAAAAAAAAATGTTTAAGGAATTTTATTTTGTCCAGCAAGGGTATTTCGTTACCCATACAATGCCACTGACTATCTACTTTTATTTTCTTTTGCCATGTTTAATTGCTATTTAACTTCACTTTACCTTTCTCTCTTTCTTTTTTTATTTTGTTTTCTGCGTATATTCTTTTCAGTTTTCTTGGCTTTAATTTTCTTTATGTAACTTTAGATTCCTTCACTACATTTTCTTATATTTCTTAAATCTAAGGGTCACGACACGGTCACCAAAACACTAGGATATGGGGGTGGAAAAGTAGAGAAAAAAAAAGACACGAGGGTAGTATGAGGGGATATGTCAGGTGGGGAACAGAATTCACTAGGACACACTTTTTTCACACATGCACTGCTGCTTATGGATGATGATGATGATGGTGATGATGATGATGGTGATGATGATGCTGGTGATGATGATGATGGTGATGATGGTGATGATGATGATGATGGGTTTGCTTGGTTTTTCTCTTCTTTATAGGTTCTTTACTTAGTCTTTTCTATTACTTCCTTATTGTTTTCAATATACTTCTACTTATACTGTTTTTTTTTTCTAGGTACCCTTTTTTTTACTTTCACTTTTACTATTTTTCTTTTAGGTACTTTTCTTATCTTTCACTTTTACTATTTAATTTTAGGTACTTTCCTATACTTTCACTTTTAGGTACTATTTTTTTTTCTTTTAGGTACTTTTCTTATCTTTCACTTTTACTATTTTTTCTCTAGGTACTTTCCTATACTTTCACTTTTACTATTTTTTTCTCTAGGTTCTTTCACATCTTCCTTATTTTTTTTTGTTGAGGACTGGGTGTTAAAACACGCCCCAAATCACCTTTTTTTTTCAATTATGATTTAATAGCATTTAGGAATTCTACTCTTCGCATAATTTATGCTAAGCCCGTGCACTTGCCCTGGCTCTTTTTTTGGTAGAGCATTTATCTTTTTTTTTTTTCCCAGACACAAAAAAAAAATACAAGTGTTCATACACTTTTAGTCTTTCTTTTCTTTTTTTTGTTTAACTTATTCCGCGTGTACTTTAATGGAAAAAACTATTAATTTGGCCCAATTGTCGGTACCAATTATTCACGAAACTAATCCACGCACACTTTTTTTATATACCTTAGATTCTATTTGCTTAAGTTAATCTTTTCTTTTTTTGGTATATTGTTCGACCAATTTTTGGCCAGCGCAACCGATCACGATTCGAATCAGAACTTGAGTGACACATTACCGTCTGTGATGGCTAAGCTGATCTTGTCATGTACCAACTCGACCGTTGCACATGCACATAGCCTGTACAGTTTGGTTAGTACATGACAAGATCACACCATCGGATAGCGGCCAACTATTGCGGCTTATCTCTAGCGGGTGGTAATTGCTTTCTTTTTGTGGGTGGAGATAAGCTCGCCTATTTTACATTTTTTGTTGGTTGCTATGCGGGGTATATATTTCTTTTGCAGACTTGTGTACTGCGAAAGGACAAGTAGGGTGGGTCAGTTAGGTTATGAGTGCAATTAATATAATGTTATTATCGTGGGTAGTATTATGAGTGATTATTTATTATAGATGGTAAGTATTATATTGGTTCGTGATTATTATTACAGGTAAGTATTATAGTATGTAGTTTATTAATTACGATGGTAAGTATTATAAATGTTTTATTATGGAAGGTAAGTATTATATATTTGAGAATATTATCTGTGTTGTATTATTATTTAAATGCAATAATTATGTGTTTTATTATGGTAAAGGGTAAGTTTTATGCGAATTATTTGGTGGGTTATTTTTTGTGTGTATTATAGGAAAGATAAGTTATGGGTATGGTTATATTATCAGGTAAGTATCATTATGTGAGTTGTTCCAATTATAAAGGTGGGTATTATTTATTATGTATTATTATAATTATTAGTTTATTGTTGTGATTATTATTATTATTATTATTATTATTATTATTATTATTATTATTATTATTATTATTATTATTATTATTATTATGGTTATTATTATTATTATTTAATTTAATTAGGTTATCGTTTCCCACAAAACTTGTCCTTTCAACAAGGCCTGCCGACTTGACAAGGAGAAGAGAAAGAAACATTGTATTCTCATTTCTTCAAATCCTTGCAGTGATACACTCCCGCTTTCTGGCCTTTGAGATCTTCGAGTTCATACAAATTATTCCCTATGACCTTGCGAACTCTCATCTGGACGAATTTCGGACCCAATTTTGCGCAGTACCTCTTCGAAGCGTCGCTTAAGGTGAAATTTCTCCGGAAAACGATATCTCCTGCGGAGAATTTGACATTTTTGCTCCTTAGGTTGTACGTATTTTCATACTGGATATGCGCCTTTGCCAATGAGTTTTTTACGTGCGAGTGTATGATATTCATTTGGGATGCTTTTGAGACTAGATCCACGTTCGCATTATTCAGTCCGTCCATCTTCCGAAGCAGTTTATAGTCTGCACCATGCTCCACACACTTTTGCCCAAATAATGCTTCGTAGGGAGACATGGTGATGGCCGAGTGTATAGTTGTGCGGAGTGCACTAGCTATCGACTGTAGATGGCTGTCCCAGTTTCTTTGATCGGGGTCAATGTACGATCTAATGGCTGCCAATAGTGATCTGTTGACCCTCTCACTGGCATTTGCTTGCGGTGAATAAAAAGCGGTTTTGACGTGTCCTATCCCATACTGCGTCAGGCACTTCTCAAACTCACGACTGACAAATTGTTTGCCGTTGTCCGAGAAAATGGTCTCCGGCACTCCGAAAACCCAAAAGATTTGCTCGTGCAGAAACCGAAGGACAGTGTCAGTCGTGGCTTTCTTCAGTGCTTTGACGACTACAAATTTCGTCAGCTGGTCCAACGCAATCACAATATGTGTATTCCCGTCTCTCGAGCGCGGGTAGGGCCCCAGGAAATCAATGTATAACATCTGGAAAGGTCTCTCAGCCAAAAATGCTTCTCCCATCGGAGGCCTCAGGGTGGCATTCGGAGCCTTCGTTGCTTTGTAGATGTCACACCCACCAATATACGTCTTTACCTGTGCTGCCATGTTAGGCCAGAAGAATTGTTGCTGAATTCGGTACAGAGTTTTTGCGATCCCACCATGGGAAGCTCGAGGAGGCTGATGAGCGAGAGCGATCAGGTGATCAGTTAGCGGTTGGGGAACCCAAAGCTTCCAAATCTGGTCATCCTCTACAGGATTTCCTGTGCAATGAGAGACCTTCTTGTAGACGAAATTTTCCGACACTTGAAGGTCTGGTAGCTTTTCTTTTTGTTCTCGGATGCTATCAATAAGCTTGAGGTAATCCGTAGATTTAAAACTAGGGTCCTCAAGATTAATATGTAGTACATCTCCGGGCTTCATCACCATCGAGACATCGCAACTCAAGGCGTCTACTCCATGCACTCGCGAAAGAGCATCGGGTACAACATTCAGAGTTCCTTTGCGATGCTCTATGGTGAAGTCGAACCCCTGAAGCTTCAAACTCCACCGCGCCAATCGGCCACACAGATCTCGCTGGCTCATCAACCACTTCAAACTAGCGTGATCGATCACAATCTTAAAAGCATGACCTTCGACGTACGCTCGAAACTTCTGGACTCCCATGACTGCAGCTAGGCACTCACGCTCGGTCACATTGTAATTGCGCTGGGCCGCGTTGAGTTTTTGCGAGTGATAGTATATTGGACGTTCATTACCGCTCTCATCCAACTGACTCAGCACACATCCAATTCCAGTATTGGAAGCATCGCACAAAATTAAAAACTCTTTGGAGAAGTCCGGGTGTACTAAGAGTGGGGCCGTGGTAAGCGCCGCTTTCATTTTTTCAAATGCCACAATGGCTTCGTCGGTGAAGGCGAACTTTTTTCCTCCCTTCAGGGTATCGGTAAGTGGGGCGGCTAAGGTGGAGAAGTCTCTCACAAACCGACGATACCATCCGGCCATTCCCAAGAAACGCCGTACTTGTTTCGCGGAAATCGGTGTAGGAAACCCGCAATGGCTGTCACCTTATCTGGATCCGTCTTCAAGCAACCATCTCCAACAATGTATCCTAGGTATTTTAACTCCTTGTAACAGAATTTTGACTTCTGGACGTTCATCGTGAGACCCGCTTCCCTCAATCGACCAGCCAAAATTTTCAAAAGCTCCACATGCTCTTCGAAGGTGCTCGACACTACTAACAAGTCGTCCAGGTACGGGAAGATTTTTTCTCTCAGTTCGTGGGGTACCACTTTTATCTGACCATGCGTTGTGGCGCATTGCAGAGACCAAAGGGCATGACAGTGAACTGTAACAGAGGCATGCCAGGCACCGTAAACGCCGTCTTCTCCCGGGATGACTTCTCCAGCGGGATCTGCCAAAAGGCGTCTTTCAGATCTACACTCGAAATGAAGTGTGTATCCGGAAGACGCGATAACAGTCCATTTATATGCGATAGAGGATAAGCATCCTTTTTTGTTACGGCGTTAACCTTCCGGTAGTCGAAGCATAGGCGATTTTTGCCGGGCTTACGCACGAGGACTACCGGAGAGCTCCACGCGCTATTACTTTGCTCTATAACTCCGAGCTTTAACATCCGATCTAATTCTTCATATAGCAGTTTCTCTACCGCTGGAGAAACCGGGTAGTGACGTTGCTTAATGGGCTCAGCATCCCCCGTGTCGATGGTATGTACCTCTAGCGTGGTTTTTCCTAAGCCTTGTACAGCAGAGGAAGGAAACAAGCTAATGGCATCTTTTAACCGTTTGGTCTGTTGTTCAGTGAGTGTGTGAGCATTCGGATCCACTTCGGATGTGCAAGGATCTGAAGAAATTTCTGCGATCAGGTGAGGGGCGATATCAAACTCCTTCCAGAAGTCAATACCTAAGTACAGTTTCTGTTGCAGGGATGGAACCAGATACAGGGGAATTTTTTTCGTCTTCCCTTTATAGGTAACCTCCACCTGGATTCGTCCCACAATGGCTTGTTGGTTTCCGTCATCGGTCTTCACTTCGGATGTAAGTTTCGAGAAGTTTTGCCCGTGTTTGCGAAGAAAGTCCATGCCATCCGCACCCAAACAACTTATGCTGGCTCCACTATCGAGTAATCCCAATAGAGGTTCGCCAAAAATGTGGACGATGGCATAAGGACGGGGATCATCTGAGCTGCATAAGGTGGTGGCTTCAATGGCTTTATAAACCTTCTTCTTTTCTCGAAACTTACTCCTCAGCTTGGCAACCTTTTCCGAGACGACAGTATTTTGACTTCCGAAGATCCTCTTACGGACCTCCAGATAGTTTTGGAGCCTTTCGTGAAGTGGTGTTAAAGGACTTTTAGGAGCTACGGAAGGAACACTTACCTCCCCGCCAGAAGTATTTGGTCTCGACAGGATTCTAACGGCGGGAATAGGAGGGACTAGGGAGGTCTCACAGGGAAGTGGATAGGATTTGGAAGGGTTGGGATTGTGGAGTGGAGTGGTGAGATTTAGTTGGACTCCGGGTTCTTCTCCAGAGAGCAATTCCCCCGGGTCTTCAGACTGCTCCTTGGCTCGTTTCCCGAGCATCGAGGACATTGAAGAGAGGTCGTATTTTCCCATCCGCACTTGAAACAAAAAAGGAACCTCTGGGAATCCGGGCACTCAACAAAGGAATGGCCTTTCGCTTTGCAGTTCGGATGGAATGCCTCGAGCTCGGGAGAGAAGAAGTCTTCCTCTCTCTGGACAACCATCTCGGAAACCACATTTTTACGCGGCGGAGGAACAATTCCAGGCCTTGGTCTCATCGCTCCAGCTTCACGGTCGAGGAGGTACTTTTCGACTTTCCTGCAGACATACACCATATGAGTCAGGGTACTCGTGTCATACGTGACTAACAGCATTCCCATCTGCTTTCTGACGTTCAGTTTTAAGACCTCGATTATTTCCAAGTCAGATTTGGGAATCCTCAGCTTGCTGTTGAGTCTTTGTATGTCTGCAAAGAAATCGTCGAACGTTTCGTTCTGCCCCATATGACGATCGTACAGCTTCCTCGACAGCTCAGAGTCCGATTCCAAGCTACGGAATTGCTCAATGAGGGCATCTCTGAGAGACACCCAAGGGATGTCCGGGTTGCCTTTCAGATACACCCAAAACCATGTCTCCGCCGGTCCACTAACAAAGTGATGGAAGTTTAGGACGATATCGTCCCAAGTGACATTATTCCCCACTTTCATCCGCTCCAACCGGAATAGAAATTCGTCTACCGTCAATTTCCTAGGGTCGAATTTCAACCCCCACTTGTGGAAATTGTGGTAGCGTTTGTTCAGAGAACGAAGTGGTGCCTGGGGATGATCTTGCGGATCACTCAGCGAAAGGTCGTGTAACCTTCGCAAGAACTCGTTCATATTAGATGTGTCAGCTGCAGGATTCCGTTGGGGAGGAGGCTGTGTTCGAGGAGGAGTTTGATTCCGTGTAGGAGAGAAGGATCTTCGGGGTTGCTCGCGAGACGTCGAAGAATGGCACGGTGCTTCAACAGGATTGGACTGCCTCGGGTTTCTAGCAACCGGAGTTGGTGCCGACAGGGTCTCCCGAATGATGCTGGCCATTTCGTCACGAAGCGCCGTCCTCGTTCGCTCCATTTCCCATTTCCATTTTCCAAATCGAAAATCTTCCGCTCGACTCGCACCAACAGCTGCAGTGACAACTTCCTGAATATAGCCCGTGAAGTCTTCGTTATTACCACCCAATGATTCTCGTGGCTTTGGGGTGGGCACCGAAAGGCGAGGTCTAGCCCCGGTCGAGTGAATCTGAGCCATCGAAGTGGCGGCTCCTTCACCGTTAACGACTCCGTCCGTTGCGTTCGGAAGCGGAGGTTGAGGAGTGTCTTGAGGGCCGACTAGGTCAGCAAACGAATCGGTCAGAAATTGGGACCTAAGAATCTGGCTTCTCATATTTGTTTTACTTTTGGACCTAGTTATTCGCTTACGCATTTCAAAACCGGAAATATGTAATAAAAACGGAGCACCGGAGTGAAGCAAAAGAAATAAAATCAAAAGAAAAGTTCACCACAAAGAGAAATAGAAAAAGCAAAAACTTCTAAAAAAAATTGTTTAATTAAAAAAAATGTAAAAATGAACAAAAAACTATTTTTGAAAATTGGAAATCAAAATAAAAAATTTTTTTTTTTGTTTTTTTTTTTAAATCTAAAAATTAAAAAATCATTCAAAAACAAAAATTCCCTAAAAAAAATCTTATAGAAAAATTTAAAATTTCTTTTCAAAAATGTTTTTAAAAAAAAAATCTTTGAAATATGAGATTTCAAAAAAATCCCAAAATTTTTTTTTTTCTCAAAATTCAAGGTTTAACTCCTATAATATTTGTTGGATGAGGTGAAGTAGACAGAAAAAGTAGTGATGAGCATAGGAGCAGGTATGAGCACTAAACCCGCTATGAAACCGCACAGTTTACCCATAACACCAGCGCTCACAATGCTTTTGTCCTGGTCTCCGAAGGCCCTTGAATAGGAGGGTTAGTGCCTGCTTTGCTCACCTAGCTTGTACAGCCAATGTGACAGCCAAGCTTCCTAACATCTCCCTTAGCAACTACAAAAAAAAATTTCAGCAAAAATCGTGTCAAACAACTGAAGCATGAAATAACAAACGCAAAACTTAGGATTTGACCCCACTAATGTGAAAAAAATTAGATGTCTGCTATGGTAGGGAACACGACTGCCTAAGGCAGGGTGGATTCACCCAATTTAGCGGATGTTCCTACCACAGCTAGACGAAATGAATAACAATAAAAAGATTTTATTCACCAGACTAGAGTTGCTAAAAGACCTTCAAAATCCCATGACTCAACATGTGAACGCAGCGTAAACGCCAGGTAAACTATCCCGAAAATGGCGTTTGAAAAGGTTGGACAAATCGGGCCCACGTTGGGCGCCACCTGTAACGGAAACCGATGTTCTCCCCTCCCACTCCTTGTAGACCACCCTTACGACCCCATATGTACAGGCATATGAGGCTGGTCCGGGCAGCAGGAGAGAGAGGGGTGTCCAGGCTGTGGCCGCTGGCATGCTAGCATAGCCATAGCAATAGCTCGTTGGCGGGGGGGTTCTTGCAACCACAGCTCTGAACAGTGTTACTCCTTCTCATGCCATGTAAAAAAAATGTGGCGACCCATTTGTCCTCGTGCTGCTCGTTCCATAGCGGGGAGGGTCTTAGATGTCGTCGACCCTCGGAGGTTTTGCCCACCCATTGTACCCAGCGGGTACCACCATGGCTACTGCGACCTCCTATTTATGCAGTAGCCCCTTACTCACCCTTGCCCCTATTGCTTACCACATCCCTGTCCTATCTTCACCTCAATCCATGGTTTCCTTTAACCGGACACCTAACTAAAAGGAATTTCCAGAAAATTCAAGAAAAAAAACCAAACCAAAAAAGAACACTATTTTTTCCAAAACGTTTTAATAGGTGATTTATTTAAAAATTGATCATCTGGAGAAAGTAAGTAGTATAGTGTACAGCTGATTCCATACTTTATTCCATAAAATAAACGCTACTCATTATTTACAGATGGCAACCCTTTTTTCATAAATTTCAATTTCAGGTAATTATCATTCTATTATACTTTAATTCTTTAACTCGATTTAAACAAAAATTATTTTCTTAATATTTTTTTTTCTTTTCAGATGGCAACCCTCTTCTATAAATTTCAATTTCAGGTAATTATAATTCTATTATAATTTAATTCTTTAACTCGATTTAAACAAAAATTATTTTCTTAATATTTTTTCCTCTTTTCAGATGGCAACCCTCTTATATAAATTTCAAGTTCAGGTAATTATCATTCTATTATAATTTAATTCTTTAACTCGATTCTAACAAAAAATTATTTTCTTAATATTTTTTCCTCTTTTCAGATGGCAACCCTCTTTTCAGTACCCCTCCCCCCCCCCCCCCCCAAACAAAATAAAATAAAACATATATATAAAAAATTTTTTATTATGGTTTAAAAGTACTCACTCAGGTCTTAAATCCGCCAATGAGGTGCACCACTTTGGTAGTTATACCCTGTATAATTCGATGAGAAAAAAAAATGTTTAAGGAATTTTATTTTGTCCAGCAAGGGTATTTCGTTACCCATACAATGCCACTGACTATCTACTTTTATTTTCTTTTGCCATGTTTAATTGCTATTTAACTTCACTTTACCTTTCTCTCTTTCTTTTTTTATTTTGTTTTCTGCGTATATTCTTTTCAGTTTTCTTGGCTTTAATTTTCTTTATGTAACTTTAGATTCCTTCACTACATTTTCTTATATTTCTTAAATCTAAGGGTCACGACACGGTCACCAAAACACTAGGATATGGGGGTGGAAAAGTAGAGAAAAAAAAAGACACGAGGGTAGTATGAGGGGATATGTCAGGTGGGGAACAGAATTCACTAGGACACACTTTTTTCACACATGCACTGCTGCTTATGGATGATGATGATGATGGTGATGATGATGATGGTGATGATGATGCTGGTGATGATGATGATGGTGATGATGGTGATGATGATGATGATGGGTTTGCTTGGTTTTTCTCTTCTTTATAGGTTCTTTACTTAGTCTTTTCTATTACTTCCTTATTGTTTTCAATATACTTCTACTTATACTGTTTTTTTTTTCTAGGTACCCTTTTTTTTACTTTCACTTTTACTATTTTTCTTTTAGGTACTTTTCTTATCTTTCACTTTTACTATTTAATTTTAGGTACTTTCCTATACTTTCACTTTTACTATTTTTTTCTTTTAGGTACTTTTCTTATCTTTCACTTTTACTATTTTTTCTCTAGGTACTTTCCTATACTTTCACTTTTACTATTTTTTTCTCTAGGTTCTTTCACATTTTCCTTATTTTTTTTTGTTGAGGACTGGGTGTTAAAACACGCCCCAAATCATCTTTTTTTTCAATTATGATTTAATAGCATTTAGGAATTCTACTCTTCGCATAATTTATGCTAAGCCCGTGCACTTGCCCTGGCTCTTTTTTTGGTAGAGCATTTATCTTTTTTTTTTCCCAGACACAAAAAAAAAAAATACAAGTGTTCATACACTTTTAGTCTTTCTTTTCTTTTTTTTTTGTTTAACTTATTCCGCGTGTACTTTAATGGAAAAAACTATTAATTTGGCCCAATTGTCGGTACCAATTATTCACGAAACTAATCTACGCACACTTTTTTTATATACCTTAGATTCTATTTGCTTAAGTTAATCTTTTTTTTTTTTTGTTATATTGTTCGACCAATTTTTGGCCAGCGCAACCGATCACGATTCGAATCAGAACTTGAGTGACACATTACCGTCTGTGATGGCTAAGCTGATCTTGTCATGTACCAACTCGACCGTTGCACATGCACATAGCCTGTACAGTTTGGTTAGTACATGACAAGATCACACCATCGGATAGCGGCCAACTATTGCGGCTTATCTCTAGCGGGTGGTAATTGCTTTCTTTTTGTGGGTGGAGATAAGCTCGCCTATTTTACATTTTTTGTTGGTTGCTATGCGGGGTATATATTTCTTTTGCAGACTTGTGTACTGCGAAAGGACAAGTAGGGTGGGTCAGTTAGGTTATGAGTGCAATTAATATAATGTTATTATCGTGGGTAGTATTATGAGTGATTATTTATTATAGATGGTAAGTATTATATTGGTTCGTGATTATTATTACAGGTAAGTATTATAGTATGTAGTTTATTAATTACGATGGTAAGTATTATAAATGTTTTATTATGGAAGGTAAGTATTATGTATTTGAGAATATTATCTGTGTTGTATTATTATTTAAATGCAATAATTATGTGTTTTATTATGGTAAAGGGTAAGTTTTATGCGAATTATTTGGTGGGTTATTTTTTGTGTGTATTATAGGTAAGATAAGTTATGGGTATGGTTATATTATCAGGTAAGTATCATTATGTGAGTTGTTCCAATTATAAAGGTGGGTATTATTTATTATGTATTATTATAATTATTAGTTTATTGTTGTGATTATTATTATTATTATTATTATTATTATTATTATTATTATTATTATTATTATTATTATTATTATTATTATTATTATGGTTATTATTATTATTATTTAATTTAATTAGGTTATCGTTTCCCACAAACCCTTATCTCCGATTTGCACCCTCTTATTTAATAACACTTTCGGGTTTTTCTTTAAAATTAACCCATTAATCGATTCATGCAATAAAAGTCCATCCAATTTCGAGTTCCTTTATATGCCCTTTTTTACGACATAATTAATAGAAATAGACTATAAGAGAGTTCGCACGTTTTGCACTGTAGTTTGATAAATATTTATCAAAATCCCATATTTAGCTAGTGTAAAGCTCTTGAAAACACCAAAAAATTTCTTTTTTACTGCGTTCCAATAACTGCAAAATTGTGCCACGTAGAGTCGTTCAAAGCTGACAACAATACAAAAAATGCCAAAAATTACGTTATTTCATCAACTTCTTTTGCGTTTATCTTAGCTTCTAGATCACCTGGAGAGCTAAAATTTAAAAGAAAACCTCCTTTTGTTATGTAAAATAAGTCCTCAAAATTTCAAATGATTTGGTTACTCCTGAGCCGAGATATGTAATAACGAAGTCGGACTGATACGTGCGTGCATCTTTCCCGTGAAAAAAAACTTTGAGCTCGATGCGTTAACTGAAGACATCATTTGTCCGCCCCCAGGCTTCGGATTTCTTAGTTTTATACTTAACAATGACTGTTTTTTGCTATTACGAAGCGATCCGCGAAAAAGTGGTTTTTCGATCCGCCCTAATGATTATACAGAACTGCTCGATCTACTAGGACATAAGTTCCTTTTTGGCGGTGACTTTAATGCTAAGCACACCCATTGGGGATCCAGACTTATAACAACAAAAGGCAGAAGGCCTTACAAAGGATGCCTCAAATACAATTGCGAGTTTTATTCTTTCAGATCACCAACATACTGGCCATCCGATACTAGTAAAATACCAGACCTTGTTGACTTTTTCATAGTTAAAGCTATCAAACGAAACCATATAAGAGTCGAAGGTAATTATGACTTATCATCAGATCATATACCGGTGATTTTATCACTTAATGAATCAGAGATAATGGAAAAAAGTAATCTTGAGCTAGTAAATAATAAAACAAACTGGAGTGAATTCAGAGAAAAGTTTGAAAGCTATATAAACCTCAGATCCCTTATGGAAACAAAAGTGCAAATCGACCTTGAAGTAGAACAATTCATTGCCGATGTTCAGCAAGCTGCAGAAGAAAATACACCAACTTAGTCGAGTAGGAGGCAAATCTACGAATTCAAAAGTGATTCATTAAGTAGATTCCTGAAAAATTTATAGACTGATGCTTCAACCGATTATTCGCTCTGGAAAGCAGCTAAGCGCCTGAAAAGACCGCAGTTACAAAACCCGCCAATAAAATCTTTATACGGGAATTGGATCGGAGATCCGAAAGAAAAAGCTAAAAGCTTACCTGTTTGCAGAACATCTGGCGAATGTTTTTAAGCCTTTCCCAGCAAACACATCTGAAAACAGCTTACAGTTTATTGATAAAGTAGATGAAGTTGACATACCAATTGTCACACTCAAAAAAATAAAAAATATATGTAGAAATCAAGTATCGAACAAAAAATCACATAGGTACGATTTAATAACTGCTCAGGTTTTGTTACTCCTGAGCCGAGATATGTAATAACGAAGTCGGTCGGATACGTGCGTGCATCTTTCCCGTGAAAAAAAAACTTTGAGCTCGATGCGTTAACTGAGGACATCATTTGTCCGCCCCCAGGCTTCGGATTTCTTAGTTTTATACTTAACAATGACTGTTTTTTGCTATTACGAAGCGATCCGCGAAAAAGTGGTTTTTCGATCCGCCCTAATGATTATTTTTTTTTTTTTTTTTTATGTTGGAGGTTTTTAAAATACCAGCTGGAGCACTCAGACCTAAATACCGGTCCATTGTACTACCAGATAGCAACCTTCTATTTGTTATAGCTTTCCAGATGTTCGGAGAAAAGCCAAAAGACGCTGCCATGATAAGGAGCCTAAGTTACCAGCTCTCACCATGTCTGCGCCAAGTATCTGTAACCTCATGCGAGAAAAAGCAGGACATTCACAGAGGAAGTGCTCTGCGGTGTCCTCATCTTCTCCACAAGATTCACAGAGTGTGGTGTCGCTTAAGCCTAACACGTTTAAATGCTTGGCAAAAGAGAAGTGCCCGCTGGCAACGCCAATAAGCTTTCTACAGTCATTTCTGCTACGAGCTAGCAAAAATGTTGCAGTCTTCTTACTAACGTTGGGGAGCATGCGCTTGGTTTGCCTGCATCCACTGGAGGCATGCCATCTACGATTTTGCTCTTCACAGATCCAATCGTTGATTGAAGCTCTCACTGAGGATGCTGGCAGACCTAGCGACGGTTCAGGTCCTGAAAAAGCTGTCTGAGATCCCTGCCTAGCAAGTTCATCGGCGACTTCATTTCCAGTTATGCCGTGATGGCCCGGAACCCAAATGAGACTCAAGGAATTTAATCTTCCGATCGCATTCAGAGAGCTCTTGCATTCCTGGATCACTTTCGAAGTGGTTAGAGGGTTGAGAAGGGCCTTAAGCACAGCTTGGCTGTCGCTGCAAACACAGATACTTCTCCCCGTCCATCCATTGTTCGTTACGTAGCCCAAGGCCATAAGGATAGCATAAGCTTCCGCTTGGAAAACGGATGCGTATGATCCCAAAGATGAGTGCAGTCTTATGTCGTCGTTCTCAACAAAGGCACCAGCACCAGAACCCTCGTCGGTTTTGGAGCCATCTGTGAAGATACGATAACAGTTCTTTCCAGGCTCAGATTCTGGGGTGAACCAGTCCTGAACCGAAGGAAAGTTGACTGAGTAATTTTGACGCAGTTTGAGCCTTGGGATCATCGTGTCAGACGGCATATCCATTAGACGTGAGTCAAAAGATATGCTGCTTGCGAGTTCCTCAAAGCTCCAGTGCGAATTGTGCCAGAGACCACATCGCTTTAAACGAGAAATGGTCTTGAGAGTACACCCCATGATGTAAGTATCAAGGGGAGGAAGATTCAACAGTGCGTCGAGAGCAGCTCCCGGTGTGCTGGGGAAGGCCCCCGTAACACCCAGACAAATTGTTCTTTGAAGTTTGGCAAACGAGGCAATAACGTATTTACGCGAGAGCTTATTCCACCAAACAACTGACGCATAGGAGATGATTGGTCTTATCATAGCCGTATAGATCCAAAGGACCCTTTTCGGTGAAAGACCCCATGTCTTGCCAAAGGCTCCTTTACATTGCCAGAAAACTGACAGTGCTTTAGTAGTTTTAGACTCGACATGTTTTGACCAAAGAAGTTTGTTATCCAGGATTACTCCAAGATGTTTGACTTCATTTGAAAAAGGAATGTTGACGCCTTTAAGCGAAAGTTGGGTCAAACCAGTCAATTTTCTACGTCTCGTGAAGAGGACAACCTCGGTTTTAAGAGGATTGACGGAGAGACCGTTTCTAACACACCAGGTGTCAATCATACAAAGCGCAGCCTGTGCTCGGGAACAGACAGCTTGGAGGCTGGAGCCAATCGAGAGCACGGCGACGTCGTCTGCATATGCTTGGGCATGAACGTTAGAACCATTGAGCATTACGAGTAGAGAGTCGATCAACATGCACCACAGAAGAGGAGACAAAACGCCACCTTGTGGGCAGCCCTTATTCACTCCCGTTGCAACATACTGTCCACACTCAGCCTCAGCGATTACGGTTCTATTTACTAGCATTGCTTTAATCCACAACACTAATGACTCGTCCACACCGTGTTCTCTGGCAGCATTACACATACCATCGAAACTTGCATTGTCAAAAGCACCTTGAATGTCGATGAAAATACCTACCGCAAATTCTTTCCTGTCAAGCGCGCATTCAATCCTGCTAACAAGATTTTGAAGTGCGGTCTCGCAAGATTTTCCTCTTTGGTAAGCATGTTGCATCTGAGACAGAGGGTGTAATTGGAGTGAGGTTTTACGAATGTAAATCTCAACCATTCTTTCCAGCGTCTTAAGCAGAAAGGAGGTAAGACTGATGGGTCTAAAGCTCTTGGCGAGTGAGTAGTCTTGTTTACCAATTTTTGGTATGAAGGCGACTCTAACACTCTGCCATGGAGTTGGTATATACGCTAGGGCTAAACTACCAGTGAAAATATTTTTCAAAGTAGGAAGCAAAAGGTTTATACTTTCCTGCAACATAGCTGGGTAAACACCGTCAGTGCCAGGTGACTTGAAACTGTCAAAAGATGCCACGGCATATTTGATGGCTTCGTCGGTAACAACTAACGATGACGTGTACCAGCTAAGTCGAGTGGATTTATCGGATTCAACTGATCTAAGGGAAATAGATTGCTGTGGTCCGATTGATATCTGGTTTCCTGGAAAATGAGTTTCCAGCATAAGACTGAGTGTCTCTGCTTTGGACTCGGTATAGGAACCGTCTGATTTCCTGAGCGTTTCTAGTTTGTTTACCTTGCTCCTTTTAAGGGCTTTAGTAAGTCGACTAGTTTCACTGAGTGTTTCTATACTTTCACAGAATTCTTTGTAAGAGGCATTCTTTGATCTTCGAATTAACCTTTTAAAGTCCTTCTGCTTAGATCGATACAGGTTCCAGTCGACATCTGATTTGGTCTTGAGGGACCTATTCAAAATACTTCTGGTTTCCCTGCGAAGTTTCTGTAGTTCATTGTTCCACCACGGAACCATAGATCTACTAGGTAATTGTCTAGCTGGACATGCCAGCTCGAAGCTACTTGTAAGGGCACAATTCACTTCTAGAACGGCATCTTCCACTTTTTGTGATGTTGAGAGCTTAGGTAGAGTTTTGACGAAATTACCGAGCTCATCGTTGAAAAGTGTCCAGTTAGTTTTTCTGGGATTTCTTGTAACTAAAGGAGTGGGAGTCACATTTGCTACATGGAATTGAATGTATCTGTGGTCTGAGAGTGACACGTCCAGCAATACTTTCCAGTTGGTAATCTCCTTGGCATATCTGTTAGATAGTGTCAAGTCAATTACGTCCTGTCGTATAGCCGTAACAAAAGTTGGCGTATTACCAACATTGTTAATGTCTAAGTCAGAAGACAGAATGTAATTAAGAAGATGGTTGCCTCTCATGTTGCATTTGACGCTGCCCCAAACTATGTTTTGAGCGTTTGCATCACAACACATGATAAGCCCCAACTTCCGGTTTTCACAAAACTCCACCAAATCCACAACCTGTCTTGAGGGAGGGGGAAGAATGGAGTTCCAGGGAAAATAAACTGACGCAACGACGAAAGTTTTCCACTCACCGTTCGTTTCGTAGTTTATCATAGCCGCAACCAGGTCTTGACCACAGAAGTGGTCAAGTTTAGTTGCTGCAAAAGACCTCGGTATGATGAGACAGGTCCGGGGTGGATCAGCCCGTTCGTCATAGAGAATATTGAAACCTCGTAGCCCTCCAAGACCAAGAACTCGGCCCTTCCAGGCCCATGGCTCTTGGATTGCTACGAGGCGAGTTTTTGTATTCAACACGGAAAGCCTGCTACATAGGAGTGCAGTAGCAGCCTTAGAATGTTGAAGGTTAATTTGATTTATTATCATTGCTCCTTTCGAGGCTTTATCCCGTCCGGTCAGTGTCCGTGGACCAGACTGACTACCAGTCTCGGTTTCATTCACCAACGTTTCGGTTGGACCTCCAGGAGTTTTGACCATGCCGGCTTCGTCCTTTCCAGCCAGTGTCCGTGGACCGAATTCGCAAGCCTTGCGACCTGTTCCTTCAGTTTCATTCACCGACTTTCCAGTTAGACCAACAGGAGTTTCAACCATGCCGGCTTCGTCCTTTCCAGCCAGTGTCCGTGGACCGAATTCGCAAGTCGTGCGACCTGTTCCTTCAGTTTCATTCACCGACTTTCCAGTTAGACCAACAGGAGTTTCAACCATGCCGGCTTCGTCCTTTCCAGCCAGTGTCCGTGGACCGAATTCGCAAGTCGTGCGACCTGTTCCTCCAGTTTCATTCACCGACTTTCCAGTTAGACCAACAGGAAGTTTTGCAGAGCTTCCGGAAACCTTCTTCCTTTCGACCCTGTTCGCGTTTGCAGAAGTTGGGGTGACTTCGGTTACGTGAGACCGTCCTGAATTGGTGGGTGAGACCTCTTCCGACCTGTCCCTTTTCGCCGCCGTCACCAAAGGTTCGCAACTTAATTCAATGCCTTCGGCCACCCTGGTGTCCTCTTTGCGTTGAGCCTTTGCCGCTCGCCTTCTCTCCAGCTTTTGTTGGCGCTTGGAAAGCTGCTCTCCAGAGGGTGTCATCGTTGGAGTGGGATCCACTTGTTCAGCTTCACTTAGTCCGGTGATAGCACCGCTCTGGTCAACAGCTAAGCCCGGATGAGAGATTAGCTTTGGAGGTAGTACCTCCGAGCTGCCTTCTTCATCTTTCCAGTTCAGACCACGGAGAACTTCATGGAGAGAACTGCAGGAGTCATCGGTTACGGTACCTTCGACTCGCGTGTATCCACCAGTAAAGGTGTGCGTTTGTATGTCAGATGGGGCCTCCAGAATCCGTGCCCCTGCCGTAGTGAAGACTACGGGTGGATTTTCGCTTTGACGATTGCCACCTGGAGAATAAAAATCCTTTGGGTTATCTTCCATACTGTTTTTTTGATCAATTCTTAGTTTTCATTCATTTTCCCCATCCTTCGACCACCTTTCGGCATCGAGCTCGGTTCAAATAAACTAATTAAGCCCTCCCACCGCGACAAGGTGACTGATCGTCGGGAAGGCCCTAATGATTATACAGAACTGCTCGATCTACTAGGACATAAGTTCCTTTTTGGCGGTGACTTTAATGCTAAGCACACCCATTGGGGATCCAGACTTATAACAACAAAAGGCAGAAGGCCTTACAAAGGATGCCTCAAATACAATTGCGAGTTTTATTCTTTCAGATCACCAACATACTGGCCATCCGATACTAGTAAAATACCAGACCTTGTTGACTTTTTCATAGTTAAAGCTATCAAACGAAACCATATAAGAGTCGAAGGTAATTATGACTTATCATCAGATCATATACCGGTGATTTTATCACTTAATGAATCAGAGATAATGGAAAAAAGTAATCTTGAGCTAGTAAATAATAAAACAAACTGGAGTGAATTCAGAGAAAAGTTTGAAAGCTATATAAACCTCAGATCCCTTATGGAAACAAAAGTGCAAATCGACCTTGAAGTAGAACAATTCATTGCCGATGTTCAGCAAGCTGCAGAAGAAAATACACCAACTTAGTCGAGTAGGAGGCAAATCTACGAATTCAAAAGTGATTCATTAAGTAGATTCCTGAAAAATTTATAGACTGATGCTTCAACCGATTATTCGCTCTGGAAAGCAGCTAAGCGCCTGAAAAGACCGCAGTTACAAAACACGCCAATAAAATCTTTATACGGGAATTGAATCGGAGATCCGAAAGAAAAATCTAAAAGCTTACCTGTTTGCAGAACATCTGGCGAATGTTTTTAAGCCTTTCCCAGCAAACACATCTGAAAACAGCTTACAGTTCATTGATAAAGTAGATGAAGTTGACATACCAATTGTCACACTCAAAAAAATAAAAAATATATGTAGAAATCAAGTATCGAACAAAAAATCACATAGGTACGATTTAATAACTGCTCAGGTTATTAAAAGAAATTCCATCAAAAGCCTTCATAAAACTCAAATTCATAATAAATGCATGCCTAAAGACCCAATATGTCCCACATTATTGGAAAATCGCTGAAGTAATTGTTATACCAAAGCAAGGTAAGCCACCAACAGAAGTGACGTCTTACAGACCAATATCGCTTATACCAATAATGGCAAAAGTCTTTAAAAAATTGCTACTGAAAAAAATAAGCAAAGTCATAGAAGAAAGAAATCTAATCCCAAATCATCAGTTTGGATTTAGAAATAAACATTCCACGATAGACCAAGTTCATAGCATAACGGATGCAGTTGAAAAAGCATTAGAAGAAAAACAAGTATGTTCGGGTATATTTTTAGATGTTGCCCAAGCATTCGACAAGGTATGGCATATGGGTACCCAGGCATTACTCCGAAATACTAAAATCTTACATCTTAAACCGGCTCTTCAGAGTACGATATGATCAAGAATATTCAAAGCTAAGTAAAATACAAGCCGGTGTTCCACAAGAATGCGTCCTAGGACCTACCCTGTATTTGCTATATACAGTAGAGTGTCCCGTAAAATTTTTTTGTGGCGTATCCTTTCGTAAGACCCCTCAAAAGTTGCGTATTCAATAGCACATCACGGGAAAAATACTTTAAAAAAATATTCTAGGGTACGGCCTCTACCACCCGTTGAAATTTTGAAAAACATGCGACTTTTCAAAAAAAAATTTTATTTGCCCTATTTTTTCAATCAAGTTTATCTTGCTTTTTGTTGTTAATTAATGTTAATTTTACCATTTTTACCACTTTAATGTGTAACTTACGTTCTCTCATAGATACAAAAAAAAAAAATACCTTTATCATAACTGCAAGCTTAATGACGCGAATATTGCATTTTAAGTTAGTCTATTTGTTTCATTTATCTCAGCCGCATACAATACATACCTAACTAATTTACCGCAACTGACATTACAGAACTCGACTAGCTCAAGATTCCTTTTTGTATTTCAAAAAAATATAACGGATCTATCTAGTTCCCTTCACTATCCCATCTCTAGCTCAAATTAGGTTGCAACGTCACAACGTGTTCTAAATGTAACACGTGTTCGATACGGTATAGTATATCAAATAATAACTCTTCTATGTTCTATGTGTTAGTTTATGAACTTTGTAAACATCTTAGAGGAATAAAGAACAAGAGGCTTTGTCAATGTCAAGAGACAGTCTTTCAAACCAATACGATGGTGTCTTAGTCCACAGTATATATTTTGATGGGCGAAAAGATAAAACCCTTGTTTTCGAAACAAAAGATGGACGCTATTGCCGGAAGGTGGTTCTTGAAGAACATATTTCAAATCTTGCTGAACCAGAATCACTGTTCTTGGGCCACATAACTCCGAAAAGTGGGACAGGAAAAGAAATAAGTAGCTCTATACTAGACTTTTTAAAAAAACATAGGATTCGATTTGAACTATTGTCTGCATTGGATGTGACGGCACTGCAACAAATACTGGTTGGAAAGGAGGTATTATATCTTATATGGAAAAGGAGCTTGGTCGACCTTTACAGTGGACAATATGTTTACTCCACACAAATGAATTGCTACTTAGACACCTTTTCACCAACTTGGATGGATAAACTTCGGGACCTCGCGAGTATTCTGGCCCAATCGGTAAGGCAATAGCTGATTGTGAAAATACCACTGTGGCTCAATCTTTACCTGTTATTGGAAACGTACCTGATATCGAGCAAAGAATCGTAGATCAATTGAGTACCGAACAGAAATATCTCTTTGAAATGTGTCAATCGATCAAATCAGGTTACTGTGCTCCCGTATTAGTAAATCGACAGCCTGGGAAAATGGCACACTCACGATGGGTCACCACTGCGAACAGAATATTAAGATTGTATGTAGGATCCAGAAATCCATCTGAAAATTTAAAAATTCTTGAAGAGCATATTGTCAAAGTAAACGCACCAATATGGTTTTCAATTAAAAACAAACCGTTGTTGATAGATGGAGCAAATCACATCTTTGATTTCATTTTACTCTCAAGATGGTTGCCACAGAATTTAAAATCAATTATCGATGCTGTAATGGTGTACTTCAAAGAAACGCATTTTTTGCACACCCCGAGAACATTTTGGTAGCAATGCTTTTTGGATTCTTAAAGCAAGGCAAGAGACCACAACAAACCGAATCTTTAGACCGCCAAAATAAAATTTAATGCTACGGATTATGTAGATATAATTTTTTGGAATGAATGTCATATAACTTTAACTTGTCCACCTGTCTTGCGAGAATTTTCTGACGAAGAACTTTCATTGCTGTTAGGTAAAAACAAAATGAAAATTCCGGATTTTCCATGTCACACAAAGTGTTGAAAGATGCATTAAATCTGTGACTGAAGCTAGGCAGTGCGTCATCGAAACAAAAACAAAGGGATGGACTCATAAGGAGCAAGATTGAATCCAGAAATAAAATGCCTTCTTTTAACTTCAAAGGCCAATTTAAAATGTAAATAGTCAATAAATAAATAAATAATAAATAGCCAATTTAAAATATAAAAGTACATCTGTTTTTAAGCGTTTCGTGCTTCTGTTAACATTTTTATTTAGTTTGAGAACCATTTTAATTTATTTAAAACATTTTAAATAGCAAAAACCTTTAATGAAACTAAAAAAAAATTAGAATTGGATTAATAAAAAGTAAAATAAAATATGTATGAAAATATTTAAGAATTAATTTTTTTTACATTTAAAACCGTTGGTAGAGGCCCAAAAGTTATATCCAAATAAAAGAGAAAGTATATGTTCTTAATCTACTCGCCAATACGCAACTTTTGATACCTATTATGTTACAAATCTCGAACATTTTTTTCCCCCATACATGGACGGGACACTCTAATATACAGGGATATTCCAGTGGATAACAACACCATGGCTACTTTTACAGATGATACTGCAACTTTGGCATCCAGTAAGTGCGTCGTCAAGGCTGCTGAAAAATTGCAAAATGCCGTCGACACCGTTAGTGATTGTACCAAAAAATGGCGTATCAAGCTCAATGAAGCTAAATCTGCACATATAAACTTTACAAATAAAATGTTAAGCTACGTACAAATATTCATCAACAATCAAGCTGTACCTTACGCCAATACGGCCAAATACCTTGGGATGAATTTTTTTTTATATAATTTACGCGCACTTCAAGGGGTTGTTACTATCCTTATAATGTTAAGAACACAGTGCGGGTGTTAGGAAATAAGGAAAGGATAAGAAAGGAGATGCTGATGCACATCACTCTTGAATGTCTGTTCATTATATTGCGTGGGGAAAATTGAGTTGGATAAAGCATTCCACAACCGGGTTGTGCGGCTAAAATACGAATCTCTATACTTAACTGTACGCCCGAAGTTGGGCTGAAGGGAGAACTGATTAGCATAAGCGTGGTCATTCCAACGAAGGTCGTCGTTTACACACATACCAAGTACTGACAGCTTTTCCATTCACGTACCATTCATGGATAATGGTAATGAGTCTGGGAAGGGGAGGAAGATTCGCCTTTTTTAGGGACAGGCTGGACAAATGCTGTTTTCCATCTACTCGGAAAGAGCCCAGAAGAAAAGGATAAATAGAAAAGCTAACGCAGTGGTTTTGCCAGCGTTGAAGAACACCTCTTCAGAATAATAGCAGGGATACCATCTGGACCAGCGGATTTATGTATGTTGAGATCGTTTAGGACTCTTGCTACCGAGCGAGTACGGAAAAATATCTGCTTCATTGCACATTTCTTACTCACAAGCTCAGGTGGAGCTAGAGTGCTGTATGGTAGTGTCGAGTTGGCAGCAAACTGTGCTGCTAACAGATTGGATTTGTCGATAGAGTTGACGTAAGTAGAGTCATTGAAGACGAGCGTAGGAACCGATGATTTAGTTGAGCTCTTAATATTCTTAACAAAAGACCAAAAGTTTTTACTTCCTTAGTATTTCAAAACGGAGAATAACTCTTGCCAACCGTTGCTTCTTTGGGTTAAGAAAGCAATTGCGAAACAAAACCCTCTCCAGAAAAACCTTGTATAAGTACAAGTATTATACATATATAATGTATAAAAACTTGGTCTTCTGTATGTGAGTATTGCAGATGTTCCTGGCGCGCTTAAACTTATTTCTGTTTTCAACGGTAGGGTCATTTTTATAAATCCGAAGACATTTTTCTCTTTCTCTAATCATGTCTTTACAGTCCGAATCGAACCACGAATTTTCTTTGGGGATGATGCTCTTTGATCTATACGGAACAAAGTTAGTCATGCCGTTGAGAATTACGTTAGATATCATATCAGCTGATGCATCCACGTTACCGTCTAGAAAGCACAAAGACCAGTTGAAATTTCTAAAAAAAATTATTCAGGCCGTCCCAATTGGCTTTCTCATATTGCCATACAGTCCTTTTTGGGACTTTTTCTCTTTTTACTATGACGGAAACCGGGAAATCTACCGATATGACACAATGGTCCGACGTGCCTAGAGGTGATGACACTTTGACCTTATATTTTTCAGGATGAGAAGTGAGAAACAAGTCTAATGCGTTGGCCGAATGACCAGAAATATCCGGAACCCGAGTGGGCTCATCAACAAGCTGAGTTAAAAGATTTAATTCAGCGAAAATCTCAACACACCTACCTTCGGGTGTATAGTCTGGCCAGAATGTCGAAGCCACCCAGAATTGTGTACATTGAAATCGCCCGCAATAGCAATTTCAGTGTGAGGGTAAAGGGAAACAATTCTTGAAATGGAGTCAGATAGCGCATCAAACTCGTTAAAGATTGAATTACTATCTAGATTGGGGCTTCTATAAATGAAACAATAGTGAATGATGTGCTTTTGGACATTGAATTTAAACCACATGAAGTTGAAGTTCCTATTTGAACAGAGGCCGTATTGTGATAGAACTTGATCGGCAACATCATTACGAACGTACACGGCGAGGCCATAATAGGAAAAGAATAAAGGCACAAAGCAATAGCCAGGAAGAAAGAACTCTGTAGGATCAGAGTTCTCGCAAAGCTGTGTTTCACTTAATGCCAAAACAGCTGGCCTGCATTTAGCAGTATGGGCGAACACTGCAAAGAAATTTGATCTTAGCCCCCGAATATTGCTAAAATCAACACAAAAATTACCACGCATTACAAAACACAGAAAAATAAGAACAAAATTTGGAGGCAAAGCTAAAATGGAAAGAGCATATCAAAAAGAAAAGGGAAGAGCTCAACTTGAAATATAGAAAAATGTACTGGTTACTCGGTAGAAATTCTGACTTATCTGTCGAAAATAAAATTATGCTTTATAGACAAGTACTTAGACCTGTTTGGACCTATGGAATCCAATTATGGGGCTGTACAAAGAAAACAAATACTGAAATCATCCAAAAGTTCCAAAAGAAAGTCCTTCGTGGAATAGTAAATGCACCATGGTATATAAGAAATAGCGATATACATCGTGACCTACAAATAGAAACGGTTACAGAAGATCTAAGAAAACATGCTGTATCACACAATCAGCGACTGCATAGTCATATCAACTCTGAAATGGAGTCCGTATTAAATACGAGAGGCAATGTTCGGAGATTAAGAAGAACCAAGCCACACGAGCTAATGGTTTAAAAGTCATGGGAAGCATTAAAAGTTTAAGCTTCCCTTAAAGCGATTATATTACTATTGAGAAAGAAAAATCTGTTGTCTATCGTTCATAGATTGGTTCTGATTACGAGGAGTTTTTAGTTAGGTAAGAACCACACACTACTTGGTGTCGGATACTGCCAAGTGTCTTTTGAAGCTGTTCAAAAGCTCACGAAGGAGAACTCAAAAAGCTTCAGTCTGAGCTTAATTAAACCAAAAAGGTTCGATTTAGTCTAGACCGCTCTCAACTTGAAGCAGAGGAGATTAACGCTGCAGCTGAGGAAACAATTTGAAAATTAAATTTAGAAATTGATACTCTCCGTGGCAAATCTCTGAAAGTTGAGCGTGAATTAAGAGCCTCTCTTTGTGCAGAAACAGATCTTAGAGCAGAGTTTGAAAGCGTACGTGTTCTAGCGTTAAAAAACTCTGAAGATTTCAACGGTTCCGGAAAGAGAACCAACAGCTAAAGCTTGCAACACTTACACACTCGCCTGCACCTTTCCTTCCACAATAAGGTCGCCAAGCTAGTACATCAACTCATTCCGCAGTTTTTTGGGGCACGAACCCCAGAACTATCGTGCAAAGTGTACGAGTTCTCAAATGCATGTTCCTGGGGTTGGCATTTCTGCGTGCAAGTGTAAAGTCCAATTTTGAACAATCTCCTGTGAAATTCTGAATTTTAATAGTTAAATGAAGTTAACAATTGTTAAAGTCTTCATAAACTTGAGTAAAACTGCCTACTTATATAAGCTAAACTGGAAAATCAGGTATTTTTTGTTTATTAAGCTGCAGTATAAAACATTTAAGTCGACACTCAAGTCACATGACTGACAACAAAAGGAAAATCGACCAAGTATCACCAGAAAAAAATATTTATTCAATATTTCAAATCAATAGAACACCAAAACTATATAAACTTCACCACACAATGTCGATCTCTAATTCAGACCTAGAAAAAATCAAATCCATTATTGACACGTCGCTCAATACAGAACTTTGCGCTGGACTGCTTGACACAGACATAAACAACACTGACATTGAATCTGCGCACCGAGTAAACAATCGAAACGCACGCACGGCAGTCATTATCGTCAAATTAAAGACTCGAGCGAATGCATTAAAAGTTTTAAGAAACGCAAAAAAGCTGAAAGGAACTAAAGTAAGCATCAACAAAGACCTACCACATACCGCACGCCAAAGAAAAAACAAATTGCTAGCCGTCATGAAGATTCTCCGCGTGACGAGGCCGAAAATGAAAATATTCGTGAGAGACGATAGGCTGTATGTTGAAGACACGATTTTCACTTGGGAACCATCACAAGGATTAAAGAATGGAGGCAATGGCGACAGTTTAGATATATTAAAGCAATTAATGGGTGAGATTCCAAATGCATTATTATTGTTGCTAAACAAATTAAAAGATGACAACATTGCTGAAATGTCATCTTTAGTAGATGGCAGAAACGTCAGACTGCAAAATTATAAAGCTGTAAGCACAATGGGCACAGGAGCCGCTGTACAAGTTGCGGGTGAATACACAAGTAGGTGTTCACACCGCGATTCTTCTAATTGAGATGAATCCGTCTGCCAGGCGAACATTAATTTTGAAACGCTTAAAATCTTAAGTTATAATGTCGCTGGGCTAAAAAACAAAAATTTATTTACTGAATTTTTTAATTATATAAAGGAATTTGATATATTTATTTTATTTGAAACTTTTGTTATAAACTATGATGAAACAAGTTATAAGAATATATTTAATAACTATGAACTAGAATGTATAGCAGCTGTCAAAACAAACATATTTGGTAGAGGAAGTGGTGGCGAGCTATTCGGATATAAGAAACACCTCAAACATGCTGTAATCAATTATAAATACATAGAACATAACCGAATAATTGAAATCAAAATTGAAGAGAAGACTCATTACGTTGTTCCTATTTATCTGAACTGCAGCCATTGGCAACGCGACTTTGACAAGCTGAGAGACCTTACTAATATCCTAGGACCTGCAAATCTGATGCTAATTGGTGATTTTAATGGGAGAATCGGCTTATCACAAAACAATTTTAATAGCGGAGTTGACACGACTTCCATTTATTGCGATCGTAAATCAAAAGACGAGGTGTGTGATTCAAAGGGGATTAAAATACTGGAGCTAACAGACGCTTTAGACTGTCGAGTACTAAATGGAAGCAGCGAAGGGGATCGCGATGGTGAATATACGTTTATCCGTGGAACAGCTTGCTCAGTGATAGACTATTGCTTTGTATCTGGAGACTGGAACCTCTTTTTTAGTCAGTTTAGAGTGGCAGCAAAAACATTCTCAGACCACATGCCGTTAGAGGTAACCTTTAACACAAAAACGCTTCGGGTAGAACCTAATGAGCCTGCGACTGACCTTCCTCCGAAGCTACTCTGGAAAGATAGCTACAGAGAGTTCTATCATAGAAATCTAGACATACAGCTTGAAACACATGTAAGCATACACGGTCTGTGCAATCTGGAGATAGAGACCTTAACCAATGCTATCAAAAAAGCGGCGCCTACAAGGAAATCGGGGAATAAAGCTTTGAATAACAATCAAATGTGGTTCGACAGTGAATGTGCGAGGGCTAGAAACTTGTCTTTTGCGTACTTGCGATTATTCAGAACATCTAACAACTGTTACTTTAGAAATCTCTATGCAACAGCAAACAAAAACTTCAAAGAGCTTTGTAATGCTAAAAAACGATATTTTGATGAGAAAAACATTGAAATAATAAATAAAGCGAAAACGTCAACGGAATTCTGGAAAGCAGTCCGAATTGTTAGTGGCAGAAAGGCATTAATAGCTTCGGGTCTACGCATTGAAGAACTGAAAATTCATTTTATGAATCTGCTGAATGTCAACCAAATAGCTCCATCGTTTCACTACGCAGCACCTTTAATTTTGGATGAATATCTAGATGCACTCATCACGCAAACTGAAATAGAAAGGGTTATTAAAAAAGCCAAAGATGATAAAGCACCAGGAGAAGATAGAATACCATTTGAATACTTTAAAAACCTTCCAACGAAATACATACGACTACTGACATTGGAGTATAACAGAATTTTTGAGACAGCTGACGTTCCTGCTAGTTTTCAAAAAGCCATAATCTTCCCGATTCATAAAAAAGGTAATCTTAACGATCCAGTAAACTATAGAGGAATATCATTTTTAAATACAGTGGCAAAGATCTTTTGCTCAGTATTATACAACAGACTCAGCGAGTGGGTGGAATCGAACAAAATTTTAAATGTTTTTCAAGCGGGGTTCCGAAAAAACCACTCCACAGTTGATCAAATTTTTTCATTGATGAATATTGCTGACATTTATAAAAAGAAAGGGAAAAAGTTATACGCTTTTTTTGTCGATTTTCGAGCAGCGTTCGATTCAATACCACGAGAAGCACTCTTTTATAAGCTCTACAAATATGGAATCTCAACAAAAATTGTGTCGATCATAAGAGCAATGTACAAAGAAAATACAGCACGAGTTTGGGATGGAACATCGCTTTCAGATGAGTTTGAAACATCGATGGGCGTCAAGCAAGGATGTGTTCTAAGTACCCTCCTCTTCATTTTATACATAAATGATATAACTGATGCCGTCAAAGGTGGTGTATCCGTGGGAGGAAAGAATATTCCAGCGCTGATGTTTGCAGACGACATCGTTTTTCTAGCGGAAACTATTGATGGGATGCAGCTGATGGTAAATAGGCTTCAAGAGTATTGTAAAACATGGAATTTGTCGGTAAATCTTTCAAAGTCCAAAATGATGATATTAAGAAATGGAGGTGGGAGATACTCCCGGAGAGAGAAATGGACGTTCGATGAGGAGCCGATAGAAATCGTAAAGGAGTATAAATATCTGGAAGTCTTGATTACCGCCAACTTAAATATGGAAAAACATCTTCAAGCCAAATTGGCGGAAGCTAAGCGTGCAATGTGTTCGGTGTGGAGAAGTTGTATTCTAAAGAATAATGTTTCACATGTTGCTAAATACAAAGTTTTTCGAGCAACTGCAATCGCAATCCTGTTCTACGGGGCTCAGGTATGGGGATATTGCTCTTTTAAAGCAGTAGAGAAGTTTCTCCGTTTTTTTATAAAAAGTACCTTTCGACTACCAAGTAATGCTCCAAATTATATGATTCACCTTGAGACAGGTATAGCACCACTATTTTTGGACACACTTAAATTACATTTTAATTACGTGACAGGAGTTATGGCAATGAACGAAGAGAGGATTCCGCGAGTAGTATTAACGCAAGTTATAAACATGGGAGGAACATGCTTAAAAGAGTGGAAGAATCTGGCAACCGAGTGTCAATCTACCTTGACATTTTCTGGAGATGAAAACCCCGATTCGCTTAAGGTGAAATTTGATGATTTGCTGAAGAAAACTGGCAATATGATGTATGATAAATTCATGAAAGAGGCTGAATCGTCAATGTACAGAGCCTACTACAGTAAAGTTAACCACTTCCTAAACGATAAAACCTAGCTGAAAACACTTCTGCAAAAATTAGTTTGATTTTCAAAGTGAGGGGTGAACTCATCGGTTTGAATTACATTCCACATCGACCAGAGCTGCCAATATTGTGTGATCTATGCAATCGCAAAGAACGTGAGGATGTGTTTCATTTCCTGGGAATGTGCCCAATACTTAAGGAGTTCCGAAAGCGCTTCTTCGGCGCTGAAAATCTCAATTTAGAGGAAACAATCAGCATCCTGAATGGGGAACGAGGTTGGGATCGTCTTTACGAGTATTGTCTGAATGCCCTCCGTTACAGAACATGTATAGTACGAGAAAGTTTTTAATAGTTTGCTTTCAAATTTATTAGAAAAAAAGTAATAATAATAATAATGTATACTAGTTTTTTCATATCTTTTATAAAATAAATGTTAATCTGGTAGACGGCTTTCGGCCAAACCATTTACAGACTTATGTAACATTCAAAAAATTAAGAAAATGAAAATTGTATTACTATTAAAGTCAATAAATCTAATCTAATCTAAATCTAATACAGAACTTTCCAAAGCGACCGCCAATCTTGCGACAAAAGAAGATCTCAACAAACTTAACCTGGAAATTCACTCATTAAGAAAACAAAACCAAGATTTATCTGAAAAATTTAGGAATTTTGAACATCGATGCTGTTTGCTTGAAGAGGAACTCGAAACACAGAGTCGTGAAATTAAAGGAAAAAATATAATAGTCACTGTTCCTAATGACCGATCTGATCCCTGGTATAACCAAACTTTTGTTGGGGGATGTCACAGCCCAACAACAAATTCCACAAGCGGTAAGACTAAGTGAAAACACCAAGGTCTTAAAGTTCAAACTTAACACTGGCTCCAATGAAATAGCAACGAAAATGTTGAGAAATTCTAAGAAATTAAAAGGCACTGGTGCCTACATCCAGCGTGATTTGACCAAACAATCGCAAATCAAACGTCGAATTTTACTTGGATATCGAAAAATCATCAAAGGAGTTAAACCAAATGAATTAATATTAATTAAAAACAACAACTTAATAATTGGTACCAAATCATTTTATTTAAACCATAATAATAATCTTAAATATCAAGATAAAGATGGAGAAACCGAGCCCAATGACAAAACCTTTCGAGAAAATTAAAAGTTATTGAAACAAAAACCAAGTTTCATCTGGGCATTCTCCCAGTTACTCTAAATCGCGCTAATAGTGAATCGAGGAAGGCACAGTTTCCAAAATACTCTATTTTTAACTAACAATTTTACGAGAAGAATCATAGCCGGAAGAAATCTTTCTTAATCGCGAACCCTAACTTACGCCGGTGGACCCTTTTGCAGATTTGGGGAAGAGAAGGGAAAACTATTAACGTTCCAAGCTTTGATACGTAATTAAATATTTAGGGTGGGCTTAAGCCTTGATTACATCAGGTATAAAATGTTCTGTTTGTGATGTGTACTTCATGTGATGATATTGTATATGGTGTGGTGTTGTTTATTGTGTACATGCTGTATATTGTGTGATGTTGTGTTTAGTATACATGGTATCTTCTACTTAATGTGATGTTTGTGTATATGTGTGTATTTCATCATGTGTTCAGAAATGGCAATTCTCTCTAGCCATCTATCAGGTTTGTGTCTTGGCTCAACAAACCATTCAGCTCATCCGCTGATAAGGTGTACCTGCTTTTGTTTTTTGTTCAAAGCAATGTTCCTTTTACATTGCTAAGAACAAACAACGGAAAAATGGTGGATCGAAGAAATGATGAGGAGGGTTTCGGGACCAAAAGAAGGGATTAAAAACATAAACCAGTTTTTAAGGGAAGATCTTTGTTGCGGTGTTCCTTCCCCGTCTGGACTCACCCATGAGACCGTCAAGTTTTGGACGACACCACCAAGCTGTCGAACTCGCTGAATTGAGAGAGTGAGTACGAGCACTTTCGTTGGGTGTTCGACAGCGATGGCAGAACCCCATTGGTGGTTGATGTCGTGGAACTGAATCCCACGAAACATGATTGGTTGAGAGATCGGATTTGTGTGTGTATGAGTGAGGTGTTGGGTCCAGACAGGGAGCTAGACTTGAAGTGGGAGACACTTCCTGGTTAGCTATCAAGCTGAAAAGTAGTTTTTCGAGACAGAGAAATTTTGAGAGTTTGGTGAACAAAAATCAAGTTAATTTTTAGTTTTTTTTAGCGGAGGAAAAGAAAATTGAAGAAACAGTGAAAAGTATAGTGAGACGAGGAAAGCAGCAGGAAGACAAAAAAAAAGGATTAAAACAGAGCAGGAAAAGAAGACGTCAGCAGGACGTAATTTGTGTGTGGCCCCTTTCCATTTTTTTTTATTTGCCCAGAAAAATATCTGGTTTATAACCCATTTAAATTCTTCTCATCTTGAGAATCTTCGGGAAATTTCCATTACCGTTCCAATCTTCGTTACTTGCCCTTGCAAAGTCACATAGCGGTCCTCCAGATCCATTGTGCATAACTTACATTTACATTGTATAACGTCATCCATTTACTTCTTTTTACCATCCATTTTGTAATACCTATTTTGTCGAAAAGATTTGGGTTTTTAATCCAAGCTATCTACGGTTTTCCCAACAAACATAATACATCATTACATACAATCGTGTTGTCTACATTTTCATTTATCGTTCTTTTTTTCTTTGGTCGCTTTTCCACTTTTTCCTTTTCAGCAAAAGGTTTGAAAATTCCTTTTCCAAAAAAAATTTTCTGGCGCCCACCCTTCTTTATTGTCATATTATTATTTATATTATTATTATTACATACTTATTCATATTATTATTACATACTTACCTATCTCGTATCAAAATCTCTTTTTAATTAATCGCAATCGTAACCTACCTTAATAAAACTTCACATCAAATCTATATCGAACATACCCAACACCCAGCTGAGTAGCCGTGGCTGACAGCATCATTACATGCTGTCTGTTGCATTTTTTTTTTCTATTAACCCCTTTATTCAGCCATTGTCAATTGTCTTTCTCAACTATTCATTCGCTATCTACCTTCGGTGCACTACGTGCAAATTTTCTTTTGTAAATTTTCTCTAATTTGTTCGCGGTTTTCATAGTTCGATATCGTCCTAAAATTAACTTACTTTTATTAATCATATTGTTGGAAAATTAAAATAAAATAACCCCCTAGGGACCTATCAAAAGAAAAAAAAAGTGCAACAATTTGGCACCCAACGCGCGGGGCTTTGTGGAGTTTTTGTGGAGCAATTTTGTTTTGTGTCGTTCTGAAAGTGTTTGTTTTTTTTTCATATTCATATTCTGTGAACATTTTATTGTGCTTCTGTTTTCTATTCCCAATTTAGGTCAAATTGTGCAAAATCAAAATCATCATTTACATCCATCGTACCTATCGTGGTTGAGAAAAAAAACAACATAATATCATCGTTTGGAAATTCCCGATTCCCGTATAAGTATACAAAGTATACATTCAAGTAGGTTCTCTTTTTGTTATTTTCCTTTATATATCTATATTATTTTCTTTTTGTTGTGCCTTATTGGTACAAAACTTGTACATTTATTTTGTTTTTATATATTTTAAAATTCATATTCCTTTTTTTTCGATCGTACTTACACATTTATTACCTACCTACATAGTGATTTGACATAGAATTTGTTCGTAAACCAGTGCCAGTGCCACTGCTTATCAGCACCGGTGCGGTGCTTTATTTTTTTTTTTTTTGATATTCATTACATACATATTGCCGTACACAATTGGCTTTGGCATAGCAAGCCGGCTTTTGGTTTCGTTTGTGTACACAAGTTAGGTACATTGAATTTTAGCAGTGAATGATTAGGGTCGCGTACACGGTGTACGAAATCGATTATTTTTTTTGTTCGATTTATTTTCGATAATTTTTTTTCTCGATATTTTTTTTTATTTCGATATTTCTTTCTGATTTTTGTTTTGATTTGAAATTTCAATTGTGTTAGTTTTTTTTGAACTTATTTTAAATTTTGTTGGTTTTGTTTGAATCTTTATTTTTTCTCTTTTGCATTGTGTCGATTGGTTTCGATTTTCTTTTTTTTGCCAATTTTGAATATTGATTTTGTTCGTTTGATTTGGAATTTCGATTTTGAATTTCGATTGTTTGATTTTCTTTTTTTTGAATTCAGAAGTTTTGTTAGTTTTGTTTGGTATTTTGTTTTACTGAGTTGAATTAGCGAATCGGTTTTGATTTTGTTTTCGGGTCAGTTTTGATTATTGATTTTGGTTGTTGTAAGAGACGTTGATATTTTATTTTTGTGCGGTTTCAATTGCAAGAGTTGAAGTGGAAGCGATTTTGTTCGATTAGGAGTTCTTGTTGGCTGAAGTTTTGAAAATTTATTTTGTTGTTTTGAAGTCGTGGTTTTGTATTTTTTTAAAATAAAGTTTTGAATAGTTTAACAGTGTATTTCATAGAATTTTGAAAAGTTTTTGCACCATTTTTAATAAAGTTTTGGAAGTTTTTTTTTATTGTTTTGATAAAGTTCGAAAAGTTTTTTGTGAATAGTCATGGATATTTATAGATTAGCACAGGATGAGCTCGCCTACGAGATGGAATGTAGGGGCTTAGAAGTAGGGACAGTTGAGGAGATGCGGAAATCATTGAGAGGTGCTAGGATGTAAGAGAGAAGAGGTTCGTTAGGTGCTCCTTCTAAATATCCGTTCAGTTTTGAACAAGATATTAAGGCAATCGAGAGCAAATTTGTTGAAATAGGGAAATTATTAGAAAATCCGCCTAAATCAAGAAAATCAAAAGAATATTTGAAAGTTTAAGCTAAAGTTGAATTGGGAATAGGTAGATTTGATAGGTTTCAACCAGAAGATGAAAGTGAAGAGAAACGTAAACTAGTTTTGAGGAACAAGCTAGTTATAGCTTTGGCAGACTTAGAAGAAATTGAAGATTTACAGGAAGAAGAGGCTCAGCTATCAACCGATAGACTGAACGCTTCAGCGGCAGCCGGCAGGACCAGCACCAGCCTCAGGAGCAGCATCAGCAGGAACATCAACATCATCAACAGCACCAGCAGAACCATTACCATCAACATCATCAGCAGCAGCAGGGCTTGTAGTAGTTTCAGCTCAAGCTCCATCAAGAAGTTTAGGGGAATCTGAGCATAGGAATTTTGAAGAAAGCGGCAGGGATAGTATTGGTAGTAGGGAATATAGTTATAGTGATAGAGTAGATAGTTTTGGTAGGGAAAGAATTTTCGTAAATACGGATAGGTTTGAGAAAATTTCAAAGTGGGACGTAAAGTTTAATGGAGAACGCTGTGGTTCTTCATTGAATGCGTTCCTGGAGAGAGTAGAGGAGATTAGGTTAGCTCGTGGAGTCGCAGAAGCCCAGCTGTTTCGGTCAGCTGTGGACTTATTTGTAGGTAGGGCTTTGTTGTGGTTTAGGGCCGTTAGGGTTTCACTCAATTCGTGGCAAGAACTTGTTAGCGAGTAAAAGCTAAAGTTCCTCCCACCTAATTATGATGATTTGCTATTAGACGAGATTAGGCGTCGCACGCAAGGCCGCGATGAATCAATCGGGGTCTACGTTGCGATCATGCAGAATATGTTCAGGAGGCTTTCTGAACCCATCTCAGAGGGGCGAATGTTGTCTATGGTTCAAAAGAACCTGACACCATTCTACCAGACGCAGCTCGGATTGGCTAATACGACTTGCGTTTCTGTACATATTGTGAGTTTCTTGTCTCCAAGTTGTAGATTGAATTTATGATAGATTGTAAGAAAAAGTATAAGAATAAATGTAGTTTTATTAGAGTTTATTATTTCTTATTTTAATTTAATGTTACAACTTTGTTAGTGATTTCATGCGACGCGTTTCGGAGTTACTTCTCCATCATCGGGCGGAATACTTCTGTTGCTAATGTTGTTAGTTTCAATTTGACCTGAGCTTTGTTCTTCTATTGTTGTTGTTGGTAGTTTTTTTTATTCTTTGTTTTGGCGTTTTGATGATGTGTTGTCTTCTTTTTCTTTTTCTTTTTCTATTGTTGTTGTTGTTGTTATTGCTTATTGTTTATTTATTTATTTGGAGCTTTAATTTTATTGTGTTGTCTTTTTCTCTCTTTTATTGTTTGTGTTCAAATTGTATTGCTGTTTCATATAGTGCGTTAGGTTTAATAGTTAGTTTGTCATTTAATATTTTGTCTTGTTCTTGTCTGTATGCTTTGTAGATTTCATACTCTTCTATTGCATCAAGTAATCTGCTTTTTCTGCATATATGCAATGTCTGTAAATTTGTCTCGATGTCTGTGTAATTGTGGTTGTTGTCTATTAAATGTAAAGCGAACGTAGATTTGGTGTTTGGTTTGGGTTTGTGTTCTTTGAAACTCTCTTCAAAGGTTCTACCTGTTTGGCCGATGTAAAACTTGTTGCAATCATTGCATTTAAGTTTATAGACACCGGAGTTTAATTTATTTTCTTGTTTTACTTTTGGTTTTAGTATATTTTGAATATTGTTGTTTGTTTTGAATGTTACGTTTATGTTAAGTTTCTTAAATTGGTTTGTTAAAATTTGTGGTACTATGTTGGTATATGTGACTGATGTATATTTTGGAGTTTCTATTGTTGTCAGTGTAATAGTTCTGTTGTTGTTTATTTTCTTTTCCTTTTTCTTTATTAACTTGTCTATTAGTGTTGTTTTGTATCCATTATTGTATGCAATTAGCTTGATTATATCAATTTCGTTATCAAAATCTGTTTTGTCCATAGGGATGTTGAAACATCTATTGATGAATGGATTGAAGGCTGCCAGTTTTTGAGAATTTGGGTGGTGGGAATCATTATGTATGACGGTGTCGGATGTAGTATCTTTCCTGTATATTTTATATTTTAGTTTATTATTGCATTTTGTTATGGTTATGTCCAAAAAATTTATAGATGGGATGAGCTATGGGATCACCACTAAGTGGACTATTAGCAGAAATATATTTGAACCATTTCGAGAATAAATATATTCTATCAACACTTAACCCACAAAAACACAAAATAATAACCTATTCAAGATATGTAGATGACACCTTTGTAATCTTCGACGGAACCCAAAGACAAATAGATTTGCTCACAAAATACATCAACAATATCAACACAAAAATAAAAGTCACAACAGAAATAGAAAACAATAACTCTATAAATTTTTTGGACATAACCATAACAAAATGCAATAATAAACTAAAATATAAAATATACAGGAAAGATACTACATCCAACACCGTCATACATAATGATTCCCACCACCCAAATTCTCAAAAACTGGCAGCCTTCAATGCATTCATCAATAGATGTTTCAACATCCCTATGGACAAAACAGATTTTGATAACGAAATTGATATAATCATGCTAATTGCATACAATAATGGATACAAAACAACACTAATAGACAAGTTAATAAAGAAAAAGGAAAAGAAAATAAACAACAACAAAACTATTACACTGACAACAATAGAAACTCCAAAATATACATCAGTCACATATACCAACATAGTACCACAAATATAAACAAACCAATTTAAGAAACTTAACATAAACGTAACATTCAAAACAAACAACAATATTCAAAATATACTAAAACCAAAAGTAAAACAAGAAAATAAATTTAACTCCGGTGTCTATAAACTTAAATGCAATGATTGCAACAAGTTTTACATCGGCCAAACAGGTAGAACCTTTGAAGAGAGATTCAAAGAACACAAACCCAAACCAAACACCAAATCTACGTTCGCTTTACATTTAATAGACAACAACCACAATTACACAGACATCGAGACAAATTTACAGACATTGCATATATGCAGAAAAAGCAGATTACTTGATGCAATAGAAGAGTATGAAATCTACAAAGCATACAGACAAGAACAAGACAAAATATTAAATGACAAACTAACTATTAAACCTAACGCACTATATGAAACAGCAATACAATTTGAACACAAACAATAAAAGAGAGAAAAAGACAACACAATAAAATTAAAGCTCCAAATAAATAAATAAACAATAAGCAATAACAACAACAACAACAATAGAAAAAGAAAAAGAAGACAACACAACATCAAAACGCCAAAACAAAGAATAACAAAAACTACCAACAACAACAATAGAAGAACAAAGCTCAGGTCAAATTGAAACTAACAACATTAGCAACAGAAGTATTCCGCCCGATGATGGAGAAGCAACTCCGAAACGCGTCGCATGAAATCACTAACAAAGTTGTAACATTAAATTAAAATAAGAAATAATAAATACTAATAAAACTACATTTATTCTTATACTTTTTCTTACAATCTATCATAAATTGCGTTTCTGAGCTGGTTAGATTAGGGCGCAATCTTGAGATGGTTAGGGCAAACGTGGAATCCTATGTTTCACCCCCTAACAATCGAGGTAGGAGCCTACTTGAGCCGGATCTGGCTTACGTAGCAGTTGAAACCCCAAGAGTCGCGGTTGTTGAGGAGAGCAACCAGACTCGCCAGGTCGAAAGGAGTTCAAATCAGAATTTGAACTCTAATCCTTTTAGGGCGAACGGTAGAAGAGGTTCGGTTGTCGAGGACAACAACCAATCTCGTCCAGCGGGACAAAACTCGAATAGGTCGTTGGTTAGGAGAGTTTCTGCTGTTGAGAGCAGGCAAACTCGCGTACCCTTGAATTCGAATTCGAATCAGAATTCGAGTTCTAACTCGTCGAACTCTGTGGTTAGGTGTTACAATTGCAATGGGTTGGGCCATTTTGCAAATAGGTGTTCTGCCCCTAGGAGTTGTTTTGGATGCGGAAAGCAGGGGGTAACGCGAAGTAACTGTTCCACCTGCTCGGGAAACGTGAGACGCACTCTCAGGTCAGTAGGACGAGAGCGCCGTTGAAATCTGTGAGGTCGCCTACTGGGGACCAGTCGGAGAATTTTGAAGTAGGTTTTACACTAGAGGAGAATGGTAGGGATAGAAGGCCATATTTAGTTATTAGTGTTTATGGAGTTAGGATGTTCGGACTTTTAGATTCAGGCGCTTCACGCACAATAGTTTGTAGGGAAGGTTGGGATATTTTGAAAAGGTTAGGTGTTAGATAAGGGAAAAACAAAATTGAAAGAGTTACACTAGCGGATGGAAAGGGTATAGAGGTAGAGGGTATTGTGTCACTTCCTATTAGAATCAAGGGAAAAGTAGTCTTAATAGACTTCTTAGTCATTCCGAAAATTCCTCAGTTCATGATTTTAGGAGCAGATTTTTGGGCTCTTTCGGGAATAGTCCTGGATTTGAAATCAGGGGAATGGGATTTTTCCAGGCAATGTGATGTAGCTTCAGTTTCGGAAGCAACACACATAGCTGATTTAAAAGAGACACAAAACCAGGAGTTAGGGAAATTTTTAGATAGGGTATTTAGTGAGATGCCAGAGCGATTAGGGTGTACCCAATTAGTGGAACACAAAATTAGGACAGATTCAGAACCAATTAAGCAGAGGTATTATCCTGTTTCTCCAGCCATCCAAAAATTCATCGACAAAGAGTTGGAAGAGATGTTGAAGGATGGGGATATCGAAAAATCAGACAGCCCTTGGGTGTCCCCCATTGTGATGGTGAAGAAAAAGGATGATACCTATAGATTTTGTGTAGACTATAGGAAACTCAATGGAGTTACAGCTAGGGATGCTTACCCCCTCCCTTATATCTCAGCCATTTTAGATAGGTTAAACAATGCGAAATTTCTGTCTTCCATGGATATAAAGTCTGCTTATTGGCAGATACCAATGGAAAAGGAGTCCAGGAAATTCACTGCGTTTACAGTTCCCGGGCGTGGACTATTTCACTTCTTGAGAATGCCGTTCGGATTGCACAATGCACCCGCAACTTGGCAACGTTTTATAGATACAGTCCTTGGCCCTGAGTTAGAACCCTTCGTTTTTGTCTATCTCGATGATATTATCATTGTTACAGACACTTTCGAGAAACATATTGAGATTTTGGGAGAAGTTTTTAGTAGGCTTATTAAAGCAGGTTTGAAAGTAGGTAGGGACAAATGTCATTTCTGTAGGCCTTCGTTAAAATTTTTGGGCTATGTTGTAGACCGCAATGGTTTGCACATGGACCCTGAAAAAGTTGAAAGCATGTTAGGTATCCCACAACCGAAAAATGTTAAGGACGTTAGGAGCTTTTTAAGAACGGTTTCCTGGTATAGGAGATTCATACCGAACTTCGCTAGTTTGGTAAAACCGTTAAACGAATTATTACAAAAGAGTAGGAAATTTATATGGACTGAGGAATGTGAGGATATTTTTCGAAGGGCAAAAGAGTGTTTGGTTGCGGCTCCTATCCTGACCTGCCCGGATTTTACGAAGCCATTCGTAGTTCAGACGGATGCTTCGGATTTTGGGGTTGGAGCTTTCCTAAGTCAGACTTCTGACGAAGGGGAAAAGGTGATCTGCTATCTGAGTAGATCCCTCAACCGATGTGAGAGGAACTATTCCACTACGGAAAAGGAGTGTTTGGCAGTGCTATGGGCCATAGAGAAACTGAGACCTTACTTGGAGGGAGTTAGGTTCACAGTCATTACAGACCACCATTCCTTGGTCTGGTTGAGCAAACTGAAAGATCCTGTTGGTAGACTAGCGCGGTGGGCGGTACGTTTACAACAGTTTGATTTTGAAATTATTCTTAGGAAAGGCAAGGATCATGTGGTTCCAGATATGCTTTCGAGAAGCGTACCGGTTTTATCCGGGATTTCAGAACACAACACAGATCCTTGGCTGAAGAAGATGATCGATCAGATCGAGAAGGACCCATTAGCGTTTCCATCATGGAGGTTCGAAAACGGAACACTTTTTAAACATGTTAGGGCAAAACATATTTTAGCTAGGGACAATAACGAATGGAAAGTTGTAGTAGGTAAGAGTGATAGGAAAAATATTTTAGAAAAGTGTCATGATCATCCGCTATTAGGACATATGGGGGTTAGAAAGACTTTTGCTAGGGTAGAAGAAAATTATTATTGGCCGAAAATGAGAGCAGATATAGCAAAGTACGTTAGAAATTGTAAAGTATGTCAGAGTGTAAAACCCGTTCATGATAAACCGGCAGGTCTAATGACGGAGAGGAAAGGCGTATCCAATCCGTGGGAGATGATTTGTGTGGATCTCGTTGGTCCGTTACCTAAGTCTAGTAAAGGATATATGCATATCCTCACCGTTGTGGATTATTTCACAAAATTTCCTCTTTTATTTCCCCTTAGGTCTGCAACAGCGAAAGCTGTGTGCAAGGAACTTGAAGATAACGTCTTTTTGCTATTTGGCGTTCCAAAGATAGTAGTCTGCGATAATGGTCCTCAATTTAAGAGTAGGGAGTTGAAATCTTTATGCGATGGATATAGGTCGTCAATCTGCAAAAGGGTCCACCGGCGTAAGTTAGGGTTCGCGATTAAGAAAGATTTCTTCCGGCTATGATTCTTCTCGTAAAATTGTTAGTTAAAAATAGAGTATTTTGGAAACTGTGCCTTCCTCGATTCATTTGTTCCAGATCATCACGAGTACAAAGTGTATACAGATGGTTTTATAACGGAATTCAATTAGAAGCTGTGAAGGAAATCAAATATCTAGAAGAAAAACCTATTTTCAAACGGTGCCGTGACATTGTGCCAAGCGACATTATGCCAAATGCAGAAATTTGGCACAATGACGCTTTGGCAAAGCGACATTGGGCCGAACATTAGCGTTTGGTACAGTGTACTACCTACTAGTGTATCACACCAACAAAAAAAATTATTATGTTTATTCTGTACTATTTGCTCTGTGACGTATTTGTCTCTAAATTTCTTAATACTAAAATTAATCCAAATCTTCGTGTTTGATTTTCAAATAACTTACTACCGTCTCCAAAAAAAAATATATACTTCTTCTGATTTCTGAACCTAAAACAAATACACTTTTTCAACTCATATAAGGGATGTGGTTTCGGAAAGTGTGAATGCCGAAGGAACTGTAAAAAAAAATAACTAACTGTTAAGCTGCTAAATGTTCTGATGTCTCCCAACTCATCATCGAGGTGATCTCGGAACTCCGAAGATTTTATGAATTCTGCTCCGTCACTACAGACGTAAGTAGATGAGCATACATCCACTCACCGGATAACGTAAGCATCCTCCTTCTTGTCTTCGTCTTTCTTTGATACCCCTATTTTCAAATCTACGGTCTCGTCAGTCTTTTTTTTTTGTTTGGTTGATGTCTTAAGGTTCTTGCATCTACTGAAAGTCAGACCCCGTCTCACTAACTGGCCAAGACACCTCAAGATACTTCCACCTCCAATCTATCTTTCTTGGTTTTGTCTTCCTTACTTCTTGTGCTATATTTGACCAAGACGGAAATTACCTCCTCGGCAACGACACGAGAGTAGAAAACCTATTTTACATTCGAAGTATTCGCCTTTTGTGACGTTACGACAGACGGAAGTCTGGATTGATCCTTACTTCCCGGATAACGTCACAAATAAGACTGCTTCTTTAGTATTTACTCAAAGGATTGTATGGCCTACCGCTCTGACTAACGACCGAAAAAAGTAGAAACTAAAAAATTTTCTTGTTTCCCCAAAAAAATTTTATTTTAGACCTCAATGCTTCGGAGCCCCACGTTTTGGGCGCCATTCTGTAACGGTTTTAAATGTGTACGTGTGCTCGCTTAATAATACACTCTAACCAGAAACGATCCGACCTGGAGTCGCTTCCTATCCACCCGAACTCGTTTTCACCTCTATGACGAATGCCCACAGAAGCTGCTTTGCCAGTCCAGGCGGAGGTTCGGGTGGTTGTCTGCTCCCTCACGATGTATGTAGGTCTGCTAGTGATTGCACGTTCTCAGCTCGTCGGTGGGGGGAGATCTTGACAACGGGGAACAGACGTGGTTACATCTGTTTATTCAGACCTGGTCCTAGATAGTAACGGACTTAATATTGGTTCACCAAGAAAAGAAATCTTATTGGCCCCGAAGCATCAGTACTAATAAAAAATCTCTGAGAAATTCAGATGGTAGCATAGATGAACGTGCCACCTGAGTGATATAACTCCCACCCTTGGATGTGGGCAGCTGCCTTCCCACACTCACCTGTGCCTTGTCCTCACTCTATATAGCAAAAGCCCCTATAATACTCAGAACTATTTATTTATTTATTTATTTGCTTAATTCAAGCTATGTAAAAATACTTAAACAAACAATAATAACTTAAATCTATCTTAAAAACTAAATGTGTTTGTGGGATTATGGAGGATTGGAATACAAATTTCTTTTAAGGGAAGATATACTTTTGTTAAAATCGAGGATGTGCTGTGAATTATTGGCTAAGCGTAACATACGAGTAATAGGGTTGAAATGCCCATAATTAGTGCGGTGAGTAGGAAGGTTATAGAAAGGGACGGATCTTAGGTTGCGTGAATTGGTATTGAGGACCATGTTTTCAAGAAGTGCGTGGGAGTCGATTACGCCAGTTATTAATTGGTGCACAAAGAGTATGTCAGCAACATCGCGACGTCTAGCTAGGGAGTGTAAGTCGATTAATTGTAATTTATCTTCATAGGGAGGTAAGATAAGGGAATTCGACCAAGGAAGATTGCGCAAAGCAAAACGAAGAAACCTTCGCTGTACAGTTTCAATTCTAAGAGAGTGGGTTGTTTGATAAGGAGAAAACACCTGAGAAGCATACTCAAGTATAGGTCTGACGAAAGTTATGTAGAGTGACTTTGTGACGTAAGGGTTTGAAAATTCTTTAGACCAGCGTTTTGTAAAGCCAAGGGAAGAGTTAGCTCTTGATATAATTTGGTCAATGTGGGAACGGAAATTGAGTTCTTTATCACAATAGATACCGAGATCGCGAATGGAAGACACTGCTGGAACGGCTACGTTGCAAAAGTCGTACATTCGAGGGGGGAGAGGAAGACGTTTCCGTGAGAAAGTCATGAATTGACACTTGCTAACATTAAGTTCAAGGAAATTTTTTTGACACCAAGTTAGAAAGGAATTTAAATCTTGTTGAAGCAGGGGAGGGTCGAAAGGTGTCAAAATGACCCTCGTAATTTTTATGTCATCTGCGTAGATAAAAAGGTTGGAGTAGGAAATAATCTTGTCCACATCATTTATGGCGAGGACAAATAAAAGAGGGCCAAGATGGCTGCCCTGAGGAACACCAGAAGTGGCGGAAATGGGGGTCGAAATAGAGCCGCGGAAAACTACCCTATAAAAACGGTCTTCCAAATAGGATTTGACCCATTGGATGAATAGTGGTGGAAAACCAAAAGCTCTTAACTTAAGATAGATAATGCCGTGAGAGATTTTATCAAATGCTTTAGAAAAGTCAGTAGTAACTACATCAACCTCGCTGCCTTTTTCTAAAGCACAGATTGTCATAGAAACGAATTGTGTAAGGTTCGTTGTGGTTGATCTGCCCTTTAAGAAACCATGCTGTAGTGGGGAAACAATTGACTTGCAATGAAAATTAAGCGTATCATAAACTATACTTTCAAAAAGTTTAGGAGTTGCTGAGAGTTTAGCTATGGGACGGTAGTTGGAAATTTCATTTTTGCAACCATTTTTGTGAATAAGGAAAATAAAAGAATTTTTCCAAACTGTTGGAAAAACAGCTTGTGCGAGCGAGAGTTGAAACAGATTTGAAAGCGGTTCACTGATTGTGTTGATGCATTTTTTAAGAAATATGGCAGGGATACCGTCCGGACCAGGAGAGAAGTCATCTTTAAGTGAGTTAATTTTTTCGTAGACAGTGTCCCGACTAACCCTTAGAGAAACAAAACTGGTATTTGAACTGTTTGTAAAATAACTGAAATAATTGAGGTTCAATCATATCTTCACTATACGATAGTCTAAAAAAATTTGCAAAAAGATTAGCGATAACTTGGGAATCAGAAGAAGAGGTGTCAAGAAAATTAAAAGAAAGAGGAAGTCCGTCAGATTTTCTCTTTATATTTATAAATTGGTAGAAACGTTTGGGTTCGGAAAGAAGACTGGTTTGCATTTTATCGAGGTAGTCATGATAAAGAGAATCACATAAAGCTGAAAAATTGAGGAAAGCTTGTTGGTAAATTATGTAATCAATAGTTGTTCTTGATTTAATGAACGTTTTCCATAATTTATTTCTAAGATTACGAAGTGATCGCAATTCTTTTGTATACCAGTATCAGTATCGATCAGCTATTCACCGTAGCCACACGCACCGCGCTTAGTGCCCGAATAATTCGTGACCTGTTCCACCTCCTACCACCCAAAAAATCAAAATTAATAATAAAAAAAAAAAAAAATTCAAAAAAAAAATCCAACTAAATCAACAAACAATATTATAAATCTCTCTAGCCGCGCCGCGAAAATAAAATCGAGTGCAATTATAATCAGTGCTGTGAAAGTGTAAAAAAAAAAAAAAAAAAAGCAAAGCCCATGTACTACTCAATAGCCCAAACACTAAGTGCGTTACCTGTCCATCGTCTCCTCCCCCACATCACTCTCGCAGTCCCAGTGACTGCACACATTTCTTTGATTTGATAATCTCTTATCTTATCTGGGCAGTGTGTGCAGTCAATGAGACTGTGCGTTTGTTAGGCGAATAGTCAATCAACGGTGTTGATCCCGTTGGTGAACTAAAGTCAAATTGCTAGCTGGGCATAACACCGCTAGTAATTTGATTTTGTTTTCTAATAGGATATACACTTGTTGATTCGACTTAGTTAGCGTCTACGGTTGATATTTTGTTTTATGTATTTTTGTGAATTGTAATGTCGGGTAGATTTCGGGTCGATTTTAGCAACATTCGGGGGCTAAGATCGAATTTCTTTGCTGTGTACGCTCACACTGCAAAATGCAGGCCAGCTGTTTTGGCACTAAGTGAAACACAGGTGGGTGTTGGTTCTGATCCCTCAGAATTCAACCTGCCTGGATATAGCTTAGTGCCACTATTCTTTTCCTCCCATGGCCTCGCCGTATATGTTAGACATGATATTGCTTACCAACTTCTACCACAATACGGCCTATGTTCTAATACGAACTTTAATTTCATGTGGTTAAAATTCACCGTCCGTAAGCAAATCATTCATTATGGTTTTATTTATAGAAGCCCCAATTTAGATAGCAATTCAACCTCCAACGAGTTTGATGCGCTATCTGACTCCATAGTAAGAATTGTTTCCCTTTATCCTCACACTGAAATCGCAATTGCGGGCGATTTCAATGTACACAATTCAGATTGGCTTCGACATTCTGGCCAGACAACACCCGAAGGAAAATATGTTGAGATCTTCGCCGAGTTTAACGAATTAACTCAACTTGTTGATGAGCCCACTCGGGTTCCAGATATAGAAGGCCATGCGGCCAATACTCTTGACTTATTTCTCACTTCTCATCCCGAAAAATACAGGGTTGTAGTATCATCTCCTTTAGGCAAATCGGACCATTGTGTCATATCGGTAGATTTTTCGCTTTCCGTCACGGTAAAAAAAGATAAAGTCCCTAAAAGAACATTGTGGCAATACGAGAAAGCCAATTGGGACGGCCTGAATAATTTCTTTCGAAATTTTAATTGGGCATTGTGCTTTCTCGACGGAAACGTTGATGCATCAGCTGATATGATATCTAACGTAATTCTAAACGGCATGAGAAATTTTGTTCCTCACAGAACAAAAAGTATCATCCCCAAAGAGAATTCGTGGTTTGATTCAAGCTGTAAAGAGGCGATTCGGGATAGAGAAAGTAGTTTTCGAAAATTCAAAGACAACCCTACTGTAGAAAACCGAAATTTGTTCAAACGGGCCAGAAATAGCTGTAATGCTCAGATACAAAGGGCTAAGTTTTTACATGACCAAAAAGTAAGGCAAAAAATACTATTGTGTCCAAAAGGAAGTAAAAACTTTTGGTCTTTTTTGAAGAACATTAAGAACTCGACCACGTCATCGGTCCCAACGCTCGTCTTCAATGACTCTCCGTATGTCAGCTCCATCGACAAAGCCAATTTGCTGGCAGCTCAATTTGCTGCCAACTCGACACTTCCTCATAGCATAGTGGCTCCACCTGAGCTCGAGTCTGCAAAGTCTTTGATGAAGCAGATATTTTTTCGAACTCGCTCGGTTGCGAGAGTCCTTAAAGATCTCAACATACATAAATCCGCTGGTCCAGATGGTATCCCCGCCGTTATTCTGAAGAGGTGTTCTTCTACGCTGGCAAAACCACTGCGCAAACTTTTCCATCTTTCCTATTCTGCTGGGATTTTTCCGAGCAGATGGAAAACTGCATTTGTCCAGCCGGTCCCTAAAAAAGGCGAATCTTCCTCCCCTTCCAATTACCGTCCAATTGCACTAACGTCCCTTTTTTCCAAGGTCATGGAAACGTTGATTAACCGTCAACTTATGAAATATCTTGAAGAACGAAAGCTTCTTAATGACCGTCAGTACGGCTTTCGTAGCAAACGGTCCACTGGTGATTTGATGGCTTATCTCACTGAAAAGTGGAACCAATCTTTACATTGTTTTGGAGAAAGTAAGATTATTGCGCTTGATATTTCTAAAGCATTTGATAGAGTTTGGCATCAGGCTCTTTTATCGAAAATGCGTGCTTTTGGTATCGATGAGTCTCTTCTTCGTTGGATTAGAAACTACCTTTCCGACCGTTCAATACAAGTTGTGTTGGATGGTTTCAAGTCTGATACCCACTTCATAAATGCTGGTGTGCCCCAGGGCTCCGTTTTGTCTCCGACTCTCTTCCTCATTTTCATTAATGATCTCTTGTCTGAAACTTCTAATCCACTTAACTGTTTTGCTGACGACTCGACCCTCAGCTTTTCATATTCGTTTCCAAATTCACGTCCCTGCTCTTCGGATGTGGAACTGGAACGGTTGCGTATGATAAGCTCATTGAATTCTGACCTTGACAGCATTGTTGCATGGGGTATTATGAACCGAGTAGAATTCAATGCTTCGAAAACTCAATGCTGTCTCTTGTCGTTGAAGCTTAACATTCCCCCATTGCCATTATCCATGAATGGTACCTGCATCGAAGAAACCGAAAAGCTGTCAGTACTTGGTATGTGTGTAAACGATGATCTTCGTTGGAATGACCACATATTTGAAGTCGCCAAAAACGCTGCTAAATGCTTAGGTTTCTTGAGACGATGCAGGAAGTTCTTCACCCCCTCTGATCTGGCTACCATATATAAGGCCTTCATCCGCCCAAAACTGGAGTATAACTGTCATATCTGGTCAGGTGCTTCTCAAACATCTTTGCGCCTACTTGATAGGGTACAAAATAGAGCGCTAAGATTGATAGGTGATAGTTCAATCGTAGAATCGATTGATTCTCTTGGACATCGTCGAAACGTTACCTGTCTCTCTCTCTCTTTTATCGCTTTTTCCACAAACAGTGCTCTAGTGAAATAGCCAGCTGCATTCCTCCCTTGAAACAATTTAGCCGCAACACCCGCCTCGCTAGGAATGCTCATCAGTTCTGCCTTGAGCCCAACTTCGGGCGTACAGTCAAGTATAGAGATTCTTATTTTAGTCGCACCACCCGAATGTGGAATGCTTTACCTGGCTCTGTGTTTCCCCTGCATTACGATTTACAAAGATTCAAAAGCAACGTGCATCGGTGTCTCCTTTCAAATCCTCTCCTGTTTTCCTAAATGCTCGCACTGTGTTTAATAACATTATAAGGGTAGTCATAACCCCTTGATGTGCGCGTTAATTATAAAAAAAAAAAAAAATACCAAGGGGGAGATAACGAGCAATTCTTTTGGGGCAAATGGGGAACACATTGGATGATGCATTCGAAGATAGCTGTGTAAAAGAAGGTAAGCGCAATGTTGATGGGAGTGAAAGAGTTTATGTAATTGTTAAATTCAATCTGGCTTATTAAACTATTAAGTCCATTGAAGTCAGCTTTACGAAAATTAAACAGGTAAGATGCTTCAGAATCAGCAGCGGAAATACTTTGATTGAGTGGGAAGACAAGGGAAAGAGGAGGGTGGAAGTGGTCAAGCGTCGAGAGAAGATGGAAACTTTTGGTGACTGCTGAGTTGTGAGGGTCAGAAGAGAAAATGAGATCTAGTTGTCTGCCTAGGTTGTTAGTAATATTACTAATTTGAAAAAGGCCAGACCCAAAAACGCGATCGCAGAAAAGACTTTCTTTCTCAGAAGTAGTATTGCAAGGAACATAGTTTGATTCATCCTCTGACTGTATCCAGCGTAAATCAGGCAAATTAAAGTCTCCAACTATTATAATGTCATCACTAGAGTCAGCGGTTTCGAAAAGGGAGTCAAATGAATCAACTAACATTTGATAAGCGAGAATAGGTTGCGAAGGATGAATATAGCAGCAAGCTATATAAAAACACCGATTAAAAACAGATAGTTTTACGCATACTAGTTCAGTGAGTGGTGATTTAGATATATTAACTAGAGTTGCACTGTAACGGTTGTGTACGGCTAAAAGAACACCACGGCCAGATGTCCCGTTTTCATTAATTTGCCCATCTGCACGAAAAACTACGAAATCGGAAATGAATAATTCATTGTCGAGGAAACTGGAATCAAGGTTAGTTTCAGTAAGGGCAAAGATATCAAAAGGAAGTTTTTGTGAATTAAGGTAAACTGAGGATGTTTTTGTGCGGAGTCCTCTAACATTCTGATAGTACAGAGATATGGTGCTAAGGGTTACTTCGTTAGATACCGAGAAAGTGGAAGTATTAGTGTTAAAGACGTGGTTTTTTGGAAAAATTGGAGTGCATGGAACGATTCGAGGCTACGTGTGAAGAAAACGTAGCAAGATCTTTAATAACTGCAAAAGCTGTTATGTTGAAACCTTCATGAAACCTGACATAAATGTCTTTTAGGCTTATAGGATCGGTTGGGAGACCTTCTTTTAAAATTGATAAGACTACATTGGTTTTGGTCTTACCGTTTATACAAATAGAATCTGGTTTATCATGAAGAAATGCAAGATAAAGACTAACATTATCGTACAGTTTATTGTCACGTAGTCTTGCCATCAAGTACCGACCGTCATAATCATTTGTTGCTGACATTGAATCGACAAATTTGGAGGTTATCTTGACGATGGGTGGAAACATTGGGTCTAAAATAGGGGGATTAGAGTTTATGGGACTGATTGATGTCCTAGGCGATTTGGGTAGAGGAGGAGGTGTGTTGCGGGTCTGTGAGGCTGGATTTAAGGTATGGGAACGGATGAAATTGCTATAAGGGATATTGGAAGGATTTTTTGCCCGAGGAGTACTAGGAACAGGAGGGGCAGTGTAATTTGGTTTAAAAGAGACATGCTTTGATTGGGCAGAATTAGGAGGATTTACGTGACGAATAGTCTTAATTCGGGTTAGGTAGGACTTAAAACTAGAGTTAGGTTCTTGAAGAGATACATTTTTTTGATTGGAAGCTTTCTTCGGTAATTTTGAAACCCATAACGAAATTTGAAATTTGTTTATATTACAAACAGGTTGATCAGTGGGGAAAAAAACCCAAAGATATCGAGTAGGAATGAAAGCTTTAAAACTAGAAGAGTTCAACTTAATACATTTGATAAGATTAATTTTATAAGAATAAGAAAAAAAATTGCGTATCCTAGTTTCGTTAGAAATAGAACTACTTTTTATAAAGAGAGGCGTACATTTTTAGACTATTTAGCTATTGTTCACTTTCCTCATTTTTCTGTTTTTTTATTTTTTTTTATTTACATCTTCCCTTGCTTATCCGGCTCTCTCACGTTTCCTCTCTCCCTGCGACAACAAAAAAAATTTCTTAAACTCGAGTTGCGTAACTCCAGCATGAGGATCCATGTTCCTTCCCTCTCCATCTCATTGACTCTCCGACACCATCCCCACCCGATAATCCACCACCACCACATCCCTTAACTATCTTTTCAACTGATTTCTGAAATATGAAAAATACTCTATGGTCTCTAAACTCTCTTTCAGTGTTTACATTCGATTTTATTAATTTCCAATCATCCTAAACCTTCTTAAACTCCTTAGGTGGAATCTGTTTCTTTTCTTATATTGCCTAATCAAGAACTTAACCATGAAATCACTCTCAATTCAAATAGACTTTTTGGTTTTTCAAATGTCTTTCGTTACTTTACATTCTTTTTTTTTTCTTACTATAATTCTTTTAGTATACTACCTACAAATTTACTCAATTTTTTCTTTTCATTCATGGAACATGAATAGTATATGTACTTATTTATCAAAAGAACAATAAAGAGAAATTAAAAGAAAACTCACCTGGAATCCCGAAGGTGTGCACAGCTTCCGAATCTTGGAGTTCTTTGTTGTTGTGATACCTGTTGTTCCTCAAAAAGAAAAAATTTCACATTTCTGTCTATCTTAAATACTTTAAGAGTCGATGCTTCTTCCTTGATATACATTACTATGCATCGTACTCATACACTACCCAATCAAAGCGAAACTTCTAATCTAACACATTGTTCCTTAGCAAATCTTAAAAAGGTTGATTTAGATATGTTGAAGATTGAGGTAGTCCTCTCCGGTTTTCTTCTCCTTTCTACTGTTGGTGATCGTTTCCACCCTACTATTCGTTACGAACGGCGATCGATTGTAGATGCATATGTATGTATGTCTGTGAACCACAGCATTACAGGATTGCACAATGTACACGACGGAGTTTGTACGCGGTCGACTAACCAAGGGAACTGACACGGCTATCACCGGCGCGGTATGTGAGGCGGTCTGAGGGACTTTGACTCGTTCGTTTTTGTTTTTCTTTTGCTTTATGTATGAATTACTTTTCGTTTTTTTTTTCTTTTTTTGCGTTTAGCACCCCGGCACCGAAAGTAGTCGCGTTTGTTATTTGTTATCCGTTTTAAGTGGACCGTACATCTTATTTAGCTCGATGGATTTTTTTCTTTGTCGTTACGCCTATTTCCCTTGAATGATATTCGTTTTACTGTATGGGTTTAGATTACTATTTATTCCTTCTTTTCATTTCTTTATTTTTTTGGACTGAAATCACCCGTCACAGTCGTGATTTACACTGTTTCTGTTGGGTTCTTTTTCTTTCAATAGGGCACACAAAAAAATTTCACCAAGGGCGCAAATCGCCGCGCCGTTGTCGTGCCTGTAGCACGTGAACAATCCAAAATCCCTAGGAAAAGTTGCTATTACTCGGGTGTACCGAAATATGGAAATTAGATTTACCTGCGCCTGATCAATAGCCAACTTCGGGAGACAGAAAAACTAATCTGCATGTATAGGTATGGCCTTTCAAAGGATTCTTCCTTGCCTGACCGACGTGCCTTTGGCACGTGGCAATGGCCAGTCCCTTGTATTTGATCTTGCCGTCGCCTAATTCCCTTTTTTTTCTTTTTCTGATGTCACGCCGGTAACAAACTTTCCTCTATAACAAGCACTAGAAGTGCGAATTAACAATAAAAATTGATAATAAAACATTTTATTCGTACCTGTGATTTTGTGAATTCCCTTCCACGCTATGAATATATGCAACCAAGGATGGTTGTTGCTCGACCACACCTTATTGTTCGTCGTCGTCACAAGAAAAGAAGGGTTGGACTATGACATATGACGTGTGAAAAATGTGTGGACGACGTGGCAATATGGCTGAACGGAAGTGCAGATAAAAAGGGAATTTGAGCACAGTGAAACTGCGCAACTTAATCTTTTTTCTTAAGGTCGGGTCGGAATGGTGTTAAGGTTAATTCGCTAGTTGGAAAGAGTTTATTTCTTTTTCGTTTTTCGAATCAGAGGGGTTTCCTACACATGATATCGGGAACATCTAAAACATCAACACCAGCTTTAAAAACACATACGCCATCAAAATTACAACCACCACCGAAACCCAGTAAACAAAAGAGCACTACACAAGACTGTGATATCATGGATTTGTTGATAGTAAAACTTGAGCAATCTTTTCAAACACAATTTAATACGCTTACTTCACAAATAACGTCACAGATTGCGGAGTCCGAAAAAAGAATAACTGAGAAAATAAGCTCTGACGTCACTGATCTTAAGCACTCTATTGAAAGCATTACAGTAATCCCCGGATAAATACCCCCCGCTTAGTTGCGTTACCCGTTTAATTGACCTGAATCCTAGGCAAAAAAAAGATCACATAAGAAATATACATAAAATTTCCCGTTTAAATGCATTTCCGCTTAATTGCGTTTCCCGGTTAAATGGTCCAAAAATCAAAACTCTTTTTTCAATTTGAAGCAAAATTGCCCGGTTAATTGAACGAAAAAAACCAATTCATTGAAGTCACTTTTTGCTTACACCTTAAATGATTGATGATGAATTGGTCGCATTGTTGCGCGCCTACAAGTTAATAGTCAAATTGACATGACTTAAATCGTTGTGAGATTTTTTACTCTCTCGTGAGCACTCTCTTTTGTGCACTGCTACGAAAAATCGCTGTGCTGGAACAGGATTAGACTGACTTTCACCGAATTTCGGTGCATTTCGTGCGAATTTTCAGTAAAGAAACACACCTATTTATTATTAGGTTTGTTCGTTAAAACCCTGGGGTCGCCACAAAGCGTTTTTTTGAGAAAGCTAAGGTCGCCCTGAATGTCAAATTGAGTGTTTTTTAGCCCTGGGGTTGACCTGGGTTTTCCCTCAACTCACCCTAGGTTTTTGCTGTGGCGAGTTGAGGGCTGTCAAATGGCATGTATTTTTATTCAAATGACAGGGATGTGTGGTGATTTTGTGGCTTTGCGTTTTTTGAGAATTGGAAAACCCAGGTTTTTTTGACGACTCATAAGATTGTCAAGAAATCTTGGGTCAACCCTGGGTAAAGTTCAACGAACGAGTCTATTGTTTGCTGAAACATCAGAGTTTAGCGACTGCAAATTAAAATCTTGAAAATGTGTAAGGAAACAATGCAGGTGAAAATTACAGATTCTTACCATGATATAATGTTCTAGCCAAATAAAAAGCAAATCTGACTAATTCCCTCTTGTACGCTTGCTAAAGATATACGCACGGATTATGTACCAATTCATAATTTATGTGTTGTGTACATTATGAAAAATTGTTCCTTTTCAATCATTCCTAGACTGAAATTGTTTTGTTCTTTTTTTATGTCTTACCATTATATGTTAATTTTCCGTTCAATAAAATTTTGATGTTCATTAAAAAGGTTCTTCTTGACTTTCTTGCCAAAGTCGTAAAAAAAATCGCTTTATTGCGTTTTCATTTCAATTAAGCGGGGTTTTTCTAAATGGGACAGCAGATCAATTAAGCGGGATTCTTTTAATTGCGTTCCCCTGTTAAATGCGTCTAAAGTTGTGCATTTAAGGTGACGCAATTAACCGGGGAGCACTGTAATACACTTTTTTTGATGAAAGAATCAAAACAAACAGAAATGGAACCGTTAAAAAAAGAAATTCGTGAGCTTAGAGAGCACATTATTGAACAAGATGAACTAATTAATACTGCAAACAAACGTATAAAAGAAAACGAAGAACACCAACAACTGAAGGAAACTATGTGCGATGCCCTCCTGCATGGAGTTCCAATTTTACCCGAAGAAAGCCTTCGTTTTATTTTTAATCAACTGTGCACAGATCTTCACTTCAAATCACCAACTATCAAAAGTATTTTCCGCCTTAAATTGAACACCAATACCGAGTCGCCACCGATTATCATTAAATTGTTCACACCGTATGATAAAGCATTTGCTTTGCGATCGATTGCCGACTATAGAAGAACAACGAAAGAATATGTTTATCTCCATGACCTCGGCTTTGGCAATGAATTGGGGAAATCGGAATAGGTAAAAATATTAAACGGAATGCTGCTGTTATTGATTGTAATGCGTTAAATAGGACTTTTGCCTCAGTTTCTTCAATCAATGATAGTGCATCCAGTATTTTGAACCATCAGTACGATAATGATTATTTTGAAAATTTGAATTCTTTTCCTAAATTTAGTTTTTCAGCTGTGAATGAGGCGGACGTGCTTAGAAGCATACTGTCTATTAAGTCCAAAGCGACCGGTTTTGATGATTTAAATCCAGTTTTTATCAAAATTATCCTACCATACATCTTGACATATATAACGTATATATGCAATTCAGTATTCATGTCGGGTGTATTTCCTCATTCCTGGAAATGCGCTAAAATTATTCCAGTACCTAAAAACACGAATGAGTTTAGACCAATAGCAATTTTGCCGTTTCTCTCGAAAAAAATTGAAAAAATCATGAGTTCGCAAATTAATAAATATATAAAAAACAATAAGTTATTATGTGACAATCTGTCTGGGTCTCGAGCAAAGCATAGTTGCACAACTGCTCTATTAAATGTGACAGAAGACATAAGACAAGCCGTTGATGAGAAGAAAGTTACGTTTTTGGTCTTACTGGACTTCTCTAAGGCTTTTGACACAGTAAATCACAATGTTCTCTGTATCAAACTTCGGAACCAATTTAATTTCTCATTATCATCAACAAAGCTTATTGCCTCATACTTAAGTAGCAGATCGTAGGCAGTTGTTGCGAATAAATCCGTATCCGATTTTCTTCCTCTAACCTTAGGAGTTCCACAAGGCTCGATTTTAGGACCAATATTTTTTACAATGTATATAAACGATTTACCAGAATGTATATTGAGTTCATCAGTTGATATGTATGCAGATGATGTGCAGATGCGAATAAGCTTTCCACTGGGCCTCGTGCCAAATGCTGCGTGGGAAATTAATAAAGATCTGGGTAGAGTTTATCAGTGGTCTCAAGTGAATGGTCTCAGCCCAAACCCTTCAAAATCAAAGTGTTTGGCTTTCTCCAGGAAAGCAGTTGATACGTCTTGCTTCCCAAGCCTGTACTTGAATAACAGGGTTATCGACTTTGTTGAATCTGCAAAAAACCTTGGTATGGTTTCAATAGTACCCTCACCTGGAGTAACCACATAAGGCTTACTTTGGGTAGAATATATGCTGGTCTGCGTACCCTATGGTCTACAAGCACAGTAACACCTTTAAAAACTAGAATTGTTCTAGCTAAAACCCTTATTATACCAATTATGCTTTATGGTTGCGAAATTTTCAGCAACTGCTATTCTGAACATAAACGCAAACTAAACGTGGCTTATAATAGTATAGCACGATATGTTTATGGGCTAAGAACGTATAATCACATTTCAGCATTTTCAAAATCAATCTTTGGTATTGACCTGGTTGATATTTTTAAAATGAGAGCATTAACCTTGCTACACAATATTATACGATTAAAAGAACCAGTGAATTTGTACAACAGGATCCGTTTTACTCAATCTAGTAGAACTCTAAATCTCATTCCTATCCATTACAATTTTTTGATTTCCGAACGACAATTTTTTATCCACGCGATACGTCTATGGAATTCCCTCCCTCGAACCATTAGACTTATAAGTGGTGCAGCCTTGTTCAAGAATAAGCATATGAGTTACCTGATGACATCTGGATGACGACTGTTTAATATTTCTTCTTTCTCCCTTCTCCCCTTCCCTCTTTTCCTTTTCTTTTTTCTATTCCTTTTCCTTTCATTCTTCTTTTTCTATTTTCTTCCATTAAGAGAGTTCGTTTTTTTTTCCACTTATTTATATTAAAAATGTAATATTAGTGGAGGACCGTAAGCTTTTTACCTAGGAATCCAGGGCCAGTCCATGGATTTTCATGAAATTTTCGGAAATGTGTTTTGGATGGCGTATAGAAAAAAGTTAAAAAATAAAATTTCACCGCTCTCAATTTTTTAATTATTTTTAAAATTAATTATTAACTTTTAGAATTTTATTTTATTTATTTAGGGTATTTTAGATAAGGTTTTCCAAAGCGTAAGGATGGATAGGTTTGGTTAAGACAAAAAAAAATTTGTATGGGAGGGGGGTCTATATCCCTACGTGCAGGCGCGAGGGGCAATTTTATATGAAATTTACTTCATTTTTTAAAAAACTATTAAAAATCAACTAAGCCACTTACTTTCTCATACTTTAGTGTTTTTGAAAGCTATTGCTTTGTTCTTTAATAAAAATTTTAATTTGAGTTCACTAAATGAAAAGTTTTGGAGAAATCAATCCTCAAAGTCAAAATTTTGAAAAAAGAAAATATTTTTTTCTTAATTAATTTTTTTTTTTCATAATTTTGCCCCACAAAGGGCCATTTTTTCTTTTCATGTTCAATGCTTTTATTAATATTTACTCAGAGCAAAAAACCAAACAAAAAATTTTTCTTGGTTTAAGAGAAATTAAAAAAAAACGAAAGATACTTTTTTCCAGAAAACAAAATGTCGTTAATTTCCCGCTAATTGAACTTTTTTCCTTGAAGTGAAATATGAAATGTGTCTTAAATAGCATATAAAAAAAAAGTTAAAAAAGAAAATTTTGTATGATCTTAATTTTAATATAAATTATAAATAATTATTAAAATTTTAGAATAATATTTTAATTATATTAGTTTTAAGTTAAATTTTAAAACTAAGACCTATAAATTGGTCTCAAAGGACACCACATATACTGATTTGTGCTCTAGATGCTATTTCTGGTAAAACGTGTTGATGGATCCAAATAAATATGGTTTTTTGCCAAATAAATACTCGCCAATTTTTCTACGTGCGTTCAGTATGCACACAAACATATATCAATAAGGGATGCATCAATTCTTATATAAAAGAAAGAACTACACATCAGCATGCTCCCCACCTAAAAAAAAACTTCGAGCCGTTAATTTAACTGATTTAAGTCTCTTTGAATGGTTGAAAATTCAAAATTTGGCAAAAAACCACATTTTTTCGGTTCCATCAACTCGTTTGAGAGGAAACATCATTTAAAGCACAAATTAGTATATGTGCTGTCCTTTGAGATGAAATTTCAAGTTTGTAATAGGTCTTAGTTTTAAAATTTAACTTAAAACTAATATAATTAAAATATTATTCTAAAATTTTAATAATTATTTATAATTTATATTAAAATTAAGATCATACAAAATTTTCTTTTTTAACTTTTTTTTATATGCTATTTAAGACACATTTCATATTTCACTTCAAGGAAAAAAGTTCAATTAGCGGGAAATTAACGACATTTTGTTTTCTGGAAAAAAGTATCTTTCGTTTTTTTTTAACTTCTCTTAAACTAAGAAAAATTTTTTGTTTGGTTTTTTGCTCTGAGTAAATATTAATAAAAGCATTGAACATGAAAAGAAAAAATGGCCCTTTGTGGGGCAAAATTATGAAAAAAAAAATTAATTAAGAAAAAAATATTTTCTTTTTTCAAAATTTTGACTTTGAGGATTGATTTCTCCAAAACTTTTCATTTAGTGAACTCAAATTAAAATTTTTATTAAAGAACAAAGCAATAGCTTTCAAAAACACTAAAGTATGAGAAAGTAAGTGGCTTAGTTGATTTTTAATAGTTTTTTAAAAAATGAAGTAAATTTCATATAAAATTGCCCCTCGCGCCTGCACGTAGGGATATAGACCCCCCTCCCATACAAATTTTTTTTTGTCTTAACCAAACCTATCCATCCTTACGCTTTGGAAAACCTTATCTAAAATACCCTAAATAAATAAAATAAAATTCTAAAAGTTAATAATTAATTTTAAAAATAATTAAAAAATTGAGAGCGGTGAAATTTTATTTTTTAACTTTTTTCTATACGCCATCCAAAACACATTTCCGAAAATTTCATGAAAATCCATGGACTGGCCTTGGATTCCTAGGTTTTGCCTTTTTTATGTCTAACGGTCCTCCACTATATGTATTACATATTTAAATAATTTTCCAAAATTTAAAGTATTGCAATTTCTTACATCTTAGTTGAAATATAAATATAATATTAAAAAACAGATTTGCATAATAAATAAAATAGGTTATTCTGTAAGAAACTTAAAACGTAACACATTCCACTTAAAACTGAAATTATAATTGAACTATAGTCGAAGCTTGCACTATTTGAAGAGATATTGTATGTTACTGTGTAAGTTATGAAATAAATAAATGAATTATGAAATCAAATTAAATTGTGATTGTCTCCCTTCTATAGGATCGGGCATACGATACTGAGGTTCCATTCATCGGGCATGCTTTCTTCCGACCATATCATGCAGCTGGTGCATGCTCCTTTCCAACTGGTCTCCAGCTGTCTTGAAAAGTTCGGCATCAAAGCCATTTGCACCTGCAGTCTTGTTTGATTTAAGTTTGCATATGGCAAGCTTAACTCCCTCTAGGTCGGGGGACGGCATTCTTGATCATCGTCGAAGCTGAATGGTGCAATCTGCTTGACAGCGGAATTTGTGTCCTCATCGCCGTTAAGCAGTCTGCAGAAGTGATATTTCCAGATCCTCAGTAGCGACTGTGACTCTACAAATATGTTTCCCAGCTGGTCTTTACAGGCTTGAGTTCGGGGTTTGCCACCCTGGCAGGGTGTAAAACTTCCAAAACTCGTTCCTGTCCTCTCAATTTCCTCAAACGAGCGCTTCTCATGCTGCTTCTTTCTCTTTTTGAGAATTCGGTGTTCTTCCATTCTTTTCTCCTCGTAAATCTCGTTATACTGATCGTAAGCAGCCCTTGTTCGTTTTTGCATCAGCATTTGCCGTGCTTTTTGTTTGGCTGCATTTGCCTGCCTGCATTCTTCATCGAGCCATGGGTTTCGTTTTGGTGGTCGAGTGAAACCCAGAACCTCAGAGGCAGCGGCTCTGATGGCTTCTTGGCATTGCTGCCACTCGTCTTCAATGCTTAATGCTGACGGCATGGGATTCAAGTATAATTGAAGGGACACTCGATTGGAAAAGGAATTGACAATCAAGAGATGTACAAATATACAATACTTGATTTTAGGTTGAGGTGCAACGGTTAGAAGTTTTAAGAGAAGATGTATACAAATTTTTTCTGTGGGAAGAGGAAGTTAGAGAAAATTCTAAGGTATTTCCTGCTACATTACGACAAAACAGCGTTTAACCGTCTAAGCAACGAACTGAAAAAACAAATCTACGAATTTAAAAGTGATTCATAAAGTAGATTCCTGAAAAATTTAGCGACTGATGCTTCAACCGATCATTTGCTCTGGAAAGCAGCTAAGCGCCTGAAAAGACCGCAGTTACAAAACCCGCCAGTAAAATCTCTTAACGGGAATTGGATCGGAAATCCGAAAGAAAAAGCTTACCTGTTTGCAGAACATCTGGCGAATGTATTTAAGCTTTTCCCAGCAAACACATCTGGAAACAGCTTACAGTTTATTGATAAAGTAGATGAAGTTGACATACCAATTGTCACACTCAAAGAAATGAAAAATATGTGCCGAAATCAACTGTCGAACAAAAAATCACCTGGGTACGATCTAATAAATGATATTGCTTATACCAATAATGGCAAAAGTCTTTGAAAAATTGCTACTGAAAAGACTAAGCAAAGTCATAGAAGAAGGAAATCTAATCCCAAATCTTCAGTTTGGATTTAGAAATAAACAATCCACGATAGACCAAGTTCATAGAATAACGGATGCAGTTGAAAAAGCATTAGAAGAAAAACAAGTATGTTCGGATATATTTTTAGATGTTGCTCAAGCATTCGACAAGGTATGGCATATGGGTACCCGAAATACTAAAATCTTATATCTCAGAACGGCTCTTCAGAGTACGGTATGATCAAGAATATTCAAAGCTAAGAAAAATACAAGCCGGTGTTCCACTGCTTGAAAGCAAAGAAAAAAAAAAAGAAATCGTCCTAGGACCTACCCTGTATTAGCTATATACAGGGATATTCCAGTGGATAACAACACCATGGCTTTTTTTTGCAGATGATACTGCAATTTTGGCATCCAGTAAGTGCGTCGTCAAGGCTGCTGAAAAATTGCAAAATGCCGTCGACACCGTTAGTGATTGGACCAAAAAATGGCGTATCAAGCTCAATGAAGCTAAATCTGCACATATAAGCTTTACAAATAAAAAGTTAAGCTACGTTCAAATATTCATCAACAATCAAGCTGTACCTTACGCCAATACGGCCAAATACCTTGGGATGAATTTGGATGCAATGCTAAAATGGAAATAACATATCAAAAAGAAATATAGAAAAATGTACTGGTTATTCGGTAGAAATTCTGACTTATCTGTCGAAAATAAAATAATGCTTTATAGACAAGTACTTTCGTATATAAGAAATAGCGAATTTCATCGTGACCTACAGATAGAAACGGTTACAGAAGTTGTAAGAAAACTTGCTGTATCCTGTATCACACAATCAGCGACTGCAGTTATATCAACTCTGAAACGGAGTCCGTATTAAATACGAGAGGCAATGTTTGGAGATTAAGAAGAACCAAGCCACACGAGCTAATGGTTTAAAAGTCATGGGAAGCATTAAAAGTGTAAGCTTCCCTTAAAGCGATTATATTATTATTGAGAAAGAAAAATCTGTTGTCGATCGTTCATAGATTGGTTCTGATTACGAGGAGTTTTTAGTGAGATAAGAATCACACACTACTTGGTGTCGGATACTGCAAAGTGTCTTTTGAAAATTTCCTCCTGACAAAAAAATATGGAGGTAAAATGAACAGATCGGACCAAGGCAACCGAAACAAAGCGAATCTTAGAAATCTTCGTTGCACAGCTTCAATTCAACGAGATTGAGTTATTTGATAGGGGGACCAAACCTGATTAGCATATTCAAGGATTGGTCTAACATAAGTGTTGAATAATGATTTAGTGACGTAGGGGTCAGAAAATTCTCTAGATCAGCGTTTGATAAACCCAAGAGATTAGTTTGCTTTCGCAATAATATAGTTAATGTTAGAGTTGAAGCTCAGCTTTACCACCAATAGCCCCAAGATCACGAATAGATGAAACTCTGGGGATCGGCACATTAAAGAAGTAGTACGTTCGAAGACTAAAAGGTAAGCGTTTACGCGAGAAAGTCATAGTTTGACATTTATAGCGTTAAGCTCAGAAAATTCTCACTACACCAAGTAAGAAAAGCTTTTAGATCTTTTTAAAGAAGACAGGAATCTCGAGAAGAGGATATTACTTTTATTATTTTGATGTCATCTGCATAAATGGACAGATCAGAGAAAGAAATCATACTTTCCACGCCATGTTTTGCAAGCACAAACAAGAGTGGACCGAGATGGCTACTTTGAGGAACGCCAGAAGAGGCAAATATTGGGTTGGAAACTGCTTTACTGAAAACTACTCTATGCACACGGTTCTATAGGTATGATTTGACCAATTTGATAATTGATCATAGGCTTTGGGTTTGAGGTAAATAATTGAATGGCCAATTTTTTCGAATGTTTTGATAAAGTCGGTAAAAATAACATCGATTTCATTGCCTTTTCCAAGGCCAAGAGAGTTTTTGATACGAATTGGGTAAGGCTAGCCGTAGTAGACCTTCCCTTTAAGATACCATGTTGGAGTGGAGAAACAATTGGCTTACAGTGAAAATACAGAGAGTCGTACGCAATGCTTTCGAGATGGTGGAAAGCCTAGATATCGGTCGATAGTTCAAGATTTGGTTTTTACAATCCTTCTTGAAAATTCGGAAGTTGAAAGATTCTTTCCAAAGAGAGGGGAAAACTGCCTGGGAGAGAGAAAGTTGAAAAAGATTAGTTGTCGTGACTGGTACGATGTCGTTAAAAAAAGAACTAATTCTTCACACAAACTTTAATCGAAATCATTGATGCCGTTTTCGAGAAAAATAAGCATATTAAATATCAGTTGTATGGCAGGTAACGTTATTAAAAACCTAGAGACTCAATTTCCAAAAACCCCTCTGAAGGATGCCTAAATGCAAATTTTGAAGAAAATCGATCAAGTGGTTCAGGTTGTTGATGCATATACGAACAGGCAAAATTACACGACGCACTTTTTTCGTATTCTCTATCATCGTAATGTCATGTTTAATTGTTATCTCAAAATTTTTTTCTGCATTATTGCAAAACTTGCATACGGGTTGGGTTCGATATCCCGTTTTTAATAATCCTGCTTTTTATTTTCCCGCATTTAAAATCCCGTTTTTTAAGCCCGTTTTGTTATTATCACGCTTTTTTAAAACCCCGTTTTTAAAATCCCGTTTATTAAAATCCCGTTTATTAAAATCCCGTTTTTATAAGTTCGCTTTTGTAATCAACACCAGGTGTTTTATTTTAAAAATCGCGCGATTTTTAAAATAAAACACCTGGTGTTGATTACAAAAGCGGGATTAAATATAAAAAAGAAGAAGAATATTTGGTCTAGATAATTTTATTGCAAACATTATTATTGTTTTAAAAGAAAAGAAAATAATACATAACAAAAATGTAATTCCAAAAAAAATAACAAAAAATGATTACAGTTGAATATTGTGAGCTATACGACGCAAATATTCAGTTATTTAAGAGATAAAGAGATGTGTCCCAGCTTGAATAATGCATAGCATAGCTTGTATAAATGCATAGACATTGATAACAAAAAAATGATCAAACAAAACAAGAAATTTTATTGTTCTCTTGCTTACGCAATAGCCAATAGTTTATTATGCAGAAAATGCAACAAGAAAAACAGTTATCATTTATATATTGAAAGATGTTTCCAAGTTTCTCTGTATAATGGTATTAATAAAAAAAATTTTCACACAACAAAACTTTCAACATTTGAGAATTGATATGTAGTGTTTAAATGAACAATATTGAATAATACTTATCCAAATATAAAACGGGCTAAGCGGGATTAAACGGGATTTTAAAAGGCGGGCTTTTGACAGATGGGATTTCGATTAAACAGGATTGTCACGAACGGAATTTTAACAAAACGGTATTTAAAAAGACGGGATTATAAACTTTTTTGTCGGGATTTTAAAAAACGGGATTTTAAAAAGCGGGATTCCGATACGCTCCTCTTGCATACCTATAGTCCCTGAGGGGACCGGCAGAGAGCTGTAGGTCTCCTCCATTCCCTCACAAAGCATGGTTGTGAGAATTGAGCTAGGCCCTGGGCGTCCTCGCTCTGTTACTCCACCCTATTTCTTAAAATCTTAATATATATATGTTATGTGTCACGATGTTTGTCCGCGATGGATTCCTAAACACTTAACTGATTTTAATCGAATTTGTACACCGTGTGCAGTTTGATCCAACTTGAAAGATAGGATAGCTAACATCTCAATTTATGTTACGGCCACAGCAACGTGTGGCCGGATCAGCTAGTATGTATATATAAATTACGTATCACGATGTTTGTCCGCGATAGACTCCTAAGCTACTTAACCGATTTTAATCAAATTTGTACACCGTGTGCATTGTGATCCAACTTGAAAGATAGGATAGCCTATATCTTAATTTATGATCGTAATATTAGCCGTATTTTATTATTGATCTGATCCGGCTCAGATCATGGGCTTATTAGCGTTACAACAACAAAGCGAGATCTTGCTTTTTGTTTGTATCTATTTTTGTGATCTAAAAATTAGTTCTTCTATTTCACACAAGAAGACATTTCCATTGAAAACGTTGGTATCATTTCCACTATTTCCAATAACAACAGTATTGCCACATGAACATTTTTATCTGTGTGAAATGAAATATATTTCAGATATCTAGTGAGAAACTTTACATTTATTCATTTTTGTATAATACATGACATAATGAAAAAGTTTTACAAAACAAAACATATATTCGTGAAATTAATAAGAATTAGTGCAAAAAAATGTATATTTGACAAAATGCATGAGCATCATTTTTCCTTAAAAAAAGAACAAAAAATTAACTTTAAAAAAAAAGTTCGTAGGGCAATTCTGCAACTCTTTTGAAATGTCATTTGAAAGAACGAATTTCACACAGCTTCCAACTGGAAATATGATGATCTAAAGCTGTTTTATTATCAAGATCCGATCCGGATTGGATCATTGTGATAATAAAACGCGGCTATTATTTTATTTCAAATTATTTGTCTATTATTTGACAGTCAAAATTACTTATCTGTTAGCTCCAAACTATTGTAACAAATGGCGACATCTGTTGACAGGATTGGGTAAGATTCAATAGATGCAGCTATGCAAAACTTCCAAACGTTTCATATAAGCCACTATTTAATAACTCCAAACGATTCTAACAGATGGCGACATCTGTTCACTGGATTGAGTAAGATTCAATAGATGGCACTATGTGTATCACACGTTGTTGGCTCTATTAGTAGGGGAGCCCAAGAGGGGATTTCGCGCGTTACTCGAGCGCGTCAGAAAATCATATGGGGAGAAACCTTGCACCATGTAATGTACTCCTACCATATATTAAACCTAAATGTTGGGGCGTTCGCTGAGAGCAGCCCGTCAGATTAGTAAAAAAAAGTCGATCATCGGAAATACTCGAGCGCGTCAGATTAAAAGATGGTAGGTTGATTACATCGAGAAGAGTGTATATTTCAATAATCTGACAATTTGAGCGGGGCCTTCGTAAGTAGGCGAGTCACAAAGATGTAAAAAAAAATCGATGTTTCGAAATACTCGAGCGCGATTATTTTTTTTTTTATTTTGAAGGTAATTTTATCAGGATTACGGAAAACATATAATCTGACATTTTGGTTGGGGCGATTGAGGTAAAATCATCAGTGAAATGTATAATATATTGTAACGTGAACCCAACATTTTATACCAATTTCCTAATCGAAAAACGTTCAACCGAAAACACAACTGGCAACACTTTAATGGAATGGTATAAATGACAGGCGCTGCTTGTAAGCCAGTGTGTGTGAGTGTAGAGAGACAGACAGACAGAGAGTAGACAGCAAATGTGGAGACAATGTAGAAGTTACTGGAGAGTTCTAGATGGCGTGTCATTCGATATAAATAGCCCGCCCGAGGCAACCAGAAGTCAGTTTTGTTTATAGAGTGATAAAGTTAAGAGTAAATACAAGTGATAGTCCAAAAGTCGAGTTGAGTTCAATAAAGTGTATATCGAAAGTAAATAAAGTGGTAGAATTAAATTGAAAAGTAGAGTTTTAATTTTGCGAACTAAGCGCACGTTACATTGGTGTCAGAAGTGTAAATAAAACTTATTTGACTAATAAAGTGTAAAAAAAAAAAAAAAAGTAAAAAGAAAAATAATAATAATACATAATTATATACAGTGAAAATGGGTAAGTTGTTAGAAGAGCTCAACTGCATTGAGCTTAAAAGTGAGTTAGGTAAGCGAAATCTTTCTAGAGCGGGATCGAAAAATGAGCTCGTCCTGCGCTTGCGTAACTATTTGGAACAGCAAGGGGAAGACGTAAACACTTTTGTTTTTGAAACAGAAGTGGAAGAAGAGGAAGTAAGTGAAAGTGTAGATTTTTCTAGTATGATGAAACTTTTGTTAGAACAACGAAATGAGCAAAAGAAGGAACAGCAGAATGTTCTGGAACAACTTGAAGCACAACGAAACGAGCAAAAGAAGGAACAGCAGAATGTTCTCGAACAACTGGAAGCACAACGAAACGAACAAAAGAAGCTGATTGAAGAGCAACGAAACGAGCAAAAGAAGGAACAACAGAATATTCTCGAAAGACTTGAGGCGCAACAGAATGTTTTGGAAGGTCAGAAAAACATTCTTGAAGGTAAATTGGGTAACATTGAGAAAAATGTTTGTGCCCTAGACGAACGCGTTGAAGGTGTGGAGAAACAGCTTTCTGTTGTAGAGAATCGTTTCGAAATCGTAGAAACCCGATGTGACAAACAGTTCTCTGTTCTGACCAAGGAATTGGACCAGATCCGGAAAATAAAAATTCGAGAGTCTGCTGGGGAGTATGCAAAGAAAAAGGAGATGAAACCCCCAACATTTGACGGACAGTCTTCTTGGCCAGTCTACAAGAGACAATTTGAGGCAGCCGCGACAACAAATGGCTGGGATGACGAAGACAAGTACATTGCACTGACTCTTGCTCTTAGAGGACCAGCAGCTGAATTACTTCAAACAGTTCCAGCTGGTAAGAGCGGCGATTTCAGTTCTCTCGTGGCAGCTATAGATAAACGCTTTGGAGATAGCCACTTGAAAGAAGTCTTCCGAGTCCAACTCAATAACAGAGTCCAGAAAAGGGGTGAAAGTCTACAGCAGCTCCAAGCAGACGTCGAAAGACTGGTTCACCTGGCATACCCGGATGCTGGAGAAGAAATCATCAACCAGCTCGCTGTTGAGTCCTTCGTTCGTGCCATTTCCGATATACATCTTCAGAGGTCTGTGCGAACTGCTAGAACACGTACTCTTTCCGAGACTTTAGCATTCGCATTGACAATTGAAGCAGCAGAACAGGCTTCTCAGGGAGTACATCGACTTAGAGAGGCCATAGTCGAAGAATGCTCGTGCCAAAGAGCTGAAATACAAAAGAACCGGAGCGGACTAGCAAGATGTTGGAACTGCAACAAGACCGGGCACTTACAGCGTCAATGCCGACTACCACCAAACAAAGCCAGTTGTCAACATTGTGGAAGCAAGAGATCCAACCCAGAGCAAGGTAACAACAACACCAGCGTTGCCTATCAGCCCGTTTCCCATCAGGGAAACGAGTAAGAACCAACTTCGAGGGGCAGAGGCTGGTTTCTTGTATCGATGGCCCCAAAACCACCATCCAGGTCTCCCAGACCAAACGCGACAACAAAAGTCTGACTGTGGAGACTACTATTAACGGGAACAAACATGTGGCTACCATTGACACCGGTGCCACAGCATCCATAGTACGTCGAGACCTGGTAAAGATGACGTGGCTCCATAACACCAATAGCTACCGTCTAAGAACCGCAACGGGAGAAGCAGCAAGAGTATATGGAGAAGTGTGTCTCAAGATCCGAGTGGCCGATCTAGTGTTTACTCATCAATTCCTGGTGGCAGATATATGTGACGAGTGCATCATTGGAATCGACTTTATGAAACAGCACGGAGTTATTTTGGATATCGGTAATCAAGTTTTGAAATACCAAAATAAAGAAATTCCAATGACCTATTCGAATGAAAATACGTCAACACTGAGAACTGTCATCACGGAAGATCTGATTCTGCCTCCTTCTTCTGAAGTGTTCGTTTGGACAAAACTGGAAGGTGAGTTTGGAAGCCTTCGATACCTCATGGTGGAACCAGACCCAGAGTGTTCCTCCCAAAGCGTCATCATTGGGAAAACACTGGTAGCACCGAAAAACAAAATGGTCCCCGTACGATTACTGAACACCAGACCGTACGATATAAAGTTGAAGAAAGGAGAAGTCGTTGGACGTTGCGAATCGGTTGCAGCAATTACGAAGATCACGGACGAGGCCCCGAGAAAAACGTTAACTCCGGAGGAGCTCATAACCATCAGAGCTAAGATACTGAGTTCATCCAACCTTGATCACCAAAAAACAAGGATGGCTGAAAATCTCCTACAAGAGTACACTGACATCTTCGCATCGAAAAAGGGACAATATGGTAGGACACAGTTGGTGCAGCATCGCATCAACACAGGAGATGCAAGACCGATTCGTCAACCCGCAAGACGCCTTCCACTGGCCAAACAAGGTGAGGTTGAGGACATGATAACAGCAATGAAGAAGGATGGTCTTATCGAAAATTCCAAAAGTCCTTGGGCGTCACCAGTGGTGCTAGTGAAAAAGAAAGATGGAAGCACTCGTTTTTGTGTGGACTACCGAAAGCTGAATGATGTGACTAAAAAGGACAGCTATCCCCTGCCCAGAATCAGTGATACCCTGGATGCCATGGAGGGAGCCCAGTGGTTCTCGACGCTGGACTTGAAGAGTGGATATTGGCAAGTTGACATCCACCCTGATGATCGGGAAAAGACGGCATTTTCTACAGGTAATGGGCTCTGGCAGTTTAAGGTTATGCCGTTTGGGCTATGCAACGCTCCGGCAACATTCGAGCGTTTGATGGAGTGTGTTCTTCAAGGACTGACGTGGAAAGCTTGCCTAGTCTACTTGGACGATGTCATTGTTTACGGGAAAACATTTGACCAACATTGTAAGAACCTTAAAGCCGTGTTTCAGAGACTTCGAGAGGCTAACCTTAAACTGAATCCAGAAAAATGTGCACTTTTCAAAACCGAAGTCAAGTATTTGGGACACATCATCTCATCCCAAGGAGTAAAGACTGATCCTGAAAAAGTTGACTCCGTCAAAAATTGGCCAACACCACAGGACAAACATCAACTCCGAAGCTTTCTGGGACTTGCCACATATTACCGACGTTTCGTTAAGAACTTCGCTGGAGTTGCAAAGAGTTTGCATCAGCTCACCGAAAAGGGGAAGCAGTTTAAATGGTCAGGTGAGTGTGAGAAATCTTTCCAGGAACTCAAATACCGCCTCTGTAACGCTCCAGTGCTGGCACATCCAACACCTGGCAAAACATTCATCGTCGACGCAGATGCAAGCAACGTTGGAATCGGGGCGGTACTATCCCAAGTGCATGATGGCGAAGAGAAAGTGGTGGCATACTACAGCAAGGTCCTATCGAAACCCGAAAGGAACTACTGCGTGACCAGAAGGGAGCTGCTAGCTCTTATCTTGGCAACAAAGCACTTCCATAAGTACATCTATGGACAGAAATTCCTTCTGCGGACAGACCACGGTGCTCTGAGCTGGCTGTTGAACTTCAAAAATCCAGAAGGTCAAGTCGCAAGGTGGATAGAAAGATTGCAGACCTATGACTACCAGATCCAACACCGCAGAGGAAAGCTGCACTCAAACGCCGATGCATTATCACGAAGACCTTGCAAAGTGGATTGCAAGCATTGCAAGCGGCAAGAAGACAAAGAAATCATTACCGCTCAGCGACTAAGAGCTGACCCCATAAGCGGATGGAGCAATGAGGAAGTGAGGACTGCTCAACAGGAAGATTCAGATATCGAACCCATTCTCGCATGGAAAGAAAATGAAGAGAAACCGGAATGGGGAGACATTTCTGACAGGAGTCCAGTTCTCAAAGCCTATTGGGCACAGTGGGACTCACTATATGTGCAAGAAGGTGTCCTCAGGCGAAGATGGGAATCCGCTGACGGTAAGTCATATGTGATGCAGCTGATCGTACCGCAATCGAAAGTCAGTGAAGTTCTTCAGGAGATGCACGACGGACCTTCTGGAGGCCACCTGGGGGTAAACAAAACACTGGAGAAGGTGCGACATCGGTTCTACTGGTTACATGCTAGAGATGACGTGGAGAAGTGGTGCCGAACATGTGACAAGTGTGCTGCAACCAAAGGACCTGGTAGGAAGATTCAAGGTAAGATGCATCAGTACAACGTTGGATCGCCTTTTGAGAGGATTGCAGTAGATGTGGCTGGGCCTTTTCCAGAGACCAACGCTGGAAACAAATACATTCTGGTTGTAATGGACTATTTTAGCAAGTGGCCTGAGGCGTATGCCATCCCAAATCAAGAAGCCAAAACGGTGGTCGACCAGATTGTGTTTAACTGGGTTAGTAGGTTTGGCGTGCCTATGGAACTCCATTCCGACCAAGGGAGGAACTTTGAGTCAAACATCTTCCAAGGAGTGTGCGGACTACTTGGCATTAAGAAGACGAGAACCACACCACTTCATCCACAATCTGATGGGATGGTTGAAAGATTCAACCGGACCTTGAAAGAACACCTCACCAAGGTCGTAGACGACTACCAAAGAGACTGGGATAGGCACGTACCGCTATTCCTGATGGCCTATAGAAGTGCAGTACATAGCTCGACAGGACAAACACCATCTGACATCCTGTTCGGGAAAACCATGCGGCTGCCCAGCGAACTTAAATTTGGATGCCCCACAGAGGAGCCACAGGACACAAACGAGTATGTGGACGACCTCAAGGAGAGACTCGCTGACATCCATAAAAGAACAAGGGAACGGATGAAAGCCTACAGCGACCGGATGAAGACACGGTACGACACAAAAGCGACAACGTCAGGATTCCAAGCAGGAGATCGTGTGTGGCTTTATAATCCTCATCGTCAAAAGGGATTGTCACCGAAACTTCAGCAAAACTGGGAAGGTCCTTATACTGTAGTCACGAGGATTAACGACGTGGTTTACCGCATCCAAAGAGGACTAAGAGGCAAGTTAAAAGTAGTTCATTGTGACAGGCTGCATCGATATAGTGGCGAGGCTGCAGATGGAATTATTCGGGACGAACAATCCTAAGGAGGGGGCAGTGTAACGTGAACCCAACATTTTATACCAATTTCCTAATCGAAAAACGTTCAACCGAAAACACAACTGGCAACACTTTAATGGAATGGTATAAATGACAGGCGCTGCTTGTAAGCCAGTGTGTGTGAGTGTAGAGAGACAGACAGACAGAGAGTAGACAGCAAATGTGGAGACAATGTAGAAGTTACTGGAGAGTTCTAGATGGCGTGTCATTCGATATAAATAGCCCGCCCGAGGCAACCAGAAGTCAGTTTTGTTTATAGAGTGATAAAGTTAAGAGTAAATACAAGTGATAGTCCAAAAGTCGAGTTGAGTTCAATAAAGTGTATATCGAAAGTAAATAAAGTGGTAGAATTAAATTGAAAAGTAGAGTTTTAATTTTGCGAACTAAGCGCACGTTACAATATGATGGTTAATATCTCGGTTAATATTGATATTAGCAATTGGTCCATACGACTTTTTTTGTAGAAAACTAAATTCACTACAAGTTTGTAATTTACAATTTTTCTGTAGCTTTTGTTATTTACGAGATAACTGCGACAAAACGTGAATTTTATGCAAAAATCTGGTTAAGTGGCCCGTACCACCTTCCCGGTATGAGTAACGACTTTGTCAAAAAGAACATTTTTGTAGAGCTTTCAATTTTGAGAAAAAAACATCTTCGGTTGAAGCGATCCCATGAAATGCCGCTGAGTTATAGAAATTTAAAAATAAAAAATCAGAGTTTCCGTGTATTTTCAATGGAAAATCTTCACACCTCTTGATCGAGCACTTAAAATTAATATTAAGGGCTCAAACTTTCAGGATTTTTTTTTAAAGTATTTTCAACAAAATTTCAATACAAAATTTTTAAATACATAATATGTGTACATATTTTTTGATTGCATCCAGTAACAAAAAATAGAAACAACAAAGAATTGTTACTTTAAAATTGTCAGACTAAGAGTACGCACCCATATAATTGTCAGATTATCATCCTGGAGGACGAAGACATCAAGTTGATCACTCTGTATAAAAATCTGACGCGCTCGAGTATTTCAAGGTCACGTGTTTTTTTTACATTTTTAAAAATCAGCCATGACTGATCGCCCCACTCAAATTGTCAGATTATTGAAATATACACTTTTTAGAGTACACTTAACATTCACTTTGAAAATCTGACACGCTCGAATAACTTTTTATTTTTTGTTTTTTTAACCTCTCTTTACGCCCATTTGCCCCCAGTAAATCGTCAGATTAATATATATCCGTTATAAGAAAGACAAAGCGCGTATACTCTATGAAAATCTGACGCGCTCGAGTATTTCAATTTAACTGTTTTTTTTTACATTTTTAAAAGCTCATACACGCCCATCGCCCCACTAAAATGAAAAACTGCCATACACTTTTTTTCGTTTTAGAACGTAAACTTCACAATCCAATAAGTCCCCATGACGCTTTAGTAACTGCAAATTTAGCGGCTCGGGCTCCCCTACTATATTTGGTTGAGTGGCAAAAGAGTGGTTCGCCTCATACCCACATTTTAATTTTTCTTCAAGATAAAAGCCGTCCAGAAGAAATTGATCGAATAATTGTAGCCAAAATTCCAGGTCCATCAATTGATCAAGAATTATTTTATATTGTTAACAAACACGGAGCAAAATCGCATCGTCACCTCCAAGTGGTGCCCGCTGGATATTCAACTAACGACGAGCGTTGGATCAATTGATCCACGAGCTGTGTCACCTGAGTTATCTTTTCAGGAACTAGGAGCAAAGAAAGAAAAAATCACTCTGAATGTACCAGCTCAACAATAAATCCAAGAGCGTCTGACACATATTGTGCGGTACACTGGTCAGCGTCTGATCCCAGTGGGACGGCTGAATTTAAAATGCGAATAGAAGTAACTGACCTATTTGTATCATTAAAAAAAAAGTTTAAAAAATTTATGGCAATGAACAAAACAAACAGATTTATTACCCCAGGTGGCAGTCCAGCAAAACTGGAAAATCCACTCTCTAAAGAGATCGGTCCTACGGATTCTGGGGAGGACCACTTATTGCTTAAAAATTTTGGAAAACGGAGTACGAAAATACAGAGAACTCCACCAAAAAACTACTCCCAAAGGGTTACACCATCGAAAACCCCAACTAAGACAAATGACGTAAAAGTCATTAGCCAAAAAGAAACCAATGTCTCTGAAATGCTCGACACTGCAGGACAACAGAGTTTCAAAGAAATCAAAGAAAACTGCCAAACCAAATCAAAATATTACTATGATGAATGGCAAAAGGAAATAGCAGCAAGAAAGAAACTTGAAACCTTAGTTCAAAGTCTTCAGGAGCAAGTAAAAAGACTCGAAGAAAAGGTGTTCCTATTTGACAAGGAACACAAGTCTACGGTTCAGACAAGTCAACAAGATACTGTTACTGTGTATCAAACTGACGAAGAAGAACTTTTATTTGAAACTGAAAGAAAAAGAAATAAGCGCACTGCTAAAAAACGAAAAGCGGAAGGTAGCCCCGAATTGCATACAAAGAACCAGCAAACCTCGAAAAATGAAATTAAAAAAGACTTGGGTACTACAAAGAATAATGCAAATAATGTGCTAGCCAATGCTAAACCGAAGTCTTTGTCTAAAGGCAACAGAAAAACTGTACCACCACCAATTATGATCACAGGATTCCCAAATTTTGGAGATCTTAAGAAAATGATTGAGAAATGTACTAAAAAAGCTTGCAAATATACATCGTATAACAAAGACAATTGGAAAGTCGAGGAAGATGATGACTATAGACTGGTCACTGAGAAACTAAGCAAACATAAAATCCAGTGGCACTCCTATGAAAACAAATCCACAAGACCAATAAAAGTAGTAGCCAGAGGCCTACATTCCTCATGTTCTCCAAAAGAATTAGTAGAAGACCTTGTTCAAGCAGGCTTCCAAGCCCTTGATGCAGTTAATCTTATTCAGAATGAGACTACTAAGAACTCTGCTGGGAAACCAATAATAATAAAGAGATCCCTGCCTTTATTCACGCTATTTTTCGACAGCAAACAAAGTCTTGAAAATGTCTATAGTATTCGATCAATCTTGGGCATAAAAGTCAAAATTGAACCTCTGCGAAAATCAAAAATTGTTCCGCAATGTAAACGATGCCAAGCATTTGGCCACACCCAAAAATATTGCAACCGCGAGTTTGCTTGTGTTAAGTGTGAAGGAAAACACGCAACTAAAAACTGTCCATCAATCAAAGAACAGAAAGCAAAATGTGTAAATTGTCAAGGTAATCACCCTGCTAGCTATAGAGGCTGCCCAGTTGCTAAAAAATTTCAAAAACCCAAAAGCAAAATGACACCCGCTGAAATAAGACCTAGCAACTCAGCAAACACAAAAAGAACTCCTGAAGCTGAAGATAAAGGTAAGAAAGAACTTCTTAAGGAAGCTGTTCAAAGCAAAATCGATGAAAATAAATCTTATTCACAGATTGTTAAAAACGTGCGGAAGAATGAAGAAACTTCCATTAAAGAAATTCTACAACTTATTCTTAAAAGAATTGACAATCAGGATTTGAACATCAAACGGCTAAGTGAAGAAGTCGCTCTTAAAAAGCAATGATGGACAGAACACTAAAAATTGGAACATGGAATGCAAAAGGTCTTTAACACCATTTATCAGAATTAAAAATCTTCTTAGACATCGAACACATAGATATTTGTCTGGTGTCCGAAACTCATTTCCCAAGTGGACTGGTTCTTGATGATTTAATATCAAACTATATTAAAGCTAGTGGTGGATCGGCAATCCTCATAAAAAAGAGCTTAAAACACCATGAAGAAGTTATGTTTACAAACGAGAATATGCAAGTAACAATTATTAGTATTGGTATGAAAAAGAAAGACTTCAAGTTGTCATCAATATACTGCCCGCCGAGGCGTTCCCCGACTGAAGATGATTATACAGAACTGCTAAATCTACTAGGACATAACTTCCTTGTTGGTGGTGACTTTAATGCTAAGCACACCCATTGGGGATCCAATGGCAGAAGGCTTTACAAAGCATGCCTCAAATACAATTGTGAGTTTTATTCATCCAGATCACCAACATACTGGCCATCGGATTCAAGTAAAATACCAGACCTTGTTGACTTTTTCATAGTTAAAGGTATCATCAAACGAAACCATATAAGAGTCAAAGGAAAATATGACCTATCATCAGATCATACACCGGTGATTTTATCACTTAATGAATCGAAGATAATGGAAAAAAGTAATCATAAGCTAGTAAACAATAAAACAAACTGGAGTGAATTCAGAGAAAAGCTTGAAAGCTATATAAATCTCAGATCCCCTATGGAAACAAAAGAGCAAATCGACCTTGAAGTAGAACAATTTATTGCCGATGTTCAACAAGCTGCAGAAGAAAGTACACCAACTTACTCGAGTAGGAAGCAAACTGAAACAAAATACCCTGCCGAGATAAGAGAGTTGATATTGGAGAAGAGAAGAGCTCGAAGAAAATGGCAAAATACTAGATTTCCAGACGACAAAACAGCGTTTAACCGGCCAAGCAACGAACTGAAAAAACAAATCTACGAATTCAAAAATGATTCATTAAGTAGATTCCTGAAAAATTTAACGACTGATGCTTCAACCGATTATTCGCTCTGGAAAGCAGCTAAGCGCCTGAAAAGACCGCAGTTACAAAACCCGCCAGTAAAATCTTTAAACGGGAATTGGATCGGAGATCCGAAAGAAAAAGCTAACCTGTTTGCAGAACATCTTGCGAATGTTTTTAAGCCATTCCCAGCAAATACATCTGAAAACAGCTTACAGTTTATTGATAAAGTCGATGAAGTTGACATACCAATTGTCACACTCAAAGAAATAAAAAGTATGTGTCGAAATCAACTATCGAACAAAAAATCACCTGGGTACGATCTAATAACTGCTCAGGTTATGAAAGAAATGCCATCAAAAGCCTTCATAAAACTCCAATTCATAATAAATGCATGCCTAAAGACCCAATATGTCCTACTTCATTGGAAAATTGCTGAAGTAATTGTTATACCAAAGCAAGGTAAGCCACCAACAGAAGTGACGTCTTACAGACCAATATCGCTTATACCAATAATGGCAAAAGTCTTTGAAAAATTGCTACTGAAAAGACTGAGCAAAGTCATAGAAGAAAGAAATCTAATCCCAAATCATCAGTTTGGATTTAGAAATAAACATTGCACGATAGACCAAGTTCATAGAATAACGGATGCAGTTGAAAAAGCATTAGAAGAAAAACAAGTATGTTCGGCTATATTTTTAGATGTTGCTCAAGCATTCGACAAGGTATGGTATGAAGGGCTAGCGTACAAACTGCAAAGGGACCTACCCAGGCAGTACTACGAAATACTAAAATCTTATATCTCAAACCGGCTATTCAGAGTACGGTATGATCAAGAATATTCAAAGCTATGTAATATACAAGCCGGTGTTCCACAAGGAAGCGTCCTAGGACCTACCCTGTATTTGCTATATACTAGGGATATTCCAGTGGATAACAACACCATTATGGCTACTTTTGCAGATGATACCGCAATTTTGGCATCCAGTAAGTGCGTCGTCAAGGCTGCTGAAAAATTGCAAAATGCCGTCGACACCGTTAGTGATTGGACCAAAAAATGGCGTATCAAGCTCAATGAAGCTAAATCTGCACATATAAACTTTACAAATAAAAAGTTAAGCTACGTTCAAATATTCATCAACAATCAAGCTGTACCTTACGCCAATACGGCCAAATACCTTGGGATGAATTTGGATGCAAAGCTAAAATGGAAAGAGCATATCAAAAAGAAAAGGGAAGAGCTCAACTTGAAATATAGAAAAATGTACTGGTTACTCGGTAGAAATTCGGACTTATCTGTCGAAAATAAAATAATGCTTTATAAACAAGTACTTAGACCTGTTTGGACCTATGGAATCCAATTATGGGGCTGTACAAAGAAAACAAATACTGAAATCATCCAAAAGTTCCAAAACAAAGTCCTTCGTGGAATAGTAAATGCACCATGGTATATAAGAAATAGCGATTTACATCGTGACCTACAAATAGAAACGGTTACAGAAGTTGTAAGAAAACATGCTGTATCACACAATCAGCGACTGCATAGTCATATCAACTCTGAAATGGAGTCCGTATTAAATACGAGAGGCAATGTTCGGAGATTAAGAATAAGAAGAACCAAGCCACACGAGCTAATGGCCTAAAAGTCATGGGAAGCATTAAAAGTTTAAGCTTCCCTTAAAGCGATAATATTATTGAGAAAGAAAAATCTGTTGTCGATCGTTATAGATTGGTTCTGATTACGAGGAGTTTTTAGTAGGTTAGAATCCCACACTACTTGGTATCGAATACTACTAAGTGTCTTTTGAAGATTTACTCCTGGAAAAAAAAAAAAAAAAAAAAAAAAAAAAAAAAAAAAAAAAAAAAAAACACATGATCCACGGGCCGTGCGTCAACACGACGTCACTATGCATGGAAATAAGAAAATGTAAGAAAAATTTCCAAAAGCCGTATACGAATGACACTATCACGGATATTGACGGTTGATTATGTGTAAAACTGGGATTCCAAACTTACTGCGGGATGTCGATGTTGGACGGATGCAATTTTCGCTATGTAGCGACTTTTCTCCTTGTTCTTCTGTTGGTCTTTTGTTTTTTAATGAAAAATTCTCTTAATTATTTCAATTGAAGAGTTTTATTATCTTATTAGTATAATTTTAGTTCAAGGCGGATATTAGTTCAAGGTGGATATTAGTTTCTTAAGTTTTAATTTCGACAATACAAAAAAATGCTGGCGAACTTGTGCCGGTGGTTGAAAGTAGAAGAATGAATTCGAAAAATGACATCATCCTCGTGCTGTATCGATGAAACCGGCTGTCAAAAAAACTCAACGAAAAGTTTATGGCAGTGATGCCAATAAACCTCGGTTGATCTTTTGGCGGCGGCTCGGTTCATCGATACAGCCTTTTTGAATGCAGATTTTTCTTAGTGCAGAGATGCACAATTGCATTAACATTACTGCCCCCCTTGGCGTGATACGCCAAGTAAAGAGATATGAGTGCGTTAAGCGCCAAATATATAATTTGTAGCGAAAAGTATTATGATTGAGAGCGGGAAGCGCCAAAAAATTACTATTGATTATGAACAAATGAATATTATGAAGAGCGGGAAGCGCCAAAAAATTACTATTAATTATGAACAACTGAATATTATTATGAAGAGCGGGAAGTGCCAAAAAACCACCTTACCACAAAAAGAATTTTGAATGAACTAATTGAAAAAAAAGCGAGTGTAGATTTCATTTTCATACAATATTGAAAGGCACATAAAAATAAACTAAAATGTTGCATAATGATTTTTAAAAGAACTAAATATTTTTCTTGGTTATTTCATGGGTAGAAGACACAGCTTGACAACTGGACGGCTAATTTCACCGTTTTGCGTTCGGAGCGTCGCCACTCTAACTCTTCCGTCAGCGCCGGGGTGTACATTTACAACACGCCCAAGTCGCCATTCACTGGATGGAAGATTTTCGTTTTTTATAATTACTAAGTCATTTAACTTGATATCTTCTTGAGGCGATTGCCACTTATGTCTTTGATGTAATTCTTTTAGATACTCGTCTTTCCATCTACGACAGAATTGTTGGTGGAGGTATTTAACTTTTTCCCATCGATTGATGAGAGACAAATTGGCGTCAGCCAAATTTGGTTCGGGAAATGCTAAAAGTGGACTACCGCGAATAAAATGACCCGGCGTTATAGCCAATAGATCAGAAGGATCATTTGACATGGATGAGATTGATCGTGAGTTTAAGCATGCTTCGATGCGAACTAAGACCGTTGAGAATTCTTCAAAAGTGAGTCGAATACTGGTCCTTATGGTATTTTTCAGTTTGGAAATCCAAAAACCTTTGCCGCAAGAGTCGCAGCATTAAAGAACTGCCGCCATGTAGAGAAAATTCATGAATGAATTAAGTGAGGAGATACGAAAAAACTTGAGCTATGAGGTAAAAAGAGGAGATGTCATTTATTATAGGAAAGATCTGACTGAGATAGTCGACCGTTGACCCTAAGGAGATGGTCTGAATCAGGGAATAAATTAAATGAAATAATCGAGCACTTTTGGAGAATGGGTTTACCTTCCATTAAAGGAGAATGTTCCGTTGGATAGTGATTTTTTGAGCTTGTAGTATTGTGATTTTAAATCTGCTTTTGACGCTAACGATTTTTTCAGTTCTAGAAAAACTGTTGTAGGGCAATAAACAGAGAGTGACCAAAAATTGTCTTTGAAGGTTTTGGCTTAAATGGTAGTCGGACAACAAATCTACCATAAGCCCGTCTGAAGGTGGTTTTTTTTTTTTTTTTTTTTTTTTTTTTTTTTTTTTTTTTTTTTTTTTTTTTTTTTTTTTTTTTTTAGAGTTCTTCACAGAAACAGTCTTCTGACGAACGAACAACTGTAGAGGGTAATTCTTCAATCTTCCAAGATTTGCGCATTTGAATGTCTAAATTGCAAGAAGTGCTATCGGAAATGATGGTAGTGTTGAAAGATTGAAACGAATCTGGAACTGGGCCTGACAGTATCCAACCAAACATAGTGTTTTGAGCGAGAAGTGAGTCGGAAATGTGTTTAATTCCATTGCGAATTATTGATGGATAAAGATCAGCACCGATCAGAAGATCCACCTGAGAGGATTTACTAAAAGTGGGATCGGCCAATGGGAGGCCTTCGAAAATGGTAGGATTAACTACCGAGAAGGTTGTACTGGGAAGATTGTTAGTGAGAGTTTTGAGCACAATAGCTTGAGCTGAGCTAGTGACTTGAGGCGGATTAGCAGAAGTAATTTCAAAAGAGCAAAGTTTTTTTGAAGTTATAGAGAGATTTCCACTAATTCAATACCAGAAATAATAGTATTTTTGTCGACACATGGTAAATTCAGACTTTTTCGCACAGCTGCCGAAATGAAGGATATTTCGGAACCGGCATCAATGAGTGCTCTTACAATATACACTGTTTCTTTCCCTACAATACTGACTAAGGCAGTAGCCAAAAAATAATTCTTTTGCTAGAGGTCACCACGAAATTCTGGAATGTTGCGTGAGGAGAGAAAGGTTGCGAGGATGCAGAAATTTGACGATTTTGTATAGCCTGTGGTTGAGAAGTGGACTGTATATTTGTATTTGAATTTTGGTTAATAGCTGAAGTGGGATTGGTTGCAAGATGTAATAGTGTGTGGTGTCTTTTCTTGAACACACTGCACGAATGTTTACTAGAACACGAAGCCTTTTGATGACTGGTGCCCAAGCAATTATTACACATTTTCTTTTCTCTTACAATTTCGATTCGAGATGAGACTGGTAGTGCTGAGAATTTTGGACACTCATCATCATGGTCATTAAACACTTGCATAACTTATTAATTATAAACTTTATGAAGTTCAAAGGATGTGTAATGAAACTTGTGAGAAACCATTGATAGTGTTTTGAAAATGTTAATTCTAATGCTTTTAGAAACCATTGAAAAAGGTTAGTACCTTGAAGTATGTGATACATATACATTTATGTATAATATGTAAATAATATTTAATAAGAAAAAAAAAACAGCTAAGTAGTGTAAAAAAAATGTTCAGTTTTATTTTGAAGTCACAACGCCGAGCAAATTTTACATCTAGTTCCTCCCGCCTTCGCAAGAAATGCGAAATGCACTCACCTTGTTAGGCTTATGAGACGTGTTTTCCTTAGTGACTTGATAATTGGAAGCAAAAGGTTTTGAAGAAGTGGTGTCTGAAATGGATTCTAGCGTTTGGAAAAGGATTAAGGATTAAGTCGTCCAATTGTGACATTTTCAACAAAAAAAATTGAAAAAAAAAAGGAAAGAAAGAGAAGTCGTGTTAGACTTGGAATGATTTGAAATCAATTACAACAAGCTACTAACTTTATTTTCAATAGTTTTGAGTCGGCAGACCGAGAATTTAATTCAAGTTTTTTAAAAAAAAGAAGTAAGAGAAGTTGTGTTAGACTTGGAATGATTTGAAATCAATTACAACAAGTTACTAACTTGAGTCCCAATAGTGAGTAGGCAGGCCGAGAATTTAATTCAGGTTAAAAAAAAGAAATGAGAGAAGGGGTGTTAGACTTGGAATGATTTGAAATCAATTACAACAAGCTACTAACTTGAGTTCCAATAGTGAGTCGGCAGGCCGAGAATTTTATTCAGGTTTAAAAAAAAGAAAGAAGCTAAACTATTGAGTGAGAGGAGTGTTGCTGAACTTGGAATGATCTGAAATCAATTACAACAAGTTGCAAACATTGGCAAAGTTGAACAGGCTCCATTTCCCAAAAAAAAAAAATTGGAGTCAAAAAGGACACCGTGAGGAGAAATAGCTTCAGAGTGGGCAGGCCGAGAATCTTATACGAATTCAAAAAATTAATTATTGAGTGAGAGGAAAGTTGCCAAGCTTGGAATGGCTCAAGATCAATTTGAACAAGCTACAAAAATTGGCAAGGTAGAACAGGCACCATTTCCTAAAAGAAAACTTGGAGTCAAGAGACAACGTGAGAACAAATAGTTTTAAAGGCAGCAGGCCGAGATCCATGGATTATTTTGAAATAAAATATTGATTGAGAGGAGTACAACTATGTGTACGATCAGGAAATCCTTGGAGAATTTTTGAGTGAAAACCCATATCAAAAAACTGAGTGAAAAAATTGTCTATAAGAAGACTTACTCTATCATGAGGAATGATTGCACAAGAATCTTAAAAGAGGCTCCAAGATCGCGAAGAAACTATCGGTAGTAATGAGTTTTCGAAAAATTTTGAAAAAAAGAAGTATTAATATTTTGAAAAGTTCAAGATAAGGCACAAGTTCCAAGAGGAAAAACTTTTCAAAATGAGTTTAAATTCAATTGAATTATAGAGAGAAAATTGTCTATAAGCAGACTTATCCTATAATGAGGAATGATTTCAAAAGAATCTTAAAGAGGCTCCAAAATGAGCTTAAAATCAATTGAATTGTAGAGCGGTATCAAAAAACTGAATGAGAGGAATGTCTATAAGAAGACTTATCCTATAATGAGGAATGATTGCACAAGAATCTTAAAGAGGCTCCAAAATGAGCTTAAATTCAATTGAATTGTAGAGCAGTATCAATAAACTGAGTGAGAGGAAAGTCTATAAGAAGACTTATTCTATAATGAGGAATGATTGCACAAGAATCTTAAAGAGGCTCCAAAATGAGCTTAAATTCAATTGAATTGTAGAGCAGTATCAAAAAACTGAGTGAGAGGAAAGTCTATAAGAAGACTTATCCTATAATGAGGAATGATTGCACAAGAATCTTAAAGAGGCTCCAAAATGAGCTTAAATTCAATTGAATTGTAGAGCAGTATCAAAAAACTGAGTGAGAGGAAAGTCTATAAGAAGAGTTGAAATCTCATCTCTTCGGACATAGACGTATACTTTATCTCTCTAATCTATTATCTTATTCTCAATTTTCTATTATGAATTCTAAGTGCGGAATATGTAATAAATCAACAAGTAATATTAATTCTCTATCTTGTTGCATTTGTGGGATAATTATTCATAACGATTGCACGAAGTTTACAAAGAGTGATCTTAAACTCATAAATTCGAATAAAAGTGTTTTCTTTAAATGCGAGAAATGCAAAACAAACAGCCCGTTGCCTGCTTACATAAAAAAAATCAATGATCTCTTTGTCTACTTACAAGAAACTATCAGTGACTTGAATAAGTTCGGTTATTGCTTTGATGCTAACGCAAACACAAAATTGCCTATTACCAATGCTAAACCAAGTGCGTTAAACACCAGCAGAAACATTCGCGACACTACTCGTGTGCAAAGAATGCCAAAGGTCGGTGAACCCTCTGTGCACTCAAAGTTATCGTCACCTATGAATGCCCGTTTAATGGATCGTCATCATTATTCTCCTGGTATAAGCTCTCAATTAAACGCTACCGGTGGATTAAATAAAAAAAATAAGATCGACAAGAGCCAAACTAGTCTACTTGTTGCGGAAAAAACTGCAGTCGTTGGTAATGATTCGACTATTTTACCTAATGGGCAAATTGCTGTTGAAAGAAATTGTGATGTTGTTGTTGCTGACGATGACTGTGAAGGTGTTGTTGCTGTTGAAGGTGGATTTGGCGTAGCTCCTGCTGTAATTAATAGTAGTGGCACATTTGTAGGTGCTCAGGTTGGTCTTGATGACATTGAATCCGACATTATCACAAAGGTACGACACAATAAAATGGGTACCATTAACGACAATCAAAACAAAAACAATTCTTATTCGGAGGTTGCGAGAAAAAAAGAAATTAATATTCAAAGCAATAATAATGTAATCACAGGAAGTGGTAAAAGTGATTTAAATGCTGTAACTCCTACAGTTTGGCTGCATGTCTCAAAATTTAAAGTGGATACTGTACCTGAGCAAATTATAAACCATATCTCAACTCAGACTGATATTCCTTCTAATTTGTTTAAATGCTACAAGCTGACAAAAAAAGGAATTGCCCAATCGGATATTACTCATGTAAATTTTAAACTGAGTGTTCCTGCAAAAAGTTATAATCAACTGATGAGTGACGCTTCCATCTGGCCAATGTACGTTAAGGTAAAAAAATTCGTTAATCATTCAAAAAACGACTTTGTGCTACAAACCGAGAACTCAACATAACACCAATCAATGGTAATGCTGCGGCATTGATCCTCAATGAAGTTAACACCGCTGATACCTCATCTATATCTACCGCAACATCAAGTAACTTATTATTATACTATCAGAACGTAGGAGGCATAAGAACTAAGCTAGATTATTTATATCTTGTTTTTTCATCCTGTTTTTATGACATTATTATACTAACGGAAACATGGTTAACTGAAAACCAATTAACAACAGAATTATTCAACTCAAAATATACAGTTTTTAGAAAAGACATCCAAAATTTTAACAGGTATGGATAGAGGCGGAGGTGTACTGATTGCTATTCGATCATCCCTCCCTTGTAGGGAAATTGAACTTAAATCTAATACTATAAATTTGTCATCTAATTTTGATATTGATCAATTAATTATTTGTTTAACTTTGAATGATAATACTGAATTGTTCATCATAAATAATTATATCCCACCAAATAGTTCTCTTGAATATTATAATATATATTTTGATAACTGTAATAGTATTTTAGAAAATCTAAACAGCTCTCAACATATAATTTGTATTGGCGATTTTAATCAAGGATATATAAAGTGGGTAATGGACAAAGATGATAAATATTTAATTCCATTTGAGGTATCAACTGATGTTGAAATAAATTTGATTGATTTCTTTAGTCAGTTTGACCTGATACAAATTAATCCTATTTGCAATCAATTAAATCGATTTCTCGATCTGATCTTTGTCGATAAGGAATTCAATTTTTATGTTGAAATGTCTCCAACCCCTATTGTCCCAAACAGAATTCATCACACTGCACTTGAAGGAACTATTAATTTTTATAGCTATATGCATTGTGATCATAATAAAAATAATTTCTTTGTACCAAACTTTAGGAAAGCGAACTTTGATGCAATGAACGACTATCTTTCTTCTTTTCCGTGGGATACATGTATCTCAAAAGCTAATTTAAAAATCGCTAACGAATCTTTCACATCTATTATCAATGAAGCTGTGCGTCGGTTTGTTCCACTTAAGAAGTCCCTATCTAGTTCTAACCCAGCCTGGTTTAATAAAAGGTTGATCAATTTAAAAAATAGAAAAAACAAAGCGTTCAAATTATTCAATAAGAACCGTGAAAATGAAGAACTTCGGTCGGTGTACTTGAGAAGTCCAAAAGAATTTGATATGCTCAACAAATTTTTGTATCGGTCCTATATGTTTACTATAGAGTCTAATATTAAAAATAATTGTAAAAGCTTTTGGAATTTCATAAATTCTAAACGTAAATCTAACGGTTATCCAAGCTGTATGAAGTACCAGAATACATCAACAAGTGACTTAACTACAATCTGCAATCTTTTTGCTGTATATTTTAATTCTGTTTATTCCTCTGAATCTCCTTCAAGTCTTGAATTACCACAAGTCCAGGCGTCTGTTAATATAGGTTCAATGATATTGCAGGCTTCAGAAGTTATGAAAGCGCTGCTTGATTTAGACATAACTAAATCTGATGGTCCCGACGGGATTCCACCCATCTTATTGTTAAAATGTGCATCTTCCCTAGCCAGATCGTTGACAACTAACTTTAATTTGTCGCTTTCTCAAGGTCAGTTTCTTGATTGTTGGAAATTATCTTACATAACTCCTGTATTTAAGTCGGGATCTAAGCAGGATGTTACTAATTATAGACCTATCTGTAAGATTTCAGCATTGCCAAAGTTATTTGAGAAGATAGTCTTCGATAAAGTATCTTTTCAAATTAAAGACTTTATTTCTATCTACCAGCATGGTTTTATATCTGGTAGATCTACGGTAACAAATCTTTCGTTAATGAATAATTATATAATCAATAACTTTGAATCAAGTTTTCAAACGGATATTATATTTACCGACTTTGCTAAGGCCTTTGATCGCGTAAATCATAAGGTTCTTATGAACAAGCTTTCTCAGTTTGGTTTTCATTCAAACCTCCTCGACTGGCTGAATTCCTATCTAACTAATAGGGTTCAAATAGTTAAAATTGATGACATTTTATCAAAACAAATCTTAGTGCCTTCTGGTGTCCCTCAGGGAAGCCACCTAGGCCCGCTATTGTTCCTCTTATTTTGTAACGAAGCGTTACAACTTTTCACCGAAACCAACCAACCAACTTTCCCGCACCATATTTTTACAACTCCGAATCAAGTGGCCGCACATACCCCCAGACTCCCCTACAAATTTTCAAACGAAACACGTCAGCCAATCAGCGCTCACCAAAGTACCAAAGGCAAAGTACTTGGTTGTTTGCACACACAAGCTGACTACGTACCACAGCAGCAGTCAAGGTTGAATTTCGTTTAGGCAAATGTGCGCTGAGACTATGCAATGACTGCATGGCATATCATGGGTTGTATAAATTTAATTATTTCTTGTGGTTCTCATAATGTCAATGGCATAGCAGAAGGACCGCCCCTTTTCATATCTTATGTATTTTCAGAAACTAGTGACGATCATTTTATAGAGCTCACATTTTCTTGTGACCAAAGATGCTATAAGGGGAAGTGATTGCAACACCAAAAATCAAGTTCCAACACAGTGGTGTTCATGTTCTGACACAGTGGTGTTCCAGCTCCAGTGCAGTAGTGTTCCCGAAGTAGTAAAGTGAAGTTATCTCAGTCAATTTGTAAACAAGTGGTAAAGTGCGAAGCAGACAAGTGGCAAGCAAGGTAGCGGCAGGTAATTGTGAATTTAATAGGAAAATTGTGTAGGTAGAAACCGGGCGAATAATTGTTTTGGGACGTCTCGTATGGGCCAAGCAATTGTTCGGACAGTCTGCCGAAGCAATTTGGTATAGGGATTTAGAGCCTAGGTAGCAGCCGGGCAAATAATTGTTTTGGGACGTTCCGTATGGGCCAAGCAATTGTTTGGACAGCCTGCCGAAAGTAGAGTGCCTAATGTTATACCGGACGTGTTCGCATGGGCAGTTGGCATTAAGCATTTATACTGGCATTGACCGATTAGGATAGTTTTAGTAGGGTGTACCACGCCGATATTGAGCCGCTGCCTACCACCTGCCTGATACCAATTTAGAAGCCGTACCAGGGCCGTACCAGAAGACCGCCACCAGTTAACCGAGGCCAGAGTTCCAGGAGCTATTGAAGCTCACCCATTTCGTTCGAATAGAGAAGAGGGGAAACTTATATACCCCAACATCGTACCGTGCAAAGAAATATATTGTTCTGTTTTAAAATCTTAGCTGAATAAAATTATAACGTTAACATTAACATTTTTCCGAGTCGGCTGTTCATTGAGAAGTTGGAAACTAAGCAACCCAAGTCTTGATATCGCTTCCTTGGGGAACACCTTGGACCCGCTGAGTTCTACCCCAGCTGGAAACAAAAGAAGCATCACAAATTGGCGCCCGAGCAGGGACAAGCTGAAAGTTCAACCACCGACCGTCCGATTACCAGGAACTAAAGCTTCGTCCACCGACCGTAACCGCCCGAACACCGCCCGACATGGCCAATATGGAAAATGAACCTGTACTATCCGACCAGGCCTCCGAACAGTCCGAGGAGTTCAACCCATACCAGAACCTGAGGTTTATCTACTTCCTAAAGAAACCGGAGCTCATCGAAACTCTCAGCCTGCGAGGACTGAATACTACCGGCACCGTACGTGACCTGCGGCAAAGATTAAGCCAGCATTTAAAAGAATCACGAACACACAAATCGACTCAAAGCTTGTGCGAAGAATGGGAAAAAAAGGTCGAAGCTAGGAACGACGCCGAAGAGGAAGAACCCTCCAACCCAATTGACACTCGCAAAGCCAAGCAGTCCGTATACCAGACCAGTTTACAAGTGCCACTACTGCAACGAGTCCCCATGACGTCTCCACCGTCTACGTCTCAGCAAGTATTCCGCCAGCCACAGATCGAAAGCCTAACCACCGCTCCTCTTACTAGCCAACACACCGATAATGGAATAGGGTTGAGACATCCGTCAGGCCCCCAGTTCCCGCACCGTTTTCCGTTAAGCTACGAGGCAGAGTTAATGAACGTCGTGCGGAAGTGGGGTCTCCGCTTCGATTCCTCGGGCCAACCGTTGGAGTTTTTGGAAAGGATCGAAGAGCTTGCTCGATGTTACGAGATACCGCTCGATCACATGGTACGCACTCTTCCCGAGATATTTAGAGGATCCGCACTCGAATGGCTACGGATCAATCGAGACGACTTTCACAACTGGCAGACATTCCGTCAAGTATTTACTGGGTACTTTTTACCAGCACGGTATTTCGTCAAATTGGAGGACGAAATTTTACGAAAACGTCAAGGCCCGCGGGAGAAAGCGAAGGACTACATCCGGTCATTTTTGTACCTAGTCCGCCAGCATCCGAGAATGACCGCAGCGGACAACCTGGACCGAATTTACGATAGCCTTAGACCCGAGTACCGGTTATATGTTAAACGAATGGATTTCCATACGCTAGAAGAGCTTATGGAATTAACCGATGAGTACGAATTCATTCGAAAGGAAGACCGACCAAATATTCAAACCACTACCCCCCAGCACTATAACCCTTTCGCCGGTTCCCGCAACAACCGACCACCTATAGCCGATAATGCTCTAACCCCCCGCTTCCCGACATCGAATGTACCATACGATCGTAGCACGCATTGTTGGCAATGTAAACAGCGCGGTCACAATAAAGCAAACTGCCGACGGCCATTTAGGCTATTCTGTTCCTATTGTGGAGAGGACGGCCGCCGGACGGAAGACTGCCAGTGCCACCGGAGTTCAATAGCCGTTGCGCTCCAGGCAACCCATACCGACCCCCGGTTGTTCGTCGACATTAGCACCAATCGCAAAACGTTTCGCGCTCTGATAGACACAGGAGCAACCCGATCATTCATAGGAAAAGAGTTACGCAAGGTGTGCTGTAGCCTAGGCATGCCCGTTCGGAAGCGCCCTCATTCCATAGAACTAGCCGATGGTAGTTCAACCCTGACGACGGAGCATTACACTATCATCCTGAACTTAGCTAACCAGGCCATGACTAGTGAGGTGACTTACCTACCCACTTTACGAGAAGATGCTATATTGGGAATGGATTTGTTGGAAAGCGCAGGATGCAAGATAGTTTTGGGAGGAGTAGAAATAGCTTCCAGTAAAGCCCACCCGACCGAGCAACTCGATACTCTATGCTTTGCCTCTGAGACAAAGGCACGCCACCATAAAAAACGTTTGCAACCATTTTTAAACCATGAGCGCCTACGCGGCCAACCACAATTTCCAGAAGGTGAAAGAAGGTACCTGTACCAACATTTCCATTGTGATGCTCACGCCAACGTTCCAAGTGTTCAACGCAATTTAAAATTGGGTAATGCAAATAATATTTTTCCTCCCCGCAAGTTGGCAAAAAGAAATTATGCCAGACATTCCGGACAGTATACCACCAGATTTCCGACCGATCAGTCGCAATTTCGGGAAAATAAAAAAACAAAAAATAAAAGAAATAATAATAATAGTACACCGACCAGTATGGCCCCCATAAAGCCAGTTAAATTACCGGACCAAGATCCATGTTTGAGGATGCCCACTCGTCCGATGAACATGCGACCGCCACCGAATTCCAAGCGAGTAATGCTGCAGTTGGAGAGACCGAGACAAGCGGCAACCAACCGAAGGGTCTCGCTCAAGTTAGCGGAAGCGGTTTTGATCCGAGCACCACCCCCACCTGAAGTAGCGATGACATCGGCTAGAGCGGCGCGCAACCGAGCGACCGAACTGTGGTTAAATCGCACCGCCACTATGGAGTCTCCTCAGTCACCACCTGGTACCGATCTGCCTTGGCATTTAACCGAAATCCTGATGGTTCCTTCCGTGATCGCCCAACGAGCAGTAGTCGAGACCATGCGCCCACGAATGAGTTACGACCGCCGTAGCGTAGACCCTCGCTTTTCGGACCGCAATAGCCGACCTGGACCCGTTCCAGAAGGGGAACTCCGTCAGGCACCCCTGGTAGCAATGGAGTTACCAGCGGCCACCATTGCACCTTCACCGACATCAGCCGCATCTACCGCCAGTACCGAGAGAGCCATGCTAAGAGGACCAGGCTCAGGTTCCGCCGCGCGCCGTCGAGAACGCCGCAAGAGGAAGGCGGCAGAACGAAGAGCCGCCGCACCAATTTAAATCCGATCGCCTCTACAATTTTGAGTTGTTTTTTTTTGATTACGTTTGTTTGTTGTTTTTTTTTACTTTGATATAATTTATAAGAATGAATTTTTGCGTTATATAAAAAAAAAATTACTATGAATTATTTAACGAACTCAATTATTCCCCAGGCTTCCTCCCCGATCCACCGGTTCAGACGAGAGGGTTCTCGTCTCATAAAGAAAGGGGGGTTTGTAACGAAGCGTTACAACTTTTCACCGAAACCAACCAACCAACTTTCCCGCACCATATTTTTACAACTCCGAATCAAGTGGCCGCACATACCCCCAGACTCCCCTACAAATTTTCAAACGAAACACGTCAGCCAATCAGCGCTCACCAAAGTACCAAAGGCAAAGTACTTGGTTGTTTGCACACACAAGCTGACTACGTACCACAGCAGCAGTCAAGGTTGAATTTCGTTTAGGCAAATGTGCGCTGAGACTATGCAATGACTGCATGGCATATCATGGGTTGTATAAATTTAATTATTTCTTGTGGTTCTCATAATGTCAATGGCATAGCAGAAGGACCGCCCCTTTTCATATCTTATGTATTTTCAGAAACTAGTGACGATCATTTTATAGAGCTCACATTTTCTTGTGACCAAAGATGCTATAAGGGGAAGTGATTGCAACACCAAAAATCAAGTTCCAACACAGTGGTGTTCATGTTCTGACACAGTGGTGTTCCAGCTCCAGTGCAGTAGTGTTCCCGAAGTAGTAAAGTGAAGTTATCTCAGTCAATTTGTAAACAAGTGGTAAAGTGCGAAGCAGACAAGTGGCAAGCAAGGTAGCGGCAGGTAATTGTGAATTTAATAGGAAAATTGTGTAGGTAGAAACCGGGCGAATAATTGTTTTGGGACGTCTCGTATGGGCCAAGCAATTGTTCGGACAGTCTGCCGAAGCAATTTGGTATAGGGATTTAGAGCCTAGGTAGCAGCCGGGCAAATAATTGTTTTGGGACGTTCCGTATGGGCCAAGCAATTGTTTGGACAGCCTGCCGAAAGTAGAGTGCCTAATGTTATACCGGACGTGTTCGCATGGGCAGTTGGCATTAAGCATTTATACTGGCATTGACCGATTAGGATAGTTTTAGTAGGGTGTACCACGCCGATATTGAGCCGCTGCCTACCACCTGCCTGATACCAATTTAGAAGCCGTACCAGGGCCGTACCAGAAGACCGCCACCAGTTAACCGAGGCCAGAGTTCCAGGAGCTATTGAAGCTCACCCATTTCGTTCGAATAGAGAAGAGGGGAAACTTATATACCCCAACATCGTACCGTGCAAAGAAATATATTGTTCTGTTTTAAAATCTTAGCTGAATAAAATTATAACGTTAACATTAACATTTTTCCGAGTCGGCTGTTCATTGAGAAGTTGGAAACTAAGCAACCCAAGTCTTGATATCGCTTCCTTGGGGAACACCTTGGACCCGCTGAGTTCTACCCCAGCTGGAAACAAAAGAAGCATCACAATTTATTAATGACATTCCCGATATATTCAAGAATTCATTATGTCTTCTTTTTTGCGGATGACCTAAAACTTTATCGGATCATACAATCATTGGAGGATTGCGCTCAATTGAACGAAGATCTAAATAGATTGGCTGATTGGTGCGACATCAATTTTCTACACTTAAATGTATCAAAGTGTCAAGTTATGTCCTGTTTCCGTCATTCTTTACCGATACATTTCAATTATACAATAAAAAATTTAGAATTGGAACGAGTGTTCCAGAAAAAAGATCTAGGAGTTGTTTTAGATAGAAAGCTTTCCTTCTTGCCACACATTGATTATGTGGTCAATAAATCAAACCAGATGCTTGGATTTATTAAGAGGAACACTAAAGACTTTAATGACCCATACACACTTAAGTCGCTTTTTAATTCTTTAGTTAGATCAATGCTTGAGTACTGCAGTACAATTTGGAACCCCCAGTATAAAAACTCGTGTGGAAGAATTGAAAAAATACAAAGGAATTTTACAAGGTACGCATTTTTTAAATTGAATTGGAGAATTGTAACTCCATCTTATAAAACCAGGTGCCAGTTATTTGGAATGCTTAATTTGGAGCAGCGGCGTACATCCTCCGATATAATGTTTGTCAGAGATATAATTTCTTACCATATTAAATGTCCTCCATTGCTATCATTAATTAATATACGTGTACCCAGAATCAATTCTCGAGATTCCACTTTGTTTCATGAGTGTTTTCATAGAACGAACTATGGTCGTAATGAAACGATCTCTCGTTGCATCAGGGAAGCCAACTTGGTTTGCAATAGATTGGATTTTTTCGAAAACTGTAAAAGAGATTCTTTTAAATTGTATGTATTTAATTTATTGTATTTTCCACCATTGTGATAAGAAAATCCTTTCAATAGTTTCATAAAATTTGTTTAATTTAAGGAAGATTGCCTTCTATTTTAATTTTTTCCTTTTTTCTTTTATTTTATGAACAACAAATGTATTAGTCTGTAAGAGAAATTCTACTCTGTTTGATGAAGTGAATAAATAAATAAATAAATAAAGACTTATTCTATAATGAGGAATGATTGCACAAGAATCTTAAAGAGGCTCCAAAATGAGCTTAAATTCAATTGAATTGTAGAGCAGTATCTAAAAACTGAGTGAGAGGAAAGTCTATAAGAAGACTTATTCTATAATGAGGAATGATTGCACAAGAATCTTAAAGAGGCTCCAAAATGAGCTTAAATTCAATTGAATTGTAGAGCAGTATCAAAAAACTGAGTGAGAGGAAAGTCTATAAGAAGACTTATCCTATAATGAGGAATGATTGCACAAGAATCTTAAAGAGGCTCCAAAATGAGCTTAAATTCAATTGAATTGTAGAGCAGTATCAATAAACTGAGTGAGAGGAAAGTCTATAAGAAGACTTATTCTATAATGAGGAATGATTGCACAAGAATCTTAAAGAGGCTCCAAAATGAGCTTAAATTCAATTGAATTGTAGAGCAGTATCAAAAAACTGAGTGAGAGGAAAGTCTATAAGAAGACTTATCCTATAATGAGGAATGATTGCACAAGAATCTTAAAGAGGCTCCAAAATGAGCTTAAATTCAATTGAATTGTAGAGCAGTATCAGAAAACTGAGTGAGGGGAATGTCTATAAGAACACTTATCCTATAATGAGGATCGATTGCAAAAGAATCTTAAAGAGATAACAAGAACGCGAAGAAAAACTAGCAGTAGTGAATGAGCTTTCGAAAAATTAAATTAGAAAAAACATTACTAATATTTGAAAAGTTCGAGCAAGTTGCACAAGTTCAGTGAGAAAAAAACCTTTCGAATGAGTTTAAATTCAAATTGAATTGTAGAACCAAGTCTATACAAAATTCAAAAGAATTAAAAAATTATGTGTCCCAATGGAACCTGAGGACCAGCACCGTTGATAATTGAAGAAATGGAATTGTGACGTTACGGCAAAAAAAAACTTCCTGTACGTTATAACAACTATACCATAGCGTGATGGTAACTGTACTAAAAAATACAGCTTTCACACTGTATACGAAGTCACGCCACGAATAATAAAAAACTACCACCAAAAATCTCAAGAGGTGAAAGCACGAGCAGCACAAAAAAAAACTTTTTAAATTTGGTTTTCAGAAAAACCGATGAGAAGCGACTGATTTTTTCCTTTTTCAAGAATTTTTGTAAAAACAAGATTATCACGCCAAATGACTTAAATTTCAAAATGAATTTATATCGACCGATTGCGCGATGAAAAAAAGAGATGGAGAGTGACGCCAGCTTTTCGTCGTCAAGCCGCACAAGAGAAAAAAAAACCCGTATGAAATAACGGAAACTATGTACTACATAAGCCTTTCAATATGAAATAAACGAAATTCACACTCACCCTTTACATTAAGTTTAACGTTGTTCTGAATCTTCTCCTGGTCTTCTGCTGCTTGCTGATGATTTGACTTCTTCCTCCTGACACCAATCGAAGCAATGGTGTATCTTCCTTCAAGTTCTTAAAAGAACGTTTTTTGCCTTGAGCGGCGTTGAGCGTCGTTTGAAAACGTGTATTCGGCACGTATTGTAAAAAAACAAGTTCTTAAAAGAACGTTTTTTGCCTTGAGCGGCGTTGAGCGTCGTTTGAAAAAAACGTGTATATGTCCGCACCCGTAAAATTGGGTTTTTTTCTTTGGAGCACTATCCTGGCTCGTTTGGACCAAATGATTATGTGTAAAACTGGGATTACAAACTTACTGCGGGGTGTCGATGTTGGACGGATGCAATTTTCGCTATGTAGCGACTTTTCTCCTTGTTCTTCTGTTGGTCTTTTGTTTTTTAATGAAAAATTCTCTTAATTATTTCAATTGAAGAGTTTTATTATCTTATTAGTATAATTTTAGTTCAAGGCGTAGGTTGTAAGTAGGTGGATATTAGTTTCTTAAGTTTTAATTTCGACAATACAAAAAAATGCTGGTGAACTTGTGCCGGTGGTTGAAAGTAGAAGAATGAATTCGAAAAATGACATCATCCTCGTGCTGTATCGATGAAACCGGCTGTCAAAAAAACTCAACGAAAAGTTTATGGCAGTGATGCCAATAAACCTCGGTTGATCTTTTGGCGGCGGCTCGGTTCATCGATACAGCCTTTTTGAATGCAGATTTTTCTTAGTGCAGAGATGCACAATTGCATGAACAACGGTTATCTTATGTATCGCCACAGAAATACTGAGAATGGTGGCCACACATTCAAAATGCAACTGCTGAATTAAAAAAATCAAGTTGAACTTGAATCACTGGGTGGTACCATACTCAACATTTCTTTCAAAAACGTGAGAGGCTCATATCAATGTTGAGTTTTGCAGTTAATTTGCTTTGCAGTACTTTTGTAAATATGTAAAGGCAGGAATTTGTCCTTATGTGCAGTACAAAATGTAAATGATAATGACGAAATAGCACGATACCAAATGGGTAGGTACATTAGCAGCAACGAAGCTACTTAGCACATTGTCAGCTTTCCTATACACGAAAGAGACCCTTCTGTCCAGCATCTAGCAATACATCTTCAAAACAGTCAACGTGTATATTTCACTGAAGAAAATGTTATCCAAAGAGCGCTTCAGGCTCCAAAAACGACACTAAATGAATTTTTTACATTGTGTCAAAAATCTGATATTTTTGGCCAATTTGTAAAAACATATATGTATACTGATGTTCCACGTTATTTCACATGGAACAAATCCGGTAAAAAATGGGAACCACGAAAACAAGGAAAAACACCAAAACACGGTCACAATTGAAAGTTGTATCGGTAATTGCATAGTCAGGCATTGCGGCTACTTTGCTATAAGGTGGGCGAACGGCACATTCAAAATTCAAGCTGCCATTGGACATTTATAATAAACCAAATGGAATATGCAACAGAAAAAAGAATAGTGGAATAGCTGCAGTGTTGCGGAAGAGTTCAATTATAATTTGGGATGAGTGCACAATGGCTCACAAATATTCACTCGAAGCATTGCATAGAACTATACAAGATCTAAACGGCAATGATGAACTTTTCGGTGGTGCTCTCTTACTTTTGTCTGGTGAGTTTACCAGCTATACCTCGCTCTACTTTCGCGGATGAGATTAATGCATGTTTAAAACATGCAATTTCTGCACTTTTCTTCAGAAAAAAAATGAATTGATTCAAAGTATTTTTCCGGATATACAGAGTAATTACTTGAATCATAACTGGCTCAGTCATCGGGTTATTTTGGAAAGTAAAAATGTTGATGTTGATGAAATTAACATCCAGATACAACAGTTGCTACCAGGCGATCTAATGTCTTTTAAATCAATTGATACTGTTGCTAATGAAAATAATAGTTTAAATTTTCCAATTGAATTTTTAAATTCACTAGGTATACCTGGAATGCCACAGCATAATCTTCGATTGAAGATTGGTTTACCTGTTATTCTCCTGCGTAATTTGAATCCACCTCAATTATGCAAAGGTACACGTTTGGTCATTACAAAGATCACCGGATATATTCATGAAGCAACCTTTTTAACTAGAAAGTATAATGTAAAAGTGGTCCAGTTGCTACATATTCCAATGATACCGTCAGATTCTAAAATACTGTAACGCGAACCCAACATTTGATACCAATTTCCCAATCGAAAACGTTCAAATGAAAACACAAGTGGCAGCACTAGTGTAAGTGTAGAAATATACCAGAAGGAAAAATGTTTAACAGTGGAGAGTGGAGACAATGTGGAAACTACTGGAGAGTTCTAGATGAAATGTCATTCGATATAAATAGGCCTCCCGAGGCACCCAGAGTTTTTTTGATTATAGAGTGATAAAGTTAAGAGTAAATTGTAGTATAAGTTAAGTTAATTTTTATTTAGCTTGTAAAAAAAAACCAACTTTCAATTTTTACAACAACCAATTTTATTTCGACTTAAATCAATTAACACTCAGAACGATACTCGGCTTAAGATTACCTTAACACCTTTATTTATTAGAATTATTTGTTGACTCAAGTTGAACTGCAACTGCTCGTGGTTCCAAGAACTGCTTTGATGATCTATGGGAATCATAGATTGGTGCCATCGTATGCTGTCATGGTTCTTGGAATTGGTGCGATGACCTGTGGGAACTGCAGGTTGATTTTGCAGCGTATGTTGTTCTGGTTCTTGAGAAACGGTGTGATGACCTGTGGGACTACAGGTTGACTTTGGGGCTCATGTAATATGGCGTATGATGTGTTAACACCTCCCTTCTTAAGTTCGAGTGTCCTCACTCGACAGGAAAAACAATGGAATCTGATTTGGTGATGGTACGGATTCCATTTCAATTTGCTCTGGACTAATTGTTGTTGAAGATTTCGGGGCTTCGGTTTTTATGAGGATTTCTTTTCTCGAAGAGATCGTTAATTTGATCATGATTGCTCCTATGGTAAGTATTAGGAGAGATGAAAGTCCATAATTAGCTACTCTGTGCATCTTGGCTTCGGCTTCAACTTCGGTTATATGTTCCGTATTGTTGATGTGGAGTTCCCTTAGCATCTCCATCGTAAGTAGTTCTTTATATTTAGTTGATGCGCTTGAGTGCAGAATCGCCGGTAGGGGTTTTGCTGCTGGCACTTCTCTGGAGTAGTATTCCTGACCTTCTATGAAGATTGACGTATTGTGATATTGAAGGATGAATGAGCCGGTGAGATTTATCTTATTGTTTTCGACCAGAATGGATCCGTTGAATTGGTTTAGAAGTATAGTTCCGGGGCTGAGTTCTTCTATCGATTTGATATGTTGGTTGTTCGCTTCGTCACAAGTTGAAGGCTTACTTCTTATTAAATTTCGAGTACAATTATCAGTATTTAGATTTACAATTTCATTTTTCTTACAGATAGTTAATTCATTGTATGTCTTACAATTATCTTTAATTCCATATATTTCGTTATTACAGTTTAGTACATTTTCGTATTTCAAATTTATAACTTTATTTTCGTATTTAATAGGTTTAATCAGAACCTTCTGACAAGTGTCTAATCCTGTTGTAGGAATTGTAATTATATAAAGCAAAGTTGACTTATTTGAGGCTATTCTTATATCTGAAAATTCTAATGCCTCTTCTAGGTTTAAAAATGGAATTTTATTATTCTCAAATTTTTCTTTAACAATTTCTATTTCTGTGTTTGACAATATAAATGAGTTTACAATTTTACTTTTTGCCCATAGTAAGGCGTATTCAATATTTATTAATTCTTCTTTTATAATTCCAAGTTTGTATCTTAAGTCTAAAATATATTCGTTTCTTATAATTGTATTAGTTTTCATAATTTTCATAAGATTGTTTGTTATGTTACTAATTTTATTCATTCTTTTTGTTAACGCATTATTTATTATTATTTGTTTTTCATTATTACTAAGTAATTTGTGGGTATGGGATTTAAGGATTTGGAAGTCATCATGATCTGGGGTACCAGCCAACCATTTCCATGCGCTTCCTATAAAATTTAGGGATCTGGGATTTCTTATGTTTGGCTTTATGTTATTAAGGATTTTGAATATTTGCGAAACTTCGTGGGATATGTAGGGCAGGTTATGATCAGTTTTGTTAACATGCAGTTCTATGTCATCTCGTATGTTGCTAAGCATTTCTTCATATGCTTCGAGATCTATGACATGCACTATTCTAAAATGTGCCAATTTGCAGTTTAGCCGTCCCCATATGCGTGGTCACTATCTTAGCATTGGTGTAGTCTAGGATCTGGACTTCCGCAAGTCCTTGGCAGATGAAATATCTGAAAAAAGGTTAATTTCTAATGTTATTCTTGTGAATAATTTTTCCTGACTCTGTTACGATAACTGTGGTTTTGTCTTCTTTAACAATCTCTTTTTTATATCTAGGTGACAACTTGTTACCCAGGCGTTTATTAATTTTGACAAAGACTGTTTCGCCTGGTAATTATGTTTTTATATCTTGACGCTTTTTGTTGTGATACTCAAGGTCTGCGTTTTGTTTTTTTGTAAGTAATTCTATTGTTTCCTGCCTTGATTTTTCATACTGGTTTGGGTCAATACTAACTGTTCTCCCGAAGAAAACTTCGATAGGTCGACGTTTAGTCGTTGAGTGTATTGAATAGTTATATTCATACACGGCTTGGTCTAGGAGTTCATGAAATGTGTTGTGGACGCGTTTTGTTTTTAAACAACGCATTATTTCGGATATGGTAGAGTGAAATCTTTCCACCTGACCATTCACGGCACTAGTATAGGGGGGTGTTTTATAGACTTCGATGCCTAATTGATCTTGCAGCATGAAGCATATGGATGCTGAGCTAAATGTCTTTTCGTTATCGTAAACTACCATTTTGGGAACACCGAATGCAAATATAATTTGCCTTAATGGTTCCCTAACATCTTCGATTGCTCTAGATTTAATGATTCTTACTTGAGCGTACTTAGAAAATTTGTCGATTGCAGTTAATACTAATTGTTTATTAGTGGAGTAAATATCTATATGGATTATTTGCCCTGGGAATTGAGGTATAGGTGATGTTCCGAATTTCGGTTTATTGGGTTGTCTATCGTATTTTTGTTCTTTACAGACTTTGCATTGCTTTATTACTTCAGAAATACGAGCGTTCATTTTAGGAAAATAAAATTTAGAGAGAAGTTGTATGCCATTTTCTTTGCAGCTTCTATGTGCTCTATTGTGTTCTTTAAGAATTTCCTCGAGTTGGTCAGTTGTATCTGTGAGATCAGTAACTCTGGTTTGTGTGAAACGTACCTTAAACGATTGATAATGAATTGGATATATTTCTTGAACTTTCCCCATAATGGATTCTCTGGTGTAAAGCCCGTTTATAACGCTTGGGTTCAGAACTCTTTTGAATATTGATATCAATTGTTCTGTTGTATAATCCGGCTGAATAAAGGTATGTCTATGGTATGTTGGGAAAGGGATTTTAAATTCGTAGGATGTTTTTTCACCGATGAGAAGAAGGATTTGGTTTTTGAAGACATTTATGGGACTTTCTACGCTTGGTATTAAGTGATGTGATGAACTTTGATCACTGTGTTGGGAAGCTGTTAAGGAATTAATTTGTGAAAATTGTGGGGAGCGGGAGAGAGCATCCGCAACTACGTTACTTTTACCTGTTTTGTATTGGAGTTCATAGTTATACTCTTCTAATATTGATTTCCAGCGTTTCATCTTCGAGTTATTGTTTTTGTGACTTAAAGCGTAGGTCAATGGCTGATGATCGGTATATATTTTAACGTGCGCAGTTCCGTAAAGGTAGTTCCGAAGAGAATTGAGCGCCCGGATGATGGCGAGCATTTCTCTCTCGTTAGTTGCGTAGTTTTCTTCCGTCTTGTTGAGCGACCTGGAAATAAACAATATAGGCCTTTCGCCTTGTGACAATACAGCGCCTATAGCCGTATTGGAGGCATCCGTAGTAAGCTCAAAGCTCTTTTTATAGTCGGGGTACGTAAGGAGTAAATCCTTAGACGTAAGTGACTTCTTTATTTTCTTGAAAGCTTCTAGCGAATCTTCTTTGAGAGTAATTGCAATCTTTTTTGATTGTGTTTTAGATACTCTCCCTTCTTCGCCGCGTAGCAAAGATGTAAGAGGCTTAGCCATTTTGGCGTAGTCTCTCACGAAACGTCTGTAGTATCCAGACAGTCCAAGAAAGGACCTTAGTTCTTTGAGAGTGGTAGGGATCGGGAAATTCGCTATTGCTTCGACTTTCATAGGGTTTGTAGTTATACCATTTGAGGACACAATGAAGCCCAAAAATTCAACTTCTTCTTTAAAGAAGTTGCATTTGTCTAATTGCACCTTCATATTGGCTTCTGCCAATGTTTTGAACACTAGCTCCACATGTTTAATGTGCTGCTCTTCCGTCTTACTAAAGATGATAATATCATCGATGTAGACGAAGCAGATTTTGCCAATGTGGACCCTTAGAATATCGTCAAGCGCTCTTTGAAATATTGACGGAGAGTTTTTCATTCCGAATGGGAGACGGAGGAATTCATACTTCCCATTGTTTATGGAAAAAGCAGTTTTTTCCGTATCAGATGCTTTTAATCGGATTTGATGGAATCCGCTTTTTAGATCAAGGACAGTAAAAAATGCGCATTGTCCTAATTGCGCTAGAACTTCGTTGATTTCGGGAATTGGGTATTTGTCGGAGACAGTAACACTGTTAAGCTTTCTATAATCTATTACAAGCCTGTGTTGCTTGTTTCCTTTTGAGTCGTCTTTTTTTGGCACAATCCACACTGGTGAATTGTATGGAGATTGGGATGGTTTTATAATATTATTTTCGAGAAGTTTTTGTATTTCGTTTTCTACTTCCTCCTTAAGAGAAGCTGGATAGGGATAACTCTTGGAATATACGGGGGAATCCGTGTTCGTGCGTATTTCGCCTGTAACTTTTGTAATATAGGTAAGCTTTTCGTTGGGATCGGCAAACAAAGAATTGAATTTATGAACTAGGGTATTTATAGCTTGCTTTTGAGAAGCTGACATATGATTTGTCTTGATCGATATTGGGTTAACTAATAGCGATTCTTGTTGCTTAATTTTTATTTTTACCTTGCCCAAGATAGACATATAATTGTCTTTCGTATGGATTATGGCAGAGAGTTGCCTGAGGCTATCATTTCCTAGAATACCATGAAATGATTTGAGGGTTGGAAGAAGGTAGAACTTGAGGTTGATATCTTTTTGATAAAAAAAGTTTAAGAAAGTATGTTGGGTAATTTCTATATCACCCGCGATTGATCTTGCTAGAAAACATTCCTTATTTGGAAGTGGTTTGTTGACTAAAAATGGTTGAATAAAATTCTTGCTTGAACCTGTATCGATTAGAAATTTTAGAATTTTCCCGCTCTTCGTCCTACATTCAAAGTAAGGCAACGAAGAGTCGTTTAGTCTAAAAAATTGATGTCACTTTGGTCCATCTCGAGTTCCTGGCTGCAATCCGCTGTCTCCATTTCCTCTGGTTCAGCTTGTTGTTGCATGTAATTTCTTCCATTTTCTGAATTCGTCTGTTGATAGTACTCGTATGTATTAAAATCTGTTGATGTTTGCGAGTAGCTTGGATCATCGATATCCAAGTGAAAATTCTTCTGAATTTTTGGGGGAACTCTGTTTAGGAATGAAGAGTTTTGGGGTTGAGGCCTTTTGCCAGCGTATTTGAAAGGTTGTGGCCGGTTTTGGTAGTTGACATTAGCCGATCGGATGGTTGATGTATCCATCGGTTCCGGTCTTGGTTGAGGTTTGGGGGCATTTGGACGAGGGGGAGGATGATTATACTGGTTGAAGTTTGGATTTGTATTGGGACGCGAAGGCATTGGATGATGGTAACCAGTTGGGTATTGGAATTGATTTTGTGGTAGATACGCTATTTCCGGGTAAAATTGCTGTCGAGCTGGGAATTGCCGGATTTGGGAATTATTTCTTTGCCCTGATTGCTGAGGTATAGCATGCTGCCATCTTCTTGCTTGAGAACTGTTGTTGGCAAAGTTTACTCGAAAATTCTGGTTTTCTAATTTTTGGCACAAGTTGAGTGCCTGTGGTAGGTCAGTGGGCTCGCGTATGCCCAATAGCCTTGGTAGGTCGCCGTTAAGGCCACGTACGAATGTGTCCAACGCTTTGTCTCTATAGGTATGCGTTAAAACGGATAACGCTTCTGGACCTACGTCCATTGATGAGATTTTATTTAGTATAAGAGACAGATGATTATACACTGTTTGGTAGAACTCTTGCGTTGACATGTTTCTTTGAGTTAGAGATGTCATTTGGTACTCGAGAGTACCGATGTCTCTCCTATCTGCATAATGCAGCGAAAGGCACTTGGAAATTGCTTTCCAGTTTAGAGGTGTATTGTATGATTCCAATACGGAATCGGCGTTTCCTACTATTTTGTTCCTAATTATATTTAAAATACCGTAGTATTTGGGAGAACCTATTAATGGCTCATAGATTTGCAACACTCTTTCGACGCTTTTCCTCCAACTGCTAAATTCTGTTTCTTTACCTGAAAATTCTCGAAGGCTTCTTACGATTTCTGGTAACTTGTCTAGATCTGTTAAATTGTTTCTATATTCATTGTTAATTGTTTGATCACAAATAATAGGGATTTCTCTTTCGGACTTAAGAACTGATCTTACTATGTTAGTTACGACATTTGTTAGCTCTTGAGCTGTTATTAGTGGTCGCTGTTGCGCTGGTGGTTGCTGGTTTTGTTCGGGTGCGGCGTGTTGGTTTGGGAGATCGAGCAAAGGAGCTCGGATAAGGTTGTTAGGATTTGCCATTTGACTCTTAGTGGATTTATTTTAAGGGGGGAAAAAAAAATTTCTTCTTTTTTTGTTGATAACAAAACGAACAAAAGAAAATTTAAGAAGGGGAATTTAAAATAATTTTTAAGAAAAGGACACTTAAAATAATTTTCAAGAAAAGGACACTTAAAATAATTTTTATGAAAAGGACACTTAAAATATATATATATATTTTTTTTTTTTTTTTAAAAAAAGGACACTTAAAATAATTTTTAAGAAAAGGACAATAAAAATAATTTTCTTTTTTAAAAAAAGGACACTAAGAATAATTTTTCAAATAATTTTTTTTTTAAAAAGGACACCTAAAATTTCCTTGAATAAATTTCGGTATTACTCTATTTATGTGTAGTATTTTCACTTCTTAAAGCATAGGAATTTTTAAAATTAATTTCCGATGATAACTGGATATGTGATTTTTCAAATTTATTTTGTATTTATCTTGATAATATATTTTTTCGCACTTAAATATCTAGTATTTCGTTTCTTTAGTTTTATATTACTTTCTAGTAAAAATTTCTTATTAAATTCACTTAAACATAAAGAAATACATACAACATAGCTATGAATAGCTCTGCTACCATGTTGGTGTTTTCACTTTGTCCTGAAGCGGCTGACAGGTTCTTGTCTCCTGTTTGCTGACTGCTACTAAGGGGCCCTTGGTTTTTCTTCAGGGGAGTCTTCTGTGTTCCGGTGTTATTTTCTTAATTGGTTTTTGCACTTTTTATGTCCCACACGACGCGTTCGTACACCCTTTAATTTTTCGGGATATACTTAAAATCGAACTTTCGCACTTTTTTTTATTTATTTCGCGAGCTCTTAGATTCGTGGCTCGGTAGGGCACTGCACTTTTTTTCCACTTTTACTGGTTAAGTTACCGTTTGGTATATTTAAATTTTGCTCGGGCGCCAGTTAAGTTAATTTTTATTTAGCTTGTAAAAAAAAACCAACTTTCAATTTTTACAACAACCAATTTTATTTCGACTTTAATCAATTAACACTCAGAACGATACTCGGCTTAAGATTACCTTAACACCTTTATTTATTAGAATTATTTGTTGACTCAAGTTGAACTGCAACTGCTCGTGGTTCCAAGAACTGCTTTGATGATCTATGGGAATCATAGATTGGTGCCATCGTATGCTGTCATGGTTCTTGGAATTGGTGCGATGACCTGTGGGAACTGCAGGTTGATTTTGCAGCGTATGTTGTTCTGGTTCTTGAGAAACGGTGTGATGACCTGTGGGACTACAGGTTGACTTTGGGGCTCATGTAATATGGCGTATGATGTGTTAACATATACAAGTGATAGTGCAAAAGTCGAGTTGAGATCGAATTAAGTATAGATACTGAATAAAAGTGATATAAATAAATTGAAAGGTGAAGTTTTATTTTGCGAACTAAGCGCACGTTACATTGGTGTCAGAAGTGTAAATAAAACTTATTTGACTAATAAAGTGTAAAAAAAAGTAAAAAGAATAATAATAATTGTATACAGTGAAAATGGGTAAGTTGTTAGAAGAGCTCAACTGCATTGAGCTTAAAAGTGAGTTAGGTAAGCGAAATCTTTCTAGAGCGAGATCGAAAAATGAGCTCGTCCTGCGCTTGCGTAACTATTTGGAGCAGCAAGGGGAAGACGTAAACACTTTTGTTTTTGAAATAGAAGTGGAAGAAGAGGAAGTAAATGAAAATGTAGATTTTTCTATTTTTTTTTAGAACAAAACAAGCAACAGCAGAATATTCTCGGACGTCTCACTATGGGACGAAACGAGGTTGAGCGTCTCATAAATCTGTAACTTTTTTGTTTCTTCATCGATTTAAGTGAAATTTGAAATATATCATCTTGAGTATATAGTTAATATAAATTTACAAAGTTTTTTGAGATTCGCCAATGTCATTAGTATAAAAAAAATTTTCAAAATGATATAACATGATTTTTATATTGAAATTTTTGAACAAAGAAGATATTAATGTAAAGAAAGCCTTTTATTTATTTTCTAGGCGGTATCAATATTAATTAAGGAAAAAAACTTTGATATGGTAGGGTTGCCATAGCTTCCTTTTGATTTTTTTTTGGTTAAAAAAATTTTTTTTTTGTAAAATGTAAATTCTTCGTCCTTTGAACCCAGGGTTATATATAAATATCCTAACTTGTTTTCAAGAGTCATTTTTAACCTCTTTTTTATTTTATTTCCATGAACCAACAACTTTCCACTAGAAAATTTAATGTACATGTAGTAGGATTAAGGATGATTTATTGACCAATGGAGTTGTATAGTAGTTTGTGGATAAGATGATAATCTTATTTTCCTTCGGCTTGAATGGTCACAATGTTTTTAACAATGAAACAATTAAGTTAACATTGGTTTTTCCCGACGTTTCGGCAAGGTTTGTTGCCTTCTTCAGGGGAACTTTTTATTGAACAAAATAGAAATAAAAATTATTAAATAACAATTATGTGACAACTTTTCAAAAATAATACAATAAACTTACAGTTTACAGAAGAAACAAAAAGATTTTTTGTAAATTAGATTTACAGTGTATGATCAACTTCAAAGTGAAGTTTAGTCTTTTTGACAGAAAAGGGAATAAGAACAAAATTGACGTTTATTTTGAAACTAGTGAGCAGTATACAGCGGATATATTTTGTGTGTCCAGTTTTCGATTCATGTTATTTTTGTTGTTAATGATGTGTAAGGTTTCTAATGTATATCGTTTGGATGCATGCCGTTCAGTCTGGAGAACATGGACGTTATCGAAGTCTGGAGAATGGTCGTTTTCGATTGCGTGGCTCGCCAGTGCAGTTTTTCCAGGGTTGTTGGATTTTATATCAGACTTATGGCTCGAAATGCGTTGGCTGAGGAACTGTTTTGTTGTGCCAATGTAACACAAATTGCAAGGGTCATCAACTTTGCCTTTGTAGTTAATTTTGTACACTATGTCAGTGGTTTTGTCCTTCTCTGTTTTATTTTTAAGCTTCGTGAAAAGGTGGCTTAGGGTTATGTCAGGCTTATAAGCCAATAGAACGTTGTTCACTTTATCGGCGATACTTTTTTTAAAATTTTCAGTTAAGACTGGTACGTAGACAACACTTTTGTAATAGCAAATAGGATTATTTTCATTTTGGCTTGGACGAGTTATTTTTGGGTGAGTATGTTTTGCTAGAAGGCTACGAATTACACCGGATGGAAAACCATTATCTCTCAAGATATTCGTGATTTTAATTTGATTTGTATTACGGAAACATTCGTCGCTCAGTGTGAATATCTTGCTTATTAGGTTAGAAGCCGTATTAAAAATCATAAAAAACATATAATTTTTAATACGGCTTCTAACCTAATAAGCAAGATATTCACACTGAGCGACGAATGTTTCCGTAATACAAATCAAATTAAAATCACGAATATCTTGAGAGATAATGGTTTTCCATCCGTTGTAATTCGTAGCCTTCTAGCAAAACATACTCACCCAAAAATAACTCGTCCAAGCCAAAATGAAAATAATCCTATTTGCTATTACAAAAGTGTTGTCTACGTACCAGTCTTAACTGAAAATTTTAAAAAAAGTATCGCCGATAAAGTGAACAACGTTCTATTGGCTTATAAGCCTAACATAACCCTAAGCCACCTTTTCACGAAGCTTAAAAATAAAACAGAGAAGGACAAAACCACTGACATAGTGTACAAAATTAACTGCAAAGGCAAAGTTGATGACCCTTGCAATTTGTGTTACATTGGCACAACAAAACAGTTCCTCAGCCAACGCATTTCGAACCATAAGTCTGATATAAAATCCAACAACCCTGGAAAAACTGCACTGGCGAGCCACGCAATCGAAAACGACCATTCTCCAGACTTCGATAACGTCCATGTTCTCCAGACTGAACGGCATGCATCCAAACGATATACATTAGAAACCTTACACATCATTAACAACAAAAATAACATGAATCGAAAACTGGACACACAAAATATATCCGCTGTATACTGCTCACTAGTTTCAAAATAAACGTCAATTTTGTTCTTATTCTCTTTTCTGTCAAAAAGACTAAACTTCACTTTGAAGTTGATCATACACTGTAAATCTAATTTACAAAAAATCTTTTTGTTTCTTCTGTAAACTGTAAGTTTATTGTATTATTTTTGAAAAGTTGTCACATAATTGTTATTGGGGAGAGTACGATAACTATGGCGACAAAAAATAATAACGGTTTCTGATAGAGGGGTTCAATACAAGCATTTTTTACTATGGGAGGGGGGTCTATCTCCCCCCGTTTAGGCGGTAGGGGCAATTTTATAAAAATTGACTTAAAATCTAAAAAAAAATATTGTAGAACAACGGGAAATCTTACAGATACAATTTATACTTTTTATGAAAGCCAGAAACTTGCACTTTATAATAAAATTTAAATGAAGTGGTTTCAATTTATAGTTTTTGAAATAACTGACTTCAAAGTCAAAATTTATGAAAAAAAATTTTAAAAAATCACTTTGAGTACTATGTTTCTCGTGACTACAAATGCCAATAAAAAAAAATTAGATGCAGTTAGTTGCTTCAATAAATTTTTTATCAAACGATATAAATTACTTTTTTCTTTGTCTTATAGTTTTTGAGATAATTGAAAAATAGTAAAACTATATTTCTTTTTTAAAATCAAAAAATTTTCTAATAAGAAACTTTTCATATAAAAAATTTGCACCCCAAAGCTTATGAGCAGCTTAACCCTGCGGAAAAAGGGTTAAAATAATGAGCCCCGCGAAGCGGGCCATGCGGAAAGCTGTTGCATACGGAAATTAATTGCTACTTTCATATTTAGCATGAGCAGCTTAACCCTGCGGAAAAAAGGGTTAAAATAATGATTCCCCGCGAAGCGGGCCATGCGGAAAGCTGTTGCATACGGAAATTAATTGCTATTTTCATATTTAGCATGAGCAGCTTAACCCTGCGGAAAAAAGGGTTAAAATAATGAGTCCCCGCGAAGCGGGCCATGCGGAAAGCTGTTGCATACGGAAATTAATTACTATTTTCATATTAAGCATGAGCAGCTTAACCCTGCGGAAAAAGGGTTAAAATAATGAGCCCCGCGAAGCGGGCCATGCGGAAAGCTGTTGCATACGGAAATTAATTGCTTCTTTCATATTTAGCATGAGCAGCTTAACCCTGCGGAAAAAAGGGTTAAAATTATTAAATGGAAAACTTTTTGTTTAACTATTCTTTATTTACAGCAAAAGTTACAAATGGCGGTTCTTTTCAAGCTCAAGGAATGATGAAGAATGAATAATTAAAAAAACTCTCTGTGTCAAACGTCAAACAGCATCGATTACTCGTCGATGACGTTTCGCAATTCGAACATGAGTCGATGATGTTTGACGTTTCGAACATTGAGGGTTTGCTTACATTTAAGAACAAACAACTGAAAAAATTTTTAATAGCTCGGCCAATCCTGACATAATGATTGACCTCAATCATTTACTGATATTAATTTATGTGAAAGTTTACTCGTACAAATGCACAAGTGGCAAAAGGCCATCAATCAAAATGATAATGTTTACAATATGTGAAAGGCTGGTTCTAATGGGTACCTCGGACGAATCAGACGAACGCTGTTTAACAAGGACGGTGCTACCACTCCGAACCACCACTGGGGTCCTCCCGCGCATCCGTCCTCCAGTCAGCCCAAGGCCGTATTCTTGAAGCCTCTAAAATTCCATCGTATGGTATTTGAGTCACCTGATAGTTCTCAATGTCTCTGATTACGTATCTGTCATTCGGAAGGATTTGATGGATTGCGTATGGCCCACGATATTTTGGAATTAATTTTTTATTTGTGCCTACCGTTGTGTCAACATTACGAATCATAACGAAATCTCCAATTTTAAACGCGGAATGAGGTTTGAATTTGGTAGAGTGAAAAGCAAGGGTTTTTTCTTGATTCAAAGCAATTTGCGCATGGGCTTGTTGGCGTTGTTCAGAACGGTCTATGGAAGGTGCCGGTTGCTTGCCTTCGAGGTATTCAGCCATAGTATCAACAATGGGACCACGCTGGTTTACACCAAACAGCAGCGAGCTGGGGGTATAACGTGTAACGGAATGAACGGAGTTGTTTATAGCATATTCGACACGCGATAATTGTTTTACCCAATCGGAATGTTGCAGAGGCTCAACGACTTTAGAGAGCATGGACTTCAAGACGCGATTCACCCGTTCTACTTGGCCATTAGCCTGCGGAGCGGCTGTGGCCACACGTATATGTTCAATATTCCTATCGGATAAAAATTGTTTAAAGTCAAGGTGGTTAAAACATGATCCGCGGTCGCTGATGAGCCGTCGCGGGCGACTATAGTGCTCAAAGTAATGTTCAAGCGAAGAGCAGATCTCTTTGTAACTGGTTGTATTGACGGGATATAGCTTGACAAACTTGGTGAAGGCGTCGACCACAACAAACAAGTATTTTCGTTTCGAACGAATAGATGGAAGTGGACCGAAGTGATCAACATGTATTGTATCGAAAGGCACCGGGGCTTTGGGAATTGGATGGAGCGTTCTAGCACGGCTTTGTATGTATAAATGTTTATTTAGTATTTAAAACTATTAATTTACAATATTTTTACATTTGTTTTCATCTGTTTTAAGATTTACTTTGACGTGTTTAACTATTTGCTTTAAATTTAACTGTGTTATTTTTTACAATGTTATGTGTTTAATTTTACAAAACTAACAATATTTCTTTTGAAGTTATTGATGTTATTCTCTGTTTTTATTTGTATTGGCAAACTGTTAAAAATTTGCAGTCCTTTGTGAAATAAGCTATTCTGCGCTGCACTTGTTCTCGAAAATGGTAGTCGGAAGTCATTGTTGTTTCTCATTGTATACGGCTGTGAGGTACCTACATAATTGACAAAACGAGATAGATAAGAAGGAGTCAAATTATTTTTTATTTTGAAAACAAACATAAGGACATTCATCAAAATTCTTTGTTTAACATTAAGCCACATCAGCATATTTAACATGGAACATATAGGTGTATATCTATTGCACTTTAAAATTGTTCGCATTGCTTTGTTTTGCATTATTTGAAGACGGCTGGTCATGTCTTGATTACACAGAAACAAAATTGAAGGACAATATTCGAAATGGGGTTTGATTATCGTATTATATATGTTTATTGCACTTGTTGTTGATATGTTCTTTCGAATTCTTTTCAATAAATTAGTTTTCTTTGATATTTTTTTGATTATATAGTCTATATGATGATTGAATTTGAGTTTATTATCAATTATAACTCCCAGATATTTGACCTCAGACACCACCTCAAGAGTGGTGTTATCTACAGTTATATTTATCACAGAATTGTCTATCACATTATTACTTATTACCATAACTTTGGTTTTAAGCGCATTTAATTTTAGCCTATTCGCCTTCAACCATTCACTAATGTTGTTGATATCAATTTGAATTTTTGAGATGGCTTCATCTAAATTATCCGACTTAATATACAATAAACCATCATCTGCAAACAAAGCAAATTCACTATTTTCAATGGCACTACCGATATCGTTTATATAAACATTGAATAGAAATGTTCCCAGAATTGATCCCTGTGGAACACCGATATCAATTGGAACTTCTTCTGATACAATATCATTCACTTTTGTTTTTTGTTTTCTATCTGTTAGATACGATATCATCCAAGACAATGATTTACCACGCACTCCATATTTTTCAAGTTTTTGAAATAAAATTGTTCTGTCAACTGTTTCAAAAGCTCTTTTTAAGTCCAGAAAGACACAAACCACTTTACTTTTGGAATCAAGTTGAAGTTTCCAATCTGCAATAACCAAATTAATTGCACTTTCACATGAATGTTTTTTCCTGAAACCAGATTGCTTTTCAATTATTAAATTATGTTGTTCGAAAAATGATTCTAGTTGTAGGTGTACAATTTTTTCAAAAACTTTCTCATAAAGGGGAAGGGTATTGATTGGTCGAAAATCTTCACATTGTATTGAGTTTTTTACTTTAGGTATAGGTGTTATTTGTGATACTTTCCAAGAACTCGGAAAAATTCCTTCTTCAAATGACTTGTTGATAATTTTGATAAAAAGTGGTGCTAAAACATCTATTATATCCTTGAAAATTTGCATGTTAAGATAGTAAGGGTCGCGTTTATTTTTAATTGCACTGAAGGCATTCTTTATGTCATGGTATTCTATTTGACGAAAGTTAAATAAAACTGGATTGTTTGTAATGTTAATACTGAGTGGAACATATGGAATCGAAGCACTTATTTCCGTAATACTTTCAACAAAATATCTATTAAATCTACTTGCCAAAACACAATTATCATTAACGGTCACATCATCGAAAACAACTTTGGTCAACTCAGATTGCTCTTGTTTAAGTACGAACTTTTTGATTGTTCTCCACATTGACTTCTGATCTACTGAAGTATCTATTTTATTTTTTATAAAACAACTCTTTGCTTTATTAATTTCTTTCTTAAACTCGTTTCTCAAGTGTTTATAATTGTTCCAATCTGTTTCACTATTTGAAAATTTAGCCCGGTTGTATGCACTTATTTTATTATATTTTAATCTCGATAGACTGTCAGTGAACCACTCGTTTTGATTTTCCCGCACAAATTTTGTTTTGAGATACCTATTGGTTGTATCTATTAAAATATTTTGAAATTGTGAAGCAATTGTATCGTTGTCATTTAAGTATAACAAATTATTGATGTTACGATTGATTAACATGTTATGAAAATCTGTTTTGCGATATTTAAGCACTTGAATCTTTTTGTTTTTTAACTCTTTCTTAATATTTATAAATATATCGAACAAAATTGTTTCATGATCACTAAGTTTCATGTCATTATTCGTGTCCGCCTTAATTCTCCTTGAATTTGTAATTGCAAAATCAATTAATGTTTCAGATGTTGGAGTTATCCTAGTAGGTTTGTTTATAATTTGTTTAAAACCATTTGTAATAAGATTTTTTTCTATTTTTTTTTTATATAATTCATTTGTTTGAAACCAGTCTATGTTGAAATCACCAATTATAAAAGTTTCATAATAATATTCATTCAATTCATCAACCAGTTCCAAAAATTTATCACAAAATAATTTTTTTGAGCTATTGGGTGATCTATATACTTTGAGGGGGAACGGAGTGCATAATGCACTGTAAACAGTTTTTGATAAATGAATCCACTTTTTCTTGCATTCGTGGAAACCAATAACTTAATCGGATTTGATCCATTGTTTTGGTCACACCCAAATGGCAGATAGTTTCGTGGGCGACACGAATTATATTGCATTCTAATTCGGAAGGAACATACAGAAGTAAGCGATCATTATATTTCCGGAATACAAGACCGTCGCGTAGTTCGTATTGGAGGGAAAATTCCTTTTCTAGGGTTTCACGAATGTTTAATATCTTTTGGTCTCTATTTTGTGTGATTAGGAGCTGTGCATCTACATCTTTGGGTACTACAAGAGCGATTACAGGTGGGGTAACGGATTGGCCGGAGACGGAATACGCGAAAGTTTTGTCAAGCGAGGGTTGGTCGGGAAAGTATCTGCTTAAAGCGTCAACATGAGGCATAAGAGCACCACATCGGTGCTGTATCGAATAAGTGTAGTTCTCTAGCAAGAGTGCCCACCGAGCTATTCGGGAGTTAGTACGTTTATTTTGAAGGGTTAGGGCTAGGGCCTGACAATCAGTAATGATCTTGAACGGTATCCTATCTAAATATATCCGGAATTTTTCAATTGCGTAGACAATTGCGAGTGTTTCGAGTTCGTAACTGTGATATCTCGATTCAGCTTCGGTAGCTCGCCGCGAGAAATAACCGACGGGATGCATTCGTTTGTCATCCTGCCGCTGCAGGAGAATTGCGCCGAAGCCAAGAGCACTGGCGTCACAGTGCAGCTCAGTTTCTCGATGGGGAGAGTACAGAACCAAAATAGGTAGGGAAGTTAATTTGTCTTGTAGGGTTTGAAAAGCGGCTTTGCAGCTTTCATCAAAGTTAAAAGTGACATTTTCTTTGAGTAATTGGCGTAGTGGCCGTTCAATGGAGGAGCATCCAGGAATAAATCGTCGAAAATATGAAAACAAACCGAGACATTTCTGCACGTCTTGTTTGTTTTCAGGCAGCGGAAGATGACGGATATTTTCTATATGACTATCGTTGGGGCGTATCCCCTTGTTACTGATATTAAAACCTAATAAATCTATTTCCTCGTAGCCGAATTGGCATTTTTTGAAATTTAATTCTAACCTATATTCGGCTAGACGTCGTAGAACTCGTTGCAATACAGAAAGGTGATCGATAACATTCGAGGTGGCTATCGTAATGTCGTCTAAATAAACGACCACTGAGCCTTCTTTGATAAACGGAGATAAAACGTGATTTATAAAGCGCTGGAATACAGCTGGCGCATTTCGGAGGCCGAAGGGCATTCGAACATATTCGTACTGTCCGGAAGGGGTAACAAAAGCGGTGTAAGGGATTGATTCGGAAGATACTCGGATTTGATGGAAGCCGCTTTTCAAATCTAGCACCGAGAAAATTTTCTTACCTTCAAGACGTTCAAGACAATCGTCGATAAGAGGAAGCGGAAAACTATCTCGGATCGTAATTTTATTTAGCGCACGGTAGTCGACACACATTCTTCGCTCACCATTTTTTTTAGTTACAAGCACTAAAGGAGAGGCGTAAGGTGACTCGGACGGACGGACATGGCCCTTTTCAATCAGGTCCTGGACAATTTGGTCTACTTCCAAACGGTCAGCGTATGACAGACGACGCGGGGTTGAAAAGACCGAAGTTTCGGAGTTAAGTCGTATTTTCATTTCATAATTGTGGATTGTTTCTGGGATCTCGGAATGATTCAAGTAATGATTGACAATCAGGTCGTTTATTGCTCGTTGGTGAAATTGACTTAACTTGTTCGAAATATCATAATCAGAGACGTTTGAAAGTTCTTCAGATATCGCAAAAACATACGGAAGTTGCTCCAATTGATTTGGATTTTCTTTGACAGTATCTGAATCTGAAGAGCCGGATGCACAAGAAGACAACAGCGGCTTAACAATATTGGAAAGTCGAATAACACACTGCAATACCTTTTGAATATTTTTATTTAAACGTATACGGTCGAATTCATTACAATTACTTGTCATGGTTAACGAAATGTTACAAAGTTTAAGGAAATCACGCCCTAGCAGAAGGCTATAGGGTATGAAGCGGTCCGGGACCACGTACAAACTGATCGGTTTATTTAGATGCCGGAATCGTACAAAAGCGGTGGTTTGACCGTATACGTTTAGTTGATTGTTGCCTAGGCCACGGAAACGACTTGATTGTAGTGCATTACCAATAAGCGTTGCCGGGACATGCGATCGCCGGATCATACTAATTGGGCTGCCGGTATCAAAGAGAGACGAAAACATATTGCAGTGCATATTCGACCTTATATTCGGAAAAGTAACACCTACCTTATTTATTCCAGCTACAGCATCAGTCGTCTCATCCGGATCCTTAATCGGCTCGACAGTTAACTGGCGAAAGTCATCTGCCAAAGCAATTCCATCTTTGTTCTTGGGAGCAGACTTCGGGCACTGGCGTATGTTGTGTTGCGTAGAACCGCATCGGAAACAACTTTGGGGATGCCTCTTCGGCTCGGGACACTTGGCGGATATGTGACCAAACCCATTACAATTAAAGCACTTCGTTTGATTGACAGAGGTCGGATTGGTAGCGAGTTTGGTCCGCTGGTCGGAACGATGAGTGAGGGCAGTATACGATTTGCGCATTTGGATGTATCTCGGAATCAAAGTTTTAAATTCATCTAATGTTTTGGCAGGAAATAGGACGGAAACATTTGCTGTTCGGTCGCGAAGACCCTCGATGATGTACCGTATGGTATGCTGTTCATCCAACTTTGCCCGAGAGGCTAACTCTTGCATCTGAAGAACGTATGACATAACAGTGTTTTCAGGTTTATACAGCGTTTCTTTCATTTTCTCTATAATTTCCGGAATGGAGTAAGCGTGTCCAAAATTGATAAGGAAATTTGTCCGGAACTCATCGTAATTGGTGGACGTATCAACGCGCAGAAAGCTTTCAGCTTCGGAGCCGGGTTTCATAAACCGCTTAACGGAACGAAAACGGAAAGCGTCATCACCGCCGACGGAATCACAAGTTCTTTCGAAATCGGATATCCATTTGTATGCATCATAAGTCTCACTCGATGAATATTGTAAGATCGACTTTTTGATGTCCTTAAACGTCGGCCCTGGCGTAGTTTGAGTTAACTGACTGTCCGTTGCTTGTAGACTAGGCTGGTTAGCTGCGTCAAAGTCACCTGTTTCGAGCATTCTTTTCAAGCGTGCTATTTCCACTCGTTTGCGAAGTAGTCTTAACTCCGTGTCCAACTCATCTTCTTTACTCGGATGTGAGGGCTTCGCGGTATGTTCCATGATTTCGCTTTCCGCTATGGAAAGCGTTGATCCATCCCGACGAGGGTTTGCAGCATTGCATTCGACATTGGTGGATGTCGTTTCATGTTGAGAAGACGACGCCGCCGTTGTGACCGGAGCGCTTAGATTCGGAGTGTACGGAACAGATTGGGCAGCATCGGTTTTTTCAGCCTGCGTGCGATACACTGCAACTAACCTCTTCAATCTAGTCGTACTTGTTGTGTCTTCATCGGTATACGGAATTCGATGTGCATCCAAGAACGTTATCAACTCTTGGACTGATTGTGCTCGTGAGTCAGGCATTTTGTGTAGGCAGATTAGTGAGAAATCCTCGACGATAATGCGTTCGACTTTGGCACCAAAAGAAAATGTCGGATGGTTTTAGATTCAGCCGATGAAAGCGGATTCCAAAAACACGTGTTAAGCACATACAACGGAGAATGTGATTTTAAGGATTCTAACCTTATTTAGAAATCACTGCAGTTAGATGTATGTAGTTATGTGTTTACTGGATTGATTTGGGTGAATCCCACTTCTGAAATATTAAATGGAAAACTTTTTGTTTAACTATTCTTTATTTACAGCAAAAGTTACAAATGGCGGTTCTTTTCAAGCTCAAGGAATGATGAAGAATGAATAATTAAAAAAACTCTCTGTGTCAAACGTCAAACAGCATCGATTACTCATCGATGACGTTTCGCAATTCGAACATGAGTCGATGATGTTTGACGTTTCGAACATTGAGGGTTTGCTTACATTTAAGAACAAACAACTGAAAAAATTTTTAATAAAATAATGATTCCCCGCGAAGCGGGCCATGCGGAAAGCTGTTGCATACGGAAATTAATTGCTATTTTCATATTTAGCATGAGCAGCTTAACCCTGCGGAAAAAAGGGTTAAAATAATGAGTCCCCGCGAAGCGGGCCATGCGGAAAGCTGTTGCATACGGAAATTAATTGCTATTTTCATATTTAGCATGAGCAGCTTAACCCTGCGGAAAAAGGGTTAAAATAATGAGCCCCGCGAAGCGGGCCATGCGGAAAGCTGTTGCATACGGAAATTAATTGCTACTTTCATATTTAGCATGAGCAGCTTAACCCTGCGGAAAAAAGGGTTAAAATAATGAGTCCCCGCGAAGCGGGCCATGCGGAAAGCTGTTGCATACGGAAATTAATTGCTATTTTCATATTTAGCATGAGCAGCTTAACCCTGCGGAAAAAGGGTTAAAATAATGAGCCCCGCGAAGCGGGCCATGCGGAAAGCTGTTGCATACGGAAATTAATTGCTATTTTCATATTTAGCATGAGCAGCTTAACCCTGCGGAAAAAGGGTTAAAATAATGAGCCCCGCGAAGCGGGCCATGCGGAAAGCTTTGCATACGGAAATTAATTGCTACTTGCATATTTAGCATGAGCAGCTTAACCCTGCGGAAAAAAGGGTTAAAATAATGAGTCCCCGCGAAGCGGGCCATGCGGAAAGCTGTTGCATACGGAAATTAATTGCTATTTTCATATTTAGCATGAGCAGCTTAACCCTGCGGAAAAAGGGTTGAAATAATGAGCCCCGCGAAGCGGTCCATGCGGAAAGCTGTCGCATACGGAAATTAATTGCACATAAGTACCTGTCTTATGAATTTTTATACTTTCACTAGTCTATTTCCTAACATTATTGTAAATTCGTACGTATTTCCATAATTTTTTGAAAATAATGCATACTTCAATAGTTTTACTATTTTTCAATTATCTCAAAAACTATAAGACATATAAAAAAGTAATTTATATCGTTTGATAAAAAATTTATTAAAACAACTAACTACATCAAATTTTTTTTATTGGCATTTGTAATCACGAGAAACATAGTACTCAAAGTGATTTTTAAAAATTTTTTTTCGTAAATTTTGACTTTGAAGTCAGTTATTTAAAAAACTATAAATTGAAACCACTTCATTTAAAATTTGTTATAAAGTGCAAGTTTCTGGCTTTCATAAAAAGTATAAATTGTATCTGTAAGATTTCCCGTTGTTCTACAATATTTTTTTTTAGATTTTAAGTCAATTTTTATAAAATTGCCCCTACCGCCTAAACGGGGGGAGATAGACCCCCCCCCTCTCATAGTAAAAAATGCTTGTATTGAACCCCTCCACCAAAAACCGTTATTATTTTTTGTCGCCATAGTTATCGTACTCGTGCCTTGTTATTTAATAATTTTTATTTCTATTTTGTTCAATAAAAAGTTCCCCTGAAGAAGGCAACAAACCTTGCCGAAACGTCGGGAAAAACCAATGTTAACTTAATTGTTTCATTGTTAAAAACATTGTGACCATTCAAGCCGAAGGAAAATAAGATTATCATCTTATCCACAAACTACCATGTAGTAGGATGTCCCAGATTTTTGAGGTTTTCTCAACTGTTGCTTTAATTCTATTTCATGTAAGACACGTATGTAGTTATTTCTAAAAAAAAATTCAGTTTGAGATTGTTTAAGTTAAGCTAGGTTACCATCGACCGACAAATGAACAAAAATATTTTTCGGAACGAAGTCGACACGGATTGCCGTCATCGTAGCAAAGTGAAATTTAGTTTATAAGGAGAGCAGAGTGTTTTTTTTTTTGAAATGAGAGGGTTTTCGTTTCCATATCTAAGTTTGTATGTTCAGTATCAGACGCGTACAGAGTACTAGTATGACAAAAGTATCACAGAAGTGTGTGTAACTGAACATACAAACTTAGATATTAAACGAATACCCTGTCATTTCCTAAGAAAGTCCCTATTGCAACCTACTTTTCCACTACCAAAGAAATTTTTGCGATTTTTCGAATCGTAAAGCTTTTAGAAGGTTGAGGAAGCAGTAATATCTAACTCTTTGTTTCTAAAAGCAATTTAGCTACATCTAACAACTCTTACACTTCATATGTCCTGTTTTTTCATAGACTTGAAATGAAAGGAGCTGATCGTGAACATTTTTCAGAGCTTTTTCTCGGTGGATGACTAATTTCTCTCTTATCGCCTTGTTAAAACAAGTCAGTTTGTATGGTTACCTTAAGTATATTCATATGAGGTTGAAAGGAGGCTATTATTATAGGAAAGTGATACTTCAATTTATTTATTAAAAATTATTTCGCTTTTGTTTTGGAGCAACCATGTTAAAAAAAACTGTGATGAAATTTAGTAATAATTATGTCACTTGTATGACTTGTATGGTGTAAGGAGAGAACCGTTTCGTATGTTTTTTTTTAACCATTATTCATTTTTAACTACTTAGGTAGTAAGCATGAGCAGAATTTAAATATTTTCTATCATTGTAATGAAAATTAAAGAGCAACAAACTCAAAATCATAAAGAAAAAAATTCACTTTTTACACATTATAAAAAAAAGGGCGGACGTATGCGGACGAGGTTATTTTTGATTCTGAATCTACAATAACAAGCAAATTCAAAAAAATCGGTCCCGAGTTGGAGGCAGGTGGAGGTAACAAAGAAAACCTTAATTGAAAAAATCACAAAGAACAAAAAAGGTTTTTTTTCTTTTTTTTTCTTTAAATTAGTTGTTGAACTAAATCTAAATGAGAACAACTGTTTTATAAAGAAAAAAAACGACCTTTCCAAAAATATATAACATCAATTACTTATATTCTGGAAGCTACAAAATATTTCACTTCAAACTTTGTACTCTTTAAAGGGAAATTATAATCAAATTAATGTGACAGGTTTGATCAGCAATTTAAGTACCAAAAATAAAAAAAAATAAAAAAACAGTTACTGTTTCGAAAAGAGCTGGTTTTCTAGTTTAAGGCCTCATCTTTAGATTTTTCGAATTGTAAAATTGTTCAAAACCATTTATGAGACGCTAAAGCTCATTTCGTCCCATAGTGCGTCTGGAAGAGCAACGAAACGATCAAAAGAAGGAACAGCAGAATGTTCTCGAACAACTGGAAGCACAACGAAACGGGCAAAAGAAGTTGATTGAAGAGCAGCGAAACGAGCAAAAGAAGCTGATTGAAGAGCAGCAAAACGAGCAAAAGAAGGAACAGCAGAATGTTCTCGAACAACTGGAAGCACAACGAAACGAACAAAAGAAGCTGATTGAAGAGCAACGAAACGAGCAAAAGAAGGAACAACAGAATATTCTCGAAAGACTTGAGGCGCAACAGAATGTTTTGGAAGGTCAAAAAAACATTCTAGAAGGTAAATTGGGTAACATTGATAAAAATGTATGTGCCCTAGACGAACGCATTGAAGGTGTGGAGAAACAGCTTTCTGTTGTAGAGAATCGTTTCGAAATCGTAGAAACCCGATGTGATAAACAGTTCTCTGTTCTGACCAAGGAATTGGACCAGATCCGGAAAATAAAAATTCGAGAGTCTGCTGAGGAGTTTGCAAAGAAAAAGGAGATGAAACCCCCAACATTTGATGGACAGTCTTCTTGGCCAGTCTACAAGAGACAATTTGAGGCAGCCGCGACAACAAATGGCTGGGATGACGAAGACAAGTACATTGCACTGACTCTTGCTCTTAGAGGACCAGCAGCTGAATTACTTCAAACAGTTCCAGCTGGTAAGAGCGGTGATTTCAGTTCTCTCGTGGCAGCTATAGATAAACGCTTTGGAGATAGCCACTTGAAAGAAGTCTTCCGAGTCCAACTCAATAACAGAGTCCAGAAAAGGGGTGAAAGTCTACAGCAGCTCCAAGCAGACGTCGAAAGACTTGTGCCATAGACGAAGAGTGCTCGTGCCAAAGAGCTGAAATACAAAAGAACCAGCGGAGCGGACTTGCAAAGTGTTGGAACTGCAACAAGACCGGGCACTTACAGCGTCAATGCCGACTGCCACCAAATAAAGCCGCTTGTCAACATTGTGGAAGCAAGAAATCCAAACCAGAGCAAGGTAACAACAACACCAGCGCTGCTTATCAATCCGTTTCCCATCAGGGAAACGAGTAAGAACCAACTTCGAGGGGCAGAGGCTGGTTTCTTGTATCGATGGCCCCAAAACCACCATCCAGGTCTCACAGACCAAACGAGAGAACAAAAGTCTGACTGTGGAGACTACTATTAACGGGAACAAACATGTGGCTACCATCGACACCGGCGCCACAGCATCCATAGTACGTCGAGACCTGGTAAAGATGACGTGGCTTCATAACACCAATAGCTATCGTATAAGAACCGCAACGGGAGAAGCAGCAAGAGTATATGGAGAAGTGTGTCTTAAAATTCGGCTGGCCGATCTAGTGTTTACTCATCAATTCCTGGTGGCAAATATATGTGACGAGTGATTCATTGGAATCAACTTTATGAAACAGCACGGAGTTATTTTTGATATCGGTAATCGAGTTTTGAAATACCAAAATAAAGAAATTCCAATGACTTATTCGAACGAAAGTACGTCGACACTGAGGACTGTCATCACGGAAGATCTGATTCTGCCTCCTTCTTCGGAAGTGTTCGTTTGGACAAAACTGGAAGGTGAGTTTGGAAGCCTTCGATACCTCATGGTGGAACCAGACCCAGAGTGTTCCTTCCAAAGCGTCATCATTGGGAAAACACTGGTAGCACCGAAGAATAAAATGGTCCCTGTACGATTACTAAACACCAGACCGTTCGATGTAAGGTTGAAGAAAGGAGAAGTCGTTGGACGTTGCGAATCCGTTGCAGCAATTACGAAGATCACTGATGAAGCCCCGAGAAAAGCTATAACTCCGGAGGAGCTCAAAACCATCAAACCTAGAATCCTGAATTCATCCAACCTTGATCACCAACAAACAAGGATAGCTGAAAATCTCCTACAAGAGTACACTGACATCTTCGCATCGGCAAAGGGTCAATATGGTAGGACACAGTTGGTGCAGCATCGCATCAACACAGGAGATGCAAGACCGGTTCGTCAACCCGCAAGACGCCTTCCACTGGCCAAACAAGGTGAGGTTGAGGAACTGATAACAACAATGAAGAAGGACGGTCTTATCGAAAATTCCAAAAGTCCTTGGGCGTCACCAGTGGTTCTAGTGAAAAAGAAAGACGGAAGCACTCGTTTTTGTGTGGACTACCGAAGGCTGAATGATGTGACTAAGAAGGACAGCTATCCCCTGCCGAGAATCAGTGATACCCTGGATGCCATGGAGGGAGCCCAGTGGTTTTCGACGCTGGACTTGAAGAGTGGATATTGGCAAGTTGACATCCACCCTGATGATCGGGAAAAGACGGCGTTTTCTACAGGTAATGGGCTCTGGCAGTTTAAAGTTATGCCGTTTGGGCTATGCAACGCTCTGGCAACATTCGAGCGTTTGATGGAGTGCGTTCTTCAAGGACTGACGGTGAAAGCGTGCCTTGTCTACTTGGACGATGTCATTGTTTACGGGAAAACATTTGACCAACATTGCAAGAACCTAAAAGCCGTGTTTCAGAGACTTCGAGAGGCTAACCTTAAACTGAATCCAGAAAAATGTGCACTTTTCAAAACCGAAGTCAAGTATTTGGAACACATCATCTCATCCCAAGGAGTAAAGACTGATCCTGAAAAAGTTGACTCCGTCAAAAATTGGCCAACACCACAGGACAAACATCAACTCCGAAGCTTTCTGGGACTTGCCACATATTACCGACGTTTTGTTAAGAACTTTGCTGGAGTTGCAAAGAGTTTGCATCAGCTCACCGAAAAGGGGAAGCAGTTTAAATGGTCAGGTTAGTGTGAGAAATCTTTCCAGGAACTCAAATACTGCCTCTGTAACGCTCCAGTGCTGGCACATCCAACACCTGGCAAAACATTCATCATCGACGCAGATGCAAGCAACGTTGGAATCGGGGCGGTACTATCCCAAGTGCATGATGGCAAAGAGAAAGTGGTGGCATACTACAGCAAGGTCTTATCGAAACCCGAAAGCAACTACTGCGTGGCCAGAAGGGAACTGCTAGCTCTTATCTTGGCAACAAAGCACTTCCATAAGTACATCTATGGACAGAAATTCCTTCTGCGGACAGACCACGGTGCTCGGAGCTGGCTGTTGAACTTCAAAAATCCAGAAGGTCAAGTCGCAAGGTGAATAGAAAGATTGCAGACCTTTGACTACCAGATCCAACACCGCAGAGGAAAGCTGCACTCAAACGCCGATGCATTATCCCGAAGACCTTGCAAAGTGGATTGCAAGCATTGTAGGCGGCAAGAAGACAAAGAAATCACTACCACTCAGCGACTAAGAGCTGACCCCATAAGCGGATGAAGCAATGAGGAAGTGAGGACTACAGGAGGATCCAGATATCGAACCCATTCTCGCATGGAAAGAAAATGAAGAGAAACCGGAATGGGGAGACATTTCTGACAGGAGTCCAGTTCTCAAAGCCTATTGGGCACAGTGGGACTCACTATATGTGCAAGGAGGTGTCCTCAGGCGAAGATGGGAATCCGCTGACGGTAAGTCATATGTGATGCAGCTGATCGTATCGCAATCGAAAGTCAGTGAAGTTCTTCGGGAGATGCACGACGGACCTTCTGGAGGCCACCTGGGAGTAAACAAAACACTGGAGAAGGTGCGACATCGGTTCTACTGGTTACATGCTAGAGATGACGTGGAGAAGTGGTGCCGAACATGTGACAAGTGTGCTGCAACCAAAGGCCCTAGTAGGAAGATTCAAGGTAAGATGCATCAGTACAACGTTGGATCGCCTTTTGAGAGGATTGCAGTAGATGTGGCTGGGCCTTTTCCAGAGACCAACGCTGGAAACAAGTACATTCTGGTTGTCATGGACTATTTTAGCAAGTGGCCTGAGGCGTATGCCATCCCAAATCATGAAGCCAAAACGGTGGTCGACCAGATTGTGTTTAACTGGGTAGGTAGGTTTGGCGTGCCTATGGAACTCCATTCCGACCAAGGGAGGAACTTTGAGTCAAACATCTTCCAAGGGGTGTGCGGACTACTTGTCATTAAGAAGACTAGAACCACACCGCTTCATCCACAATCTGATGGGATGGTTGAAAGATTCAACCGGACCTTGAAAGAACACCTCACCAAGGTCGTAGGCGACTACCAAAGAGACTGGGATAGGCACGTACCGCTATTCCTGATGGCTTATAGAAGTGCAGTACATAGCTCGACAGGACAAACACCATCTGACATCCTGTTCGGGAAAACCATGCGGCTGCCCAGCGAACTTAAATTTGGATGCCCCACAGAGGAGCCACAGGACACGAACGAGTATGTGGACGACCTCAAGGAGAGACTCGCTGACATCCATAAAAGAACAAGGGAACGGATGAAAACCTACAGCGACCGGATGAAGACACGGTACGACACAAAAGCGACAACGGCAGGATTCCAAGCAGGAGATCGTGTGTGGCTTTATAATCCGCATCGTGAAAAGGGATTGTCGCCGAAACTTCAGCAGAACTGGGAAGGTTCTTATACTGTTGTCACGAGGATTAACGACGTGGTTTACCGCATCCAAAGAGGGCTAAGAGGCAAGTTAAAAGTAGTTCATTGTGACCGGCTGCATCGATATAGTGACGAGGCTGCAGATGGAATTATTCGGGACGAACAATCTTAAGGAGGGGGCAGTGTAACGCGAACCCAACATTTAATACCAATTTCCCAATCGAAAACGTTCAAATGAAAACACAAGTGGCAACACTAGTGTAAGTGTAGAAATATACCAGAAGGAAAAATGTTTGACAGTGGAGAGTGGAGACAATGTGGAAACTACTGGAGAGTTCTAGATGAAATGTCATTCGATATAAATAGGCCTCCCGAGGCAACCAGAGTTTTTTTGATTATAGAGTGATTAAGTTAAGAGTAAATTGTTGTATACAAGTGATAGTGCAAAAGTCGAGTTGAGATCGAATTAAGTATAAATACTGAATAAAGGTGATAGAAATAAATTGAAAGGTGAAGTTTTATTTTGCGAACTAAGCGCACGTTACAATACCCTTCAGAAGGTTACAGTTTCCAATTCGTTTAGCTTTTGCCATGACTATAAAAAAGTCTCAAAGCCAAACTGTGTTCATTTGTGGCTTAGATTTGTAAAATCCATGTTTTCCTCATGGGCAGCTATACGTTGCATGTTCACGTGTAGTCGACGTCAAACCTATTTGTGTAAGCGAAAGACAGGTTAACCAAAAATATTGTGCACCGATTAGTGCTAAAGTAAATTGAAATTAAAAGTTTTTATAGTTCATAATAACAAATATTATTGTTAGAAGATTTTAAACTATCCGCCCTACCTACCTCATTTATAAGTTTAACTGGCACATGTCATTCTAAAAACTTTGTAACTAACTCATTTGTATTAAACTTGAATGAAAATAATAATAAATTTTACATTTAATTCTTTTGTTTTGATTCTCGCTTTACGTCAACTGTAATTTTTTATCAATTATGTTCAAATCCCAAACCAATAAATTTTTATTTTTATTTCCGTTTTCGTTCGTAAATAATAATTTATTGTAATAAGGGATAACGGTTGTTGAAAGTCAATCATGAAGGTCGCCATTTTTTTTTTTACAAATAGCATCTATGTAAAAAAGCATTGTGGTGCCCATGTCTGATGGTCTCCTACCGTTCTCCTTAAATAGTTTACAACAATAGGTATCATATGACAAAAACGTTAGCCACAGCAAACGCGTGTCCGGGTCAGCTAGTTTATTTATAGATTTCTATTGTTGGGATTGGAAAGCTAATGTTTTGCTTTTTTAATTTTTTTTTTACAGGAATTACAAGACCTTGGTAGAGATCCTCCAGCACAGTGCTCCGCTGGACCGGTAGGAGATGATTGTAAGTATTTATAGTTTAACGAAGAAGGGGGCAACGTGGTGCTCGTGGCATAATGGTAAGCATGTTAACCTTGGGTAAGGTTAGGTAGAATAGGCTGACGGTTGATCTAGAAACCTATGAGCATTGAATAATTATATATAGAAGTGACACCGGAATAAATCGCCACCAGGAGTTCTTATGCCGCTAGTATCGATATTGAAGCTAGTTAGTTCAACAACCTTTTTGCAAATTTAGTCCCAAAAGATATTTTTTATTATTTTTTCGCTGGTTACTGAAGAGGTTGTTAAGATTAAACATGGGTGAAAAATAGACAAAAAAACAGATGATGGGGTTGAGGATTATGTATTTGATTATAATAAATTATAATAAATCCGTTAGGGTACCCTAGGGAGCATATTTTAAAATCTAAACTGCCAAATTTCCTTCAATTGAAAATGGTTTGTGTATGAAATAAGGGTGTTAGCTTCTATGTATAATTATTCAATGCTATGAGTTTATGTCTGGTCAGTTTTTAACCATTTTGTGGCCTTAGTGAAGTTTGACAGGCTGCTTTTTGAAGTGTCTGATAATTCTCCTAGTTCATTGAAAAAGTAATTGCCTAGACATTTTTTTCCTAATGTGGCAGATTGCTGGGCATTAACAAAGAAAGTGAGTTGTATCCTCATGTTCATCTTCTTCATTGCATCCTCTGCTTAGGTCATCGGTGCAAAGACTCATTTTCTTTTTGTGGCAACCTTAGTAGATTATGTCCAGTTATGATACTGATAAGCATTCGTAATGAAGGTCTATTCAATGATAGCAGCTTTTCAGATCCGTTCTTATCGTATTTCGGTCATAGTTTCCTGGAAGTAACACAGGAATCAAGGCATTCCCATCTTTCATTGAATTGTCGCATTATTTTGTTACCAATGATCTCTTTAATTTCACAGGGTGAGAGAAGTGAGAGAAGGGTCAAGTGCGATCCTTTCCTCGCTAGTTCGTCCGCTTTTTCGTTTCCCGATATACCAGTGTGACCAGGAACCCAGCAGAGTCTAACGTTATGCTGTGTGCCAAGAACCCTTAGCTCTTCGCGACAGCAAGAAACAAGCTTTGATTTGACAAGAGTGGCAGAAATCGCTTTTATTTCTGCTTGGCTTGAAAAAAGTGATATCAGCATGTGATAGCGCCATCATGGACACCTGTTTTGCAGCGTTTGTAACTGCCAAAATCTCAGCTTGGAAGACGCTGCTGTGATTTGGAAGTCTGAATGAACTGGCTAGGTGTAGGCTTTCTGAAAAGAAACCAGCCCCTGTTCCAACTTAATAACCGGTCCATTGTACTACCAGGGTAGCAGCTTTCCCTTTTTTCTGTGTTGCAGTAGTTGGAAATAAGGTGTTAGTTATTTCACATAAAACCTCAAGGGCGGCGTCCATACGAAACTGGGAGGCTGAAAGAAAAGTAGATACCCAGAGCGGGATTCGAACCCACGCGTCCGGCCTATCTTTTTTTTTTTTTTTTACTTTTTCCATGGCCAAACGTATCTCGTCACTTGAGAAGGTTCAATGTACCGTGTATTCCCAAATGACCAGATCCGTTTGTGCACTTTGTTGGGTATGCGTATTTACTATTAATTTGCTGACACGGCAAGTGTGCATTGTTATTATCGTTTGTAGTGTATGAGCACTACATCCTTAATCTCTTAGGGAAAAAAAAATTTGAATGAATTTTGTTGTTTATTATCTTTTTAGTCTATTGTTATGTACTTCTTGGATTTTGTTATTTATTCTTATTTTACTATTAACAACATTTTATTCTATTGGTCCTTTGAATGGATTGTCTAATTTTTCTTATTTCCTACTTTTAAAAATACCTTATCCCCAACCTTTAGTTCTAGTGGGGTAGCTTTTTTATCTAATAACTCCTTTCTTTCAATCTTGCTTTTATCTAGCAATTTCTTGGCTATTATTCTCATTTGACCTAATCTAAATTTTTGCTCTAAGCTCTAATCATCAATACAATATACAGGTTTGGGTATACTATTAGCTGAATCTTCTGGAAGTTTGACTAATTTGCCATATACTAACTCAAAAGGTGATATTCCTATGCTAGAGTGGGGTGTTGTGTTGTAACTGAAAACAAAATATGGAATCCATTCATAATTATTATCTTCTTTTGCATAAGCAATAATTCGTTTAGTACTCTATGATTTCGTTCTATAGAACCTAGCGTTTCATGGTGATAGGGTGTGGAGGTTACATGATTCATTTCAAATGACTCGTAAATATTTTTCATAACTTCATTTATAAACTCTGTACCCATGTCTGTTTTTAATGTTTTGAAACTACCATGTCTAAGAATGAAATTGTCTACCAAAGCTTTTGCTACTGTGTTTGCATCTTTACTTTTGATTGGTATAGCTTCAACATATTTAGTTAACTCACACTGAAGCGTTAGTATATATCTGAAATCATTTGACGGCCTTAGCGGACCTACAGTGTCTGCTGTTACTATTTCAAAACTTGTTGTTGGTGTCTCAGTCAAAACTAATTTTTCTTTTGTATTTCTAATTTGCTTGCTTTGTGCACATACATATAATACAGTTACTGACATATTTCTTTACCATTGTATTTAAATTCTTCCAGCAATATTTTTGTTTGATTTTGTTTATCGTTCTTTTTACACCTGAGTCTCCACCTGCATATGGAGTATCATGGAAAGTCTTTATTATCTTTTCTTTCTCACTTTCATTAACCACTCTTACTGGAGGATTATATATTAATATTTTCAATTTCGCATCTTCTTCTATTTTTTGTTGTAACTCGTTATATAATTTTTTAAATTTATTTATACTTACATGTTCAAATATTTCATCATTATTTGCAATTGCTACGCATTTAATATTTTCTTTTCTCATTCTAAATGTCAGCTTCTCCAAAACTAGACCTAAGTTAAGATTTGGATTATCACTGTGTTCTATAATTATATCTTTATTATTTACATGAATTTTTGTACATGCTTCTCCCGAATCAAATCTTAGTTAAGATGGGGACTTTCGCTGATTTACTTCATGTTCATGTTCTTCAACTTTAACTTTCTTATTTTTTTAACTTCTTTTATTGAACTACATTCCCAAGTGTATATTTTTGTAGGTTTATCATCTGTTTTTAAATTTCTCATATTTTGTTTTAGATTTTCATTCTTAATTTTTTATGATTTCGATCTCGTCATTTTATCTATATTCGTAATTGGAATCATTTCCTTTAGCATTTCTGAATCGAGTTTGATGCGTGATAGTCTGATAGTGCATCAGCGTTTGTATTCATGGACCCTTGCTTGTAAATGATGTCAAAAGTATAAATCTGCCAAATCCATTCTGATTCTTGTTAATTTTGATGATGGATTTTTGTGTTTAAAGAGACTTACCAAAGGTCTGTGATCAGTTATTACAGTGAACTGTCTTCCGAAAACATACGGTCTAAAGTAGTTTATAATAGAGATGATTTATTGACCAATTCTTTGGATATAAGTTCAAGTGGAAATCTGTTTTCCGTCGGCTTTTTTGGTCACTGTGATTTTTATAATGAAACAATTAAATTACATTAACTTTCCCAACGTTTCGGCAGGGGTTGCTGCCTTCTTCAGGGGAACTTTTATTTGAACAAAAATATACAAATATATATGTTAATTAATTAATTGTTGACAAAATAACAATAAGTACACTCACTTGTATAAAAAGGAATAAGAGAAAAAAGAAAAAATGATATGTTAAATCATTGATATAGAAAAACTTAAAAAGCACTTCTAATAATGAAGTTGAATCGGTGTTAACTAAGACAGATAGATTTAGGATGATAGGAGAAAACAATAAACGGCCGAAACGTTTTTTGTGTCTTGTCTTCTATTCATGTTGTTGTTGTTGTTAAGAATTGTGACGTGCTTTGCTTTTCCAGCCAGGGTAAAAGCTCACGGCACGCCAAGGTTCTTTCTGAAGAAATACACGTTAAACTTCAGTTTAGTTTAACAACTCTTTATTTCTTCACCAATTCTCTGGCCTGATCAGACAATATCTACTGTGCGGTACTACAAAATAGCAAAAATTAATAAAAGGCTCCGATCCCCTTCTGTGGTTGAAGACATTTTGTCTTTCAACACGAAAAATAGAAAAATGGATTCTGCTGACAGGAATAATTCAAGGTTTGGTTATTACACTCCCTTGCAATGTTTACCTGACTCAGATGACAGTATTGATTGTGATGAAGTGATAAATCTGCCCTCGAATAAAAAACCTAAAATTCCATCTATTTGTGTATTGCAAAAAACATCGGAAAATGTTCATTCACTTCTCAGTGCAATTAAAGTTAAAGACTACCAGCCGTATTTATTAGATTTTCTTAAGACGTCTCTTAGACGTCGATTAGTTAAGTTTCAATTAAAATTGAATTGGAACTTAAGAGAGGTTGATTAAATTCTTATCGATAATCGATTCTGCGCTGATGCTAAACTAATTGATAGTTGTGTCAAAATAAAGTAGTAAAAACAGAAATCTAGTCCAATTTAAACTGCGTTTTGACAACCATTCGTTTGTAAACAGATGTGGTGCCTTTTTGCTTATAAAAAAAAAAACACTATGTACGAGTTTCATCAACCTAAAATGTGATGAGGATTTCTTTCGAATATTCATTCAAAACTAACGCAACGCATTGTTGGTCTTAGGCCTTTATTATGAGAAGCAAATCGACCGCTCGACCATGGAACAATCTTTTTTGCCTAGCAAAACTGCAATTCCCTGACAATCTCTTAGCTCTGGTTGTAGGCACACGACATCCATAGCGAAATGGATAAAGCATAACTACTGCGTGGGCGTTCGACCACCATAAACATCCAAAATGATTTTTTTCTGGTAGGTATCACCTCAAGGCAGGAAAATATGCCTTGAAGAATGCTATTCCAATTTAACCTTTCAGACCCGCACGCACGAGAATGGTTGTTGCGATAACAACGCGTTTGGCCTTGTAGCTCTGTGGAGCTTTTGTGTCAGCTTTTTATGTTTCTATTTATTAATCATGACATCTGAAAAATTCTTAGCACATTGAAAACATTTAAATCGCGACGAAAATCTTCCATATTTTTATTTTAAGAAAAGTTTCATTTTATTACCAAAACAACAGAGCGAAATTGACACCGATTTTCCCGAAACGTCAGAATGAATTTTTAATTTGGATTTAAGAGACCTTTAAACGTCATTATTGGCATTTAAGTTAAGAGGGCTCTTAGCAAGGTTACTTAAATGTGAAATTTGATTATCGATACGGATTTGTTACTTAAGTTTTACTTAAATGGCAATTAAATCTAATCGATGATTAAAAGTTCTTTATAGATACGGCTATACACCATTAAGAAAATGTCTATTGGCATTAAAATAAACTGTGTTAAAATCGAAGATCACGCAATCGTGATAACGTCTTTAAAAGAAAAAAATTGGCAATATTTTACACATGATCTTCCATCAGCTAGGTCATTCAAGGTTGTGTTATATGGGCTAGATGAATATCCCATTGAATCATTAAAAAATGAACTTACTGCCTTAGATTTGAAGTGCCAAAACATAAAACTAATTCAATAAAATCGAAACCAATTTGTGGAAGTGTTTTATATTGTTTTCCTTGAGTGTGGATCTATAAAACTGTCCGACTTAAAAAAGAACATTAAATCAATTTTCAAGACACAAGTTAAATGGGACTTTGCTCGTCGTCAACATCAAAAATTCACACAGTGCTTTAACTGTCAAATGTTTGGGTATGGTGAAAAAAATTGCCATATCAAAACCCACTGCGCGATCTGCTCCGAACCGCATGAAACTAGTAAATGCCCTTCAAACAATATTAAGTGTGCAAATTGCAGCCATCGATCCCTCTTGTCCGAGTCGGAAAAATTTCTTCGAAATAAGAGAAAAGCTTTCTTCGAAAAACAAAACAAAACATCATCTCTTGTGCCGAACAACAGAAGATATCAGCAAGCCGAAGCTCCCACGATCAATGTAGCCGACTTCCCACCTCTCAGACCTCAACACAACAATGCAGCGCCTAACTTACCTTCCACATCAACTGCTCGTGCACCAGAAATCAATGCATGGGCCAACAACAACACTGCTGGACCTAAAAACAACAATGAACTTTTTTCAATGGAAGAGATTAACTCTCTCACTGCTGAGATGATATTTTTGCTTGGTAAATGTAAAACTAAGAGCTAATTAGCTATTAAGTACTTATATGCCAAATAATGAATAGCACAACACTCGAAATAATATCTTGGAATGCTTAAAGCATTCGATTTAAATGTATTGAATTTTTTGCTTTCTTAAGCAAATATAATGTAGATATTGGTTTGGTATCTGAATCATGGCTTAACCATAGTGACAGATTATCGAACAGAGAATTTGTTTGCTATCGTTCAGACAGAAACGAGGGAAGGGGGGGGGGGGGGTGGTGTTGCCATAGTAGTTCGAAGAACTATTCAACACAAAGTTCTTCCTTTTGTTAGTACAAAAACCATGCAAAATATTGGAATTGAGATTCCTTTTGCAAATGGATCAAAGTTAAAAATCTTTTCTATTTATTTTGCCGGTGGTTCAGCATCTCCTCAGAAGAGATACGATTTCAGTAATGACTTGAGGAAACTTATTAGTTTAAATGATAATTTTCTTATTGGTGGTGACTTTAACTGCAGGCACAGAAATTGGAACTGTCTCAGAGCAAATGCTTGGGGCAACATACTCGAAAACCTCAACACAAGACATCCATTTAATATTTTATTTACTCCTGAACCTACCTTCTATCCTTCAAATAGTAGTTCTAGTCCTTCCACTATAGACTTGTTTCTAACAAACATACCAGGAATATTCAATCAACCAATGGTTATAAACGAATTAGGTTTAGATAATTTACCTGTTGAAATAAATGTTCTTTCATCACCTCAGAATAAAACAAACGAAACACTTGATTTCAAAAATGCAGACTGGAAAAATTTCAAAAGCATAATTCGAAATAAATTGAGAAATGTTCCAATTCTGTTAAATGCCGATGTCAGCTCAATTGAAATTGATCAAACAGTTACAATTTTTACAAAGACAGTAACTGAAAGTGTTGAGTTATCTGTTCCCAAAAAATCTGTAAGCAAACAGTTCAAATGAGTTGCCTCGGTATCTGACAGAGTTAATCAAAGTAAGAAATAGTTACAGATCTAAGTGGATCAGAACTAGGTATAATTGTTACTTGAATGAGGAGGTAATACTGAACGCAATCATCAAAGATAGAGTTTCGATGCATAGAAACAAAACTTGGAACTAGAAATTACAGGGCCTTAAGAAAGCATCCAAACCATTCTGGAATATGGTTAAGGTAATTAAAAAAAGAAATGTGCGTATTCCAGCTTTAAAAGTTGGAAATAACTTTTTCTTATCTTGCGCTGATAAGGCAAATGCACTAGCACGGTCATTTACTGATAACCAGTGTAATAACAATAGTTTTAACACAAATGCTAGGTTAGAATCTTTTGTTGCACTTTCCATTGATAAAATCAACTCAAGTAGTATAAATGCAGAGGAAGGGTTTATTACAATTGAAGATATAAAATCAGTATTTCAAGAATTACGAACTAGAAAGTCTGTAGGATTTGATAGTCTTCGCAACTTATACTTAAAAAACCTTCCAGATTCGGCAATAAAACTGTTACAAAGGCTTTTTAATTGCTGCTTAAAAATTGGTTATTTTCCAACTGAATGGAAAGTTGCGAAAGTAATTCCTTTATTGAAACTAGGAAAAAGTTCCGGCTCACCTTCTAGCTACAGGCCCATAAGCCTACTTAGTTCGTTAAGCAAATGCTTTGAAAAACTAATAAAAAACAAATTGATGGCACATGAAAACGCCAGAAGTATTTTTCCTCCTGAACAATTTGGTTTCAGACAATTCCATAGTCCTGTTCACCAGATACACCGTATAACTAAACATATAAAAAGTAATTTTGCTACGGGCAAGAGTACGGGTATGGTATTACTTGATATTGAAAAAGCAGTCGACTCTGTTTGGCACAACGGGCTTTTGCATAAACTTTTGTTACATAACTTTCCTATGTACATCATCAAAATTACAAGTCTTTTCTGTCGTAGAGAAAAATAATTGTTTCAGTGAATAATGTCCTGTCTGAAACGTTTGTTTGTTTTTCTGGTGTTCCTCAAGGTTCCGTCCTGGGTCCTATTTTGTACAATGTTTTTACGTCTGATTTTCCTTGTCTTCTTAACTGTGAAACAGCTATTTTTGCTGATGACACAAGTATCTTTTGCTCAGATTTAACTGGTTTTGCAATAGAAACCAGTTTACAATCTACTTTAAATGAATTACAAGTATATTTTAATAATTGGAAGATCAAAATAAATGCTTGCAAGACGAAAGCGATTTTTTTCACTCGGAAAAGAAAAGCATGTTTCCTCCCAAGCAACAGACTTAATATTAACGGCACTACAACGGAATGGGAAAATAATGTCAAATATCTTGGAGTACATTTAGATAGCAAACTAACGTTTAGTTTTCACATTCAGGAAATTATCAAAAAAATTAATTTGACAATAAAGATACTTTACCCTTTTATCAATCGTAAATCAAAGTTGAGTAATGATAATAAACTTATCATTTTCAAAACAATTTTTCAAGCAATAATGTTTTATGGCTCTCCCGTTTGGGACATCAGCGCGAAAAGCCATATTTGTAGACTACAAAGAGCCCAAAATAAGCTTCTGAAAATGATGCTGAATTTACACTGGCGTTTTTCAACAGCTGAATTACATTCAATCACTAACTTGGAGTTTGTTTCCGAAAGATTACTTAAACTAAAGCAGAGATACAATACATCCTGTAATACTTCTGACAACATCTTAATTTCAAGATTATCTTCTTAATCTATTCTCACTAAACTTAATACCGATATTTTATTTATATACACACAGTAAAAATTTTGTTAACTTATGTTAAATGTTACTTGTTGTCTTCCAATTCGCTATATATATTTATATACAATATTTGTTATTTGTTATTTATTTTCTAACTGATCTTTTATTATTTATTTATTTATTTATTTATTTATTTATTTATTTATTTATTTATTAATTTATTTATTTATTCACTTATTTATTTATTTACTTATTATATATTTATTTATTTGTTTATTTATATATTTATTTATTTATTTATTTATTTATTTATTTATTGTTATTTATTACTTGTTATAGATTTCGCTTCTAATTTATTCTTCTAAAGACTGATTTATGTTTATTTGTTGATTTTAAACTATTTATTCTTATTTTTAAGTTATTTATCATAAATAAGTTATAAACTCACAAAATGTAAAAGATATCTTGAAAAAGAATTTGTCAGGCTACAACTCCCCCCTCCCCCCTTTCTTAATTTAGGAAACTATATATTTTTCTATATATTATTACATGTACACGTACATATATGCCTTTTTTTTCAGTTTAATGAAGGTTTTCAGTCGTAGCTTTTCCTTCAAGCTTTTCTAGTACCACATATCTATTTATTGTTTAAAAACTTAGCAGTAGTAAGGTAGTTAATAACCAATCTCTGTAAATTGTGTAATTGAATTAAGAAAAAAAAAATGTAATTTTGCTACAATAAACAAAAGTTAAAGTTAAATAGTAAAAAACAAATGACAAAATGGTTAGAACACGTTTTAATAGGTTCGGTATAAATAAGTTCGTAACGCTCTCTA